>CM057459.1:684005000-684605000 GCA_016271365.2 Neoceratodus forsteri | reverse complement strand
ATAATCATATCACCCAACTGCTATCAGTCTCGGCAACGGCCTGACGGTATTTGGAAATCAAACACACTTACCGGATCGTCCAATGGAGGTGGAAGTCCGGCAGGCCCTCCCAGCCCATACTCCACCGCAAACCCCAGAAAAGCACAGCAAAAAGGCTAAAAACCAGCCACAACCTTCTGGGAAAATATCACATGCAACTACCCAGACTCCACCACTTACTAAGGATAAATTCCTATCGGAGCTATCTCCCCTGAAAGATGTCTTTCTTGAGTTTGCTGCCGACCTCAAAACAATCAGGGGGAAACTAGCAGAAACTACTAAAAGGATCAGCGACATCTCTGCCTGTACTTCATCCCTGGAATCCTGGCAGAAAAAAACTGATCCAGAGCTCGCTCACCTTTGGCACTGATTGGCCAAAATGGAACTCAAGCTGGAGGATTTGGAAGGCCGAAGCTGGCAAAACAATGTAGTCATATTCGGCCTTCCAGAGGAGGCAGAACGGGGTTCACCTATACTTTTTGCCCAGAAACTGTTGCTTAAAATTGTTGGGGCCCCCACAACACAGTGCCTCTGTTTACATTGTCTATCTGTCTTAATACCTGTTTAACCTTGTGATTCCTGCTGTCTCTGTGCCCAAAGTTTGATACCTACTCCCCAACATGCATCAGCTGTTAATCTTTTGTTACCTCAATGTCTATGTATGTATTCATTGTAACTAAATATGTATTCACTCAATACTACTGTATTTTACACCTATGTAAGTATTCATTGTAACTAATCCCGGGTCGCCCCTGAAAAAGGGATCTCTGGTCTCAGTGGGCTTACCTGGTTACCAAAATCTAAATAAATTGTAGAAAAGAGCTCATCGCTTGCTGCATCTGCGGCCAAGCTCCCCAACGATGCTAATCCTAGACCTTTTATCCTCTGGCTATTAAATTATCTGGACCGGCAGTATATTCTTAATAAGATCAGACAACTTCAGGAAATAAAATAGGAATTTAATACACAGTGCACTGCCCAGTTCCAACAAGACAAAAATGAGCAAAATATCACTAAGCAGTTACAAAGCTCATCACAGCTGGGGTTAAATTCAAAATGCTCTGTCCAGCTCGGCTCTCTGCGCTAAGTAATGACTCATGGAAGACCTTTGAAAGCACCACTCAGGCCACGGAAGAACTTCCCGCATTGTTTCCTGAACTGCTCCCAGCCCGCTGATAGTGTATGCTGATGTTGGCCTAATGATTCTTGGAGGTACAGTAAATTAGTATTTCTGCAGCTGTTCTCACTTCTCACTTCTTTCTCCCCTAATGTGACTGAGTGGCTTTCAGCAGTCTGCGTCTTGGCCTGCTGAGGGCCGTCCTCAGTGTCTTGGATGGCTTTCCCATCCCCTGTTCTCAAACAGTTCACTGGGTTCACAAATCAAAACTGAGCAGCCCGGCCAGTAATTCAGGTGGCTATTGCCCGTTACTTTGTTTGTTGGACTGGCTTGGTCCTCTGGACCTTCCTATACTCCCGTTTGCTGTGCAACATTACAATCTAGTTGCCCCACGACAGTGTATACGTTCATGAAGGCCATCACAATTGTGCGCAGATCCTTAAAGGCTGGATTCCTCCTACAGATTTTGCTAACCTGGGGACCATGCGCACAACCGTGTGACATTGCTTCCTACATGGACGAGCCCTCTAGATGGCTTGTTGGCTGGAATTCTTCCTCAATGAAGATGCATTTCTTTTAAGAACATTTTAGTACTGCATTACCCCTTTTCTCCTTCCTCTTTTCAGTTGCGTTCTCCCTGCCCCATTTTTCCTTTTGTATCATATTTCTTCCCTCCTTTATACCCCTTCACCTGTCATATTTAGTCTCAGTTGCTTTTATTCCCCCCCCCCTCCATCTCATGATGGCAATACTTTATTAGGAAGCCCCATCTGGATGGTTTTGCCCTTTCAGGTGGGATTTTCAACGTTCTCATTACATAGCTCTTCCTGGTTTATGGGACAACCCCCAGGACCTTAGTTAACATGTGTGAGTATATAGTGGTTTGAGTAATCTATTTGCATGACTTTGGTGTTAATTGTGGGGTGGGGGCTCGGGTGTTGTTGGGGATGACAAGCACACATTTGTTATTGGCATGAGAGATCACCTATTTCCGGGCAGGTAAATGGTTATATGTTTGCTCAAGTTACATTTTAGGGGGCTCCATTGAGGGGGGGTTTCATATTCATAGTCTGGGTTTGTTAATTGTTGTGGGATTGTGGATGGTAGGGGTGGTGGGGTGCGATGCCACCAAATAATGTTATGTTGTGTTTCCTTCTCATTATGGGCATAGGGTGCACCTAAGTGTTGGTGTCCCATGGTCCTTATATCAAGTATATAACGATGGTTCAGTATAAATTTCTTTCTTGGAATGTCAAAGGAGCACAGTCTCCTCTGAAGAGGACCAAAATTCTTCTTCATATACAATTCCTGCAAACAGATATAGCCTTTTTACAGGAGACCCATCTTCCAGCTACTCAGCTCCTCTTGTTGTGGAGAATCTGGGTAGGTCAAGTTTTTGATGCTGGCTTGGACTCCCACAAAAGAGGCAGTAGCGGAGTCAGGTTTGGGAGCATTTGGGAGCCAAGGGGACCATTTAGTCAATCACAGGCTCCACAATTGGGCACTAAACAGTGAATAAAGCTGGTGGTGGGGTGCCACTACTCACATTGGGGCTGCCAGCAGGGGCGCCCCCCCAGCCCCCACTCTAGCTCCGCCACTGAAAAGAGGTTTAGCCATCTTAGTTGCTCGTAGGACTCCCTTTCAGTTGCTACAGGAAATCGTTCACTCACAAGGCAGGTCCATCTTCATACGGGCCCTTCTGGGCCATACAGAAGTCATCATGGGTTCAGTTTATGGTCCTAACTCGGAAGACCCACAGTTTTTTGCTTCCCTGGCCCTGATATTAGCGGATTGGTCTACCCTTCCTGTGATTCTAGGGGGAGACTGGAATACAGTTCTCCTATTGTCCCTGGATAGATCCGGTCCCCACAAGTCTCTCTCTCCTCATCTAGCTCCAGGGATATTCATGACCTTATATACTCTCTTGGTCTCATAGATCCATGGAGGATACTTAACCCCACAGGAAGCGAGCACTCCTTCTGTTCCCCTCTCCACCATTCTTTTTGCCGGATCAACTTTTTCCTCCTACGAAAAAACCTTCTGGGAGGAGTAAATTCATGTCACTACACCCAAAGTCATTTTGGATCATCATCCTACTTCTCTTTATCTGGACCTATCCCCCTCTTGTAATAGGGAAAGAACATGGAGGCTAAATAGTCAGTTATTCAAATCAGAAGAGCTTCTACAGCACATTCAACAGTTTATTAGTGATTTTCAACTTATGAATGCCTTCTCCATGCCAAAACTAGATATATTATGGTGCCCACTTAAATGTGCCCTTCGAGGGGAATTCATACGTTTGGCTACCAAACATAAAAAACAATTAGCTAACTCCCTCTCAGCTGTTTTGGATCAAATAAAGTACTGTACACTGAGGCACTCATTCAACCTGATGCCCCTATAGAACAATGGAATTATCTTGAGTCCCTCAGGACCCAGTACAACGCACTAATGGGTGAGCAGGCAGAGTTTGCAATGTCAGGGTCTAAAGCTTACTATTTCGATCAGGGAGAACGAGTGGGTAAGCTCCTTGCCCTCTGTCTCTGATCCCAAACCTCGGATAAAATAGTAACCTCAATTCGTTCACCTTCAGGCACCATGCTCACAACACCATCAGCAATAGTGGAGGCATTCAGGGAATATTACCAAAATTTCTATCCTCCTCCCCAGAACCCATTCTTTCCTGTGCAACTAGATGTTTTTCTCCAAGATGTCTCCCTGCCAACCCTACAGACCCACCAAGTTGCGATCCTTAAAGCACCAATTTCCCCCTTGGAGATCCTAGAAGCGATAGATCAGCTTCCTCTTGATAAATCACCAGGCCCAGACAGATTTACTAACAATTTCTACAAGGCCTTTAAACAAGAGGTTGCCCCCATCCTTCTGGACACCTTCCAATATTTTTACCAAGAAGGTATATCAGAAGCTTCCCTCACTGAGACCATTATAGTAGCTCTTCCCAAACCAAAGATCCTACTCTAGTTTCTAACTACCGGCCAATTTAGCTGATTAATAGAGACCTTAAAATACTGGTCAAAGTCTTAGCAAATCATCTAGGTCTGGTGTGGGAGGTATTTATTAGCAGGGAGCAAACTGGCTTTGTCAGAGGCCGACTCTCGGCTGACCACTTGCAGAAAATCTCTTATCTCCTCTCTGCCTCCAGGGACATCCATACCCCTGCTGCGCTGGTTTCCCAGGATGCAGAGAAGGCTTTTGATTGGGTCTCATGGGATTATCTATTTGATTTTCTTCCTTGATTTTGTATTCCGGTAGAGTTTGTCAAGTGGTTCCGGATTCTCTATTCTTCCCCATTGGCCAGGGTTTCCTGCAATGGTATTCTCTCTCTCCTTCATTTCCATTGAAGCAGGGTAACCATCTGGGTTGCCTTCTTTCCTCCTATCTGTTTAATCTTTTTCTAAAGTCACTAATTAGGAAACGTGAATGTTTCCCTCATGTAATGGGCATCCCGCTCCATGGTCAAGAATATAAGCTTTCAGTCTATGCAGACGACATCCTTATGCACTTGTCTCCCCCCAGCTAACTCACTCCCAGTGGCTTTACTTATTATCGAGCAAATCGGTTTGCTCTCAAATTATAAATTGAATTTGGGTAAAACGGAGGTGATGCCCCTTAACAAATATATCCTTCGGGCGGATATGGACCACCTGGGCTTACAATGGAAGCCCGACAAATTGAAATACGTAGGTATATTTCTTACACCTTCAGTTAATAAATTTAAACAATTTAATCTTGACGCCCAGGTGATGGTAATTAAGACTGATCTGCTCACATGGTCCCACGTGAGTGTTCTCAAAATGAACATCTTACCCCACCTGCTCTATCCACTTTTTAAGTTTAATGGTGTTCTTCCTCTATTATGGTTTTCCTAAATTCATCGCATCTTCAGTTCCTTCCTTTGGAAGGGGAAGAAAGCCAGGAGGAATTATCTCCATCTTACTCATTGTAAAACGGATGGAGGACTATAAGCTCCTAATCTTTTCTTGTACTACTTGTCTATACATCTGTCCTGAATAGTACATTGGTTTAATCCCCCCCAAAAAGTGGCAGGTGACTTCTATTTCTCTATCTGGGTAGAAATAGAACAGGGTATATGCGCCCAATATAACATAAATTATAAATCTCTTCCCTTTTGATGTAAGTAGCGCCTCCCTAAATCGGTACTAGTCACCCCTCTAGGCTTTTCTCTCCAAGTACATGCTCAGTTTGCCTCGTTCTTAGTTGTGGACCCACACAAGAACATCTCACAGCCCCTGTCAAGCAATCCCAATTTACTAATAGCTGGGAAATCCATTAATCTGTTGCAATTCTGGCCTACCATGGGAGTGGACCGGGTGTTCAAACAACATGAAGTCTTGCTATATTATGACTATTGCAGTTTGCCCCAGCCTTAGAACTGCTCCGGAGGTGAAAGAGTTAACTTCCATGCAGAGCATGGAGCTTAGAGCGCAAGCTCAGTTCAGAAGCTCTGTTGGGCTGGTTTCAAACCGAAACCGTCAGATTCTTTACTCCGCCTCACTGAACAGTCGCTCCGGAGATTCCTCCTGTTGCTCGGTTCATTTCTTCGGTTTAAAGCGCTATTTCTCGGTTTAATTTAACCGCAATTTCATTATTTTAACCGCAAAACCGATCAGATCAGGCTCTGTCTATGGTAATCGTAAGTAATAGATAGGGCTTTTTCTGTGTGGAACTTGTAAAAGTATTATCAGTTCGGCTGAACCGATCGAGTTGTATTTAAATATAAGTTTAAAGCCTTTTAAGGCTTTTTAGAGTGCGGTTCCCGGTTCTAAAAAAAATGGATTTTATTACAGTTTTTTCCACGACCCGTGACACGGTTTGGAACTGATAAGGGTGTCTTGCCTGGCACTGCCATCAAAAGGGCAAGTTGGTTGGTTAGGCTGGCATCATGTCTGAGAAACCCAAAAGAAAAACCGGGCCCACTGAAGTTTCAACACTGTAGTGTTCAGGGGAAGCTCAAAGGCTGACCCACACACTACATGTGTCTATTGTCTGGGGTTTGACCACCCCAATTCAGACTGCCAGATTTGTAAAACTTTCCTGCAGCCACTCTGGACAAGAGAGTGGGCAGGCTCAGGGAATGAGAGGCCAAAAGTCCGCTGACCGGATGGCCAAGCCCAGTTGGGTGCCAACCCGAACCGGAGAAGTACCCTCCTGACCAGAGGCGAGACTTCCTCGGGCAAGCGAAAAGCTGGCTCTGAGGAGCCAGTTCCAGCAACGAATCTAAAAATCAGCAGGTTTGGAGTCCAAAATACTTCTCCAACTGCTGCTGAGATAGCAGACAATACAGATTGTCCAGTCCCTGTCCCCAGTTCCCTCCGAACCGCCACTGTCTGGCAAAGGTCGGTCCAGTCGGTTCCAGTGGTTCAGGATTATGATATAGAAGAGTTCTATGAACCAGAGGAGGGGATGAGGATTATGATCAGTGTGAATGTGACTTTGAAAGTCTGGATGTGCCCATTGAACCGGACATCTCCCCAGACAGACCTTCAGGTGAGTCTCCCCCAGGCTTTCTGAGTCCCCTTCTCATTTTTTGTTTTATAAAAAAGTTGCTGAGACCCTCCAGCTTCCCTTAGAGGAGGCTTTGGATAAGCAAGAGGAGCCTGACTATGTGGAGATGATGGATATCCCAGAGGCCAGGAGGTTGTCCATCCCTTTACATAAATCCTTTAGAAAACAAACAATAAAAATTTTAAAAGCTCCTAATTCTGTGCCTCCTGTGGATAAAAAGATGGACAGGAGGTACGCTTTGTCAGGTCCTGATACAGATTTTCTTTCACAGCAATGCAGTCATGTTGGAGTAGTTCAGGCTGCAGCCTGTGATAAAGCTAATATTCCACTGGCTTCACATCCTCCTGACAAGGATTCCAGGAAGATTGATGCCATGGCCAAAAAACAATACATGGCAGCATCCTTGGGACTCAGACAAGCTAACTATATGGCTTATGCTGCAAGATACCAGAAATCTAGATGGGATACTGTCATGGCCTTAGCCAAACAGGTGCCTGGCCAGCTCACAAAGGAGCTGGAGCAGGTGGCCCTTGATGGTATTGAGGCATCTAAGGTGCAATTCCATGCTGCAGTGGATTCTAATGATGTATCCTCTAGAGTCATGGCTACATCTGTGGCTTTTCGCAGATTGGCCTGGCTCAGATGTACTACTTTGTCACAGGATACCCAGTCTAAGGCTATGGATTTTCCTTGGTGGGAAATTTCTGTTTGGGGAGCAGACAGAGAATTATATGAAGAAATGGATGAATATAGAACCACTTACAGGAGTGCACAAGCCAAGGAACGGCAAGCCACTCCTCAGAGGCAACCCCAGGGTAGGGGTAGGCCTTTTCACCAGACTCAGGCCCCTCCTCTTCAGCCTATGTACAGAGGGGTTCTTCAGAGGAGAGGCAGACAGGGTTCGAGCAGGCCTGCTCTCACCCCTCAGCCTAAAGCCCTGCCAAACAGGCACCCTGATGGGATGCCCAGGGTCGCTCTCCACTACCTGTAGGGGCAGGTTGGCTCACTTCGTCCAGGACTGGCAGTCTAACTTCAGACAGGTGGGTCCTGGAAGTAGTGAGCCAGGGTCTGGTTCTCAGCTTCAAGAAATTTCCAAAGATGAGAGCCAGATCTTTTCCACCTACAAACCCTTTAGACACTCTTGCTTTGGAAACAGAAGTCTCAACCCTCCTGGCTCTCAGAGCTGTAGAAAAGGTTTCTCCCCTTCACCAGGGCAAGGGTCTGTACTCCAGGTACTTTCTTACCCCCAAAAAAGACAGGAGAGTGGCGGCCTATCCTGGATCTAAGATATCTAAACAAGCATCTTTTAAAGCCAAAGTTCAAAATGGTGACACTGGGAATGATTTTACCTCCTAAGGCCAGGGACTGGCTAGCCTCCCTGGACCTCAAAGATGCCTACTTCCATGTTCTTATCAGAAGCTCCCATCGAAGTACCTCAGATTCGAACTGCCCTCAGGCCATTATCAGTTCAGAGCAATGCCCTTGGCCTTACTTCTGCCCAAAAGTGTTCACCAAAGTGTCTGGCAGTAGCAGTTACTCACCTAAGAAGGCAAAAGATTGCCATTTTCCCTACCTGGACACTGGCTCATTGTGGGTCAGTCTCCAGACCAGGTCAAATCACACCTGCTAGTTACCCAGCAGCTGCTACCTCTCTGGGATTTCTTCTCAATCTTCCAAAGTCAGTTTTGGAACCTGTCCAGGTACTTGCCTTTATAGGCGCAGAACTGGATACAAAGCAGGCACACCTTCCTTCCCTTGGAAAGGGTAAGGACCTTAGTGGCCCTGGCCGCCTCCTTCACTCTGCAGGTTTCTCGACCAGCAAGGCATTTCCTGCAGCTCCTAGGGCACATGGCTGCCTCCACAGCTGTGGTGCAAGGAGCAAGATTTCAGATGAGGGACATTCAGTTCCATTTGAGAGCTTTCTGGTCTCAAAGAGAGATCCTCTATCCAAGTTAATCCCAGTGACTCAACCCTGATCCAGGCCCTTCAGTGGTGGCAGGATCAGAGCAATCTGAGACAGGAGGTGCCTTTCATCCCTCTGTCCCATTCCTTGACCCTTACTACAGATGCATCCCTTTTGGGATGGGGAGCTCACATGGCACTCTCCACCCAGGGATTATGGTCCCTCAGGAATCTCTGCTCCACATCAATCTGTTGAAACTCAGAGCTGTTTTTCTAGCACTTCAGGTTTTCTCTGCATCTGTTCAGAACAAGGTGGTACAGGTCAGAACAGACAACACCACTACAATGTGGTACATCAACAAACAAGGGGGCACTCGGTCTTCAGCCTTGTGCACGAGGCCATGAAGTTGTGGTCTCTGGCTTACTCCCTGAACACTTCCCTCATAGCAGTTCACCTCCCAGGCAAGGACAATGTCCTGGCAGATGCCCTCAGCAGGATTTCCAGGGCCATCACAAATGGTCATTGGATCCCCTAGTACTGGGATAGTGTTTGCCAGATGGGGCACTCCTCAGATAGATCTTTTGCAGCCCCAGACAATTATCAACTTCCACTGTTTTGTTGCAGGCCCCCAGTGTTGGGCTCAGTTCCCCTGGATGCCTTTCTCCTCGACTGGGAAGGGAAGTTTCTTTATGCCTTTCCCCCCTTCCCTCTCCTGTTCAAAGTACTAGTCAAAATCAGGTCTCAGCCCTGCAAAATGATCCTGATTGCTCCAGACTGGGCCAGGCAGCCCTGGTACCCACTCCTTCTGTCCTTAGCAGTCCATCTTCCTGTGCCTCCCCAGGAACCACAATCTGTTAACCTGTGCTCAGGAGAGTTTGGTATCCGAATCTCAAATCCCTCAACCTCAAGGCTTGGCTCTTGAGCAGTTAGAGTTGCTGATTTGCAACTTTCTCAAAGTGTTCTCGAAATCCTGAAGGCTGCTGGAAGCCTTCCACCAGAGCTACCTATAACTCCAAGTGGAAAAGGTTTTCCATATGGTGTTCTGAAGCATGTTTCCCAGAATCTGCTGATCTACCTACTGTATTGGACTACATGGTCCATCTTAATTCTTTTTGACTGAGACCAGCCACCCTGAAAGTGCACTTGGCTGCTGTCTCTGCCTTCATTTCAGCAGGGAAGCCCTCTTCTCTCTCTGCTCATCCTGTATTTTCCAAGTTTTTTAAAGGATTGCTTCACACCAACCCTCCATTCAGGGACCCTGCCCCAGCTTGGGATCTTAATGTATGCATTGCTCAGCTAATGCAACCCCCCTTTGAGCCTCTGTCTTCAGCAGAGCTTAAGTATTTGACTTGGAAAACTGTATTTCTGGTAGCCATCACTTCTGCCAGGTGTATAAGTGAGTTACAGGCTTTATCAGTAGAAACTGACTTTATTTCCTTTCACAGGGATAAAGTGGTCCTCAGGACTAACAGAAAGTTTTGCCTAAGGTGGTTTCAGATTTCCACCTTAACCAATCTATTTCACTTCCAGTGTTCTTCACTGACCATTCCTCCTCTGGTGAGAGGAGGCTGCTACAGCTTAGATATTAAGAGGCCCTAAGTTACTACATAGAGCGTGCCAAAGGGTCACAGGTTTGACTCCTCCATTTCTCACTTATGGTGAGGTTGGAAAGGAGACCTGCCACTAAAGATCCATTGCCAGGTGGATGGTTTCTTGTATCCAGTTTTGCTATCAAAAGCTGGGTAAGGTTCCCCTCAGGCCTGAAGGCTCACTCTACCAGAGGACAGCTGCATCTCTAGCTGCTGCTAGAGACATCCCTATCTGGAGATATGTCAGGCAGCTACTTGGAAGACAGTACACACTTTCACAAGCATTACTCCCTGGATATTCAGGCCAGGAAGGATGTTAGGTTTGCACAGCCGTGCTTCAGAGCCTATTCCCTAGTAGGTTCTGTCCCTCCTCCATCGGAGGTACTGTAATATAGTCTGCAATAGTCATAATATATAGCAAGACTTCATGTTGTTTGGAAGAAAAATTACTCACCTTAGTAATGTTGTTTCTTCTAATGGAGTCTTGCTATATTATGACCTCCCCCAGCCTGCCCCTCTCAGAACTCCTACTTTGGGGTATGGGGTGGGTAGTCCTCTGTTGGCATTTATTGATGCCCTCTTTCATGTTTGGATGTTGTGTTTATTTAGTTATTTTATCTTAATTTTCTGGTCCACTGACTTGAGTCTTTGTGTTGGGACCAGTAAAAATGTGTTAATATATTAGTAGCCAGTTGGCTAGTGTAGGTTACAGCTTCCACACAGAACCTCAGTGAGTTTTTGCTCGTAAAGATCTGATGGTTTCGGTTTGAAACCAGCCAAACAGAGCTTCTGAACCGTGCTCGCGCTCTAAGCTCCATGATCTGCATGGAAGTTAACTCTTTCACCTCCGGAGCAGTTCTAAGGCTGGGGCAAACTTCAATAGTCATAATATAGCAAGACTCCATTAGAAGAAACAACATTACTAAGGAGAGTAATTTTTTCAACCATTTGGTGCTCCATCAAAAATTAATGTTCTTCCAGGTTGCTGGCACCACTTTTAGATGGGCTCCCTCTCAAATATTTAAGTACATGCAAATCTCGCACATGCTGTTCCATCACTTCGGCACCACTCCCTGGGATAACCCTTTTATTGTCCTGATTCAGCCACTTCTGGATCTCCCTGCCCACCTCTATGTAATATCTCACTGCACTAGTTCCTTATTGCCATTTCAATTATCGTGAAAGAAGGTGTACAGCTTATGGGTGGGACTACTCTCTTTCAGCATCCTCCTCTCCTAGACAATGGCCCTTAATCTGGAAACATCTCTACTGATTCATTAAATGGGATCGGTATAGATACATGCAATTCCAGATTAATCAAGATCTCTATTATACCCGTTAAATTGCATAAGATGGGTCATCTGGACATGGATCTTTGCTCCAAATGCCAGCTGGTCCCAGGATCACTCCTGCACATGCTATGGTCATGTGTGAAGATCGCCCACTTTTGGTCACAGATCCAATCTTGGTTAGACCCCCTTTTAAACCTTCAAGACAAATTTAGTTCAGAGATATGTGTATCAGGGGATTATTCTGAAAAGGTTACAGGGGTCTCCTGGGTTCACACGGCTTTAATCTCAGTGACAGCCCCAAAAATTATCCTAAGACACTGGCTGACATGCTTACCTTGACCTATGTGGAATGGTATAGGGAGATATTTTTTGGGCTTCAGACCGAACAAATTATTGCAAGTATACATCACCGCTCTGCCAATTATAAGAGAGTTTATGAACCCCTGTACACTTTATTAATGGTACATCACCCTTAATCACTTTCCCATGAAACACGCTGAACTATCATTGCTGTTCTGCACTGCACCCACGGATACATAGCTGTAGTCTAAAGCTCTACACCTTAACCAAGTCTACTTAGGTTGCCTGTAATTCTATGTTGGTGGCACTGGGGGTGAGGGTGGGGCGCAGTTGGTGGGGAGGGATTATGGTGTATAAAATTGTAAAAATTGTTTGAGCCATCTCCTGTACATATTGTCTCTGATTCCTTGAGTGCTCAATAAAGCATATTGAATTAAAAAAAAGAATTTGGGAGGGGGTTCACAAGACCACATATTCAATTATATGGTGGGAGCATCACTGGAAAGTTTGTACCAGGTTTTTTATTACCCCGGTCCTCTCCAAATATTATCAGAGAACCAGTACAGAACAAAGCTGGAGAAAATGTGGGGGAAAAGGTAACCATCATTATATTTTTGGGGATTGTTCACGAATAGGGAAATTTTGGGAAGTAGTCCAGGGAATCATAAGTTAAATCTTCTCACTAAGAGTTGTACCTAACTTTGAATATTTGGTTCTAGGGTAGCAATCTGTAAATCAGACCCAATATATTTATTTTACATTCTAGCTATAGCAGCCAACAAAGCTGTAACACAAAAATGGTTGACTGTTCAATCTCCTGGAATTACACAGTGGTGGCAGATAGTTTCTAAAATTAAAAGTATGGAAGATACCACTGCAAGATTAAATTTGCGTGTAGAGAAATATAATAAGAGATGGTTGCCTTATTTTTAATACATGGAAGAAACAGAGAACATTACAATTCTTAATCAATATCTAACATAACACCCTATAGTTATGTCAGTAAGTTGGACATGTGTTATTTCTAGGATAAATTAGTACACACACCACACTTGTTTTAAACTGTATGTCCCATTTTATTTTAATTTGATATATATATTTAAATATGATAAGAAAACATGCAACAGTCATGTCAAACTGATGTTGACAATTTAATACTGAAACAGTGAAGGCAAATCCAAGATTGTATGTGAGGACACCATAGAAATGTGAGGAACTGGAAAGGTAAACCGCTGTACCTATAAAAGAAAACAAGCATACATTCATACCAATATGGCTCTGCTTAAGACAGTATTCTAAGGCACAACAGGATATAGATGGATTATACCAATTAATTATATAAACTCAATTGACTGATAATGTTGTGTGTGATAATGTATTGGATATATTATGTGTTGAAAATGTATTTGTCATTTATTAAATACTGGATAAACTTAAGTTAAAAAAATATATTAAAAAACAACAAAGCTATGAGCCTACCTGGAAGTTTGTGAACACAGGCTCGTAACATTGGTAACTTTCAATATTTTGCTCCTAAATTTTCAAAATAGCCATTTCATCACAGCACCTCATGAATGTGACAGCTGTCATTTTTCAAATCCTGGCCAAAATGTGTTTTTGTATCCCAAAAGGTGATTTCACAGTCGCTGCACAAAATCACCTTTTGGGCAGAAGTTGAATATTTTCCTCACTATTGTTCATGAGGTGGGGTCATAAGAAGCCAATGTTGAAAATCTGGCTTAAAAATATTAAAAAAAACAACGTTTTGAGCCTATGTTGAAGTTTGCGAACGTAGGCTCATAACTTTGGTAGTTTTCAATATTTTGACTCAAAATTTTCAACATAGCCATTTCTTCACTGCACCCCATGAATGTGACAGCTGTCATTTTTAAAATCCTGGCCAAAATGCATTTTCCCATCCCGAAAGATGATTTCATAGATGCTGCGAGAAATCATCTTTCAGGCAGAAGTTGAACATTTTCTCTGCACTGGGTCATAAGAAGGCTGTGTTGAAAACTTGGGGCAAAAATGTTAAAAAAACAAAGTTATGAGCCTATGTTGGCATTTATGAACACAAGATCGTAACTTTGGTAACGTTCAATATTTTGACCCCAAAACCTTGAACATAGCAATTTTTGCACATTACTTCATAAATATGACATGCCAATTTTAAAATCCTGCACGAGATGCATTTTTGCACCTCTGCTGAGAAATGACATTTCTGCCAATATACTATAAATGGTACATGTCATGCCTGTAAGGCAAATCCTAGAATAAGTCTCTTCAGAAGTTGGGGTCAAAACATTAAAACCAAAAAAAAATTGTTTAACAAGCATCAGATGATCGGCATTGACAAATGCTCATTTTTAATTCCTTCAGGAACCTGAAGTCTGAATAAACTATATTCTGGACCCACAGTAATACTATTGTTTCTATGTATTTTTGCCTTTGTGTTACAGCTGCTAAATACTGTCCCAAAATTATTTAATGTGTTGTCCACGTTAATGGGTTTGTCAATAATTTGCTTGTTTTGTGTTAACATGAAAGACAATGTCAGCAGAAAAAGACCACTGGTCCATTGTGCCTGCCCTGTTATACCCTATCCTACCCGAGATCTGCTGTCTAGACTTTTTTTTTTTTTGCTTTTTGACCCCTCCTCACCCCATGCCTTATTGCTACCACCAGAGTAACCATTAAGCCTATTGACTACTTAACTATAAAGATGTACTTTTAATAAGTAAATGTCCTGTTTTAATGCAAATGACATCGGTAATGATAATGCACCTAACCGTGTGAAACCGGTAGAGGTTCTTCTTGCTTGATGCAGGAGACGTTTTAATGGCAGTTCCTTATTTTTAAACAATGAAGCTGTTATTCTGGTACACTGAGTGGTGCAGACATTTTCTGCTTTGTTCTCTGACAAAGCATTTATTAATATTTTTCTTAATATTAGTTAACACTAAGTCAAAAATGTTGCTGCCTCTAGGGGTTCTGTAACTTATCGTTCTAGCCCAAATAAATTCATTATTTCTAGTATGTTGGATACAGATTACAATTGGTTGACAAAGTTTTCCAATGAATGCTACTGAAACTGAAGTCGCCCAGCAAAATAAAGTTTTTCCAGTTATCACATTTTTGTCTAATTACTGACAAGGGTTTGATCATGTAGTTTGTGTTACTGGCAGGTAGCCTATAACAGGTCCCAATGATTGTTTCGATTTTCCCAATTATTTCAACCCAAAGGTTTTCAAGCTGCAATTCATTTATATTATAATTAAGGTCATTTATCTGGATGATCTTTAAGTTATTCAGGTATAAGGCTACTCCACCTTCTTTCCTATGTTTCTGGTTGTTCTTATAAAGGGTATATCATTGCAGTTCCTTGCCTGATGTGATATTGTCTTCTGAGATTGGATCGTAGTTTATTTGTTTACTGGGTAAGTGCACTGATCCAAGGATCATTTTCAGGCACAACCTGGGCCATGAAGATGGCACAAAATACAATGGGGACAGGTACAATAGGAGTTTCAATTACAATACAGATCATAGGACACAAACAAGTATTACTGTACAGTTTTTTTTTTTTTTTTACATGGGTGTTAGGATCAAGCACGGTGGCTCCCAATCTGTGTCTATTGTTTAATGATCTGGCATTTAAGTAGGGTACCTTAAAAGATTTTAGATCACACTTAAAAGATGCATTAGGGATGTGTTTTTTAGACTGTGACTGGCTGGCTGGGAGAGGCATCACTTGTGTTGATTTCATTAACTTCCGTAACATCGCCATCTTTATTAGTTTAAATTATACTTGATTGTTGTTTGCAATCTTTTGCTCAGCAATGTCATCCCCTTTTTGTTGAGATGTAGTCCATCTTTATATAGCTCACTTCTATCATCATATGTGCCCCAGTTTCTTACATAATTAAATCTCTCCTTTGCTGTCCGTATTCAGTCATTGGGTGATGTTGCATATCTTAGATACTATAAAAAGGCTTGCCCTTGGTACTGCTTTAATTCCTGAAAAGACTGCTCTACATTTAGGTTTTTTGAGAATGTTGGCATTTTCTCTGAAATAATTTTGAAATTGGTGTTCAGGTGTTCTGCCCATGTCATTGGTCCCATGTGGAACACCATCTAGAGTGGTGGGGTAGAATGTGGTTTTAATTTCTCCCTTTCTCTGGGTTGAGATACAAATGAGGCACACTGATGAGTCTCGAGAAAGATGAAATACATCTGTTTCTTCTGTTCTCAGCCTTTACAGATTGTGTGGGGCGATTTGGCACCATACGCAACTGCTTAAAGAAGAACCAGATTAAATTATTTTGTGGTGGGTAGATCATGTGATGCCTCTTCATTGAAAGCCATGCGTCCCACCCACTACTGCTCCCATTCCACTTTATATTTAATTATTTTATTTATTCAGCACTTCTATTGGCTTAAATTCGTCTCACCTACTTGCTAAACTATCCGGAGACTGTGTGAACAGAAGCCAGTTTAGCTTACCAAGCCGTATGATGGAAACTGAAATGTGGCAGACCCTCCCATCTCACATGCCACCTCAGACCCTGGAGAAGCAGAGTAAAAAAAAATCACAAACCAAGTGCAACCCTCCAGGAAGGCTTAGTAGGCAACCATCCAGACTATGCAACTTACTGAGGACAAATTATTGGCAGAGCTTGCCCCACTGAAAAATGCCTTAATTGATTTCATTGCTGATCTGAAGTCTATAAAGGGGGAGCTCACTGAATCTGCCAGGAAAATTAGTGATGTTTCAGTCCAGACCTCTTCTATCGAATCCTGGCAAAACCAAAAGGTAGATCCTGAACTCTCCACCCTCCGGCAGTGACTGGCCAAGATGGAAATCAAGCTGGAAGACTTGGAAGGCCAAAGCCGTCGGAACAACCTGGTCATATTCGGCCTTCCGGAGGAGGCTGAAGGGGGCTCTCCCATAATCTTTGCCCAAAAGTTGCTTCTCAAAATCGCAGGCCCCCCCAGCATAGCGCCTCCTACATGGTGGAGAGAGCTCACCGCTCATTATGACTGAGGCCTCCCGCTGGAGCCATGCCTAGGCTTTTCATTCTCTGCCTGCTCAATTACTTGGATTGCCAGCACAACCTCACTAAAATCAGAGAGGTTCAGGAAATAAATGGGAGACCTCCACCCTTCATACTGCCCAAGATCTCCCACTAGCTACACAGCAGAAACAAGCGGAATATCATCAGGCAGTAACAAAGCTTATTGCGGCAGGCATTAAATTTTAAATGCTTTACCTTGCCCAGCTTTCTGTCCTCTGCAATAATTCATGGAAAACCTTTACAAATGCTGCCCGCGCCACGCAAGACCTTCCTACCCTATTCCTGACATCTTTTTGTAACTCATTCAGTATCTGGCATACTACTGGATGCAGCGACCCCGGGTCGCCTGTAAAAAGTTTACTTACTAACTTCGCTTTACTCCCTTCTCTCTCTTGATGTGGAAACTGGTTGGACGATCAGTGGACTAGGTCGGATGTGTCTTGAAGAGGGCCGTCTTCTGTGTGCTCTGGCTGATCCTCACTCCTACTCCACACTGTGACACCCAAGATTAAGAGGCCCCTTTAGTCCCTACAGGAGCTCCGATAACCATTGTTTATTCCTCCTGCTTCCCTGGTGTGACTCTGCTGCTGCAATCCCTATATTGCTCCTTGCTTGCTGTGCAAACTGTACTACTCTGAGCCTGTGTGCATGTTAGCGAGGTGCCTCTCGAGCATACACAGTTCCATGACATATGGTTTAACTGCACAGATGGTGCTAGTTTTAACACCCTGCGTATGTTCATCTGGTGAGTTCCTCCTGGAGTCTACTGCTGACTAGATGGCCCTCTTGCAGTGACTCTTCAACTGGATCTAGTCATTTAGACATTTTATCTTGTGGATCGCACATTATTTTGTCCTATTTGGTTATCTTCCTCTCCCCTTTCTCTTTCTAACCTATTCCCCCATATCTCCCTCCTGGCCTTATGACCCACGCTTCTCAGTATACCCTTCTCCCTCCCCCACCCTTTTTTTTTGTTTCCCTCTGGACCTTAAGATAATACTGTTTAAAAGGCCTGCTATGCTACATACTGTAGCTTTAGCTAGAAGGAGCATACTGCCCTTCCTGGTCGGATTTTTTCTTTATGAATTGGGCTTGTTTGCTGTTTAATTGTTGGATTGCCGAAAATGACTCCCAACTGCCTTCCATTATGACAGTTTATTATTGACTACAGTTTGCAACCCCATGGCTTTAAATAGAATGCCCAGTTAGACAGCCGATTAGGTAGTCTGTTCTTATATCTTCAGTGCTGTTTGTGGGGCGGGGGTGTGGGAAGGGTTTGAGGGCGGTTGTTGGAGATGGCATTCATGCACTTCTTGTTGGGGTTGGAGCTCACCTATTTATGGTTGATATACCTGCTATGTGTTTGTTCAAGTTTCACCTTACGGTGAGCTGGCCCACTGGCGCAGTGGTTGGAATTCTGCTTGCAGCACCGGCGACCCGGGTTCGGGAATGGACATGGGTCGTCAGAGGGCCGGCCTGGGTGAGAAGGATAGAGTGCCGCATGGGCGGCTCTCCTTCTCTGGGGCGAGGGTGGGGTAGTGTTCGGCACAATGAGGACTCCTGGTGGTGGCCGAGAGTCACTCACGCTACCGGCGCTTGGCATCAGGGAGGCAGGGTGGATGCTAGCGTCACTGCACGTCCCCGCCTCCAAGAAAACCAGGAAAAAGATTGAGGGCGGGTCCACTGTCTATGTGAAGCCTTCCTCGGGGCTTCAATTAGCTGCCATCGCCACATCCCTGACCAGATACCAGTTCCGCGGCGCGGATGAAGGTGACTGATGCCGCGGCCCCACTCTCCGAGGGGTAAGCCAGAGATAACTGGGGATGGTGGCAGTAGATGGCAATGGAAGTCCCAGGGGCCATGACCATGGCTGATGGTGACAGCGGACCAGCCAGGATAAAAGAAGAAAATAAAAAAAATAAAAAGTTTCAACTTATGGTGCCGGGGTTACATTCAAGTAATAACTCACTCGTTACTATGGGGATGGGGTGGGTTGGGAGGAGGTCATGGGCTGGTAATGCCATCAGATAGGGTACTGTTATGTTTCCTCTTTTCCATAGATATTGGGCTCACTTGCCCACTGTCGGTCCACATATTTCATACCAGCTATATTATGATGGCTAGGTATAACTTCTATTCCTGGAATGTCAAAGGAGCACAGTCTCCTCTGAAATGGACCAAAATCCTCCTCCATTTACAATCTCTGCAAATGGATGTGGCTTTCCTGCAAGAGACCCACCTCCTTGTCACACAAATCCTTTTGTTATGGAGAACATGGGTTGGGCAAGTTTTTGGTGCCGGCCTAGATTCCCATAAAAGAGGAGTAGCCATCCTAGTTGCCTGTAAGATTCTCTTCCAGTTCATACATGAAATCACAGACCCTCTGGACCAGTATGTCTTCATACAGGTCCTTTTGGGCCATAAGGAAGTCATCATTGGCTCCGTTTATGGCCCCAATTTGGAGGATCCTGCCTTTTTTACTTCCCAGGCACCCATCCTTGCTGATTGGTCTACCTTACCCATGATCCTAGGAGAAGAATGGAACACAGTCCTTTCACCTCTCCTGGACAGATCTGGGCCTCATAATTATCTCTCCCCACCCAGTTCCAGGGCCATTCATGACTTAATGTACTCCCTGGGTCTTATCGAGCCATTGAGGATACTCAATCCCACAAAGAAGGAATACTCCTTTTATTCACCCCCCAATCACTCTTTCTCCCAGATTGATTTTTTTCCTCCTGGGAAAAGACCTTACTGGAGGGGTTATCCTGTGCTGTTACACTCCTAAAGTAATTTCCGACCATCACCCGATTTCCCTTCAACTGGAACTTTCCCCTCCCAGTATCAGAGAGAGAACATAGAGGCTACATAGCCAAATACTAAAATCAGAGGAGCTTACACAACATATTCAAAACTTTATTCATGATTTCCAGCACATGAACACTCCCTCCATGCCAAGACAAGATATACTCTGGTGTGCCCTCAAAAGTTTCCTGCGAAGGGAATTTATACGCCTTTCTACTAAATGCAAAAAACAAATAGCTAGCTCACTTTCTTCCACTCTGGAGTGAACAAAACAAGCAGAGGGCTAGGGGATTACTCTGGTAAGGTTACAGGGATTTCTTGTGCTCACATTACTTTAATCTCAGCAACTGCTAAAAAAGTTATTCTAAGACATTGACTGGATTCACTCACACCTAGTTATATAGAATGGTACAGGGAGGTTTTTTATTTGCTCTCCAAGCAGAATGCATCATTGCGGGTTTACACCATCATACATATAGGTATAAGCGTATATGGGAACACCTTTATACGCTACTAATGGTCCATTCACCCTCAGACATCCTCTTCATAGGTAATTTCTCAGTACAGTTAAGGGTCTCATCATGCCCTCCTAATTGTAGCTGTAATCCCTATTCTGGACCCCCTTACATAGCTTAGGCTGCCCATATCCTCTACTCTGGTGGTAGTGGGTGGGGAGGGTTGGGGAGGCGTGAGATGTGGTATTGGAGGGGTTGCCATTTGTATGCTGGAAAACTGTTTGAGCAATGTTCCTGTACAACAAGTTTTCCTGTCTTCATGTTTGCTTAATAAAATATATTGAATTAAAAAAAACATTTTGTGTGGTGATTTGCATAAACTGTACTTCCCATGATGCACTGCATTACTGAGGTATTTTGATTTTGTATTTCTTCTCTGTATGCACTAGATTGGTTTTCTCTTGAGATGTTAAACCTTTACATAAAGGCAAAACTTTATTTCACAGTGCCTACTGATAGCATTCAGAGTAACTCGGGTAGGCTGCCTGTCTCAACAGAAAAGTAGAGCTGATTAAAGATTATGTTGCAATTACATTAATTTTTCTGGAATCTCTATTAGGACATGCTACAGAGAAACTAGCTTCATCACAGGCAGCTGCCTGATTAACTCCATCAGGCTGAAGAGTAAAAATGAACTCCGGGCCTTGCCTGGGTACCACATAACATTTTTCAATTCTGTTGTCTAGAGCAGTAGCAATGTAGCTGTAGCAAGAACATTTTTAGTAGAATGTTCGGAAGCCTTACGGATGGGTACAGACATTTTTTTATTACGGTTAAATCAACCAAAGTCAAATTCTGCATCCTCTACATCTACTTCTGTTTCAGTGGTAGTAGGCTCATCATATCAGGCCTCTGTCTCAAAAATGTTGTTGAATAATCTTCATACACCCTTGAAAGAAAACCAGATTCATTCTCAGCAGCGTCCTCTGGGAAATCAGTTCCTCCTCCTCAAAAACATCCAAAAGGGGAGACTAAGAGGCACCACTGAAGCAGCTCTTTCAAAACTCTGCATTGTTTTCAAAAACTGTCACATTTGTTTAGCATCCTCCAAGAAGGAAATACTTTTGGCTGGCATTGGTTCCTCTTTTTGCTTTTCAGGAAGACAGGACCTCAATGCTCTCTTCCCCCTCCCCCATCATTTATTTGTCTCCTCAGCCTGCCAGCTGGACGCCTTGTGTCCTGGCTTCACCAGTTCCATCGCTTGGCCTCTCTAAGGCTTACCTTCACTCTGGGAAGTCCTCTGTGGATTACCCAGTGTGGCGGGGAGAGAGGATCCCCCTGTAGTACAATCCTGATGTCAGGGGAAGTGCCTAGTCAGTGATGTGGGGTACACAGAGGGTTGGGTCGTCATCTGGCTTGTCAAGGGTTTTTCCTCACTGGATCTCTCCCTGGGGCCACTCATCATACAATGACATACCATGCGTGCACGTAGACCACACACACTCATATCAGCATCCGAGTGTGGGCCCGCCTATTACTTAAGTAATGCTGCTATGCTGCCATCAGTTTTCCACCAGGTGACAGTCTGGTAGCATTACACCATGTCCATCCTCCCCAAGGAAGCAGAACTTTCTAAAGGATGCTCCCACCTCCCTCGGCCGGCCACCAACTGACCCACGTCCGTTCGCAAACTTGATTTGCTGGCATTGCAAATGGCAGTGCTACCACTGCGCTACTATGTTTTCTTTATGCTTGATTGCATCAGCAGTTGCGCTTGGCTGGTGCTCAGAAAGTCTTTTTTGCTTTCTCTGATCCCTTTCAGAGCAATCAGAGCACTCCTGGCTGGGAGTCCTACGCTTGTAACTGGAAGACGGCTTTGTAGCTCTTTCCGTCTCTGTGGGTGCCAGAGGCTGCTGTGGAGAGGAACAACCATCTCAAGTATACTTTCTACTGTCAGTGGTACTCTTCTACCTGTTTTGATAAAGTCTGCTTTACAGGTGAGTACATCAGTGATGCTGTTGTGTAAACTGGTGCACCCAGTGACCATATTTTCTGTGTAGTCTGTTTTGGAATGAGCTCATTTCACTGGAGGTCGGCACAGGGGAGGGCTGGGAGAGGATTAAGCAGCCCACTGGCAGCTCTCCTCTTCTGGATCGGGGTGGTGGGTCAACTCATCTCCTGACTGCCATCAGGTAGAAGTCTAGTGGTAGTGCCGATACATAAGCCACAGACTGAGGTCAACAGAGAGGTATCCATTGTTCCAGGACCATTGTGCACCTCTGTTGCTGCAGCTAGGGGAACTCAGGAGAAAAAAGGAAAAGTGGCTGGCTTGAGCTCCACAAGTCCTGTCCACTGGCCCTTTTGCCCTGCACTGCCACCAGAGTGGAACCTCAGTTCTGGTTGTATGTCTCCAGGTGGGGGGAGGACAGCCCTCCCCTGCTTGTACCTGCCACTAGCAGCAATCTGTGGCGCTCTCAGGGGTCCTAGGTTGTGGCTGAGGTAGAAGGCCGGGTGGAGTGGGTGAGGACAGAACTGATAAAAGCCTGACTGAGCTGACCATATGGAAATAAAACTATAAGGGGAAAAAAAGCCCAATTTCAACAAAATTGAGTTATTTTCATTTGGAACTGGGAACATTAAACTGGTAACTGGTGAAAACCGATACAGAACTGATAAAAACACAACTAAATTAAAACTAAGAAACTAATGCAGTGTATTGAATGAACTTAGTTACTTTACAAAATTATAAAATGGTAGTCAGACCTAAAAAGTCTTAGCCCTAGTGACTGGAACAGAACTGCAGGGTGTCTGATCTCTTCAGTGAAGAAATGCAGTACATTTGCCATTGGGGGGTCAGGTGTAGAATGACCACACTGCAGAGTCTGAATATTTTTACATTTTATCTCCAGGTCAGCACCATAGTGCTGAGATACTGCTACTTGTATGACATCACAAATATACTCTCACTGCAAGAAACTGGAGTGGCTAAAGACAAATTATGTCACCTCATCCCATAATGCTCAACTAGGCTATCTGGCCCACTTGCTCACCAGCTCCTCCTTCAGGATGACAAAGCCAGCCACTGAAGTATCTCCTTGGAGGTATGGGACTCCTCTGAGGTTCCACCTCTGTGAGACAAGCTGCAGGTTGCTGGCCTGGGTACAAAAGAGTAAAGGCAGGTAAGGACCATTGCCCACCAGATGCTATAAAGGTAGGAAAGGAACACAAGAGTGATGGATCTTATTCAAAATAAAAATGATACAAAAGACATGATAAAAAATGTCCATATGATGTTAGCTAGCAGACTTACTCTGCATAATGGGTAAAGTACAGTTAAGTAAGAACTTACAGTAACAGTAGATCTTCGAGAGGAGCTCTTGCAGCAGGTAATACCACTAGGACTGAAGCCAGCAGGTGTCAGGACCCCACGGAAAACTTGTAGCTAGCAGTACGAGGCAGGGGACCACCCTCGACGTTAGCCCCTCCCAATGTCAGATGTGGTATAAAGGGGGCAGTCCCACGGCGCCACCCCAGTTCTCCTGCCGGAGACCCGGCTATAGGAAAAAAAGGAGAACTGGGCAGGAAATCCCCACTCTGGCTGGAACGTGTGACCCCTGGTAAAAAGGATACCGGGGGATGGAGGGTGGGAAAGCCACCTGCTGCAAGAGCTCCTCTCGAAGATCTACTGTTACGGTAGGTTCTTATGTAACTGTACTATCTGTCTTTGAGGGTGGAGCTCTTGCAGCAGGTAATACCATTAGGACTAAGTCTCAAGCAGTAGAAAGGACAGGCCCAGGTCTGAAAGGGCGGTAGGCAGGTAACCCGACAGAACAAGATCTCTTCAAGAGAAGAAGCCCTGATGGACTGCCAGTACAAAACCTGCTCTCCTTCTGGAAGCTATATCCAGACTATAGTGTCTGACGAACGTATGGACTGAAGTCCATGTCAAGGTGGCACATATATCTGCTGAGGAAGCATTCTTGAGCACTGTGAAGGAAGAAGCCACTGCTCTGGTGGAGTGGCTCCTAACAGCATCCGGGGGGGCCCTCCCATGGTGCTGATAAAAAGATATGCAATCCACTAGCCAACGGGCTAGTGACTGCTTGGACAAAGGAGCCCTTAACATGAGCTTAGCACAGGAGAGGAACAATTGGTCCGTCGACCTAGAGGAGCGAGTCCTGTGAAGGTAGAACCTAAGAATGCAGCGAACATCCAAGGTGTGCAACAGTGCCTCACCCTGGTTAGAAGCTTGGGGGTAATACCCTGGAAGGTTGATGTCATGATTGAGGGTCAGAGTGGACACCACCTTCGGCATGAACTTGGGATTGGTACTCTATCTTTCTGAAAAATGATGTAAGGTTCTTTGCACATCACAGCCTGGAGCACAGAAACCCTTCGAGCGGAGGTAATAGCCACCAGCAGTAAGGCCTTCCAGGAAAGGAAGCGCATCTCGCATGAAGCTACAGGCTCAAAGGGAGGGAGAGAGAGCTTTTCCAAAATGAAAAGGAGATCCCAAGGAGGAACGATGTCCCTCCTTGGAGGCCTGACTTGCAATACCCCTCGCAAGAAGGTCTTGCAGGCGTCCAATTGTGCTAGAGACTTCTCTCAAATAGGAGCATGATAATGTGGAGACCGCACACATGTGAACCTTGGTAGACAAGTAACTCAGGCCTAAATCTAGGAGGTGAAGGAGATACTCTAGCACGTGCCTGACCGGACAACCCAAAGGATCTAGGGCTCGTGCTGAAGCCCATAGGCAGAAGCACTTCCATTTGAGAGCGTAGGTAGCCCTAGTGGAAGTCTTCCTTGCCGCTACCAAAATCTCTGCCACCCTGCTTGACATTCCTAGCCTCTCTACCACTAGGACTGCTGGAGCCATGTATGCAGATGAAGAGAGTGAATAGCAGGATGAACAAGAGTTCCCTGATCTTGAGAGAGCAAGTGGGTGGAAAGAGACAACTGCACTGGCGGTTTCTGAGACAGTTGCTGGAACAGCGGGTACCAGATCTGCCGAGGCCACAGAGGAGCCACCAGAATCATTCTGGCTCCCTCTGACTGCAATTTGAGCAGTACTCTCTGCACAGGGAGAAAGGGAGGGAAGGTGTATAGAAACTTCCCCGTCCAAGAGAAGGACAACGCATCTTGCCTGAAACACCAGGCCCTGGAGCGAGCGAGCAAAAACTGCGTAGTTTGGCACTGAATGGGGACGCAAAGAGGTCCAACTCTGGAAGGCCCCAATGGTTGAATCGGTCATCTGCGACCTCCTGGAGCAGTTCCCACTCATGGCTGAGACAAACAGAGCAAATGAGACTGTCGGCAAGAACGTTCTGGACCCCCGGGAGGTGAACCGCCACGAGGTCCACGCCGTGTTCTACTGCCCAGTCCCACACTCTCATGGCCTTCCTGCAAAGAGAGTAAGAATGCGTCCCCCCCTTGCTTATTGATATAAAAAACCACTGGTGTGTTGTCTGACTGCACCAGAAGAGAACCTGGGGAAACTTGACTTTCGAATGCTGACAGAGCATTCAGAACTCCTCTCATTTCCAGAACACTTATGTGCAGAGAGCATTCTGTGTTGGACCAAGTCCCTTGGGTCCTGTTAATCCCTAGATATGCCCCCCACCCTGACAGGGAGGCATCCGATGTCAGGGTTTGGGATGGAGGTGGTCTGCGGAAAGGGACCCCCCTTTCCAGATTATCTCGATGAAGCCACCATTTGAGAGAACGGTGTGCTGCTTTTGAAAGCCGGATCCAAAGATCCAGGTCGTCCACAGCTTGGTCCCACTGCACTTTGAGGTGCCACTGCAATGTCCTCATACGAAGCCTGGCTAATGGGACAGTGGCGATGGCCACTGCCATATGCCCCACCAGCTGCAGTATGCCTTGGGTGGTAGAAGAGGGCCTTCCCCAAAAGGCTCTCACCAGGTCCTGGAAGCATTCTATCCTGTCAGAGGGCAGGAAGACATGCCCTTTTCCTGTGTCCAGAATAGCTCCTATGAATTGCAGCCATTGCAAAGGCCTTGGCTGAGACTTCGGTCAGTTCACTGTGATCCCCAGGGAACAGAAAAGAGCCTGCGTTTGACTGAGGGCGATTGCTAGCTGCCCCTCCGACTGGGCAGAGAGGAGACAATCGTCCAGGTAGGGGTAGACAAAAAGGCCTCTCCTGCAGACGGCCATAGCTACCACTACCAGGCACTTCATAAAGATAGTTGGAGCTGCCAAAAGAAAGGACCCTGAACTGGAAGTGCTCTTCTCCGAGACGGAAGCGCAAGAACCTCCTGTGCTGTTTCCGGATTTTGTTATGCATGTAAGCATCCTGCATGTCGAGAGAGCACAGCCAGTCCTCTGACTGGAGCAGAGGAAAAAGGCCTGCCAATGTTAGCATGCAGAACTTCTGATACTTGGCCGAGAGATTGAGCACGCTGAGGTTCAAGACAGGACGAAGGTCTCCAGTCTTTTTCGCAACCAGGAAAAAACGGGAGTAGAAGCCCTTGCCTATCTTTGCCGGTGGAACCCTTTGAATAGCTCTCTTTTCCAGGAGCAGCGAGATCTCTGCCTGAAGGAGGCTGAGGTGGTCTGGTGGACAACAGGATATAGGGTGTGGTGGGTTGTCCGGAGGTATAGAGATGAACTCTATGGCATACCCTAATCGAATGGTTTCCAGCACCCACCAATCTGAGGTGATGCTGGACCACTGAAGCGGGTATAGCGCAAATCGCCCTCCTACCTGCTCGTTCTGCCTGTCCCCGATGGGAGGAGGGCTGGGAAGGAGTCAGGAAGGAGGGACAGGAGGGCTGGGGTCCTTGTATTGCTTTGGGTCCTGGGAACCTTGGGAGGGGGGCTGACCCAGTCTATGAAACCCCTTCCCTTGGGGCTGCTTGCCGAACTGGCCTTGGCCTTGGTGTTGGCGAAAAGGATGTCTAGCAGTTACACTGCGGCTGGGACTTATACATACGATGTACATCTGCTGCCACCTTGCCAGATTCTCGAAGGCCCTTGACCATTTGCTCCACCTCTGGACCGAAAAGCACCGGACCCTGAAACGAGGAGTCCAGGATAGAGTTCTGAAGGTCTTGCTGGAAGCCTGTCAGTCTGAGCCAGGACTGTCTCCTCTTACAAATGCCTGATGCTGCGGCCCTAGAAGCCATGTCCACCGCATCTTAGGAGCATCTGAGTGTGTGCTTGTCAACATCTAGACCAGACTGGGCACAAGCCAGAATCTCCTGCTTAGAGTCTGAGTTTGGGAGGGTCTCTGCCAACTCCATGGTTTTCCTCCACAAGGACTACTGGTAGGAGATCATGTGGGCCATGAAGTTAAGGGATCTAATAGATCCAGTAATAGACTTTCCTTTCCTAGCTGTCCAATTTCTTGGAGACGGGGTCGGGAGGTTGCGAGCTGAGGTGCTTGGGCTGGGTCTCTCTTCCGTGGGTAGCTGTGAGGACCAAGGAACTCATCTTGGGTTTCTCCGCCAGGAATGGCTCTGACCTGGGAGGCTTATACAACCGATCTGCCTTCCTTGGAACTGCAGGGACAGAGGAAGGAGTCCTCCAGGTAAGATGAGTGACATCCTGAAAGGGCTCAATACACGGAGGGATGACCAGCGGCTTAGGCTCCTTCTCCCCTAGGAACTTAGCTAATCGCTGGCACTCCGGGTCGAGAGCCTCTGTATCCCACTGGTAAACCGTCAGGATATGCCTCATTATGGCGAGGAACGAAGAGTCGTCCGGGGGGGGGGGGATGTGGCAAGTCCCTGGACTCTGGGGAAGGTGGCAGAAAACCATCTCCTGAGTAATCAGAGTCCAAACCTGTGTCATCAGTGGAACAGGACGTTCGGGGAGATGACCAGAGACAGGGAAGGAGATCTTTTTCTGTGCTTCTTCTTAGGGGTGGAGGAGGGTGATCTCCCAACTGATCTTTGTCCGGTGTGGGAGGAGGACCCATGGGTAGTGGTGTGGGGACCATATCTGGTGGCCTGTAAAGGAGGTCCCCTTTGACCATATTCCACCAAGAGGTGAATAAATTCCCAATATCCGCCACCGGGATCCCAGCCAGGGCCCGGTGCTGGGTTAGATGGCCCAGGCGCCTGACCATCAGGGGCAGGCATCTGGGGATCAGACGCCCCATCCGGAGTGCCCGGCATTGGGTCTGGAAGACTGGCATCTGAAGACTGGTGTCCGGTACCTGATGGCCGATGGCCGGCATCTGGACGGTGACTGGTGTCTGGGGGGATGTCAGCTAGCATCTGTCTCTTTGGGGGAGGCGCAGACGGCTGATCATTGCCTGGCGACTGTCCCGTATCTGGTGTTGGGGAACGAGTCGTCGGGGTAGGTGACCAGCTGGTAGGTCTGGCATCAGGAGTAGGACGTACCTTCGCCAGTGGTGGGGGAGTCCAAGCCCGGGCGTCCCCATGCCTACTAGAACTTTCCTCTGAGCGTTTTCTCTTTTCGGAGGAACTAGGCCTGTCCAGGGCCCTGGGCAGGCCTTCATGCGCCGACCCTGTAGATTTCTGAGGTTGGTGAGCCAGGGAGGAGGATCGATGTCCCTTCGAGGCCGACTCCTTTTAGGCACCCTGAGAAGAGGTGTGAGTGACCATGGAAGAGCGGGAAGACTCAGAAACAGCAGGAACCGAGCCTGACCTCTGCGAGGAAGACAACAACGACGCCGGTTTGGTGGGCGAACAAAGGCAGGATTCGGATCTGGCCCTATCCTTCTGCTTGTGATGCTTTTAGCCCAAGGTCTTAGCTCTGGAGGGGGACTCTCTGGCGGGAGAGGAGGAGCTGACTCTGGAACCTCTCTGCATCGCTGCAAGCTGCTTCTCTAACAAGAAGGTTTTTAGGGTGTGAGCTCTCCCGGCGCGCGCCTTTGATTGAAGCGTTGGCAGTGTCTGCAGGAATCCGGCTGGTGGTCTGGGCCTAGACAGATGAGGCAGGCTGCGTGGCCGTCTTTGGCTGGGATCTGCTTCCTGCAGGCACACTTAAGACTTACACTGCGGTGGAGTGGGCGGGGACATAAACGAGGCATTAGATTAGGTTAATTGAAAAGATAAACGAAAGTGACTTATCTTGGCGTTCGATGCGGGCGACTGTAAGCGAGGCGTTCATGGAGCCGAACTATGTGGGTCGACGGTGGGAAAAGGACTGGGGTGGCGCCAGTGAGGACCACCCCTTAGTACACCAAATCATGCCGGGCGGAGCAGGTTATCGGGGCGGTCCCTCGCCTCATACTGCTAGCTACAAGTTTTCCGTGGGGTCCTGACGCCTGCTGGCTTCAGTCCTAATGGTATTACCTGCTGCAAGAGCTCCACCCTCGAAGACAGATCAAAACTTTCAAGCACACTGCATTCCTGACCACCTAATTTCATCTGGATATAATAAAACTTCAATAAGGTCTGCAAGATTAGACAACATGGATGATCTCAGCAGTGAACTTTTGCGAAAATTAAGTTGTACTTAACAAGGTCAGCAGCAGCTCTGAATCTGGGAAAATATTTTTCCAGGTCGAGTCAAGATGAAGTATTCACCTCCACAAAAAAAAACCCGAGCTGTATATCAAAAGCTCCACACAACTCTACATCACCAACACAGTGCTCACGCTCACCCTTCTGAGTAACACTTTTAATTGTAGTCAAAGATCACAATTCCAAGATACAGCAAAATTGTGCTTCTCCAGTTCACAAGGGGAAGGAAGATGATACGTTATGCTTAAGTAAAGCAATAAACAGGCCAGGTATTGCACTTAACACACCTTCAGGCTTGATTTTTAGTCCATCCCTTAATGTCATGTAACTGATTAATTCAGTCTAAGTGCTTATATGAACCTAAACACGGTTGAGCAAATTATAGTTTTTGACTGGTGGTTTTGTAAACCACATTCCACTTAAAACAAAACTGAGGCCATCAAATTAATTTTACATGTGACAATAAATGAGAATGAACCATCTTCACAGGAAAAAGGTCAAGTTGCGGAGAGTCCTAACCCTGTGATGATAATTTTCGACCACATCAGCTTTGACTGCTATGCTCTTATTGAATTCATCAAAATACCATAGCCTGGGCCGGCCCGGTGGTGCAGAAGGTTGAGGCGCTGGATGCCACACCACGCGCTACGCCGGTGACCCGGGTTCAGGAAAGGACTCGGGCGCTGGTGGGTCGGCAGGTGGGTTGAGGAAGGAGTTCCCTAGAGGTGCTCTCCTCCCTGGATGAATGGGTTGGGTCAGCTCGGAGTGCCAGCGACCCCTGGTGGAGACCAGGGGTTGTTGCAACAAGCCAGGCAGCATGAGAATAGCGTGGCCGACACAGGTAGGGTTGCCGTGCACCAGAGCGTCAGGGCGTGCCCACGAAGGGGTGGGGAACTAGTGTAGAACAGGGGAAAAAGCCGGCTCGTGGGACAGGCGACAGCACCAGTACCCATGCCCTCCACTGGGTTCTCCTCGGCTGGCCTTCCAATTCATCCCTCTGGGGCCCACCTGCAGTCAGAGTCTGACTTACTAAGACAGCCCACAGAGGCGAGGGCTGCCCTTCCCAGGTGGGTGAAACCGGGGGTGCTGGCTGCGGGGGGGGCGCAAACCGAGAGACTCACAGGTGGGCAGGACAAGGATTGGATGCCTGAGAGATGGTCCCATGAGCCATGACTGGAGAGAAATAGAATCGGGGAAAAAAAATATAAAAAAAATACCATAGCCTGTTGGCTCTGTGCTGTTCAGTGGTGAGATGCACTTGGCATGCTGGCAACCTAGGTTTGTGCTCTGGGCCTGGATAACTGGAGCGGAGACGAGCAGGGTGTGTGAGGAGCAGAAGTACATATCTCCTTTCCAGGAGGAAAGGCTTTGTGCACATCACTCCTAGAACAGCTCCTGGTGGCAGCCCAGCAGATCTGCACTTAGAGATGTGGGCATGCCACTGTGCACCCCAAGACATTACAACATGAGCGCTATGTAGGACACAGGTGGATGGAGGGAGAAAATGCTAAAATGCCTGCCTGTTTCACACTGGATGATAGCTTCCTATGTCCTCTCTCATGGTCCTGACCATCTACCCCTCAACTGTACCTCCTTAATTCAAGAAGCTGTTCACGCTCTGGAGAGCAAAGAGTTCCACCTCCTCCCCTGAGCCAGTGGAAAGAGGGGTTAACCCGGGAGCCAGCAGGTTTGGCACAGAATCAGGAGTTGAGCCACAGACAGAGGGGACACCTGCAAAAGAGTGGGGCACCAGAGGGCATGGGAAGCTGCATAAAAAAATAATTATATACTAGTGGGCTATGAGTTACTACATAAATATGCACAGCCTACAGTAACTACTACTGTAATCAAGAAACAATACTGAAATGCCCCGGGGCCCATAATAGGAACATTACTTTTAGGCACCTCCCCTGAGAAAATTCCATCTCTGTATCAAAACAATCACTTTGTATGAAATACATTCTGGCTCACCAATGCATTAAACCCTAATACTAGCAAGTCTCATTTGAACAGTCACAAGCAGTTGTCACAGATTGTGCACAAGGTTTGTGGTACGTCTCCCCACCATCCATATGTTCCGACTCATTTTATGCATGATCTAATTCAGATTTAGACCTTGAACTCCAGGACTGAAGGGAAAGCAGAATATCTTCCAATTCTGAGATATTCCTTCAACCTCTAACATCTGGGAGAATGTTCGTGGGAAAAAGCTCCACTAACTTCACAGAGTAAATTGGCTAAAACTGCTCAGGTTTGTAACAGTCCTTATTAGAAGTCCTCTTGCTGCACTGCAGTTTTTAATCATTGCAAAATCTCTTTAGTAGAGACTCCAACAGGAGGAATAGGTTCACCAGTTTAGAAAATCCCTGCCTAGTGAAATGAATGACCATGTACAATAGACTGTGTCAACACTGGATAACAGACACAATTAAGTTGTTCTTCACATGGTGGCATGTCAATTCATCCCGGTCTAGGTGCTCCATGATAACTCGCACCAGGCTATGAGATCTGATGTCATTTGGCTCCCTTCACAATTTGTTCCCAAACTCCCCGAGTTTATTTTATTAAATTTATACAGGTGAGGGGGGAGAATTGTCCAGGAATGATTAATACAGGGGGCTGATTGACACTGGAGCTAACAGTACGGCATAAGCTGCCGTGGGGCACATTAACTGGAGCAAACTGACATGTAGCCTGTTCACACACTCCTACTGCAGACTTGCACTTACTGCACTCTGTTTTGAACTGAATTCCATAAAAAGTTTACCAGTCTCAATTTTCCTGCATGAATTTAAGTAGGCAAGTTATTGCAATACAAATGCTCCTAATTTAACTATATATCTTTAATAACAAATGAGATTATACAAAAGAGATACAAATCAAAGGTCTATATGGCACATTGTCTGAGCACCCCCCAAATAAAAAAAATTACAGCTTTTGTACCATGAAAGATCTTCAGTCATTCTTCAGAAACCAAATACAGTACATGGGTATCCCAGGCCTCCTGGAATATCTGAGTACCTTTTATTCCCGGTGGCTAAGTAGCTTGTAAAATCTTCTCTTAAATGCAAAGTAGTCAGATGCATTTCTAAATTTCACTCTATATTAAAGGAGTACTGTCTACACCTTCCTATCTTATAAATGTTGTTTCCTTGTCAAATGACAACTCTTTTCATACAGCTGTTGGGGATATATGTGTTTGTCTTAATTTTCAATGTTCATACCAGACCCCATAACTATCCTGGGGTCTCCATGTTTTGGTTGCTGAAATCTCACTGTGCTGGACAGCTGCATTAGCAAATGAGAACATGATATGTCAGCAACCTTTAGACTCCACAGTATGCCTCTCTGCTTACTTAGAATTCAACAAATCAAGTTGCAGCAAGGTGTGAAATACCTTCAATTAGTTTTACAAACTGTCTTAGATGTAATGCAGGGTTCTTTCCTTTAAACTGCATTAAATCTGTGCATTTCTAAAGGGTTTTTTTCAGGCTATGTGTACTTTCAGCATACTGATACATGGTGTAAATGGGTACTGTGGCGTCATGCTCTCATATGCCAAAGTAGCTCTCCCGGACAATGAGATTTCAAAAACTAGAAAATGCGGGCTGGTGTGAACAGTGAAAAAAAGTAAAGCAAACATGTTATCCCAAGAAGTTACACAAAGTTACCTGTTGACAAAGAAACAAATAACATTTACAAGATATGAGGGTGTAGTACTGCTTTAAGTGCCAGAAGCTATGGAGCTGGGGCACTGTTTTAGCAATCAAGAGCCCCCCCCCCCAATACACACAAGGCATAGCTTACAATTCATGGCTTTGTATCAGCAAAGCTCAGAGGTCAAACCATACAAATGCCAGGGACGGGAAAGTCAACCTGGCTGTTTAACTGTATGGAAATATACACCTTCCTACCCTAGTATATCAATTTTATTCAGGCAGGTAAAACGTCCTCCTTTGTACTGAATAAACAGGCAAGCACTTTTGAAAACCTTGGGTTCTGATAACACATACAAACCTGCAAACCTCTGACTTGAACTCTTACATACAGTATACTTTGCACTGAACATTAGCAATAGAGAGATATTTCACAGCTTTAATCAACAAGAAGGCATCAGTTAACTTCTTTTGGGGGGGCAAAGGGAACACTTGTTTCTGCCGACTTTTAGGAATAGTCTTCCAATATTTAAAAAAAATCTACAAACTCATTCCTGAACCGTATATTCAAAAGTCATGGTTCACAGTGGCTCTAGGTTCTCTGCTTGCTTCTCTGCTTGATCTTACAGTAACAGAAAGAGACTCTCCCTGTTTACTTTCCCTCCATCCGTTATTGTTGAAATTGTGAACATGCACGAATTCGATATGTATCAGATTGCCGCTGGTATCTATGGGAACCAGGAGTATGCTGCTGGTACTTCAGAGCTGGGCTGATGCAGAATACGAGGAATAAAAGGGCCCATTCTCCTGCAAAAAAAAACAAAAAAAAAAAACAGAAAAATCTCAGTGACTAATGGTTGGTTTTATAACAAAACATATCCATAAGGAAGAGGGAAAATTGCCTACGTACTTCAAAAACAAAGGTCTGTCTTTCAATGAGCAAATTTGTATGTCCATGAAAGTGCAAGACAACACAAGAGGAATGCTCTTAATATTTCATGGGCTCCAAGGCACCCAATGTGCCCATTTTAATTTCACAAGCTTTGTTTTTCTAAGACAGTACACACAGATGAAACTACAGAGAACTATGTCAAAACATCTATTAGGGATGAAGGACAAAGCACAAAAAGTAGGGAACTAAAGTTAGGGGAAAAAGTCCTTCAGTCTTGGCAAATGTGTGGTGTGCTGTTCCTCAGGGTTTGAACAAAATGCACCACAGGGTTGACGTTACTTTAAATTCAGCAGCCTCCATCCTGGCACTGCTGTGACAGTATTGTACTTTGTCTGATAAGACAGTGCTGAAGTTTGGGTAATGTCAACAATGTGTTGTGTGATCATTCTAACACTAAGGAACAAAACAACACATTCACCAAAGCTCGAGGGACTTTTTTTTTTTCCACATGTACTTTATCCTACTGCCCTTCCCTGTCAGTCCCATTCTGCTGTTGAACCCCAACCTCATTATCCCACTTGCAGGTCTTTCCCCATCTACTTCTTACCTCAAAAGGTGAATGGGTGCCATTGATGGTGGTGGTGCACTGCCTGTGAGGCGGCAGTGTCATCCTGTCGATGAATGTTCTTTTCCTTCAGTTATTCCCTTTGAGTCTGAGATGGTTGTGTGAAATGGTGTGCATGTACAACATGAAGATGTAGCATGCTCTCATTCAAATAACATGAAGTCTTGCTGTATTCTGACAATCTGCAGTTAGCTCCAGCCTTTGAACTACCACGGATTGTAGAGGGTTAATTTTCTATGCAGTGCATAGAACGTTGAGCTCGAGCTCGGTTGAGGTCTCTGTCTGCAGCACTTTGAAACCCAACTGCCAGATTCTTTACTCTGCCTCACTGAACAGTTGCTCCAGAGATTTCTCCTTCTGCTCGGTTCAGGTCGGTAAAAGTGTCGGTTTTTCTGCCTAACTCCCGTAGTATTACAGTTCAGGGCTCTGTCTGTGGTACAGTAAGTACTTTAGGTAGTAGCTCGGGATTATTTGTGGAAATTGTAAACAACTTTTCTCAATTGGTTCGGCTGAACCTATCCAGCAAATCTGAATTCTGTGTGTTTTCCTTTAGTGTGTGTTTACTGGTCCTTATCGGTTTAAAAAAAACAAAAACAAACGTGTTTTAACGTTTTTTTCCAATACCCGTAACACGGTTAGAAACAGACAAGGGAGTCTTGCCTGGCGGTTTCCAAAAAAAGGGAAGGTTTGATTAGGATGGCCATGTCTGAGAAACCCAAGGAGAAAACTGGGCCCACTGGGTTTCAACACTGCAGTGAGTGTGGGGAGGTCTTTGCTAAGGTCAATCCCCACACCACCTGTGTTTATTGTCTGGGGTTTGACCACCTCGATACAGACTGCCAAATATGCAAAAACTTTCCTATGTCTACCATGGAAAAGAGATTAGGTAGACTTAAGGAAAAGGAGGCCAAGATGTCCGCTGACCCGGATGGCCAGGCCGGTTCGGTTCCGACTGAACCAGAAGAAGTGCCCTCTGACCTGGGCAATACTTCTTCGGGCAACAGGAGAGCCGATCCTGAGGGATCAGTTCCTACAAAGAGGAAACGTAAAGAAAAATCAGCTGGTTCAGATCCGGAGTTTCATGTTCCGACCGCTGATGAGATTGCCCGAGCGATTCGGATTGTGGAATTGCTTCGCCTGGTTCTGTCCGATCCGGCTCCGTTAGCTAGGGGTTCAGTTCGGTCGGTTCCTCCAGTTCAGGATTATGCCCCTGAATATTTTTATGAACCGGAATTTGAGAAGGAGGGGGATTATGAACAAGATGGTAAGTATGATAGAGCAGAAAGTCTGGATGTGCCCATTGAACCGGACATCTCCCCAGACAGACCTTCTGGTGTTTCCCCTCCTAGGCTCTCTGAGTCCCCTCCTCACTATCTGTTCTACAGAAAAGTGGCTGAAACCCTCCAGCTTCCTATGGAGGAGGCTACAGAGGATCAAGAGGAGCCTACTTCTGTTGAAATGATGGACATCCCAGAGTCCAGGAGGCTGTCTATTCCCCTACACAAATCTTTTGGGAAACAGACAAAAACAATCTTAAAGTCTGCAAATTCTGTACCTCCTGTTGATAAAAGAATCGACAAGAGGTATATCTTATCAGACTCAGACATGGAGTTTTCTATCAACAATGCAGCCATGTTGGGGTCGTGCAGGCTGCAGCCTGTGACAGAGCTAACGTTCCCTTGGCTTCACACCCCCCAGATAAAGACTCCAGGAGGATGGATGCCTTGGCAAAGAAACAGTACATGGCATCCTCTTTGGAACTCAGGCAGGCTAATTATATGGCCTATACAGCCAGGTATCAGAAGTCCAGGTGGGACACTGTACTGGCACTGGCTAAACAGCCCCCCCCCCAAAGCTAGCCAAGAAGCTGGAGAAGGTGGCTGCTGATGGGATTGAGGCATCTAAGGTACAATTTCATGCTGCGGTGGACTCCAATGATGTGTCATTAAGAGTCATGGCTACGTCTATGGCTCTTCGGAGAATGGCTTGGCTCAGATGTACTAGCTTCTCACAGGACACCCAGGCCAAGGCCATGGATTTCCCTGTGGAAGGTAATTCTCTGTTTAGGGAGTAGACAGAGAATTACATGAAAAAGATGGAGGAATACAGGACCACTTATAGGAGTGCACAGGCCAAGGAGAGGCAGGCAACTCCTCAAAGGCAGCAATCTAGGGGCAGTGGCAGGCCTTTTCATAGGCCTTTCTACCATGCACAAGCCTCTTCTCCCTTTTCACCGAGGGTGTTCTTCAGAGGGAGAGGCAGAAGGGGGATGAGCAGGGCTGCATCCACTCCTCAGCCTAAGGCCCCTGCCAAGCAGACATCATGATGGGTCTGCCCGGGTTGACTCTCCTATCCCTGTAGGGAGCAGGCTGGCTTACTTTGTTCAGGACTGGATGTCTGTTACTTCAGACAAGTGGGTCCTGGAAGTACTAAGCCTGGGACTGATTCTCAGCTTCAAAATAATTTCCGAAGATGAGAGTCAGATCTTTTCCACCTGCAAGTCTCTCTGAAACCCCTGCCCTAGAGGCAGAGGTTTCATCTCTTCTGGCCTTAAGAGCCATAGAGAGAGTTCCTACCCTACATTGGGGCAAAGATCTGTACTCCAGGTACTTCCTTACCCAAAAAAAAGACAGGTGAGTGTCGACCCATCCTAGGTCCAAGATACCTGAACAAACATCTTTTAAAACCAAAGTTCAAGATGGTGACTCTGGGAATCATTCTTCCCTCCCTAAGGCCAGGGGACTGGCTAGCCTCCTTGGACCTCAAAGATGCCTACTTCCACATCCCCATCAGGTGCTCCCACAGAAAGTACCTCAGGTTCAAGTTGCCCTCAGGCCATTGTCAGTTCAAAGCAATGCCCTTCGGTCTAACATCAGCTCCAAGGGTTTTCACAAAGTGCCTGGCAGTAGTAGTTGCCTTTCTAAGAAGGCAAAAGATTTCAATTTTTCCATATCTGGACGACTGGCTCATAGTGGGTCAGTCTCCAGACCAAGTCAAGACAGACCTGCAAGTGACTCAGCAAGTGCTCACTTCCCTGGGATTTCTTCTCAACCTTTCCAAGTCAGTTCTCAAACTGGTGCAGCTTCCTACCTTTATAGGGGCAGAGCGAGATACTGTCAAAGCAAGAGCCTTTCTTCCCCTGGAAAGGGCAAGAGTTCTTATAGAACTGGCTTCTTCCTTCAGCCTTCAGGTGTCCTGACCAGCAAGGCACTTCCTTCAGCTCTTGGGCCACATGGCAGTTTCTAAAGCGGTGGTCCAAGGGGCAAGATTCCAGATGAGGGACATTCAGTTCCATCGGAGGGCCTTTTGGTCCCAAAGGAAGGATCCTCTTACCAAACTGATTCCAGTGACTCAGACACTGATCCAAGCTCTTCAATGGTGGCAGAATCAGGATAATTTAAGGTAAGGGGTTCCATCTGTTGCTCTGCCTCATTCGGTGGCCCTTACCACGGATGCTTCCCTTTTGGGGTAGGGAGCCAATCTGGGGACTCTCACAGCCCAGGGACTGTGGTCCCCTCAGGAATCCCTTCTTCATATCAATCTCCTGGAACTCAGGGCAGTTTCTCTGGCCCTGCGGGCTTTCTCTCAGTCAGTGCAGAACAAGGTGGTTCAGGTCGGAACAATCAACACCACCACCACGTGGTACATCAACAAGCAGGGAGGCACTCGGTCCACGGCCCTGTGCATGGAAGCCATGAAATTGTGGTCCCTGGCTTATTCTTTGCAGACATCTCGGATAGCAGTTCGCCTTCCAGGGAAGGACAATGTGCTAGCAGATGCACTGAGCAGGATCTCCCAGGGCCATCACAAATGGTCCCTGGACCCTCTGGTGTTGAAAGTGATTTTTTTCAAGATGGGGCACTCCAGAGATAGATCTCTCTTTGCAGCCCCAGGCAATCACCAGCCTCCTCTGTTCTGTTGCAGACCCCCAGTCTTGGGCTCAGTACCTCTGGATGCTCTGGCATTGAACTGGGAAGGAAAATTTCTCTATGCCTTTCCTCTACTGTTTAAGGTTCTGGTCAAGGTAAGGTCACAACCCTGCAAAGTGATTCTGATTGCTCCAGATTGGGCCAGGCAGTCCTGGTACCCCCTCTTACTGTCCCTAACAGTCCATCTTCCCCTGTCTCTTCCCAGGAATTACAACCCATTCACCTCCTCTCAGGAGAGGATCTGGTACCCCAATCTTCAATCTCTCAATCTCAAGGCATGGCTCTTGAAGAGTTACAATATGCAGATTTGCATCTGTCCCAAGGGGTTCCTGGATATTCTCAAATCCTCTCGAAAGCCTGCCACCAGAAAGACTTATAACTCCAAATGGAAAAGATTCAGCATTTGGTGTTCCAAGAAGCATATTTCTCCAGACACTGCTGAATTGCCTACAGTTCTGGATTATATGGTCCATCTTAATGGCCCAGGCCTCAGACCAGCTACTCTCAGGGTGCACTTGTCAGCTGTCTCTGCTTTTCTGTCAGTGGGAAAGCCTTCCTCACTGTCATTTCACCCTGTATTCTGTAAAGTTTTCAAGGAATTGCTTCATACCAATCCTCCCTTTAGGGATCCTGCCCTTGCCTGGGACTTAAATGTTTGCATTGCTCAACTTATGCAACCCCCTTTTCAGCCTATGTCCTCAGCAGAGCTTAAGTACTTGACTTGGAAAACTGTGTTTTTGGTAGCTATTACCTCTGCCAGACATATCCATGAATTACAAGCCTTGTCAGTGGAACCTGATTTTATCTCCTTTCATAGAGATAAAGTGGTCCTTAGAACCAATAGGAGGTTCTTGCCCAAAGTGGTTTCGGACTTCCATTTGAATCAGTCTATGTCTCTCCCTGTTTTCTTCACTGATCATTCGTCCTCAGGGGAGAGGAGGCTACACAGTTTAGATGTTAAAAGAGCCCTTAGCTACTACATAGAGCGTACCAAGGGTCACAGGTTTGATTCCCTCCAGTTGTTTCTCACTCATGGGGAACTGGGAAAGGGCAAACCTGCCACCAAGAGAACTATAGCCAGGTGGATTGTTTCCTGTATACAATTCTGCTATGAGAAACTGGGAAAAATTCCACCCTCAGGGCTGAGGGCTCATTCCACAAGAGGTACAGCTGCTTCCCTGACTGCTGCCAGGGATATCCCTCTGTTAGAAATTTGTCAAGCAGCCACCTGGAAAACAGTCTATACTTTTACCAAGCACTACTCTCTGGATATCCAGGCTAGGAGTGATGCTCGGTTTGGCACAGCAGTACTTCAGAGCCTATTCCCAAAGTAGGTTCTGTCCCTCCTCCATGGAGGTACTAATTGGTAGTCTGCAGATTGTCAGAATACAGCAAGACTTCATGATGTTTGAAGAAAAAATTACTCACCTTAGTAATTATATTTCTTTTAATGGAGTCTTGCTGTATTCTGACCACCCTCCCTGCCTCCCCTCTCAGAATCTGTTTTTGGGAAGTGGTTGGGCAGGCGTAGTTTTGCACCCCAGGGGTACTTCAAGCACGCCCTCTGCTTTATCTGGGTGCTTTGTATTATAAGCTTTTATTTTGGATAGGTTTTAGTTTTGGGTTTCCTGACTTGAGTCTTCCTTTGGGAATCCAAAAGTTTCTGTTGCCATTTAGCTAGTTAAAAATGTTACAATTTCCACATAGTTAGTCAGTGAGTGGTTACTCATAAGAATCTGGTGATTGGGTTTCAAAGTGCTGCAGACAGAGACCTCAACCAAGCTTGAGCTCAATGTTCTACGCACTGCATAGAAAATTAACCCTCTACACTCCAGGGCAGTTCAAAGGCTGGAGCCAACTGCAAATTGTCAGAATACAGCAAGACTCCATTAGAATAAATATAATTACTAAGGTGAGTAATTTTTTAATGCCTGCCACTGGCTATCAATTCTGGTGACTGCTGCTGTACCACCTAGCCTCTATTAGGTAGCAGCCAAGCACCAGTACACACTGACCCGCCACTCTGAAGGAGAAGAGCTGTCAATGGACGCTCTATCTTACTTCCCTTGGCCAGTTTCTAGGCGACTCTGGTCTGTTTCCAAACCCAGGTCACAGGTGTGGTGAGAGGTGAGACATTCAATGCCTTAGCCCTCTGTGCCACTAGGCTGGCCTTCGAGAGATTTTTTACCCTAACTTTTTATTTCCCTGCAGTTTATATTTTGTGCTTCAACTCTAACAGGCAGTAAAGTGGGATTTTTTTTTTTTTTTTTTTACAATTTAGTCCCTTACCTTTGGAAAAAGATATACAAGAACAGAGAAATTTAGCTCCCTTCATGCAGCGCAGGACATGTAGCTTGTTTTACACAGGGCCATGAGCCCAGCAGGCCCGATGCAAAGTAACAGACCAGTCGGCATGGTTCCAGAGCTGTAGTTTGCTTCTTACAGTGCCCCACAAGCCCTGTAGGCCTTACACAAAGCACTAGACCTGTTGGGCATGGCACCGGGTTTGTATCTTGCTTTGTGAAAGGCCCTGTGAGTCCTGCATGAAACAGAAGACCCATTTGGGGAGGGGCATAGACCTGTATGTTACTTCAAGCAGGGCCCTGTGGGAAGCAGAAAACCTGCTGGGCATAGGGGCAGATCAACAGCTTGATTTACACAGGGTGCTATAGGTCCTACACATAACAGACAACCTACTAGGAACAGGGCTGGACCCTAAGCTTACTCTGCACAGGAACCTGTAGGCACTACGTGAAACAGCAGACCTACTGGGTATAGCACTCAACTTGTAGCTTGCTTCAATACAGGACCCTGCAGGCCCAACAGGAAGCGAACAATCCACTGGGCAGGTCAGAAAGTTTCCATTTGTGTGGTCATAAGGTGGTGGGGATGGTAAGCAGCCCATCTCCCAACTACGTGCCAGTGACCTGGCTTTGGAAGCAAGTCTGGTGAGCCAGGATTGGTGCAGCCAGGACTGGGGAATGCTCTTGAGGGAAGCAACAGCCAGTCGGGGAGGGAGATGTCAGGGTACTGGCGCTGCTGCAGCCCTGGCAGTGAGCTTGGGAACTTGCTCCCTTGCAGGGTGCAGTGCCAACCTTGTGTGCACTGCTGCAGCTGAGCTGACCAGAGGCATTGCCTGACATCGGGGGAGGAGGAAGGGCTCAAGGGACAATGAGAAAATGGCAAAACATATGTGCCTCGAGCCATCAGAGAGATAGTTGTTTGTGCCTTGGGCTCTGGACCATGCAGAATACCGCTGGTTCGACAGTGGGGGGACTGGATGACAAAGCTAGGAAGAGACAGGGGTCCGATAGTAAGGAGTAGGCAATGACTCGAAGGGCCAAACAGCACGATTAAAAAAAAAAGTTTAACTATGGTAAAGCTATGGGTGATAGGCCAAAAAAAAAAAAAAAAAAAATGCCCCCCCCCCAAGTGTCAGCATATGCACAGTTTGTTTTTTGGTGACTTATTTTTTTTAAGGTGGAGTTCAATCACTCATAATTTTTTTGTTTTTGAAACTCAGCTTTACAAAAAGACTCATAGCAAGATATTACAAAGTTGCGTAGCATCACATCAGTGAGATACAATGCTTGCTATTTAACATATAGTCAAAATAACTCTTCCCATGAGGCTTGATTGTGATATCCACATGAGATACTACAGAGCCAGGTACCTTTTCAGATCATATAGTATTAAAACAGAGTCACTAGGGCTTGACATACTGAAGAACAATAACTTGTTATAATCTATTACAGCAATCCTATGGTTCTATGCTTTTGATTCGACATGCAAATTTTCCAGTACTAAGCCCGACTGTGGTACAACTATATACAAAAAGGCACTGTGGTTCTCCCCAGCCCGCTCTGCTCCTCCTGGATGTGTGGTTATCTGTACCCCTTCTTATCCCCACAATCTGACTCTGGAGGTCTTCCAGAGCCATTTCTACCATGCAACATCTTCCAGACACTTTGAGCCAGGCTGAGAGTTGCCACCTTGGTACCTAAAAACTGGTACCCCACATCTCCTTATGTTTCTCTAATGTGAGTCACAGCATCGCTGTAATGTGTTCCATTCTTCGGATTTCCTCCCCCCTTGGTACCCAGGAATCCTTGGAAAGGGGGATGGCCTGCAACCACAACACTGTAATCCCCTTCAAAGCTGTTGTACATAATATCTTGAAGAGTTCATAAGTCAATATCTGGTACCAGGACACTTCGTAATTTGTTTGAAGGCAAATGAGATTTTGGTTTCCCATATCTGTGTGAGCTCCCTGTGATTACAAGCCCAGTACTCCTGAACTGTGGGGTAGTCACAAAAGGTATGAAAAAATGGGAGCCTACTTGCCCACATCCTTTCCAGCAGTGGTTTATAAGTCCGGCTCCAAAGTGCTATGTAACCATAGGAGTGTCAAGAAAAGTGAATCCTGCATTTCCACTAACCTGGGAATGTTGTAACCTGCCAGCCAAGCTCCCAGGCATGGGTCCACTCTTCCTCTAACACTGCCAGGTTAGTTTCGGATTCCCATTGTCTTATTTCCCATTGGGCCTGCACCCCACAAATCTTGGGGTGACGTGCCCTCAAGAGCATAGTATGCCCATGACACCAAGCCCTCCTCCCCTTGAGCACTGCTACCCAGAACAAGAAGTCCTCCAGGGGTGTCATCTCTTGCACCACCCGACTTACTCAGCTTAAGTGGTAATGTAGTGCTGTACTTGAAGATACTGGACAAAGTCGTGATGTGGAAGCCCAAATCCCTTCTGTAGCTCCCCAAACTGGAGGTGGTGGTCCCCATGCATCAGCATTCTGGTGAAAATGAGCCTGTTCCATCTGCAGAAGCCCTGGTCCAGTCTCTGTGGCATGAATTCTGGGTCCCCCATTACGAGAGTCAATGGGCAAACTTCTTTTGGGATCCCTGTCACCAGCATTGCTTGATGCAGCATGCGCAAAGTATGCTTGAGCCAAGGATTCACTACCCACAACCAGATCCTGGGGGTCAGTTTCATCACTGGGATCACAAACAGAGACGCAGGCAGAGAGGGATTTGCCTCCATTTCCAGCCATCCTGTGTCAACTCTCTGTTTTGTCCATGTATTTATGGAGACTAGCTGCACTGCTAGACCCCTTTTCTTGGAGCAGGTCAGAATTTTCCTGTTAATTCTGTATCAACCCCCCACCCACCCCTGGATACAAACTTCAGAAGTACCTTCTGTGGCATCTTCCAGTAACTTGCTGGTATACTAATGGGCAGTGAGTAAAATAAAAACAAGTATCGAGGCCAGATATTCATCTTTAGTGTAGGTATAAGACCTCCTAGATGCAAAGAGAAGAGCTCCAAGCAAGCTATATCTGTTTTCACTCTGTTAAAATTGTTTGTTGCAGTTAAGGGTAAACAAGGAATGCAGATTAGGGGACCCCCAGACCCCAGGTATCTCACTGCATTCTGAGGTGCCCATTTAAAGAGAAATGTCAGAAAATGTGGGGCGGATGGCCTCAGGTTTCTCAAGCTTAATTTAATACTCCGAGACCGCCCTGTAATCCAGGAGCTCTCAAATCAAGACCAGGACTAATGTTTCCAGTGAGATACTAAAAACAAGAAATCTGCAGCATACAGAGAAACTTTATACTCATGTCCCCCTGCCTGAATGCCTTGAATTTTTAAGTTCGGGTAGATAGCTTCCATTACTGGCTTGATGCATAGGGCAAAGAGGAGGGAAGAGAGAGGGCATCCCTGTCTGGTGCCCCTGGTTAGCTGAAGTGACAGGATATCACCCTGCTGACCTGCACCATTGCTTGGGGAGAGGCATATATTACTTCTAAGCATTTTAGAAGCCCCTCACCCAGGCTCATCTCTTGCAGAGTTCTATGCAGGAATCCCCAGTTCACCCATCAAATGCTTTTGTCAAGGATTAAACTACCATTTATGAAGCCAAGTCTGATCGGGATGAACTAGAGACTTGAAGCAGTCCTGTAAATGGCCTGTCAGGATCGATGTGAACACCTTCATGTTCACACTCAGTAGAGCTATCAGGCACAGGAATTACAGAATGAGGGGTCTTTTCCAAACTTATGGATTACGGAGATCTGAGCATACTGCCAGGAGGGGATGAGCCCTCTCTTTCCCTTGTATACCTTTACAAGCTTTCTCCAGAAACAGAACTAGTTGCTCTGCAAAGGTTTTACAGAAGTCTGCAGCTATGCCATCTATGTCAGGTGATTTCCCAGTTTTAAGATTAGTGATATCCAGCTGTACCTTAACATCAGTAATGATCAGTAATGGGGGCACCTAAAACTTGCAATACCGTCTGCCACAGTTTTGACCTTAACCCTCTGGAAGAAGGAATCGAGTTGCTCCTTGAAAGAGGTCACCTTATGTTGGGTGTACAACTCTTTGTAGTAGTTACCGAAATGTTGTGCTATCTTTATTGGGTCCTTATCACAACTCTGCAAGCCTCCCCTCTTCTGAATGTGGAGGACCATCCTGCTGGCCATCTCTTTATGGAGCTGCCATGCCAGAAGCTGACTAGCTCTGTTCCCAACTTCAAGAAAATGCTGCCTGGAATATCTCAGGCCCCCCTCCACCTTTGCATCCAGAAGCTTGTTAAGCTTGGTCCAACTGAGTTCCTGTAACTTTTTATGCTTATGCTTAACCACTAGGTCAAACAGCCTCTGCTCATGCTTAACCAGTTCTCGGAGGCATTTTCTTTTCAGGCACAATGCCAGGCTGGTGGTGTAGTCCATGAGGACGTCCTTCAGCCCATCCCACAGGGCTGCCATCACAGTGTTCCTCCTTGGGACAGTGGCCTGATATTCCTCTATGCAGGAAATTATTATGTCTCTGTACTCGTGATTGCTCAGGAGGGACACATTCAACTTACAACTTGGTGATTTATGGGATGTAGCAAGATGTAGGTCCAAGGATACTAGGGAATGGTCCGATACAATACAGGAGTGAATCCCATACCTCTCTGCTGCATGTATCCATTCAGGGAATAAAAGGAAAATGAATACCAGAGTATGCCAGGGGTGGAAGGCTATGTGCATCAGTGCTCATAGTCTATCAAACAAATCCCTGAACTCATAGCCTTGGTGGCAGAGGCACAACTGGACTGGGTTGCAGTTACATAAACTTGGTTCACCACCAATCACATCTGGGATGCTACTATCCCAGGTTACACACTCTTCAGAAAAGACCGTGAGGGAAAGAAAGGAGGGGGTGGCTTTGTATGTAAGGGAGGGAATCTGCAACAGAGATGCTGGGGAAGCACAGTAAAGCAGAGGCCCATGGGTCACCATGGGAGCAGGGAAAAAGGCCTCCCTCCAAGTGGGAGTTATTTACAGGCCCCCAATTCAGGAAAGTGAAATTGATAAAGAGCTCCTGGAAGCCATCTCAGTAATGGCAGACAGGGGAGCGCTGCGGCTTGTCAGGGACTTCAATCTTCCAGATGTGGATTGGACCTCATACACAGCATCCACAGAGCGGAGCAGAGAATTCCTGTTCACGCTGCGGGGGCAGGTCTAAATCAGCTGGTAAACTCACCCACCAGAGACAAAGCAACCCTGGACCTGGGCTCACAAACAGCAACAGGATTTCAGATGTTCATGTGTGTATCAATCTGGCGACTGGCAACCACAGGTCAGTGTGGTAATCAGTAAATAAAGAGGAAGGTAAAAGTCACACAAAAATCAAGATACTTGATTTCTGGAAAGCAAACTTTCCTGAAATGAAATCCAGGATCAAGACCACGCTTGATACCAGTAACAGGGGGGATGCAGAACACTGTTGGGAGAATTTAAAGAATGCCTTAAATACAGTCACTGAGCAAATGTGCAAGACAAATCAGCAAAGCCAAAACAAGGAAGAACCCTCTCTGGGTCTCCAAAGAGGTAGCAACCAAAATCAAGGAAAAAAAAAAAAAAAGAGGGCTTTTAAGCAGTACAAGGAAACGAAAGGAGAAATGGACAGGGAAGTATATATGAACAAACTCAAGGAGGCAGAAAAAGCAATTAGGATAGTTGAAGCCCAAACAGAGATAAGAATAGAACCGGGGGTTAGGAAGGGAGATAAAACGTTCCATAGATACTGAAGAGAAAAAAGGAAGAGTAAAGGGGGAATAGTCCGACTAGCAACAAGGGAGGGCTGACTGTCAGAGAAAGATGAAGACAAAGGAGAGTTGTTAAATTCTTCTGTGAAGTCTTCACAATAGAAGATATTGGCAAAGGTAGGTAAAACATTATTTTTTAGACAAGAGTAAACGATGTAATATGGACTGCTAGGTCCAGTTTGCAAAACAGTCCTGTATTCGAATATCAAAAGTTTCACATAAAATAACAATACTCAAAATACAAAATAAAATAAAATACAAATACAACAATTACAAAATATAAATACAGTAAACTTTAGTAGTAAAGTGCTAAGTACAGTGACAAGAGACAAAAATGATCATTAACTTGAAGTTGGCAATGGACCAAAACTAATTAAGACAGAACAGGATAGTGGCAGGGCAGACACAAGCTCCTTCATGAAAGAGAGGGAAGGTGGATAAAGCCAGCGGGCCAGTCTATTAAAAGAGCTTCGGGAAGAAATAGTTGCACCACTAGCTGAGCTGTTCAATCTATCTCTGGAAAGTGGCAGAGTACCTCAAGACTGGAAAAGGGCAACAGTTGTGCCCCTGAACAAAAGTGGAAGCAAAGAAGAGGCAGGAAACTACTGCCCAGTCAGCCTGACCTCTATAGTGGGAAAAATTATGGAGAGATTACTAAAGAAGAGAATAGCTGACTAAAGGAAACTGGAAAACTCAGACTTAAACAGCATGGCCTCACAGCAGGGTGCTCAAAGCCAACAAACATGACTGATTTCTTTCGATTGTCATCAGGAACAGTGGACCAGGTGGGGCAGTGGATGTGGTATACTTAGACTTCAGCAAGACCTTTGAGACCGTTCCCCACAGGAGACTTGCTAACAAATTAGAACACACAAGAGCTGGACAGAAAATAGTAAACTGGATTAGAGAATGGCTGCAGAATAGGACCTAGAATGTTTTGGTCAATTGTGCATTATCAAGGGAGGGAGGTGTGACCATTGGCATTCCACAGGGATCAGTGTTGGGTCCAGTGCTCTTCAGCATATTCACCAGTGACATCACCGATGAGCTGGAGGGGAAAGTTTGCTTGTTCACAGATGATAAAGCTTTGCCACAGGGTGGATACACTAGAGGGGGCATTAGGTATGGAAGCTGACCTAAGGAGACTGAAAGAATGGACCAGAAATTGGCAGTTAAAATTTAACACCAAAAGTGTAAGGTAATGCACTTGGGGAAGTGGAATCCAGGGAAAAAAAGTACATACTAGAAGGGCATCAATTAGAGGATACAAAGATGGAATGGGATTTGGGCATGATCATTAACCAATGACTTAAAGGTAGGAAAACAATGAGAAAAAGCAGTGTAGAAGGCAAGTGGTATCCTCGGATGCATAGGAAGGGGTATTATGAGCAGAAAGCAGGAAGTTATCATGCCCCTGTACAGATCCTTGGTGAGGCAACACCATGAGTACTGTGTCCAGTTCTGGAGGCTTCCCTTAAAAAAAGGACATTGACCGTCTGGAGACGGTGAAGAGAAGGGCCACAAAGATGGTGCAGGGGCTACACCATGAGCCATACGAGACAAAACTCAAAGAGCTGAATTTATTCTCTCTGGAACACAGAAAAAACGGGGGCATGATAGAAACATTTAAGTACGTCAAGGGAATTAATACAATTCAAAAGGAAAACCTCTTCTAAGAAAACAGGGTGGAGCGTACAAGAGGGTACAACTTGCGTCTGGGGGGAGGCAAGTTTAAAAGTAACTCTAAAAAGTACTTTTTCACTTGAGAGAGTAATAGACCCATGGAACAGCCTGCTACCAGAACTGGTGGCATCAAAGACAGCAAGCAAATTCAAATTAGCTTGGGACAGGCAATGTGGGCAATTTAGGGAAAAATATAATTGGGAAGGGGTAGCCACCTTGGGCAGATTAGATGGACCACACGGTCCACATCTGCCAACACTTTTCTTATGTTTTTATGGCTATGGCTGGGACTAGCAAGTATAATCCTGTGCTGTAGGGTGTAGAAACTGCCATATTTCCGAAAGGCCTAACCCTTGCGTTAACATCCATAATCTGCATACACTATTTGGAACCACCCTAGCCCCCATGATCTGTCTATCCTTGGACAGTTCACCACATTAACGTTCCAGGTGTCACAGAGTATTCCAGAAGTGTTTTCCTAAGGAAGTCAACATTGTTACCTTCTGGATTTGGGGCATACATGTTTAGGATAGTACATGGGGTGGTGTGTCACATCCCCCGGATACATGCAAAACATCCCTCCAGATTTAGAACCATCTCAGTGACCTCCAAGGGACACATCCTGTGTACAAGAACTGCCACCCACCTTCTGTGTGGATGATCACTGTATGTTGAAGCATATACCTTCCCCACCCACTGTGGTTTAAGCTTACGGTGTTCCTGTTCCAACACAAGTCTCTTGCAGGAGGGTGACCATCACTTTCAACCTCCATAGCTCCTGTAGGACCCATGAGCACTTAATTGGGTTGTTCAGGCCCCTGACATTGTATTTGGTTATTCTGCCATCTTAAACAATTCAGAACCAAGGCACCCCGGCACTGCAGTGAACCATAGGATTACTCAAGGAACTTACAACCAAAACTAAATACAAATGAACATTCAGCTACAATCCCAATGTAAGGAAACAACTTCAAGAGTTGAGTTTGTTACCTAGAAACCGGATCTTATGGTGCTGTTCCATCTGGGTGGGGCCAGCAGCTCCACCAGCATAGCATTATTCTTATGCCACTTAAGCCACCCACTTGCTTATACCCACCATGTGGCTCTGAGAAAATCTCTGTCCATGCTGCCCACTTCATCAATTTTGATTTACACGTTTCTACCCGATGACCTGGTAAACCTGCCCCATGTGTCTACTGCTGAGGCAGAGGAGTGCCCCCCTCCCCGCTACCAAGAGACAGTATGAATAAGGGTACTCCCTGGAGTCTCTGACCATTTAATCCTTGCAGTGGGGGATCTCCAAATGTTGGGGATCTGCTGAGGCCCCCCCCACCAGCCCCTGCCTTCTGAGCCATTGCATTAAGTACATAGTTAGCACTAAACAGTGCTTGGTTTGGCTTTGTCACGGATAGTACACTTACGTAAGAACGTACTGTAAAAGTAGATCTTTGAGAAGAGCTCTTGCAGCAGGTAATGATCAATAGGACTATGCCGCTAGGCCACTGGGACCCCATGGAAAACTTCGAGCTAGCAGTCCAAGGCAGGGGACTGCTCACGACATCAACCACTGTTTAAAGGGGGTGGTCCCTTGGAGCCATCTCCATTCGCCTGCTAAAGACCCAGCCAGATTAAAGGATTGGACAAACTGAGGAGGCTTTGTCATCCCAGGAGGGATAACCAGAGAAAATTACTGGGGGAAGGAGGGAGGAAGGGAAAGCATACCTGCTGCAACAGCTCTTCTCGAAGATCTACTGTTACAGTATGTTCTTAAATAACTGCACTATCTCACTTCGAGATAGAGCTCTTGCAGCAGGTAATAACCAATAGGACTGGGTCCCAAGCAGTACTGAGATGTCGGCTATAAAGAGAGAAGCCCTTGGAGGACTGCCAGGCCAAAGCCTGTCCTCCGTCTGGAAGCAATGTCCAAACTGTAGTGCCAGATAAATGTGTGTACTGAACTCCACATGGCTGCAGCACAGAGGTCTGCTGCAGACATGTTCTTGAGTGAAGCAAATGATGTAGAGATCCCTCTTGTTGAGTGACCTCTTACTGGCCACGGCAGGGGTTTTCCATGCTTCTCATGGCAAAAAACAATGCAGTTGACCAGCCAGTTTGACAGGGTCTGTTTAGTGACTGGTGCTCCCAACATTTATTGAGCAAAAGAGACAAACAGCTTGTCAGATTTCCTGACGGACCGGGTGTAGCTGATATAGTAACTAAGGATTCTATGTACATCTAAGGTATGTAACAATGCCTCCCCTTTGTTGGAGTACTCTGGGTAATAAACCGGTAGGTTGATGTCCTGATTGAGTCAGCTCAGACACAACCTTTGGGAGAAACATAGGATTTGTGCGATGGGACACTCTGATCCTATGAAAAAACAAATATGGCTCTTTACACATGAGAGCCCGAAGAAACAGCAACTAAAAACAATACTTTCCAACAGAGAAAGCGGAGCTCACAACTCGCGGCTGGTTCAATGGAGGCAAGATCAGTTTTTCTAACAAACAGCAAATCACATGGAAGGACAGGGTCCCAAATGGGAGGCTTAATATGCAGGATACCTCTCAGGAAGGTGCGTGACAGATCAAGCTGCGCCAAGGTCTTGCCCTTCACTGGTACATGATAGGCTGAGCTTGCCAAAAGATGTACCTTTATGGAGGAGTAGCTTAGACCAGAGTCTGACAGGGATAACAGATACTCTAGGACCCACTTCACCTCACACAACAATGGGTCCAGGTCACGGGCAGCAGCACAGAGGCTGAACCGCTTTCACTTCATGGCATACGTGGCCCTAGTAGATGGTTTCGTAGTGGCCACCAACACTTCTGCTACCCCCTCTGACACCCCAAACCTGCTCCTGACTAGTTCTGCAGGAGCCACGCTCAAAGATGCAGAGACTCGAGGCTGGGGTGAACTAGAGAGCCTTGCTACTGGGACAGAAAGCAAGAGGACAGAGGAAGTGGAACTAAGGGTTCTACTGCCATCTGCTGCAGAAGTGGGAACCAGATCTGTCTGGGCCAGAATGACACTACCAATATCAAGGTTGTTGGTGCCGACTGTAGTTTGCACAGAACTTGCTGCAGAAGGGGGAAGGGTGGGAAAGCATAAAGAAATTTCTCAGTTCAGGAGAGGTACAACATCTCTCCCCAAAAAACACCACACCCTGGCTCTAGCGAGCAAAACTTTGGCAGTTTGGCACGGAGTGGCGACGCGAAGAGGCCCAACTCTGGAGTGCCCCATCTGGCGAAGCGACTGTCTGCTATGTCTTGAAGTAACTCCCATTATCGGTCTTTGGATTGCGAGTGACTGAGGCTGTCCGCAAGCGTGTTTTGAAGACCTGGAAGTGTACTGCAAGCAGTTCCAGGTTGTGTTCTATTGCCCAGTACCAAACCCTCATGGCTTCTCTGCAAAATGGGTAAGAATGTGCCCCCCTCCAGCTGATGTAGAACACCACGGACATGTTGTCTGTCTGGACCAAAGTGGGGCCTGGGAGGAGGTCACTCTAAAATGCCTGTAAGGCATAAAGTTTGGCTCTCATCTCTGTAATCTTTATGTGAAGAAAGTGTTCTCCCCGAGTCCAGGACCCCCTGGTCTGGAGGTCCCTGATGTGAGCACCCCATTCCATGCCTCATGCATCTGTGGTGACCACCTGCTGAGGAGAGGGATTACTGAATGGCACCCCTATCGATAGATGGAAGGGGATCAGCCACCATGATAAGGTTTGATGTACTGTACCACTTCTGAGATCCTGACTCTGTGGTCAAGGTCATTGCTTCGCTGATCCCACTGCATTCTGAGATTCCATTGAAGAGCTCTCATGTGCAGATGAGTGAGAGGCATGGTCTCTATGGCAGCAGCCATGTGACCCAGGAGCTGTAAGACCACTCTGGTCGGAGTCTGATTTACAGAGACTAATCTCAGAGCCAGCACCTGAAGGCAATCTGCCCTTTCTGGTGGGAGAAAGGCTCTCTCTTGAATCGTGTCCAAGATGGCTCCGATAAACTGGGGCCTCCGAGACGGCCATGGGGTAGACTTTGGGAGACTCAGTGTAACCCTGAGGTTCTGGAACATGCTTAAGGTGCACTCCAGGGTGTGGCAGAGCTGTGTTCTGGATGAGGCTGACAGTAGCCGGTCATCGCAGTAGGGGTAAATGTAATGCCCCTACCTCCTAAGAGCCACTGCCACCACTGCTAGGCACTTGGTGAACACCTGAGGTACCGAGGATAGGCCAAAGGGAAGGGCCTTGAACTGGTAGTGTTGTCCTTCGAACATGAACCCTAGATATTTTCTGTGGGACAGCAGGATCTTTATGTGCATGTATGCATCCTGCACGTCCAGGGAGCAGAGCCAATCTCCTTGGCACAGCAAGGGAAGTAGCCCTTGGAGGGTCACCATCCTGAATCTTTTGTACTCTATAAACAGGTTCAGTTGACTGAGGTACAGGATGGGACAAAGGTCCTCTGTCTTCTTCGGGATGAGGAAAATGCGAGAGGAGTAGTACCCCTTGCCCCCTTGGGGTTCTGGCTTGCTTGGACAGGAGGACCTGAATTTCTGCCCAGATGAGACCTAAGTGGGATGGAAAGCAGGTCAAGAGGACCGGTGGGTTGTCCGGTGGTAACTGGGTGAACTCCAGGGTGTAGCCCTTTTCTATTAGCTGCAGCACCCATTGATCTGTGGTGATGTTCCACCAACCTGCGAGGTAAAGGGAGAACCGCCCTCCTACTGCCTCCCCGAACAGCTCTGCTGGGGGGGGCGCGGGCAAGGAGTCAGGCAGAGGCGGAAGGGGTGGGAAGGGGGGCTCTGGGTTGGTTGGCTGTGTATTGACCCTGAGAGCCCGCTGCCTGATGGGGTGCCTTCCTTTTGAACCCACCTTGCTGCGGCTGTTTGTCTGAGTTGGCTGAAGTGAATTGTTATCTAGGTGTAGGAGGAGCTGTAAATTGGGGGGAGTGGCTCGGCTAGAAGGAAGCCAGGTATTCTGGATTTAAAAACTGCTTCTAGATAGCTTCTGACGGAGAACAGCAAGAGGAAGGAGGTGCTGTTAGAACTCTACTTCTCTACTGGGACTAAAGAACTAGAACTCTACTACTGGGACCTTCAATTTAGGTTAAAAACAAAGAAACAAACAAAAAGAGTGTGTTTGAGTTGGCTGAAGTGAATTATCTGTGCAGTTATCTAGGTGTTTGAGTTGGCTGAAGTGAACTGCTATCTGTGCAGTTATCTAGGTGTAGAAGGAGCTGTCAATTAGGGGGAGTGGCTTAGCTAGAAGGAAGTCAGGTGTTTTGGATTTAAAAACTGCCCTAGATAGCTTCTGACAGAGAACAGGCAGAGAACGGGAAGAGGAAGGAGGTGCTGTTAGAAGTATACTTCTCTACTGGGACTAAAGAACTAGAACTCTACTACTGGGACCTTTAATTTAGGGTAAAAACAAAGAAACAAACAAAGAAAAGAGTTAGTGCATTTGAGTTGGCTGAAGTGAATTGTTATCTGTGCTGTTATCTAGGTGCAGAAGGAGCTGTAAATTAGGGGGAGTGGCTTAGCTAGAAGGAAGCCAGGTGTTTTGGATTTAAAAACTGCCCTAGATAGCTTTTGACAGAGAATGGCAAGAGGAAGGAGGTGCTGATAGAACTACACTTCTCTACTGGGACTAAATTACCCTCCTTCCCTTCCTTCCCCTCCACCCTTAGCCAGTTCTACTTTTATAGGCACAGGATTTGACTGACAACAGGAACTTCCCGTTTGGGAGCAGAAAGGGAATGATCACAGAGCCACACAAGACTCACCATCCTAGAAGGAAAAGAGTAGGTCTCCGCCTCCCCCCCCAGCTGCTGGAGGTCTGACTCTAGCAAGTAAGGAGACTAGTGAGAAATATAGAAACTTCTGTCTCAGAACAGGAAGATCAGGAGCTTTAAGGGCATGGAGGCAGTAGGTAAGTAGGGAGAAAATTAAAAAAATAAAAATAAATAAATAAATGAATTGAGGAAAGAGTAAGTATTCAAAACAACAGTTAAGGGGCCAGAAAAAAAGACAGGATGGGAGTGGTGCAGTGCAGTGGCTGTGGAGCAGCAGTCTTCCAGGAGACATTCTGGAGGATGCGTGGTGTTGTACCATCTGCAGGCACCTCTCTGGGCTGAGGGAGGAGGTTGCTCATCTCCAGGCTAAGTTGGCCAGAATTTGGGGGTTCTCCTCTCTCATACAGGGACCACCAGGTCCACTGCCAGTGCCTCAGAGGTTGCCAAGAAAGAAGAGCGGTTGGACCACAGTGGGCTCAGAGAGGGTGAGGGTGGTGGAACAGAGGCGCATCCCTCCAGTTGTACCTCTCTACAAATCATATGCCATTCTGGCAGAGTGTGGTTCCTCTATGGAGGCACCCACAGTGGAGACCAAGGGGGATACTGGGAACCTCCACAAAGGAGACCCACAGGAGGGTGGCATGAAACCCCACATAGGAAGGAAACAACTCCTGGTGGGGGACTTCATTGTTAGGAGGGTAGAACTGGGGGAGAGGGAGGTAAGGTGCCTGCCTGGCACCATGGCTTGGAGGGACAGGTAGCGAATCCTCAGGATCGTGGGAGCAGCTGCCCGGGGGAGGGAGCTGGATGTCATTGTACACCTAGGGACAAATGACCTAGCTGGGAGAGGGATCCAAGTATTTCAGGAAGAGCTTGTGGAGTTTGGGAGGGGCCTTAGACAAGTAGCATGCACTGTAACCTTCTTGGAGGTGCTGCCTGTCTATGGCATGGGTGAGGCCAGGGTGCTCCACACCATGGGATTCAATCAGTGGTTGAAAAGCTGGTGCAGAGCTCAGGGGTTTGGCTTCATTGGGGCTGGGGGTCCACCTGGAGTGATGCAGGCCTATACTGTTACAATAGTCTGCATCTGTCCAGAAGGGGAACCAGGATCAAAGGTGATAGGTTTAAATATTTCATTGGCAAGCATTTAAACTAGCAGGGGGGGGAGGCACTGGAAAGGGCAGAAACCTAACCTCCAAAAAAAAATATCAGGGTAGTTAGTGAGGTAAACACGAAGACAGAGACACCGGATAGGGAGAAAGGCGGGGTAAATGGAGAAAACGACAAAGGCAGAAAGGACAGGAATGGAGCAAAAAAGGGATAAGGCCATCAAGAAATGGAGGGTAATGAGTACCAATGCCCATAGTCTGGGCAACAAGCTCCCTGAACTGGTGGCCTTGATGGAAGAGGGATGCCTGGATATCGTGGCAGTCAGAAAAACGTGGTACACAGAGAACCACGACTGGGATGTTAACATACCAGGATACACAACGTACATTAAAGACAGGGAGGGTAGAAGATGGGGAGGAGTAGCTCTCTATGTAAGGGAAGGGATAAAAGCAACGGAACAAAAGAGTAAACAGGGAGGAGAGGAGGAGGCACTGTGGGTCACCTTAGGGACTGGAAATGGCACCACAATCTGCACAGGGATTGTATACAGACCCCCATCACAGGGGGAGGGAATGGACAAGGATATGACAGAAGGCATCCTAGGATGGCAGAGAAAGGGGAGATATTTGTTGATGGGGACATGAATATGCCAGATGTTAACTTGAGCACCTTTGCTGCAGCCACATCCAAGAGCAGGGCCATTGTCGATGCCCTACAGGTGCATGCCTCAGACAGCTAGTGTTGGAACCCACTCGGGAGGAAGCAATCTTAGACCTCATACTCTCAAATAGGGACAGTGAGAGGATCTCAGATCTAGAAGTGGGTAGCCATCTGGGAACAAGTGACTACCAAACAGTGTGGTTCATGATAAACTCAGCTGCTGAGTCAAGCCATACAAAAATGAGGGTACTGGACTTCAGCAGGGATGACTTTCTCAAAATGGGAGAGTGGCTTAGAAAACCACTAGCAAACAGATAAGAAGGAGGGGTACAGCAACAATGGGGAAACATCAAAACTGCCATCAAAGAGGTAACAAGCCTTTGTGTGAAGCAAATAAACAAATTAAAATGAAAGAAAAAGCCAATATGGTTCCCAAAAGAGGTGGCAGGGAAGGTTAGGGAGAAAAAAATAGCATTTAGGAAATATAAGGAAACACAGAAGGAGCAGGACAGAGAACTGTACCAGTTAAGACAGAAGGAAGCAGGGAAGGCAGTCAGAATAGCAAAGGCCCAAACTGAGGAAAAGATAGCCAACTCAGTTAAGAAGGGGGAACAACTGTTTACAGGTACATTAGGTAACACAGAAAAACAAAGGGAGGGATAGTGAGGCTGAATAGAATGGATGGTGCGTGGGCAGAGAGGGACAGTGAAAAAGCAGGGATACTGAATGAATACTGCTGCTCAGTATTCACAAAAGAGGAGGAGGGGGAGGTACCTAATCCAATTAACAGAAGCACTCTGGATAGGGGGGTTGATCCCAGTCCTTTTACAGAAGAAAGGGTTCTAAAAGAACTCCTAAAACTGAAGGTGGACAAAGCAATGGGGCCTGACGGGATTCACCCCAGAATTCTAAAAGAATTAAAGGGAGAAGTAGTGACTCCACTAACTACTCTTTTTAACAAACCATGGGAGGATGGTGTGGTACCTGAGGACTGGAAGAGGGTAGATGTGATTCCCCATCACAAAAGTAAGAGCAAGACAGAGGCAGGAAACTACAGACCTGTCAGTTTGACCTCTGTGGTAGGGAAAATGATGAAAGGAAGAACTGTTGAGTACCTAGAGGCCAGTGGGGCACAGGACCCAAGGCAGCATGGATTCACAGTGGGAATGTCATGTCAGACAAATTTAATCAATTTCTTTGACTGGGTGACCAAAGTAGTAGACCAGGGAAGGGCTGTGGACATGGCCTACCTAGACTTTAACAAGGCATTTGACACAGTCCCACACAAAAGATTAATAAACAAAATTAGCCAGCCTGGGAGTGGGTCCTAGGGTGGTAGCCTGGGTAAAACACTGGCTGGACAACAGGACACAGAAGGTAATAGTAAACTGAGTCCACTCTGTAGAAAGCGAGGTTACTAATGGAGTACCGCAGGGTTCAGTACTGGGTCCAGTCCTTTTTAATGTCTTTATAAGTGACATTGCAGAGGGACTGGAAGGAAAAGTATGCCTCTTTGCAGATGACACAAAGATCTGCAACAGGGTTGATACACAAGGGGGCGTAGAAAGGATGAGAAGGGACTTGGCAAGGTTGGAGGAATGGTCAGAAGTATGGCAGCTTGGATTCAATTCAAATAAGTGCAAAATAATGCAACTGGGAAACAAAAAACCATGGGAAGATTACACAATTGGGGGGGGTAGGGGAGGTAGTAACAACAACAAAAATGGAAAGAGACCTGGGGTAATCATATCAGATAACCTTAAGGTTAGCAAGCAATGTGAGAAGGCAGTAGGGAGGGCTGGGGGGATACTGGGATGCATAGGGAGAGGCATCACCAGCAGAAAACAGGAAGTTGTTATCCCTCTGTACAGACAGTTGGTGAGACCCCATCTAGAGTACTGCCATCCAGTTCTGGAGACCCCATCTCTGCAAGGACATAGGATGGAGGCAGTCCAGAGGAGGGCAACTAAAATGGTGCAGGGTCTGCAAGAGAAGCCATATGAGGAGAGACTATAGAAGCTTAATATGTATACCCTTGAGGGAAGGTGGGAGAGGGGGACATAATAGAAACTTTTAAGTACTGCAGTGGAATCAACAAAGTCCAAGAGGGTAGCATCTTTCATAAAAGAGATGTGCAAGAACAAGGTGACAATTTGAAGATTGGAAGGCACGGCTCAATGGCAATGTGAGTATTTTTCACAGAGAGGGTGGTGAACGCATGGAACCGCCTTCCTGAGGAGGTTGTGGGGTCTAAAACTGTGGGAGAATTCAAGAATGCATGGGACAGACATAAGGCAATTCTTGTGGGGGGTAGGAAGAAATAGGCTGTTGGTTAACTAGGATCTGCAGCTTATCCAGTAGGTAGGAAAATGGGCAGACTAGGTGGATCAAGCAGTCCTTATCTGCCATCAAAGTCTATGTTTCTAACTGCTGCCCTTAATGCTTCCGAAAGGGTCTGCATTTAGGCTGGTAGGGTTTAGACTTATACATTTTATGTATGTCTGAAACTGCCTTCCCTGAATCTTGCAGGCCTGTGATAATCTCGGCTTCTTGGCCGAAAAGGACAGGGCCCTGTAAGGGCAAATCAAGGATGGTGTCCTGGAGGTCCTGCCTGAACCCGGGCACCCTCAGGCAGGAGTGCTGCCTAAGGCATACCCCTGAGGCGGCAGCCCAGGCCGCAGTATCTGCTGCATCATATGAACTGCGGAGGACAAGCTTGCCCACATCAGAGCCCAAATGCAGGACTGCCAAGAGCTCTGTCTTGTTCTGTGAGTCTGGCTTGGTCTTAGCGAGGTCCATGGCCTTCTGCCACATGACCATGTGTGCCACGAAGTTTAGAGACCTGATGGTACAGATGGACAAGGCGTACACTCTCCGCCCCAGTTGGTCTGTTTTCTTGGACTCCTTGTCCGATGGTTGGGAGCTGGTATGTCTGGGCTGCTGCGACCTTCCATCATCCGCTGTCAGCACTGTAGAGTCTGCCTTGGGCTGCTCACCAAGGTGTGGCTCATTCCTGGTTGTTCTATACAGGCAGTCAACCTTTTTGGGCACCGCTGACGTAGAAGCCGGGTGTTTCCAAGCCAGCTTTGGGATGTCTTGAAACAGTTCTACAACGGGGGGATGATCAACAGCTAGGGGTCAGTGGCCCCCAGAAATTTAGCTAGGCGTCTTCTCTCAGGGTTTAAGTCCTTGGTTTCCCACTGATTTAGGAACTGTATGTGCCTCATCACCTCTATTAAGTTAGGAACATCAGGTGGTGACCTCGATGAGTCCTTCCTGGGATCCAGTGAGGGCAGGGGGAGGTCATCCTCTGAGGAGGAGCAGGGCAAGGAGGAAGTGGTGTAGTCCTTCAAAAGGTCTGACTGATGGTCAGAGAACCTGCTGTGATGCCAGGAGTGATGTCCTCTTGACCCCGCTCCATCCCCGTGAGCGATGGTCCCTGGACCTGCTCCTCCTATACGAGTAGGTTCATGATGAGGTGTGACACCCATGGCTTCGATGGCCATCTGAGCTGTTGGGTGGGCTGGCGTCAGTGGTGGTGATGGAGATCGGTGGGGGCATCGGCTGCAGCTGAGGGACAGTCACTGGTGCTCTTGCAGGCTCCTGCTTGGGGAGGAGGTCACTCTTGATGGTGTTCCACCAGCTAGTGAAGCGTGCACAGTCTGCCAAGGGGACCATTGAGCCCGATGGTTGCTCTGGTGCCTTGTCACTTGGTCCCGAAGGAGCTGGTGTCAGGTCTGTCATCTGGGAAGGCTCTGGCAACAGACCGCCATCAGTCCAATTGACTGGAGTCTGATCCTCTTCACTGGGCCCTGGCATCAGGGGACTGGCTGGAGACTGGTCATTGGAACCTGTGGTCAGGGGGTTTGAGGGTTCTGACGTCAGGTTGGGCGTCATGTCCTCCAGCGTGGTGATTGAGAGATAGAAACATTGTCTGACACTACCGCTGTGGATGCAGACATTGTGGCAGAGTGTTGTCATTCTGCAGAGACTGCAGACAGGTAAGGTGTCACGGGTGCTTAGATAGGAGGAGTGATACCCTGGTGCCTGCTATGGTCGTCAGCCGTGGTTGACGAACCTGAGAACCAGGCCTTGACAACAGAGGAACCCGACCAGACTCTCAACGTAGAAGAGGTGGCCAAGTTCTGGGCCTTAGACCATAATGAATGTTTGTGGGATCTGATGGCCAAAGAAATAGCGGAGAAGGCCTGAGAAGGCCCATGCCCCGAACTCCCGCCTGACGTTTGGAAGGAGGCGGGAGGCCTGGCAGCTGAAGCCACCGGAAGAGCTAGTGACCGAGGAGGGGCACAGTCCAACTTCTAGCCAGAGCTGGAGGCCTTACTGTGGTGCGGGGTATGCGACTGCAAGTATGACCTGGACCTGTCCTATCCTTCTTGTGGTGCTTCCCCAAGTGCTTTTCTCCTTGGGAGAGGCGTTGTGAGCAGAGGACAAAGAGGAGCTGTGCTCAGAGTATGACTTCTGCATAGCGGCCACTTGTTGTTCCAGGAGGTGGGCCTTCAAGGTCTTTGGGTGGAGGATGCAGGTATGTTGGTTGAAGCTTTGGCAGTGCGGGCAGTCGTCTATCTTGTGCTCTGGTCCCAGGCACAAGAGAGAAGCCGAATGGCAGTCTTTGGCTGAATTAGCTTGTCGCATGTAAACAGCTTTCTGCCACTGTGTATATGTAGAAGACTCAGCAAACATATAAGAGGTGATCGAAAATATTTAGGAAATTGAACTGCGTGGAGTGTCGAAAAATGGCTGCCGATGGGAAGCAGACGGCGTCCGTGGAATCGAGATGTTGGGTCAACAGCGGGAAAAGAACTGAGGTGGCGCTGGGGGACTGCCCCCTTTATGCTGATTCTTACATTGTCCAACTGGGAACAAAGCTCTAAGTCATTGAATTTTTCTGTCCTCTTATGTTCCCGGCAGTGGAGACAGCAGAGCACTGTGCTATGCTTGTCGAGTGTCTCTAACATGCCTGTGAGCCCTGCCTCCAGTTCTGTGGTATGCTTTTGTACATCATTGTCTCTCCAATAGCTGCTTCTAGCCTGTCCACAGTGGAGCCCAGTTTCTACAACTGAAAAAAAGAGCGGCTTCGATATGATTGTAAATGGCTCCTTCACACCATCATTAATCCCATTTGCAGGCTGTGATGTAAAGGAAGCCATATGGCTGTGGCTTTGGGACCGCATTTCGGTACAGTCGGTTGAGAGTTGCTGTTTGTGGCCATCTACGGGAAGCTCCTTTGTTTTAGGTATGTTTGACATTGCTAAGGTAAGGTTTTGCTCTCTGTTTGGTACAAAAGTTACTTAAGATTGGCAGTTTTTACAATGATTTTCAGCCACCAAACAGGAGTGCTGACTTAAGCTACGGCCACATGAGTCGGAGGCAGAGAAGACCTTATTTATTTAGGTTTTTTTTTTTTTTTAATCAAATTTGAGGGTCAGGGTGTTTACCATCACACCCCTCATGACCACGCAGTTTTGGGATTTGAATTTTGCCACACAATACGTCTTCTAGGCCACAGATTCAACCCTTTTTACTAAAAGAAAACTCCCAAATCCCTGCACATGTGCAAAAGGTTTTTTTGCAGCCCTTTTTTGGGGCATTTTTTCCTTTTACTCTTTCAATCACTAGCATGGAACTAAAGCAGTAGGTGGACACTGGCTGAGGTGGAAGGATGGCTGTGCCAATCACTCGCTCTGGGACCACAAGTAATGCACGTAACCAAAGAGGCTGTAGGGAAGAGGAAGGTTGCATGGGTACTAGAGAATGGGTATCAGAGAGGATTTGTTTAAGCTGTATGGGCTGGGTAAGGGAAGAGGTTAAAGGTAGACTTTCCAGATGGTGGGAGGACGGTGGGTGGTTGGGGTATCACAAGTGGGGCTCGACACCTGTGATCAGGTCTAGTTAGTCAAATCAATTAGGAATTAAAAAAAAAAATGTATAAAGGTCTCTTTTTTTTTTTTTTATTAACCAGTGACAAAAAACATGTTTTTTTTTTTATTTATACGTGATGGACTTGAATGCCAATCAAGAATGAAAAAACGGGCAGTTTCTTTCCATGTATTTTTTTTTTCCTCTTCTTTTTTTTGCTTCACACACCCATGTGCTTTGCGGCTTAAAAATACTTATAACTTTTTAATTTAGCCTTTTTCCTTCATGCAACAAATGAAAGGCCATATTCTGGGCTAATATCTAATATACAGTGTAAGTACAGAGTAAACCTCTCCTGCAGTCCAGCGTAGCTCTATATCCTCACTTAAAGTTCTCCGTCTCAAGCAGGGGTATGGTTAAGGGACAATTTGATGCACATCACTGGAAGTTCCCACACCACAACGAAAACTCAAAGTTAAAAGTAACAATCTTCAAAAGTTTATTGGAGAACAAACACCATCTCTGGCCACATTAAACTCACCCAATGTTTCACGGTGCAAATCACCGCTTTTTCAAGGAACTGTGATCTTGTGCCTGATTTTCAAAATGCATATTCAGACCCCCTTTCATTGTAGGCTCATATTACAAGACACATAGCCATGAAGAAGCTCTGATCTGCATGATGAAATGTTGGGTGAATTATACGTAGTCAGAGATGAAGTAAGTTCTCCAATAAACTTTTGAAGATTGTTGCTTTAAACTTTGAGTTCTGTAGTGGTGTGTGGTAACTTCCCGTGATATCCAATACAGTCCAAGCCGCTTAAGTGGGACACCCCCGTGGATATGGATAGTGTCCCGCTTAAGCGGCTGTCTCTTCTAAACGGAGTTGCTGTTAGGCAGGTATAAAGCTATAAGTGTAAGCTGAACTGTGCTCTACTCAAATAGTAAATGAAAGGTAAAAAGCACACCATAAGTAGCTGCAAATAAAATAATTTATTCTTCACAGAGGTTTTAAATTACTTTAAGCTGTTAAGCATTACTGCACTCATTTGATGAGCAGCAATCAAATTCATTAATTTATATGTTGTTTAAGCTTTTAAGCATTACCATACTCATTTAATGAGCAGCTATCAAATTCATTATCGTGAAGTATACTCTGGTCCCATTTCATGCTCAAATTCTCCGGGAGCCAGAGCAGTTGATATTAAACCCTCACTGTTAAAAATGTCACCATCAGGGAACCACTCGATCGATGTCTCTAATAGTTCACAGTAAGTGAAAGTTAAGCTCACAGAAGTGGCATCGCTACAAGCGGCAGAGGGCGTATAGGTAGCAGAAGGTGCAGGTAAAGTAGCAGATGTCCCACTTGAAAAAAACATGAGTGATCCTTCGCTGCTTCACTTAGTGCTTGCTTTTCCATGTCTTGCTCAACTTCAAGCAACAGCTCCCTGCTGGTTATCTGGCCGTGTTGCTGGCACCACCGCACGTAGACCTGACAGAGCCTCGACAGTGGGGACATTAGGTAAATCTCCTTCTGTGTATCAGACAAGTCAGTGTCTGATTGCTCATCCCCCGCTGCCTTTAGTGTGGCACTTATCACTTCTGCATCATAAAGTTCTCCAACTGTGGGCTCATCCTGGTCCATATCAACGAACTCAGCAAAAGCTGCAACGTCCATACATGGTGGTACAGGGACGTCCACTAGTGCAGTGGGGGGCTCGGTCACATCTGTTGTTTCACCACCAAAGGTAAAACCAGCATGCGGTAACAGTGAGCTACAAGCTTCAAAGAAGACCAGGACTTTTGCAGCATATAAACTGCGTTGAGGAGATTAATCTTCCATGCAATTTCTGCCGCAAGTTCATTCTGCCCTGCATCAATGGTCTGCACAATTTTGGTGCCCAACAATGATCTGTAGTGGCCTTTAAGATTGTGGATAATGCCCATGTCCATTGGCTACACAATTCTAGTGGTGTTGGGTGGAAAAAATGCTAGCTCTATGTTTCGCAGCCTTCTGGACAATTTGTGCGGGTGTGCGCTACAGTTAACCACCAGGACCAGGATTTTTCATCATCCACGGCACAGCTCATTTTCCCAGCTCATGATCCACTCCTAGAAAACTGAGGAAGTCATCTAGGCATTCAATGAATGGGTGTAGGTAACCGGCAGGACATTAAGGTTTTTTGGAAGGCATCTCGGCCGCCTACTTTTCCCAATCACAAACAACTTTCTTTTTTCTGTTCCGGTGGAATTGGCACAGCATAGGCCAGAAATTCAGTCCTTCACCTTCTTTCCCCCAGTAAGCTCCATATCTTTGAGAGCGTGCCCACAATCTAGGTAACTCCTGTACAACAGCCCAGTTTTGTTGGTTTTGAATAAGTTCACAAGTGTGTACGCACTCAGTAGACCAAGTAGAATTTCAGTTAGACAGTTTTGGGCTGCAGCAGAGTCTGCGTCCTGCTTCTCACCATGCTCCTTTTTGAAAACAATTTGGTGACTGGCTCTCCAATGTGAAAACCAATGATCACTTGGCTCAAAGTCAGTGTGCCCCATCTGAGCAGCAAGAGCTTGAGCCTATGTTTTTAGCATGGGGCCGGAGACTCTGGCACCTTTGTCTATTGCCTGTTGGAACCGAATAAACAGAGCGTCTTCTACACTGGTGTCCTTTCCTCCATGGATTTCTGTTGACATCCCATTCTGCAAGAATAGCCTCTGTATTCTTGATTGTTCTGCCAGCTTGGCTCTTAAGAGATGCGGAATTGAGCCGCTACAATTGACAGTGAAGCAGTGGGACTGTGAAGTGCTTCCAGCACTTTTACTCGGTCAGCAAGGGACAGTTCATTTCTGGGCTATGACATGTTCAACTCCAAATATAAAAAACAAACAGCAAAGCTCCAGACAGGCAGTTGGAAGTGTTTTTAACACCTTCTTTGGGTGTTAATTGACTTCAGACTGTTTGATGTGGGCTGCCAGTCATCTCAGTAAAGTGGCTCTTTAAAAAATAAAGTGTTCCCACTAAACAAAGCTATAGTAGGGAGATCCGACCAGGCTAAATCTATTCCCTTAAAGGTGTCCCAGTTGAGCATCCATCCCGCTTAAGCGCATCCCACTGAACTGGCTTGGACTGTATCGAACTAACCTGAAAGTTTTGGGTTTTAAATCTGTGTATTTTTTCCATTATCTGTGTGTAACAAAGTCTTTATTTGGATGAATTTTGCTACATTTGGCACTTCACAGTGCTGAAATTAGCAACCTGCTGTTTTGCTGTCCACTAGGGCAGACGTACTATAGTACAACATACTTCGGCAAGCTGGGCATACTGGACAGGCCACCAGACCTTTTTCTGTTATCACTTTCAGTGTTTTTATGAAATCCAACATGTCCTTAGCATCTAAGACTGAGAGTGTGCATGCCCATCTCCAAATCTGTAAGTCCCATGATGGCAGAGTTATAAGCTGTACAAAATAAGGGTTTTGACACAAACACAAACCTAAGATACCATCAACCCCCAAAAAACAAATGCTGGAATGGATTTATTAGGTGCCATTTATGTGGTCAAGAGGGGAGTTGTGCCTTGGTCATCCTGAAAATGTGGGCTCAAAATGTCCAAGTTATGTACAAAAGAAAAAAAAAAAACTGGAAAAAAACTAAGTCCTAATGTACTTGGTTTTTTTTAAGTTTTTTCCTTTTAAAGATGTTGGCTGGCCAAGGTGGAAGGATGGTGGTACCAGTCACCCAAGCTGGATTTCAATTAAAGGTGGGTGCTAGCGAGGGGTTGACTATGGGTATCAAATGGATGGGGTACTTGGAAGTGGGGAGAGGTGGGATAAGTGCTAGTAGGTGGGTGAGGATTCTGCACTTGCCAGACACCAGGCAGGAGTGGCTAGTCTGCTACAAGCCTGGTGCAATGTGTGGAATGATGCAGTGGCTTCAGGTCACATGCAAAGTCTGCTACAAGTCTGGCGCAAAGTGCGGGATGATGCAAATGCTTTGAGTCACATGCAAAGTCTGCTACGAGTCTGGTGCAATGTGTCGTATGATGCAGCTGCTTCAGGCCACATGCAAAGTCTGCTACAAGTTTTGCACAATGTGTGAAATGATGGAACTGCTTTGGGTCCCAGGCAAAGTCTGCTACAAGTCTGGCGCAATGTAGGGGCTGATGTAACTGCTTCAGTTGACAGCCAAAATCTGCTACAAGTCTGGCGCAATGTGTGGGATGATGCAACTGCTTTGGGTCACATGCAAAGTCTGCTACAAGTCTGGTACAATCTGTCGTACAATGCAGCTCTTTCTGGCCACATGCAAAGTCTGCTACAAGTTTGGCACAATGTGTGGGATGATGCAGCTGCTTTGGGTCACAGGCAAAGTCTGCTACAAGTCCGGTGCAACATGTGGGATGATGTGGCTGCTTCGGGTCATATGGAGAGTCTGCTACAAGTCTGGCATAATAGAAACATAGACTTTGACAGCAGATAAGGACCGCTAGGCCCATCTAGTCTGCCCATTTCACTACCTACAGGATAGGCCGCAGATCCTAGTTAACCAACAGCCTATATCTTCCTGCCCCCACAAGAATTGCCTTATGTCTGTCCCATGCATTCTTGAATTCTCCCAGATTTTAGACCCCACAACTTCCTCAGGAAGGCTGTTCCATGCATCCACTACCCTCTCTGTGAAATAACTTCCTCACATTGCCCCTAGAACGCCCTCCTTCTATCTTTAAATTGTGTCCTCTTGTTCTTGCAAGTCTCTTTTCTGAAAGATGCTACCCTCTTGGACTTTGTTGATTCCCTTGAGGTACTTGAAAGTTTCTACATGTCCCCCTCTCCCTTCTTTCCTCAAGGGTATACATATTAAGCTCCTTTAGTCTCTCCTCATCGGCTTCTCTTGCAGACCCTGCACCATTTAGTTGCCCTCCTCTGGACTGCCTCTATCCTGTCTATGTCCTTGTGGAGATGGGGTCTCACAGAACTGGACACAGTATTCAGATGGGGTCTCACCAACTGTCTGTACAGAGGGATAACAACTTCCTGTTTTCTGCTGCTGATGCCTCTCCTATACATCCCAGTATACCCCGTCCCTCCCTACTGCCTTCTCACATTTGCTTGCTAACCTTAAGGTCATCTGATATGATTACTCCCAGGTCCCTTTCCTGTTTTGTTGTTGTTACTACCTCCCCACCCATTGTGTATTCTTCCCTTGGTTCTTGTTTCCCAGGTGCATTATTTTGCACTTTTGCATTGAATCCCTAGCTGCCATCGTCTGACCATTCCTCCAACCTTGCCAAGTCCTTTTCATCCTTTCCACGCCTCCTTGTGTATCAACCCTGTTGCAGATCTTTGTGTCATCTACAAAAGGCATACTTTTCCTTCAGTCCCTCTGCAATGTCACTGATGAAGACATTAAAAGGACTGGACCCAGTACTGAACCCTACGGTACCCACTAGTAACCGCCCTTTCTTCAGAGTGGACTCCATTTACAATTACCTTCTGTGTCCTGTTGTCCAGCCAATGTTTTACCAGGCTACCACCTGGGACCCACTCCCAGGCTGGTTAATCTGACTATCAATCTTTTGTGTGAGACTGTGTCAAATGCCTTGCTAAAGTCTAGGTAGGCCATGTCCACAGCCCCTCCCTGGTCTACTACTTTGGTCACCCAGTCAAAGAAATTTATTAGATTCGTCTGACATCAGCCTTCCCTGTGAACCCATGCTGCCTTGGATCCTGTGCTCCACTGACCTCTGGGTACTCAACTATTCTTTCCTTCAGAGTAGCTCCATCACTTTCCCTACCACAGAGGTCAGACTGACAGGTCTGTAGTTTCCTGCCTCTGTCTTGGTCCCACTTTTGTGAGAGAATCACATCTGCCTTTTCCAGTCCTCGGGTACCACCATCCTCCATGATTTATTAAAAGAGTAGCCAGTGGTTTCACTAGTTCCTTCCTTAATTCTTTTAGAATTCTGGGGAATTCCATCAGGACCCATTGCTTTGTCCACCTTCAGTTTTAGGAGTTCTTGCAGAACCCTTTCTTCTGTGAAAGGACTGGGATGACCCCCCTATCAAGAGTGCTTCTGTTAATTGGATTAGGCACTTCCCTCTCCTCTTTTGATATACCGAGCAGAAATATTCATTCAGTATTCCTGCTTTTCACTGTCCCCTCTGCCCACCCACCGTTCATTCTATTCAGCCTCACTATCCCTCCCTTTGTCTTTCTCATCTCGCTGATGTACCTATAAAGGTTTTATCCCCTTCTTAACTGAGTTGGCTATCTTTTCCTCAGTTTGGGCCTTTGCTATTCTGACTTCCCTCCCTGCTTCTTTCTGCCTTAACTGGTACAGCTCTCTGTCCTGCTCCTTCTGTGTTTCCTTATACTTCGAATGCTATCTTTTTCTTCCTGACTTTCACAGCCACTCTCTTGAGAACCATAGTGGCTTTTTCTTTTCGTTTGATTTGTTTATCTGCTTCACACAAAGGCTTGTTGCCTCTGTGATGGCAGTTTGATAATTCCCCATTGTTGCTCCACCTCCTTCTAGCCTGTTTGCTAGTGCTTTTCTGAGGCACTCTCCCATCTTGCCAAAGTCAGCCTCCTAAAGTCCAGTACCCTCACTTTTTGTGGCTTGACTCTGTAGCTGAGTTTAATGTGAACCACACTGTTTGATGGTCACTTGTCCCCAGATGGCAACCTACTAGATCTGAGATCCTCTCACTGCCCCGTTTGAAGTCGAGGTCTAAGACTGCTCCCTCACAGTGGGTTCTGAAACTAGCTGTCTAATGCCTGCCACCTGAGGGCGTCAAGAATGGCCCTGCTCTTGGATGTGGCTGCAGCAAATGTGCTCCAGTTAACATCTGGCATATTCAGGTCTCCCATCAACAGTATCTCCCTTTCTCTGCCATTCTAAGAATGCCTTCTATCATATCCTTGTCCATTCCATCCCCTGACATGGGGGTCTGTACACAACCCTGTGCGGATTGTGGTGCCTTTCCAGTCTCCAAGGTGACCCACAGTGCCTCCTCTCCTCCCTGTTTACTCTTTTGTTCAGTTGCCTTTATCCTTCCTTTACATAGAGGCTACTCCTCCCCTCTTCTCCCCTGCCTGTCTCTCCTGTAAGTTATGTACCCTGGTATGTTAACATCCAGTCATGGTTCTCTGTGTACCATGTTTCTGTGACTACTTTCGATATCCGGCATCCCTCTTCCATTAAGGCCACCAGCTCAGGAGCTTGTTGCCCAGACTCACGGGCATTGGTACTCATTACCCTCCATTTCCTGATGGCCTTACCCCCTTTTGCCCCATCCCTGTCCTTCTTGCTTTTGTCACTTTCTCCATTTACCCTGCCCTTCTCTATGCGCACCTCCGTGTTGGTGTTTGCCACACTTACTACGTGATTGTTTGGGGGCTAGGATTTTCCTGCTCCTTTCCAGTGCCTCCCCCCTTGGCTAGTTTAAAAGCTTGCCAATGAAGCATTTAAACCTATCACCTAGGATCCTGGTTCCCCTCCCGGACAGATGTAGCCCATCATGCCAGTATAGGCTTGCATCACTCCAGGTGGACCCCCAGTCCCCAATGAAGCCAAATCCCTGAGCTCCACACCAGTTTTTCAACCACTGATTGAATCCCATGGTACGGAACACCCTAGCCTCTCCTATGCCATAGATGGGTAGCACCTCCGAGAAGGTTACCGTGCGTGCTACTTGACTTAGGCCCCTCCCCAATTCCACAAACTCTTCCTGCACTTCTCTAATCCCTTTCTTAGCCAGGTCATTTGTCCCTAGGTGGACAATGACATCCAGCTCCCTCCCCTGTGCAGCTGCTCCGGCAATCCTGAGGAATCGCTCTCTGTCCCTCCAAGCCATGGCGCCAGGCAGGCACCTTACCTCCCTCTCAAATAATGTGTGGGATGATGCAGCTGCTTTGGGTCACAGGCAATGTCTGCTACAAGTCTGGCGCAATGTGTGGGCTGATGCAACTGCTTCAGTTGACAGCCAAAATCTGCTACAAGTCTGCGCAATATGTGGGATGATGCAACTGCTTTGTTCACATGCAAAGTCTGCTACAAGTCTGGTGCAACGTGTGGGACGATGCGGCTGCTTCAGGTCATATGCAAAGTCTGCTACAAGTCTGGCACAATGTGTGAGATGATACAACTGCTTTTGGTCATATGCAAAGTCTGGTACAATGTGCGAGATGATGCAGCTGCTTCAGGTCATATGCAAAGTCTGCTACAAGTCAGGTAAAATGTGTGGGATGATGCAACAACTTCGGGCCACAGGCAAAATCTACTACAAGTCTGGCACAATGTGTGAGATGATGTAGCTGCTTTGGGTCATATGCAAAGTCTGCTACAACTCTGGTACACTGTGTGGGATGATCTGCTGCTTTGGATCATATGCAAAGTCTGCTGCAAGTCTAGTAAACTGTGTGAAGATGCAGTTGTTTTGGGTCATATGCAAAGTCTACTACAAATCTAGCACAATGTGTGGCATGATGCAGCTGCTTCGGGTAACAGGCAAAGTCTGCTACAAGTCTGGTGCAATGTGTGGGATGATGCAACTGCCTCAAGTCATATGCAAAGTCTGCTACAAGTCTGGAGCAATGTGTGGGAAAGATGCAACTGCTTTGGGTCATATACATAGTCTGCTACAAGTCTGGCGCAATGTGTAGGATGATGCAGCTGCTTTGGGTCATATGTAGTCTGCTACAAATCTAGTGCAATGTGTGGCATGATGCAGCTGCTTGGGGTCTGAGCAAAGTCTGCTACAAATCTGGTACAATGTGTGGGATGATGCAGCTGCTTGGGGTCACAGGCAAAGTCTGCTACAAGTCTGCGCAATGTGTAGGATGATGCAGCTGCTTCAGGTCATATGCAAAGTCTACTACAAGTCTGGCACAATGTGTAGGATGATGCAGCTGCTTTGCGTAATGTAAAGTCTACTACAAGTCTGGCGCAATGTGTGGATGATGCAGCTGCTTTGGGTCATATGCAAAGTCTGGTGCAATGTATGGATGATGCAGCTGCTTCAGGTCATATGCAAAGTCTGCTACAAGTCTTGTACAATGTGTGGGATGATGCAGCTGCTTCGGGTTGCAGGTAAAGTCTGGTACAAGTGGTGCAATGTGAGGGATGATGCAACTACTTCAGGTCATATGCAAAGTCTGCGACAAGTCTAGCGCAATGTGTGAGGATGATGCAGCTGCTTTGGGTCATATGTCAAGTCTGCTGCAATTCTGGAACAATGTGTGGGATGATGCAGTTGCTTCAGGTCACATGCAAAGTCTGCTACAAGTCTGGTACAATGTGTGGTGTAATAATTGGGATAACAGAGCTGCTTCAGGTCATATGGAAATTCTGCTACAAGTCTGGTGCAATGTGTGGGATAATGCAGCTGCCTTGGGTCACAAAGTCTGCTAGATATCTGGCAAAATGTGAGGGATGATGCAGCTGCATGGGGTCACAGGCAAAGTCTGCTACAAGTCCGGTGCAACATGTGGGATGATGTGGCTGCTTCGGGTCATATGGAGAGTCTGCTACAAGTCTGGCATAATAGAAACATAGACTTTGACAGCAGATAAGGACCGCTAGGCCCATCTAGTCTGCCCATTTCACTACCTACAGGATAGGCCGCAGATCCTAGTTAACCAACAGCCTATATCTTCCTGCCCCCACAAGAATTGCCTTATGTCTGTCCCATGCATTCTTGAATTCTCCCACAGTTTTAGACCCCACAACTTCCTCGGAAGGCTGTTCCATGCATCCACTACCCTCTCTGTGAAATAATACTTCCTCACATTGCCCTAGACACGCCCTCCTTCTATCTTTAAATTGTGTCCTCTTGTTCTTGCAAGTCTCTTTTCTGAAAGATGCTACCCTCTTGGACTTTGTTGATTCCCTTGAGGTACTTGAAAGTTTCTATCATGTCCCCCTCTCCCTTCTTTCCTCAAGGGTATACATATTAAGCTCCTTTAGTCTCTCCTCATCACGGCTTCTCTTGCAGACCCTGCACCATTTTAGTTGCCCTCCTCTGGACTGCCTCTATCCTGTCTATGTCCTTGTGGAGATGGGGTCTCCAGAACTGGACACAGTATTCAGATGGGGTCTCACCAACTGTCTGTACAGAGGATAACAACTTCCTGTTTTCTGCTGCTGATGCCTCTCCTATACATCCCAGTATACCCCGTCCCTCCCTACTGCCTTCTCACATTTGCGCTAACCTTAAGGTCATCTGATATGATTACTCCCAGGTCCCTTTCCTGTTTTGTTGTTGTTACTACCTCCCCACCCATTGTGTATTCTTCCCTTGGTTCTTGTTTCCCAGGTGCATTATTTTGCACTTTTTGCATTGAATCCTAGCTGCCATCGTCTGACCATTCCTCCAACCTTGCCAAGTCCCTTTTCATCCTTTCCACGCCTCCTTGTGTATCAACCCTGTTGCAGATCTTTGTGTCATCTACAAAAGGCATACTTTTCCTTCCAGTCCCTCTGCAATGTCACTGATGAAGACATTAAAAGGACTGGACCCAGTACTGAACCCTCACGGTACCCCACTAGTAACCGCCCTTTCTTCAGAGTGGACTCCATTTACAATTACCTTCTGTGTCCTGTTGTCCAGCCAATGTTTTACCCAGGCTACCACCTGGGACCCACTCCCAGGCTGGTTAATCTGACTATCAATCTTTGTGTGAGACTGTGTCAAATGCCTTGCTAAAGTCTAGGTAGGCCATGTCCACAGCCCCTCCCTGGTCTACTACTTTGGTCACCCAGTCAAAGAAATCTATTAGATTCGTCTGACGCAGCCTTCCACTGTGAACCCATGCTGCCTTGGATCCTGTGCTCCACTGACCTCTAGGTACTCAACTATTCTTTCCTTCAGAAGTGGCTCCATCACTTTCCCTACCACAGAGGTCAGACTGACAGGTCTGTAGTTTCCTGCCTCTGTCTTGGTCCCACTTTTGTGAGAGGGAATCACATCTGCCTTTTCCAGTCCTCGGGTACCACACCATCCTCCCATGATTTATTAAAAAGAGTAGCCAGTGGTTTCACTAGTTCCTTCCTTAATTCTTTTAGAATTCTGGGGTGAATTCCATCAGGACCCATTGCTTTGTCCACCTTCAGTTTTAGGAGTTCTTGCAGAACCCTTTCTTCTGTGAAAGGACTGGGATCGACCCCCCTATCAAGAGTGCTTCTGTTAATTGGATTAGGCACTTCCCTCTCCTCTTTTGTGAATACCGAGCAGAAATATTCATTCAGTATTCCTGCTTTTTCACTGTCCCCCTCTGCCCACCCACCGTTCATTCTATTCAGCCTCACTATCCCTCCCTTTGTCTTTCTATTCGCTGATGTACCTATAAAAGGTTTTATCCCCCTTCTTAACTGAGTTGGCTATCTTTTCCTCAGTTTGGGCCTTTGCTATTCTGACTTCCCTCCCTGCTTCTTTCTGCCTTAACTGGTACAGCTCTCTGTCCTGCTCCTTCTGTGTTTCCTTATACTTCCGGAATGCTATCTTTTTCTTCCACAGCTTTCACAGCCACCTCTCTTGAGAACCATAGTGGCTTTTTCTTTCGTTTGATTTGTTTATCTGCTTCACACAAAGGCTTGTGCCTCTGTGATGGCAGTTTTGATAATTCCCCATTGTTGCTCCACACCTCCTTCTAGCCTGTTTGCTGGTGCTTTTCTGAGGCACTCTCCCATCTTGCCAAAGTCAGCCCTCCTAAAGTCCAGTACCCTCACTTTTGTTGGCTTGACTCTGTAGCTGAGTTTAATGTGAACCACACTGTTTGATGGTCACTTGTCCCCAGATGGCAACCTACTTCTAGATCTAGAGATCCTCTCACTGCCCCGTTTGAAGTCTGAGGGTCTAAGACTGCTCCCTCACAGTGGGTTCTGAAACTAGCTGTCTAATGCCTGCCACCTGTAGGGGCGTCAAGAATGGCCCTGCTCTTGGATGTGGCTGCAGCAAATGTGCTCCAGTTAACATCTGGCATATTCAGGTCTCCCATCAACAGTATCTCCTTTCTCTGCCATTCTAAGAATGCCTTCTATCATATCCTTGTCCATTTCCATCCCCTGACATGGGGGTCTGTACACAACCCCTGTGCGGATTGTGGTGCCCTTTCCAGTCTCCAAGGTGACCCACAGTGCCTCCTCTCCTCCCTGTTTACTCTTTTGTTCAGTTGCCTTTATCCTTCCTTTACATGAGAGCTACTCCTCCCCTCTTCTCCCTGCCTGTCTCTCCTGTAAGTTATGTACCCTGGTATGTTAACATCCAGTCATGGTTCTCTGTGTACCATGTTTCTGTGACTACTTTCGATATCCAGGCATCCCTCTTCCATTAAGGCCACCAGCTCAGGGCTTGTTGCCCAGACTCTGAGCATTGGTACTCATTACCCTCCATTTCCTGATGGCCTTACCCCCTTTTGCCCCATCCCTGTCCTTCTTGCTTTTGTCACTTTCTCCATTTACCCTGCCCTTCTCTATAGGCACCTCCGTGTTGGTGTTTGCCACACTTACTACCGTGATTGTTTGGGGGGGCTAGGATTTTCCTGCTCCTTTCCAGTGCCTCCCCTTGGCTAGTTTAAAAGCTTGCCAATGAAGCATTTAAACCTATCACCTAGGATCCTGGTTCCCCTCCCGGACAGATGCAGCCCATCATGCCAGTATAGGCTTGCATCACTCCAGGTGGACCCCCAGTCCCCAATGAAGCCAAATCCCTGAGCTCCACACCAGTTTTCAACCACTGATTGAATCCCATGAGTACGGAACACCCTAGCCTCTCCTATGCCATAGATGGGTGGCACCTCCGAGAGAAGGTTACCGTGCGTGCTACTTGACTTAGGCCTCCCCAATTCCACAAACTCTTCCTGCACTTCTCTAATCCCTTTCTTAGCCAGGTCATTTGTCCCTAGGTGGACAATGACATCCAGCTCCCTCCCCTGTGCAGCTGCTCCGGCAATCCTGAGGAATCGCTCTCTGTCCCTCCAAGCCATGGCGCCAGGCAGGCACCTTACCTCCCTCTCAAATAATGTGTGGGATGATGCAGCTGCTTTGGGTCACAGGCAATGTCTGCTACAAGTCTGGCGCAATGTGTGGGCTGATGCAACTGCTTCAGTTGACAGCCAAAATCTGCTACAAGTCTGCGCCAATATGTGGGATGATGCAACTGCTTTGTTCACATGCAAAGAGTCTGCTACAAGTCTGGTGCAGCGTGTGGAGACGATGCGGCTGCTTCAGGTCATATGCAAAGTCTGCTACAAGTCTGGCACAATGTGTGAGATGATACAACTGCTTTTGGTCATGGCATCTACAAAGTCTGGTACAATGTGCGAGATGATGCAGCTGCTTCAGGTCATATGCAAAGTCTGCTACAAGTCAGGTAAAATGTGTGGGATGATGCAACAACTTCGGGCCACAGGCAAAATCTACTACAAGTCTGGCACAATGTGTGAGATGATGTAGCTGCTTTGGGTCATATGCAAAGTCTGCTACAACTCTGGTACACTGTGTGGGATGATGCGGCTGCTTTGGATCATATGCAAAGTCTGCTGCAAGTCTGGTAAACTGTGTGAAGATGCAGTTGTTTTGGGTCATATGCAAAGTCTACTACAAATCTAGCACAATGTGTGGCATGATGCAGCTGCTTCGGGTAACAGGCAAAGTCTGCTACAAGTCTGGTGCAATGTGTGGGATGATGCAACTGCCTCAAGTCATATGCAAAGTCTGCTACAAGTCTGGAGCAATGTGTGGGAAGATGCAACTGCTTTGGGTCATATACATAGTCTGCTACAAGTCTGGCGCAATGTGTAGGATGATGCAGCTGCTTTGGGTCATATGTAGTCTGCTACAAATCTAGTGCAATGTGTGGCATGATGCAGCTGCTTGGGGTCACAGGCAAAGTCTGCTACAAATCTGGTACAATGTGTGGGATGATGCAGCTGCTTGGGGTCACAGGCAAAGTCTGCTACAAGTCTGGCGCAATGTGTAGGATGATGCAGCTGCTTCAGGTCATATGCAAAGTCTACTACAAGTCTGGCACAATGTGTAGGATGATGCAGCTGCTTTGCGTAATATGTAAAGTCTGCTACAAGTCTGGCGCAATGTGTGGGATGATGCAGCTGCTTTGGGTCATATGCAAAGTCTGGTGCAATGTATGGGATGATGCAGCTGCTTCAGGTCATATGCAAAGTCTGCTACAAGTCTTGTACAATGTGTGGGATGATGCAGCTGCTTCGGGTTGCAGGTAAAGTCTGGTACAAGTGGTGCAATGTGAGGGATGATGCAACTACTTCAGGTCATATGCAAAGTCTGCTACAAGTCTGGCGCAATGTGTAGGATGATGCAGCTGCTTTGGGTCATATGTCAAGTCTGCTGCAATTCTGGAACAATGTGTGGGATGATGCAGTTGCTTCAGGTCACATGCAAAGTCTGCTACAAGTCTGGTGTAATAATTGGGATAACAGAGCTGCTTCAGGTCATATGGAAATTCTGCTACAAGTCTGGTGCAATGTGTGGGATAATGCAGCTGCCTTGGGTCACAAAGTCTGCTAGATATCTGGCAAAATGTGAGGGATGATGCAGCTGCATGGGGTCACAGGCAAAGTCTGCTACAAATCTGGTACAATGTGTGGGATGATGCAACTGCTTCAGGTCATATGCAAAGTCTGCTACAAGTCTGGTGCAATGTGTAGGATGATGCAGCTGCTTTGCGTAATATGTAAAGTCTGCTACAAGTCTGGCGCAATGTTTGGGATGATGCAGCTGCTTTGGGTCATATGCAAAGTCTGGTGCAATGTATGGGATGATGCAGCTGCTTCAGGTCACATGCAAAGTCTGCTACAAGTCTTGTGCAATGGTGGGATGATGCAGCTGCTTCGGTTGCAGGTAAAGTCTGGTACAAGTGGTGCAATGTGAGGGATGATGCAACCACTTTGGGTCTCAAGCAACGTATGCTACAAGTCTGGTGCAATAATTGGGATAACAGAGCTGCTTCGAGTCATATGGAAATTCTGCTACAAGTCTGGTGCAATGTGTGGGATAATGCAGCTGCGTTGGGTCACAAAGTCTGCTAGATATCTGGCAAAATGTGAGGGATGATGCAACTGCTTTAGGCCACATGCAAAGTCTGCTACAAGCCTGGTACAATGTGTGGGATGATGCAGCTGCTTCGGATCACAGGCAAAGTCTGCTACAAGCCTGGTACAGTGTGTGGGATGATGCAGCTGCTTTGGGTCACAGACAAAGTCTGCAACAAGTCTGGGGCAATGTGTGCGATGATGCAGCTGCTTTGGATCAGATGCGAAGTCTGCTACAAGTCTGGCACAAAGTGTGGGACGATGCAGCTGCTTCAGGCCATATGCAAAGTCTGCTACAAGTCTGGAACAATGTGTGGGATAATGCAGCAGCTTCGGGTCATAAATAAAGTGTGCTACAAGTCTGGTGCAATGTCTGGGATGATGCAACTGCTTTGGACCACAGGCAAAGTCTGCTACAAGTCCGGTGCAATGTGTGGGATGATGCAGCTACTTTGGGTCATATGCAAAGTCTGCTACAAGTCTGGCGCAATGTGAGGGATGATGCAACTGCTTCAAGCCACATGCAAAGTCTGCAACAAGTCTGGCACAATATGTGGAATGATGCAGCTGCTTTGGGTCATATGCAAAGTCTGCTCAAAGTCTGGCGCAATGTGTGGGATGATGCAACTGCTTTGAGTCATGTACAAAGTCTGCTCGAAGTCTGGTGCAATGTGTGGGATGATGCAACTGCTTTGGGTCACAGGCAAAGTCTGCTACAAGTCTGGTGCAATATTTGGGACAACAGAGCTGCTTTGGGTTGTAAGCAAAGTCTGCTACAAGTCTGGTAAAATGTGTGGGATGATGCAGCTGCTTTGGGTCACAGGCAAGGTCTGCTACAAATATGGCGCAATGTGTGGGATAATGGATCTGCTTTGGGTCGCAGACAGTCGTTTTCTGTTTTTTTTTATTTATTATTTTATCTTTTCGTCCCCGCTGTCTTGCTGCCAATTACCCGCCTGGTCACGGTGCATTCATCTGGCTTCCACCTTCCTGCCGTGCTCGTTCCCCCGAAACCCCCCGACTTACCCCTCAGAGGGTGAGGTCGCGGCACTGGCCAGGTGCCACGATCCTTAGTGACTATCTGGGGAAAGCCATTTGGGAGCCTAATTGAAGCCAAAGACAGGCTTCACAGAGGTGGCAGACTGCAGGGGGATTTTCTTTCTGTTTACCAAGGGCAGGGACATGCAATGATGTCCTGAATCCGTCCCACACTGCCACCTTGGTACTGTTGCTTGTTGGTAGCTGTGCAGCCCCCAGCCTCCACCAGGGGTCCGTCGGCGCTGAGCAGAGTCTCCACCCTCCCCAGAAGGAGGCTGTCCACAGGGCGCTCCATCCTAAAAATCTCCCCTGGCCAGCCCTCCAGTGAACAGGGTGCGTTCCCAAACCCAGGTTGCTGCCATTGCAAGGGGAAATACAACCGCCACGTCAATGGGCCAGCTCAGGTCACAGACAAAGTCTGCTACAAATCTGGTACAATGTGTGGGATGATGCAGCTGCTTTGGGTCACAGACAAAGTCTGCAACAAGTCTGGGGCAATGTGTGCGATGATGCAGCTGCTTTGGATCAAATGCAAAGTCTGCTACAAGTCTGGCACAAAGTGTGGGATGATGCAGCTGCTTTGGGTCACATGCAAAGTCTGCTACAACTCTGGTACACTGTGTGGGATGGTGCAGCTGCTTTGGATCATATGCAAAGTCTGGTAAACTGTGTGAAGATGCAGCTGTTTTGGGCCATATGCAAAGTCTACTACAAATCTAGCACAATGTGTGGCATGATGCAGCTGCTTCGGTCACAGGCAAAGTCTACTACAAGTCTGGAGCAATGTGTGGGACGATGCAACTGCCTCAGGTCATATGCAAAGTCTGCTACAAGTCTGGAGCAATGTGTGGGAAGATGCAACTGCTTTGGGTCATATACATAGTCTGCTACAAGTCTGGCACAATGTGTAGGATAATGCAGCTGCTTTGGGTCATATGTAAAGTCTGCTACAAGTCTGGCACAATGTGTGGCATGATGCAGCTGCTTTGGGTCATATGCAAAGTCTGGTGCAATGTATGGGATGATGCAGCTGCTTCAGGTCATATGCAAAGTCTGCTACAAGTCTGGAGCAATGTGTAGGATGATGCAGCTGCTTCGGGTCACAAAGTCTGCTAGATGTCTGGCAAAATGTGAGGGATGATGCAACTGCTTTAGGCCACATGCAAAGTCTGCGACAAGTCTAGCGCAATGTGTGGGATGATGCAGCTGCTTTGGGTCATATGCAAAGCCTGCTGCAATTCTGGCACAATGTGTGGGATGATGCAGCTGCTTCAGGTCATATGCAAAGTCTGCTACAAGTCTGGTGCAATGTGAGGGATGATGCAACCACTTTGGGTCTCAAGCAAAGTCTGCTACAAGTCTGGCGCAATGTGAGGAATGATGCAACTGCTTCAAGCCACATGCAAAGTCTGCAACAAGTCTGGCACAATATGTGGAATGATGCAGCTGCTTTGGGTCATATGCAAAGTCTGCTCAAAGTCTGGCGCAATGTGTGGGATGATGCAACTGCTTTGGGTCATATGCAAAGTCCGTTCGAAGTCTGGCGCAATGTGTGGGATGATGCAACTGCTTTGGGTCACAGGCAAAGTCTGCTACAAGTCTGGTGCAATATTTGGGACAACAGAGCTGCTTTGGGTTGTAAGCAAAGTCTGCTACAAGTCTGGTAAAATGTGTGGGATGATGCAGCTGCTTTGGGTCACAGGCAAGGTCTGCTACAAATATGGCACAATGTGTGGGATAATGAATCTGCTTTGGGTCGCAGACAGTCTTTTTCTGTTTTTTTTATTTATTTATTATTTTATCTTTTCATCCCCGCTGTCTTGCTGCCAATTACCCGCCTGGTCACGGTGCATTCATCTGGCTTCCACCTTCCTGCCGTGCTCGTTCCCCGAAACCCCGACTTACCCCTCGGAGGTGAGGTCGCGGCACTGGCCAGGTGCCACGATCCTTAGTGACTATCTGGGGAGAGCCGTTTGGGAGCCTAATTGAAACCAAAGACAGGCTTCACAGAGGTGACAGACTGCAGGGGAATTTTTCTTTCTGTTTACCAAGGGCAGGGACATGCAATGATGTCCTGAATCCGCCCCACACTGCCACCTTGGTACTGTTGCTTGTTGGTAGCTGTGCCACCCCCAGCCTCCACCAGGGGTCCGTCGAGCGCTGAACGAGATCTCCACCTTCCCCCCAGAGAAGGAGAGCTGTCCACAGGACGCTCCATCCTTCTCCCCTGGCCAGCCCTCCAGTGAACAGGGTGCGTTCCCAAACCCAGGTTGCTGCCATTGCAAGGAGAAATACAACCGCCACGTCAATGGGCCAGCTCAGGTCACAGACAAAGTCTGCTACAAATCTGGTACAATGTGTGGGATGATGCAGCTGCTTTGGGTCACAGACAAAGTCTGCAACAAGTCTGGGGCAATGTGTGCGATGATGCAGCTGCTTTGGATCAAATGCAAAGTCTGCTACAAGTCTGGCACAAAGTGTGGGATGATGCAGCTGCTTTGAATCATATGCAAAGTCTGCTACAAGTCTGGCACAAAGTGTGGGATGATGCAGCTGCTTTGGGTCACATGCAAAATCTGCTACAAGTCTGGTGCAATGTGTGGGATGATGCAGCTGCTTCAGGTCATATGCAAAGTCTGCTACAAGTCTGGTGCAATGTGAGGGATGATGCAACCACTTTGGGTCTCAAGCAAAGTCTGCTACAAGTCTGGTGCAATATTTGGGATAACAGAGCTGCTTTGGGTCATATGGAAATTCTGCTACAAGTCTGGTGCAATGTGTGGGATAATGCAGCTGCTTTGGGTCACAAAGTCTGCTAGATGTCTGGCAAAATGTGAGGGATGATGCAACTGCTTTAGGCCACATGCAAAGTCTGCTACAAGCCTAGTACAATGCGTGGGATAATGCAGCTGCTTCGGGTCATAAATAAAGTGTGCTACAAGTCTGGTACAATGTGTGGGATGATGCAACTGCTTTGGACCACAGGCAAAGTCTGCTACAAGTCTGGCGCAATGTGTGGGATGATGCAGCTACTTTGGGTCATATGCAAAGTCTGCTACAAGTCTAGCGCAATGTGAGGGATGATGCAGCTACTTCAGGTCACAGGCAATGTCTGCTACAAGTCTGGCGCAATGTGAGGGATGATGCAACTGCTTCAAGCCACATGCAAAGTCTGCAACAAGTCTGGCACAATATGTGGAATGATGCAGCTGCTTTGGGTCATATGCAGAGTCTGCTCGAAGTCTGGCGCAGTGTGTGGGATGATGCAACTGCTTTGGGTCACAGGCAAAGTCTGCTACAAGTCTGGTGCAATATTTGGGAAGATAGAGCTGCTTTGGGTCATAAGCAAAGTCTGCTACAAGTCTGGTAAAATGTGTGGGATGATGCAGCTGCTTTGGGTCACAGGCAAGGTCTGCTACAAATATTGCGCAATGTGTGGGATAATGGATCTGCTTTGGGTCACAGACAAAGTCTCTTTTTTTTTTTTTTTTATTATTATTTTATCTTTTCGTCCCCGCTGTCTTGCTGACGATTATCCGCCTGATCATGGTGCCTTCATATGGCTTCCACCTTCCCACTGTGCTCGTTCCCCCGAAACCCCAGACTTACCCCTCGGAGAGTGGGGTCACGGCACTGGCTGGTTCTGCGATCCTTGTGACTATCTGGGGAGAGCCATTCGGGAGCCTAATTGAAGCTGAAGATAGGCTTCACAGAGGCTGCAGACTGTGGGGGGATTTTTCTTTCTGTTTACCAAGGGCAGGGACATGCGAGGACGTCCTGTGTCCGCCCCACACCGCCCCCTTGGTACTGTTGCTCGTCGGTAGCTGTGCCTCCCCCAGCCTCCACCGGGGGTCTGTTGAGCGCAGAACGAGATCCCCACCCTCCTCCCAGAGAAGGAGAGCTGTCCACATGATGCTCCATCCTTCTCCCCATGGCCGGCCCTCCAGTGACCAGGGTGCGTTCCTGAACCTGGGTTGCCGGCATCACAAGTGGAAATACAACTGTTGCGCCGATGGGCTGGCTCAGGTCACAGACAAAGTCTGCTACAAATCTGGTACAATGTATGGGATGATGCAGCTGCTTCAGGCCACATGCAAAGTCTGCTTCAAGCCTGGTACAATGTGTAGGATGATGCAGCTGCTTTGGGTCACTGGCAAAGTCTGCTACAAGTGTGGCATAGTAAGTGGGATGATGCAACTGCATCGGGTCATATGCAAAGTCTGAGGCAATGTGTGCGATGATGCAGCTGCTTTGGATCATATGCAAAGTCTGCTACACGTCTGGTGCAATATGTGGAAGGATGCAGCTGCTTTGGGTCATATGCAAAGTCTTCTACAAGTCTGGCACAAAGTGTAGGATGATGCAGCTGCTTTGTGTCATTTGCAAAGTCTGCTACAAGTCTGGCACAATGTGTGGGATGATGCAGCATCTTTGGGTCATGTGCACAATCCGCTACAAGTCTTGCACAATGTGTGGGATGATACAGCTGCTTCGGGTCATGTGCAATGTCTGCTACAAGTCTGGCACTATGTGTGGGATGATGCAGCTGCTTCAGGCCACATGCAAAGTCTGCTATAAGTCTGGCACAATGTGTGGGATGATGCAACTGCTTCGAGTCGCAGGCAAAATCTGCTACAAGTCTGGTGCAATGTGTGGAATGATGCAGCTGCTTTGGGTCATATGCAAAGTATGCTACAAGCCTGGAGCAATGTGTGTGGGATGATGCAGCTGCTTTTGGTCATATGCAAAATCTGTTACCAGTCTGGCACAATGTGTCAGTTAATGTAGCTGCTTTGGGTCAAAGGCAAAGTGTGCTACAAGTCTGGCACAATGTGTGGGATGATGCAACTGCTTTGGGTTGCAAGCAAAGTCTGTTACAAGTCTGTTGCAATGTGTGGGATGATGCAGCTGCTTTGGGTCATATACAAAGTCCACTACAAGTCTGGTGCAATGTGTGGGATGATGAAACTGCTTTGGGTGATACGAAAATTCTGCTACAAGTCTGGTACTATGTGTGGGATGATGCAGCTGCTTCAGGCCACATGCAAAGTCTGCTACAAGTCTGTTGCAATATGTGGGATGATGCAGCTGCTTCGGGTTTTATGCAAAGTCTGCTACAAGTCTGGCGTAATGTGTGGGATGATTCAGCTGCCTCAGGTCACAGGCAAAGTCTGCTACAATCCTGGTGCTATGTGTGGAATGATACAGCTGCTTTAGGCCACATGCAAAGTCTGCTGCAAGTCTGGCGCAACATGTGGGATGACGCAGCTGCTTCAGGTCATGTGCAAAGTCTGCTTCAAGTCTGGCACAATGTGTGGAATGAAGCAGCTGCTTCAGGCCACACGCTATGTCTGCTACAAGTCTGGTGCAATGTGTGGGAAGATGCAGCTGTCTTTGGATCACAGGCAAAGTCTGCTACATGTCTGGTGCAATGTGAGGGATGATGCTATTCTTTCAGACCACATGCAAAGTCTGCTACAAGTCTGGCACAATGTGTGGGATGATGCAGTTTCTTCAGATCACAGGCAAAGTCTGGTACAAGCCTGGTGCAATGTGTGGGATGGTGCAGCTGCTTCAGGCCATATGCAAAGTCTGCTACAAGTCTGGAACAATGTGTAGGATGATGCAGCAGCTTCGGGTCACATGCAAAGTCCGCTTCAAGTCTTGTGCAATGTGTGGGATGATGCTGCTGCTTCAGGTCTCATGCAAAGCCTGCTACAAGTCTGGCGCAATGTGTGGGCTGATGCAGCTACGTCTTTGGCACTAATCTACAGGTCAGGAGTTATGTGGTGCACAGTAGAGCTACCTTGAGACTTGAGTGTCTACAGGTGCAGACAATGGAGTGTCACTATGCAGGGTTCATCATGGGCAGTACAAAAGGTGAAAGCAAAAGGTGTCAGTTGTATAACTTTTTCAAGAAGTAAGGAAATCGCAAAAAAAAAAAAAGTATGTTAGAACGTCTATTAGGGTTGAAACACAAAGGGCAAAGCAGGGAAGTGAAAAAGACGATAAGAAGTCCCTGGAACCATGGCAAATATGTAGTGTGTTTTTTCTCAGGGTTCGAACAATTATGTGACACACTGTTGGCATTACCCTAATACTGGCACCTTCTTGTCACACCAAAGTAACTAACACAGGAATGTTTGCACACAGTGCCGATATTAGGGTAATGCCAACGCTGTGTTACATGATTGCTTAAACCCAGAGGAACACCACACCACACCACAGATTTGATATGGTTCCATGGACTTTTTACCCCATTTTTTCATTTCCCTACTTTGAAGGCTTTGTACTGCAACACCAATAGATGCACTTCTGTAGTTTGTTGAGAATATATTATAGTGGCACAGTAGTGCCCCTATAGTTAGGATTGAGTAGGCTGTTTAATGTTAAACCCCAATTTTTGCAGCTTAATAACTTTGGCATTGTTTGGCAAAATAGCACAGAATTTGGAATGCAGTGTCAGGCTGTCAGAGTCTCAAGAAGTGAAATGTTTTTTGATGGCATTTTGTTTCATTTCTGAGATACGGAATGCCAAAAACCAGAAAAAAAAAATCTATACTTAAATATTGCTTAGTTTTTGCTCTCACCTACAACCTAGACAACGTGGAATTTTTTCAGGAAATTTTCAGGACTGAAAGGGCCTGTGCCAAGGGTGTGCCTTTGGAAGGGTTCCTGAAAAAATATCATAGGGTTTCAAAGTTCTAAGGATTTTTGAGTTAACCGACAAATGCAAACAATAAAAAAAAAAAAAAAAAAAAAAAGCTATTGTGAATGCTTATTTTAACGATTTACTTGCGTGGGGAAAAAATACCAAATGTGTGAAAAAAAGTACAGCTACGTAAGAACTTACTGTAACAGTAGATCTTCGAGAGGAGCTCTTGCAGCAGGCTATCACAATTAGGACTATGCCGCAGGCACTAGGACCACGCGGAAAAACTTCTGCCGGCAATCCCAGCTGGGGACCGCCCCCGACGTCGGCCCTGCCCTGACGTTGGTCAGGGTACAAGAGGGGGCGGACCCAGCTCCACCTCAGTTCTCCCACCAATACCCAGCAGATGGCCTGACAAGAGAAGGTGATGAAGCCCATCCTACAGGAGAGAAGAGAAGAAACCTGCACACTCTGAGGGGGAAGGTGGGAGGAAAAACAGCGCCTGCTGCAAGAGCTCCTCTCGAAGATCTACTGTTACGGTAAGTTCTTACGTAACTGTACTATCTTACTCTGACGAGAGCTCTTGCAGCAGGCTATCACAATTAGGACTGAGTCCCAAGCAGTTCCCTAGCTAAGAGACAGCCGCCCCCGGGAGGAGGAATATACTGACTCCAGAGACCGTCAGGACAAGAGTCCTTGTAGAACCGCCAGGCCGAAGCCAGCATGGCGTCTGGAGACGATATCCAAGCTGTAATGCTTGACAAAGGTATGCACTGAATTCCAGGTCGCAGCCGCACAGATGTCTTGAATGGCGACATTCTGCATTGCGGCAAAAGAAGCTGAAACACCCCTGGTGGAGTGACCTCATACCGGACCCGGTAGGGGTTTGTGGTGATGCTCGTAACAGAACGAAACGCAATGGACTATCCATTTGGAGATAGTCTGCTTGGACACCGGCTGACCCAAGCATTGTGGCTAAAGGCAACAAAGAGTTGCTCCGATTGGTGGTTGAACCGTCTACTGAGGTAATAACTCAGACCTGTGGACATCCAATGTGTGGAGGAGAACCTCCCTGTAGGGAGAAGGAAAATAAACAGGAAGGTCAACCGACTGGTTGAGGGTCAATTCCGAGACCACTTTGGAAGAAACTTAGGATTAGTTTGGAGAAACCCTTTCCTATGAAAAACCAAATAGAGGGCTCTTTACACATCAGAGCCTGCAGCTCGAAACTCTTGAGCGGAAGTAACAGCAACAAAAACAAACTTTTCCAAGATAAATACATGGCTCGCATGTCGCTACGGGGTTCAAGGGAGGGTGAGTTTCTCAACACAAAGGAGGTCCCAGGGTGGGATAGGGTCCCTGGTGGGAGGTGCATGTGGAGGACCCCCGAGAAGAAGCGTCATGGGCCACATCAAGCTGGGCTAAGGCTCTGTACGCCCACCAGAGCATGGTAGGCAGAGATTGCCCACAGGTGCACCTTGATGGAAGAATGGCTCAGGCCTTTTTCATACAAGGAGAGGAGGTACTGCAAAGCGGAGTTCACAGAGCATGTGACTGGGTCTAAATGCTGAGGCAAGGCCCAAAGGCAAAAACGCTTCCACTTCATGGCATAAGCAGAGCGAGTAGAGGGCTTGCATGCAGACGCCAAGACCTCAGCCACTTCCGGGGAAACCCTGTATCTAGTCACCGCTACGTCTGAAGGAGCCAAGCATGAAGGTGCAGGTATCGGAGATCTGGGTGGACCAGAGAACCCTGGTCCTGGGACAGCAGTTGCGAGCATGGGGCAGTGGGAGTGGAGGTTCCTGGGACAACCGCTGCAGAAGTGAGAACCAAATTTCTCGGGGCCAGTATGGGGCCAAAAGGATCATGCGTGCCCCCTCTGCCTGTAACTTGAGCAGGACCCCCTGGATGAGAGGGAAGGGCAGAAAGGCATAAAGAAACCTCCCGGCCCAACAAAGGGACATCGCGTCTGGCCAGAAAACGCCAGGCACGGGCTCTCTCGAGCAAAAGCGTGGCAGCTTGGCGTTGCGTGGGGACGCAAAGAGATCCAGCTCGGGCAGGCCCCACCTGCCAAAGAGGCGATCTGCCACGGACTGAAGTAATCTGCCACGGACTGAAGTAATTCCCACTCGTGCGCCCTGGCCCATGACCTGCTGAGATCGTCGGCCAGACTGTTGAGGACTCCTGGAACGTGAACCGCTGAGAGACAAATTCCCCGTTCTAGTGCCCAGTACCAGACTCTCATCGCCTCCCGGCAAAGAGGATAGGAATGAGTGCCTCCTTGCTTGTTGATGTAGAAGATGACCGCCATGTTGTCCGACTGAATGAGAAGAGGGCCGGGAACCAGGTCCTCCTGGAACGCCTGAAGGGCGTAGAGGACCGCTCGCATTTCCAGGACATTGATATGGAGGGACCCTTCCTTGGTCGACCAAACCCCCTGCATGCGGTGACCACCGAGATGAGCCCCCCAACCCAGGTTTGAGGCATCCGTTGTCAGAGTCTGACCTGGAGGCTCCGGACGAAAACGGACGCCCTTGTCCAGATTGCTGGGGTCCATCCACCAAAGCAACGTTCTCCGGACGGGCTCCGAGATCAGGACTAATGCGTCCAGGTCGTTGGAGTATTGATCCCACTGCACCTTGAGCATCCATTGTGGGATTCTCATGTGGAGGCGGGCCAAGGATATTACTGGGATGGCCGCCGCCATGTGCCCCAGTAGACTGAGGAAGTTCCGAGCCGAACTCAGGTGCTATGAAATCCGTTCTGCAAACTCGCAGGCGAAGACCCCTGTCCTGAGGGAGAAAGCTCTGCCCTGGGCGAGGTCAGAGTCGCGCTCAATGAAGGCGAGGTTTTGGCTGGGCTCCGGGGATGACTTCTTTAAGTTCAGGGTGATCCCCAGCTCTCGGAAGAGAGCATAGGCATCTCCAAGAGAACGCAGGAGGCCATCCCTTGATGGGGCTGTCAGCAGCCAGTCGTCGAGGTAAGGGAAGACATAATGGCCTGAGCGCCTGACAGCCACAGCCACCACTGCTAGGCACTTAGTAAAGACTCGCGGAGCAGAAGATAGGCCGAACGGGAGCACCCGGAATTGGTAATGCTCCCCCAGGAAGCAGAACCTCAGATACTTCCTGTGGGGAGGAAAGACCCCGATATGCATGTACGCATCCTGCATGTCGAGAGAACAGAGCCAATCCCCTTGTTGCAGCAGAGGGAGGAGACTTTGGAGAGTCACCATCCTGAACTTTTTGTACTCTATGAAGAGATTTAAGGGACGGAGGTCCAGAATGGGGCGAAGATCCCCCGTCTTTTTTGGGATTAGAAAGAAATGGGAATAAAACCCGTGACCCCACTGCTCCATGGGAACTTGCTCTATCACTGTCTTTTGCAGGAGGACCTGAATTTCTCCTTCCAAAAGTGGAACGTGTGAAGGAGAATAACGGGAGAGCTTTGGTGGAGTACTGGGAGGGAACTCCGTGAACTCCAGCGTGTGTCCTCTCCGAATGACGTCCAAGACCCATTGATCTGTGGTAATAGAGCTCCACCCTTCGAGGTGAAGGGAGAAGCGGCCCTGACCGGCTCCCCCTGGACGTCCAACCACGGGGGGCGGAAGGGAGACATTGGGCGGAACCAGGGTTGGGGAGAGAGGCCTGGAAGGACTTGGGCCCATGGCCAGAGGGTCCACTAGACTGCTGGTTTCCAGATCTCCGGCGGAAGCTGCCTCTCTGCCCCTGCTGGGAATCATGGGCTGAAGTCTGACTGCCTGAGGACTTTCAAAAAAGCCGACGGCGATGGGGGTGGCGCTGGTCGCCACGGTACAACTGGCAGACCGACCAGACAGACTTGCCCGATTCCTGGAGATGTGAGATCAGATTCTCAGTCTCCTGCCCAAATAAGACGGTACCCTGAAACGGCAGGTCTCGGATACCGGACTGCAGATCCTGGTGGAAGCCAGAAAGCCTCAACCAGGCATGGCGCCGGAAACAAACCCCGGAAGCAGCAGCTCTGTCCGTCGTATCTGCAGTATCGTAGGAGGCGCTCAAGACGTGAGTGCCAATGTCCGAGCCCGACTGCTAGAGGGCCAGGAGCTCCGTCTTCTTCTCAGAGTCTGGCATGGCCGGTACCAGCTCAAGACCCCGCTCCCACAACACATTCTGGAACTGTACTATACGCGTGAGGAAGTTTAGGGATCTAATGGAGTAGGTGGAGGCAGAGTAAACCTTCTTGCCCACCTGATCCAAATAACGGGACTCTAAGTCGGGAGGCTGAGAGCTGAGGTGACGCGGCTGTCGAGACTTGTCATGAGCAGCTGTGATCACGGAGGAGTCCGCCTGAGGGTGTTCAGTCAAAAAAGGTTCTGCCCTCGGCGCCTTGTAAAGCCTGTCCGACTTTTTGGGAACCACTGGGATGGAGGCTGGGCGCAGCCAGGTGGATCTAGTCAGGTCCTGAAAGGTATCCACCATAGGAGGAATGACCAAAGACTTTGGCTCCTTCTGCCTCAGGTACTTGGCCAATCTCCGGCGTTCCGGGTCCAGGTCTTCCGTATCCTACTGATTAGAATCCTGGATATGCCTCATGACGTCCAGAAATGTGGGATCGTCTGGAGGCGAGCGAGGCATGTCCTTCTCCTCAGGGGAGCACCTGAGGCTGAGGGAGGAGGAAGAGGATGAGGATGCAGAGGAGGACCGACTATCAGATTTAGAATGATCTGGTTCTGCCTCATGGCCATGCCTCTGCTGACATCGGTACGCAGGGGACCGACGACAGTCCAAAGACCGACTGCGGTCCCTGGACCAACGATGGAGCGATGACAGACGTCGGGAACCGTCCCGCCGAGTGCAGGAAGGGCTCAGAGAATGAGACCGCGACCGACGTCAGTCAGTGGGACCCAAGGAGCGACGTCGGTGGTCCGGAGATCGAGCGTGGGAACAAGCCCTAGAAGGGGGTGAAAGACGGCGCTCCGGGGACCTCAACAGGGATGCCTCACCCTCCAGCTGTGGTTTGCCCGCAGGATCAGGTACACGTGTCTGGGCGGCGGAGGATGCGTTTGTGGACCTGTCCCACCAAAATGAAAAAGTTGTTTCAGCTGCGTCGCTGGAGAATATTTCTGCCACCCGCTGCGGAAGGAAGATTCAGGCGGGGACGTGAGGGCGAGCTGTCCTGGAGGCCCTGGGGGGAGGAGGACTTGGGCGACAGGGACGTCGGCAGAACAACGACCGACCCCGGGTCCTTGGCCCCTTCGACCAGCGCCGGTGTCGCGACCGACGACGGGGTGACGACAGGGGGCGCCAGAGAGTCCTTATGCTCCGGATGCGCACCTTTAGCAGGCAGCGCCGGTGCAGTAGACGGTAGGGCCGAAGCAGGTACCGCCACAGACTTAGAGATGACCTGAAGCGGAGCCACCTTGGAAGCAGCGGCGGCTCCCGACGGGCGGCCTTAGCCTGGGAAAGTCGCGGCGACTCACCCGAGCCCGAAGGACGGGCCTTTTTCAGGGAAGGTCGCTAGCGGGACCGGGACCGGGAATGACTGCGCTCCTTACTATGGCGCTTCTTCTCCTTCTTCCCCTCGGAGGACTGCAGGTCCATCTTCTTCTCCAATAGGTAGACCTTCAGGGCCTTCAGGCGTTGGCTGCGGGTCCTGCTCGTAAACGCTTGGTAGTCGGCGAAGGAAGTGGTGTCGTGGTCCGGGCCCAAGCAGAAAACGCACCGCCGGTGATCGTCCTTGGCGGGAATTTGCCGGCCGCACTCACACTTATTTACGTGTTCGGGAGAGAGGGACGCCCGGGAAGACATGGAATCCTCGAGGACCGACTGCAACGCCAACGTCGGATCAGACTACAGGCAGCAAGGCCGAGAAAAAGGCGATGAAAAGCCGGAAAAACCGAGCCGCAAACGGCAGACGTACAGGCGTCGGTCACGGTCGACAAAGAAAACGGGAAAAAAACGTTTTAATCGAAAAAAGTATCTTGATTGAAGGCAATTTTCGCTAGTGAATCACAAACAGGAGCTCTTGCGATGCGTGAGTGCGGGAAAGAACTGAGGGAGTTGGGCCCGCCTCTCTTGTACCCTGACCGGACGCCGGGCGGGCCGGGCGTCGGGGCCGGTCTCCAGCTATGCCTGCGGCATAGTCCTAATTGTGACAGCCTGCTGCAAGAGCTCTATCATGAAGTAAGATCTACCAATCGTGCTGAAAAACTACCAATTGTAATGGCTATTTTCTCTTCTTTTTTTTTGAAATTGTACTTTATTCTCCACCCTGCCCTCCAAGCACTACATCATTGTGGTGTCTGCCCCTGCTTCTTTCACCTACCTGGAGCCCTCTGGTACCCCCATGGAGCCATGGTACTTCCCCCCCCCAGGTGGGGACGAGGTGAGGCCCATATACCCCGAACTTCTTGTCTTCGTCAGACTGGCAAGGACAGGTAGGCGTGAGCTGTGGGGTCTGCACCAAGCGCTCCATCTTCCCGGTGCCTGGAGAGCCATTTTTATTGTTTCTGTGAGGATGTGACATGCGCCCCAACTTCAAGGCGTGTCCGTCGCGTCCCTTCCTCTTGCGTTTGTCTAGGTGCTTGCTGTACCCCAGGCTTCTACCTGGGGCCAGTTGAGCACCGAGCCTCTGCCCCGCTCCCTCCCTGGAGAAGGCGAGTGGTCCCTGGGACACTCAGCCTCCTCTCCAAGGCCAGCCCTCTGACTTCCTGGGCTCGTTCCTGAACTCGGATTGTTGGCATCGTGAGCGGTAGCGATACTATTGTGCTGGTGGGCCGGCAGTTTCTTTTTTTTTTTTAAATGGCAAACATTAAAAATACATTAAAATTATATTGTTTCAAAAAACAAACACCTGATCATAGCTAAACAGGACCTGTTTAGCTAGATGTTTTTTTTTTAAATTGCCCTGAAAATATATTTTCTGGGCACCCAAAAATCCAGGGTGCCCAAATTAGTGAGACAAGCCATTCATCCACATTCCTTGTATGAGAACAGCAGGAATTTCTTGAATACTGAAGCTACAGCTAGAGTCATGCTGCCGGCTTCAGTTCCAGCAGAGAGCTGGTGATCCTCTGGTCTCTGTCTGTTTGTCTAGCTATCTATTTATTTCATTATTTGTTAAGCAGATTGGAGTGCCAACCCCCCGGTACTGCTAATTTTCACCCCCCTCCCTCCAGGTTGTCCCCCCTTCCCACTGTGTGGGTGCAGCACCAGGGTGCCCACCCCTGGTACTGCCCAACACTAGGCAGACACTGGCGTGCCCAATCCTCAGTGTCGGAATATCACCTGAAATAAGGAAAACCAACCCTCAGTGTTTTTTTTTTTAAACCTGTAAAAAAGAAAACGGTTCCTCGCCGCTTTCATCCCCCACACACCATACCCTGACCTTTCGCTCAGCACCCAGGACCCACACCGCCACCAACCCCCAACACACACACCCTCACTCACCTGAATATGTCCCATAGTGTAGATCCACTCTCCGATTAAAGACAAGTCTTGCTGCTGGAACCGCCGACTGCAATATAAAAAAATAAGGCAAGCGCAGTATAATGTATTTCAATCAGGTTTTTAACTTTGATTCATAACTTTGTCGTTTTTACATATTTTGACCCCAAATTTTCAACATGGCCTTTTTGGAACCCCACCTCATGACCAATGGCAGTGGAATTATGGAAATCAGGCCTGAAAGGCAATTTCACCATCACTTTGTGAAATCACCTTTCAGATGGAATTTGAACATTTTCACTGCCCTTGTTCATTAGGTGGGGTCATAAGAAAGCTATGTGGAAAACATGGGGTCAAAATATTCAAACTTGACAATGTTATGAGTATACGCTGAAAATTTTGTACACTTGCTCAGAACTTCGGTAATTTTAAATATTTTGAGTCCAAATTTTCAACATAGCCATTTTTTCCACACCACCTCATGAATGTGACAGTTGTCATTTTCAAACCCTGCCCAAAATGTGTTTTTGCACCTGTGGCACAGAATGATGTTTCGGCAAGGATTTGAAAATTTTCACCTACTGGGTTAATGAGGTTCGGTAATAAGTAGGCTATGCTGAAAATCTGGTCTATAAACACAGTAAAATGCTCGGGTTATGTGTTCATTGCAGTATTTCAATGATCACGCATAACTTCACTAATTTTCAATATTTTGACTCCAGACTTTCAACACAGCCATTTTTCTACACCACCTCGTAAACATGACAAGTGTCTTTTCTGGACAAAACGTATTTTCGCACTTCTGGTGCAAACTGACAGCCAATATACTATAAATTCTACCTGTCATACAAACATACGAACCTGCCAGCCGAAACAGGCCTCATGGTCTATCTAGTCTGCTCAAGTACACAGCTATCGCCATAGTTTGCAGCTGTCCCACCCCCTCAAGTGTCCTCTCCCCCAGACGTATCTCTTCCCTACCAACCCAGTGCCCCTCCGTGCCCTGTCCCATGCCCTGTTGAAACTGCCCACCATTTTACATATCATCACCTCCTCTGGTAGGGCATTCCATTTCGACACCACCCTTTCTGTAAAATAATACCTCCTCATCTCCCTCCTAAACCTGCCCCCTTCCAATGCAGTCATGTTTATAAGGAGTCATAATACAGCTATCTTGAAAATTTGGGGTCAAAATAAAAAAAAAAAAATAGATGTACAGTATATATAATTGTTAAGAAACGTTGTGTGTAGTACAAGGTTTGACCCAGCGGGTATGCTTTGTGATCTTGTACTGGTGAGCTGAGTCAGGGTGTAATCTCAGTGGTCCAGCTGGATGGTGTGAGGGTGGGGGGATGGCACTGTTTTGTAACACCCCTTCCTTTCCAAGAGAGGGACAAAGTGTCTCACCGGAAAACTACAGGCCCTAGAATGAGCAAGCAAAAAAAGAACAGTTACATAAGAACTTACTGTAACAGTCGATCTTTGAGGGGATCTCAGTCATCAGGTCACACCTTAGGAACTTCACCGTCGGTGAAAAACATGATCCACGTAGAAGATTAATTAATTAATTAATCTATTTAATTATTTATTTTAATTGTCGGCTACAGCCTTTGAGCTCAGAGCTAGTTTACGAAGGTGCCACGTCAAGGAGAACAATACAATGTCAGACAAGCATATTGGGTATACAGCAGCAAGTATGAATTTACAGAGCACATAACATCAGTAGTCAAACTAAGTACAAGTAATGCAACACAATAAGATAAAATATGACACATAGACGAACTATAAAAAAATAAGGGAGCCATCCCGGTGGCGCTGAGGGTTGAGGCGCTGGATGGCACACCTCACGCCACGCCGGTGACCTGTGTTTAGGAACTGACTCAAGTCGTTCGGGGCTCAGCCGGGGCGAGGAAGGATCAAGCGTCCGCTGACAGCTCTCCTTCCTCGGGGGAGGGGGAACAATGCAGCACGCTGTAGACTGACACCAGCGGAGGCTGGGAGTCAGCACAGGCACACTGCTCAGAAGGGTGTGGACCCATGCACAGGGCATAAGACTGCCTCTGTGGAGGCAGAAGCAGTTGCCCTGCCCATTGCACATGTGTGGGTCTGGGGAGAAATCTAGAGGGAAAAGAATGGAGCTAGCAGGCTCCATGATGGCTGGTTGCACCCACACCAGCCTCCCCCGGAGATCTAGATGTTGCTTCGGGGGTGGGGAAGGTAGCAGCTCCTCATCCCCAGCCCCTGTCACCAGAGGAGGGCAACCCATGGGGATTCGCCGGGTGTTACCGGTGCGGGGATGCCTAGCTGGAGAGATAAGTCCCCTCCCAGGGAGGGGTTGGAGCTGCCTGTAGCTCCTCGAAGGAGGGATAAAGTACATATAGGAAAAAAAAAATAAGGAAGGGAATGGACATCCATAGGCCAGCACCCAGAGATGTGAGACTGTCACAATTGTATAAGTAAAGTGAGGATGGGAGGCCAGAAAGTGAAAGATAGGTACAGGATGGTTGGGGGGGGTTCCATGGGGAGGGTACAGGGTTAAAGGTGTGCAGTTGAGATTGGGTAGGCAGTGGGAAGAGGAAGTAGAAAGAGGAGGCTGGTGGCAGGGAGATGAAGGGGATATAAAAGGGTCAATTAAAGGTCCCTGGGATAAGGACGGGGTGATTTTCCAGCAGTACAACTGGGGCCACCCACATAGACATCATCAACTCTATAAAGGCGTGAGTGGTCCCGCTCCCTCCTCAGTTCTTTCCCCTGGAAAGTAAGGGAGCAAACCCACGCTATAGGGGATCGAGGAGAGAGAGAGGTGCCCAGACCTAAATAAAAGGCTGGATACACCAGATAGCCAGTCTGAGACAAGAACTCCAAATAAGGGGATGGTGGGAGGGAAAGCTGGCCTGATGACTGAGATCCCCTCGAAGATCTACTGTTACAGTAAGTTCTTATGTAACTGATCCATCTTTACTGGGGTATCTCAGTCATCAGGTCACACCATATGAATGAGTCCCAAACAGTGACAAATAACAGCAGAACAGTCTGGGTGGCAGGCATTCGTAGCCTAAGACAGAAGGACCTGAAGAACACCATGGCTGAAGCCTGCTCTGGCTTGAGAAGCAAAGTCCAGACTGTAATGCTTGGTAAAAGAAAAGTATGGACAGTACTCCAGGTGGCAGCAGCACAAATGTCAGGGACTGAGACCCCTTTAAAGCAATACCTCTGGTGGAGTGCGCTTTGATCGCAACAGGCAACTCTTTGCTATGCTTGTTGAGGTAAAAAAAAAAAAGTTGTGAACTGTGACGGAGCTTCCTCGGAGACCCATGCGAACAGAGTCAATGGTGGGAAAGAACTGAGGAGGGAGCTGGGCTATACTGCTGGAAAATCTTCCATGTGGATCCTGCTTCACTGATAGTGAAGTTCCAACAGTGTGACCTGATGACCGAGACACCCCTGAAGAAAATGTGGCAGTTTTGCGTTGTGTGGGGATGCAAAAAGGTCCAACTCTGGAGGACTCCATCTTTCGAACAGGTTGAGCACAGAGGACAACAGTTCCCACTGATGCATCCTGGTCTGGGACTGGCTCAGCTTGTTTGCCAAGATGTTTTGGCCACCTGGAATGAATACTGCTGATAGTTCTAGACAGTGTCCCAGAGCCCAATACCAAACTCTCATTGCTTCCCTACACAGCAGAGATGATAGAGTCACCCTTTGTTTGTTGATGTAGTGCATTACACTGGTACTATCCATCTGAATTAACAGAGGACCTGGGGACAAGTGGTTCTGGAAGGCCTGGAATCCATACAGAACAGCCCACATTTCCAGAACATTTATGTGCAAGGTGCTCTCTACTAGAGTCCATGTGCCTTGTGTCTGGTGAAGACCTAAGTGGGCTGTCCAGCCCATCCCCAAAGCATCCATGATAAGGATCTGCAGAGGAGAAGGAATGAGGAATGGAACCCCCTTGAGCAAGTTGCTGGGTTCCATCCACCATCTGAGCACTTTGCATGCAGAGGACATGACTAGAACCATTTGTTCTAGGTTGTGTATGAGCTGATCCCACTGGACTAACAGGGTGCACTGGGGAATCCGCATGTGCAGCCTCGCCAGTGGAACAGAGACAGTAGCCACGGGCATGAGTCCCAGAAGGCATAAAGATGCTCTTGCTGAGACATAACCACTGTTGTGCATTACTTGTGCTTGGGCAATACAGTGACTGACCCTGTCCAGTGGCAGGTAAGCAGAGCCCTGGGCTGTGTCCAGAACTGCCTCTATGTACTGTAGTTTCTGGTAGGGCATCAAGCACTAATTTTATGTTGTGTTAACTGTCACTCCCAGAGCATTGAACAGCTGTCTGGTTTGAGTTAAAGTCTTCAACAACTGGTCTCTGGAACCAGTTTTCAACAGTCAATCGTCCAGGTAAGGGAAAGCATACAGGTCTTCCTTGCGAAGGGCTGCTGCTACCACTACCATGCATTTGATAAAGACCCATGGTGCAGAAGACAAGCCATAGAGCAACACTCTGAATTGGTAATGTTACCCTTGGAACAGGAACCTCAAGTATTTTCTATGAGGCTTCTGGATTTTAATGTGGAGGTATGCATCCTTCATATCGAGGGAACACATCCAATCCTGTTTGAAGTAATAGGAGGAGACCCTGCAAAGTGACCATTCTGAACTTCTTGTAGTCTATGAAGAAGCTGAGATCCCGGATATCCAGAATAGGTCTTAGGTCTCCTGTCCACTTTGATGCAAAGAAGAACCAGGAGTAAAAACCTGTATTCCTCTGTTCTGGAGGTACAGGTTCTATGGCTCACTTTTGAAGCACAGTCTGTACTTCCTCCAACAACATGGGCAAATGCCCTAGAGGATATGTTGTCACAAGTAGGGGATGATCTGGAGGGTTGTCCAGAAGTTCCATAGCGTGACCCTTTTCTATTATCTCCAAAATCCATGCATCTGTAGTCACATCTCTTTCTACTGGTTTAAGCCGAAGAAGAGGCAACCCCCTACAATCACTCCTGGAGGTAAAGATGGTTGGGGGTGTATAAGGAGTCAGGCAGTGGCAGTAGGTGCGGCTCCTCTGGAACCACCACATCGATGGGTATCTGGGGTGGCAGTGGGGGCAGGCAAGGCCCCTGCTCCTTTGCCTCTGCCTTGCTGTCTGGTGACTGAATGCTAGCACCAGCTGGATGAAAGGGACCACTGCTCCTACACTGGGATGGGTGTGGTAGAGGGAATGCACTGACTTCAAAGTCCTACCAGTGGCCTGAAGAGCTGTCAAGAGTCTCTTGGACCTCGTGACCAAACAATTACTGCCCTCAAAATGGGGCATTAAGAATGCAGTGTTGCACATCATTTGCAAAGGCTGCCACTCTAATCCATGTACATCTCCTTAGATGGATGCCAGAAGATGCAGCTCTGGCAGAAGCATCTGAGACATCATAGGTTATGCGGAGTAAATGCTTGCCCAACATCAGCCCCATCCGTAACAGTTTTCAGTAGCTCCTGTATAGGGGTGCCTTCAGACAAGGCTTGTGCAGCTGTCAGTCTTCCTCCAAAGGGCATTCTGATATTTCATCATATAGGCCTGATAATCAGCAATGCGAAGGCCCAGTGATGCAGAGGCATATGTTCTCCTGAAAAGAATATCCAAATTCCTGGACTCTATCAGGAGGGAGGGAGCCAAGATGCTTAGGTGCCCTAGATCTAGCATGGACAACATTAATGACCACTGAATCCATCTCAGGTTGTGTGGCTCAGAAAGGTTTCCCAGAAGGGGGCATATGCATCCACCTTCCAGGAGACAGCAGGTGTGTTGTTTGGTCTGTACCAAGCATCAAAGGTGGCATCCTCCAAGACTGGGAGCAGATGAATGGCCACAATGGCAGGAGACTTGGGCCATTCCAGGAATTCTATTAAATTATTCTTGGTAGTGTTCTGCTTCTCCAGGGCAAATCCAATGGTAGCTTGCAACTACTGCATCATGGTAAGGAAAGTAGGATCCTCTGGAGGGGATTGTGGTGTGTTGACCACAGAGTCCTCACTGCAAACAGACACAGTGGAGCTGCTGCTCGCTCCTTTCATATGGGCTTTCAGCATAATCCTTACTCTCATCCTGCATCATGAGATCAGGATTATACTCCTACTCGTCATCTACAGGGTACCAACAGGGAGGAGAAAGTGTGCCGGCTATTTAAGCAGCAGCACAGCAGGTGGCTATGGCAAGGAAGTACCTTGTGGCATTGATGGGTGTTAGTAACAGGCCCCATTGACAGGACCCTGGGATAGGGAGGCTAAGCAGTAAGCATCTTATCATATCCAAGAAGGATAAGAGAACTGCCTGTGTGTCAGTGCCACTGAGGTCAACAGGTGTGACGGGAGGAGTTGATGGGGGAGGTTGAGTCCTTGACGTCAATGACATCGTACCAGCTAAAAGAGACCTGGTAGTGCCTGTGCTAAGCCCTGACTTTGATGTCATGTTGTTGGTCGGGGGGCGGCTGCCAGAACAGGTGGTGTCAAAATGGAGGCTGTACCTGAGGAATGGAGGAGCGAATTGGAAACTATACCAGGAGGCTTTCTCCTTATCTTTGTCCTGGTGCTTGTGCTTGTGACTCCCTGACGCCTTTTCCCAGGACTTAGATGATCATGGTTTGGTCGATGGAGCCAGCAATGCTGCAGACTTTTTGCTGTAGCTCCTTCTCTATTCTAGCTGCTGTTTTCTGGAGAATAAATTTCTTCAGAGTCCCTTTTCGGCATTGCTTGGTTACAGAATTGAATGCCTGGCAAATTTCACAGGCTTTCATTGTGGTCTAGGCCTAGGCAGCAGACACAGATGTTTTGGGAGTCTCCCACGTAGATCTTCTCTTCACACTCGCAGTATCGGAAGAGTTTTGTCTGTTTTCTTGACACCGTACAGGTCATCAAAATAATTCTAAAAGTGATCACTTTTCTAAGAGTGAAAAAACAAAAATGGCAGCTACTGCACTGATGTTTCCACAGTAGTCTGACGAGACAAATCGATGGTGGGACAGAATCCTTTGTTTCTTTGATGGGAGGAACTAGTTCTATAGCACACTTTTGGAGTAATGATTGCGCTTCTTCTTTAAGAAGGGAAAAATGGCCCAGAGGATAACTGGAAAGAGGTGGAGGCTGATCTGGAGGGGTGTATAACAGCTAAAGAGCATGCTCCCTTGCAGTTATCTAGTACCCATGTGTCTATTGTAATTTCCCACCATTGACTGAGGTGCAGGGAGATTCTTCCAACCATGACCAACTCTGGAGCAGAGCCACTGGCATCGAGTGCTTTGGGTGCTTTTGAAATGGGCCCTTGGAGGGAGGGGGCCCGGCAAGGAGCCACTTCCCTTTCTCAGCCTTGCTGACAGTAGGAGTGAACACACTGACAGCGGGCTGATGAAAGGATCCTCTTCCATGACCCCTGGAAGGAATGAAAAAATTACTCACCTTAATAATGTTGTTTCTTCTAATGGAGTCTTGCTATATCATGACATATGCAGTGAGTCCCAACCTTCGAACTGCTCCGGAGGTGAAAGAGTTAACTTTCCATGCCAGGCATGGAATGCTGAGCTCGAGCTCGGTTGAAACTGTCTGTTCTTCAAACTCAAACCATCAAATCTTTATGAGCTAAACTCACTAAGGTCCTGTGTGGAAGCTGTAAACCTACATTAGCCAACTGGCTACTAAACATAAGAACACATTTTTTGGTCCTAAAACAAAGACTCAAGTCAGGAGACCCAAAAATGAAACACACAACACCAAGTCACCCCAAAAAAAGGAGGGGTGAAAAAAACAAGGTGGGCATCTACTAAGTGCCAACACTGCACTGCCCACCCACATCCCAAAAACAAAGGTTCTGAGAGGGGCAGGCGGGGGGAGGTCATAATATAGCAAGACTCCATTACAAGAAACAACATTACTAAGGCGCGAGTAATTTTTTCTTCAAACAACATGAAGTCTTGCTATATTATGACATATGCAGACTACACAGCAGTACCTCCATGGAGGAGGGACAGAACCTACTTAGGAAAAAGGCTCTGCAGCACAGCTGTGCCAAACCGAGCATCACTCCTAGCCTGGATGTCCAGGGAGTAATGCTTGGTAGAAGAGTCAAACCTGTGACCCTTGGTACGGTCTACGTAGTAGCTAAGGGCTCTCTTCACATCCAAGCTGTGCAGCCTCCTCTCGCCAGAGGAGGAATGGTCAGTGAAGTACACTGGAAGAGACATAGATTGATTAAGGTGGAAATCTGAAACCACCTTAGGCAAGAACTTCCTGTTAGTCCTGAGGACCACCTTATCTCTATGAAAGGAGATAAAATCAGGCTCCACTGACAAAGCTTGTAATTCACTTATGCGTCTGGCAGAAGTGATGGCTACCCAGAAACACAGTTTTCCAAGTCAAGTACTTAAGCTCTGCTGAAGACAAAGGCTCAAAGGGGGGTTGCATAAGCTGAGCAATGCAAACATTAAGATCCCAGGCAGGGGCAGGGTTCCTGAATGGAGGGTTGGTGTGAAGCAATCCTTAAAAACTTGGAGAATACAGGATGAGCCGAAAGAGAAGAGGGTTTACCTGCTGAAACAAAAGCAGACACAGCTGCCAAATGTACTTTTAGGGTAGCTGGTCTCAGCCCCAAGGTATTTAAATGGACCATATAATCCAGGACTGTGGGTAAATCAGCAGATTCTGGGGAAATGTGTTTCCCAGAGCACCATATGGAAAACCTCTTCCATTTGGAATTATATGTAGCCCTGGTGGAAGGCTTCCTAGAAGCCTTCAGTATATCCATTACACCTTGGGAGAGGTGTAGATCAGCAAACTCTAACTCTTCAAGAGCCAGGCCTTGAGATTGAAAGATTTGAGGTTCGGGTACCAAACCCTCCCCCGAGCACAGGTTAACAGGTTGCGATTCCTGGGAAGACAGAGGGGAAGATGGACAGCAAAGGACAGTAGGAGTGGATACCAGGGTTGTCTGGCCCAATCTGGAGCAATCAGGCTCATCTTGCAGGATTGAGATCTGATTTTGACTAACACTTTGAACAGGAGAGGGAAGGGGGGAAAAGCATAAAGAAACTTCCCTTCCCAATTGAGAACTAAGGCATCCAGAGGGACTGAGCCCAACACTGGGGGCCTGCAGCAAAAAAGGGGAAGTTGGTGATTGTCTGGGGCTGCAAAAAGATCAATCTGCAGGGTGCCCCATCTGGCAAACATCACCTCCAGGACCAGAGGGTCCAGTGACCATTCATGATGGCCCTGGGAAATCCTGCTGAGAGCATCTGCCAGGACATTGTCCTTGCCTGGGAGGTGAACTGCCGTAAGGGAGGTGTTCAGGGAGTAAGCCAGAGACCACAACTTCACTGCTTCGGTGCACAAGGCCATAGACCGAGTGCCCCCTTGCTTGTTGATGTACCACATTGTGGTGGTGTTGTCTGTTCTGACCTGTACAACTTTGTTCTGAACAGATTTGGAAAAAACTTGAAGTGCTAGAAAAACTGCTCTGAGTTCCAACAGATTGATGTGGAGCAGAGATTCCTGAGGGGACCACAATCCCTGGGTAGTAAGGTTGCCCATGTGAGCTCCCCACCCCAAGAGGGATGCATCTGTAGTAAGGATTAAGGAGTGAGACTGAGTGACAAAGGGAACCTCTTGTCTCAGGTTGCTCTGATCCTGACACCACTGTAGGGCCTGGATCAAAGTTCGAGTTACTGGGATCAATTTGGTTAGAGGGTTTTTCCTTTGAGACCAAAAGGCTCTCAAATGGAACTGGATGTCCCTCATCTAAAATCTTGCTCCCTGCACTACTGCTGTAGAAGCAGCCATGTGCCCCAGGAGCTGTAGAAAATGCCTTGCTGGTCGAGAGACCTGCAGGGTGAATGAGGAGGCCAGAGAGACCAGGGTCCTTGCCCTGTCCAAAGGAAGAAAGGCTCTGGCTTTCTCTGTGTTCAGCTCTGCACCTATGACGGTGAGGAGCTGGACAGGCTCTAGAACTGACTTTGAAAGATTCAGAAGGAAACCTAGAGAGGTGAGCAGTTGCTGAGTTATCTGTAGATGTAACTTGACTTGGTCTGGAGACTGGCCTACTATGAGCTAGTCGTCCAGATAAGGGAAGATGGCAATTTTTTTCCTTCTTAAGGAAGCAACTGCTACTGCCAGGCATTTTGTGAATACCCTTGGAGCAGAGGTGAGGCCAAAGGGCATTGCTCTGAACTGGTAATGGCCTGAGGGCAGCTCGAACCTGAGGTACTTTCGATGGGAGCTTCTGATGAGAATATGGAGTAGGCATCCTTGAGGTCCAGGGCTAGCTAGTCCCCTGGCCTTAGAGAGGGTAGAATAATTCCCAGAGTCACCATTTTGAATTTTGGTTTTAAAAGGTGCTTGTTTAAATATCTGAGATCCAGGATGGGCCGCCATTCTCCTGTCTTTTTTGGGGTAAGAAGTACCTAGAGTACAACCCTTTGCCCTGGTGTAGGGGTGGAACCCTTTCCACAGCTCTGAGAGCCAGGAGGGAAGAGACCTCTGCCTCTAGGGCAAGTGCCTCTGATGGATTTGCAGGTGGAAAGGATCTGGTTCTCATCTTCGGAAATATTTTGAAGCTGAGAACCAGTCCTTGGCTTACAACTTCCAGGACCCACTTGTCTGATGTCAGAGACTTCCAGTCCTGGACAAAGTAAGCCAGCCTGCCCCCTACAGGTAGCTGAGAATCGGCCCTGGCAACCCCATTAGGGTGCCTGCTTGGCAGGGGCTTTGGGCTGAGGGGTGGAAGCAGGCCTGCTTGTACCTTGTCTGCCTCTCCCTCTAAAGAACCCCCTCTGGGCATAAGCAGAAGAGGAGGCCTGGGCTTGGTAAAAAGGCCTATGAAAAGGCCTGCCCCTGCCCCTGGAAAGCTGCCTTTGAGGAGTGGCCTGCCTTTCCTTGGCCTGTGCACTCCTATAGGTGGTCCTATACTCATCCATTTTCTTCATGTAATTCTCTGTCTGCTCCCCAAACAAGAATTACCCATAACGGAAAATCCATGGCCTTAGCCTGGGTATCCTGTGACAGGCTTGTACATCTGAGCCAAGCCATTCTGCGAAGTGCCACAGATGTAGCCATGACTCCTGATGACACATCATTAGAGTCCACTGCAGCATGGAATTGCACCTTGGATGCCTCAATACCATCAGCAGCCACCTGCTCCAGCTCCCTGGCAAGCTGGCCAGGGACCTGTTTTGTTAGAGCCATAACAGTATCCCATCTGGATTTCTGATATCTAGCAACATAAGCAATATAATTTGCCTGTCTGAGTCCCAAGGATGCTGCCATGTACTGTTTCTTTGCCATGGCATCAGTCCTTCTGGAGTCCTTGTCAGGGGGGTGTGAAGCCAAGGGAATATTTGCCTTGTCACAGGCTGCAGCCTTCACTACCCCAACTGGCTGCATTGCTGTGAAAGGAACTCCATATCAGAGCCTGACAATGTGTACCTCTTGTCCATTCTCTTATCGACAGGAGGTATAGTGTGAGGAGTTTTTAGAATTTTTACTGTCTGTTTCCGAAAAGATTTATGCAAAGGAATAGACAGCCTCCTTGACTCTGGGATATCCATCATTTCCACATAGTCAGGCTCCTCTTGATCATCCACAGCGTTCTCCCTAGGAAGCTGGAGGGTTTCAGCCACTTTCTTACAAAACATAAAATGAGAAGGGGACTCAGAAAACCTAGGAGGAGACACTCCTGAAGGTCTGTCTGGGGAGATGTCCGTGTCAATGGGCACATCCAGACTTTCAAATCCACATTCACTCTCCTCATACTCCTCTTCTGGTTCATAATATTCCTCTACATCATACTCTTGAACTGGTGGAACCGGCCGAACCGGACGCTTACCTGAAGGTGCCGGTTCGGTCGGAACTGGGGAAAGCGACTGGACAATTTTAATCGATTTGGCTATTTCTTCAGTGGTTGGAGAGGAAAGTTTTGGCTCCACACCAGCTGATTTCCTAGTCCTTTTTGCTGGAACCGACTCCTCGGAGTCGGATCTCCTTCTGCCCGAGGAAGTCTCGACCTGGTCAGAGGGCACTCCCTCCAGTTCGGTTGAAACCGAACCGGGCTGGCCATTTGGTTCAGCAGACTTTTGGGCCCCCCTTTCCCTGAGCCTACCAACTCTCTTTTCCAGGGTAGCTGCAGGAAAATTTTTACAAATCTGGCAGTCTGCATTGAGGTGGTCAAACCCCAGACAATAAACACAGGTGGTGTGAGATTCAACCTTGGCAAAGACTTCCCCACAGACACTGCCGTGTTGAAACCCAGTGGGCCCGGTTTTCCTTTTGGGTTTCTCAGACATAGTGCCAGTCCTAACCAAACTTACCAGTTTATGGCAATCCGCCAGGTAAGACCCTCTTATCGGTTCCCAACCGTGTCACGGGTCGTGGAAAAAACCGTAATAAAATCTGTTTTTTTTAGAACCGATAAGAATCGGTAACCACACTCTAAATGACAGATAAATATATTTTAAACAACCTGATCGGTTCAAACCGAACCGATAACCGTTTACATGTTCCACACAGAATAGAAATCAATGCAAAACCTATCTAGTACTCACAAATACCACAGACAGAGCCTGAACCGACCGGTTGTGGTTTAATTTCAGTCGAAAACCGAGAAAAACAATACTTTAACTGACAAAATGAACCGAGCAGAAGGAGAAATCTCCGGAGCGACTGTTCAGTGAGGCGGAGTAAAGAATCTGACGGTTTGAGTTTGAAGAACAACAGACACAGTTTCAACCGAGCTCGAGCTCAGCGTTCCATGCCTGGCATGGAAAGTTAACTCTTTCACCTCCGGAGCAGTTCGAAGGTTGGGACTCACTGCATATGTCATAATATAGCAAGACTTCAGGTTGTTTAAAGGGTAGAGTGATTTTACAGACCTTAAAGTCATTTTGGTTACTTCACGAATCTAAGGTCCTCTTCTACATCATAACTAAACAGCCTGGTCCCTCTAAAAGGGACTTTTAAAACTGCTTGCTGCACATCATTTGCTAACTCAGCAGCCCTTAGCCAAAAATACCTACTAATGCAAATGCCAGTGGCAGCTGCCCTGGCAGAGGCATCAGATACACCATATGCTGAGCTGAGCAAATGCTTCCCAACCTCAGCACCAGAAGTTAAAGTTTTAGTAAAATCATTCTTAGCAGAACCTTCTAGCAAGCCCAGGGCTGCAGCTTTAGCAGCTTTCCCCAAGCAGTTCTAATATGTAATTATATGGGTCTAGTAAGTTGCAATTCTATAGCCTTGTGAGGCAGAGGCATATGTGCACTTGTCCATCACATCCAACCTCCTAGATTCCTCGTCAGGAAGCAAAGTACTCAGGTGCTTAGGTGCCTTGGACCTATCATGTGCAGCCACGATGACCAGTGAGTCAGTTTCTGGCTGGCTGGCACAGTAAGGCTTAGCAGATGGAGCAGGATACTGCTCATCAGCCTTTCCTGGTGCTGCAGGCAGGGAGTTTGGGCTGCACCATGCAGCAAGGGCAGCATCCTCCAATGTGGGATATAGTGATGCAATTATAATGGAGGGAATACAAGGGAACTCCATAAGGTTCCTTTTTGTGGAGTCTTCCTCCTCCTCTGCAACAAAGCCCACTGCAATTTGCATTTGCTGCATCATGGACTGAAATGCAGGGTCCCTCAGGAGGAGACCCGAGTGGTATACACCACAAAGTCCTAACTGCAGGAGGACAGAGTAGATATGAAAATTACATACCTACAGTAATTCTTGATCTTACTGTATAGCTTCACCATTCATCACTGGTGGGTCTAAGCCGGAGGTGCCAAAATCCTGCGGGAAGCTTATAGCTAAAAGCTTTTTCTGCTTTCCTCTGGAGGAGGGTCAGACATAGGGGATGGTGCCACCCTCGAGGCCGACGTGATATGTTGCACTCGTGGGTTGGCCAGTAATGGACACCGGCCCCTCCACATCTCAGTTCTGCTTGCTGGACAGGAAGACAGAGACAGAGGAAAAAAAGGGGTGGAAGGTGGGGCAAGGGAGCCCAAGGGATAGGAAATACAAAAGGATATAAACTTAAAAAGGAACAAAGCCGGCCACAGGAGAGGGGACAGGCCCCGTTTTCTAGGAGAGAGACCCCAACTACTTGGCAGGTCAAAAAGGGGTGGAGAGAATGGGTAGAAGAGAGAACACACACACACACAGACAGAAAAGAATAAGGAGGTGGGAGAGAGAGAAGAGAATGAAAGAAGACAGCATGGGTAGAGAGTGAAAGGAGTGGACCCCATCAGAGCAACCCATAAGAAGGGGGTTCTTCTGCCAGCTGTGGACTAAGGGGAGGAGATTCTCACTTTTTTTTTTTTAAATGGACAGAGAACCTGGAGAGGGTTCACTGGCTTTAGAGCTGTAAAGAGAGCCACAGAATGAGGCGGAACAGAGAGAGAGATCTCTGTCACTGCTACAGTATTTCTAGGTCAGAACCTCCCTGACCATAGAAGAAAAGAATACAACCCCTTCCCCCCCGGCTATATAGGGGTGAAGAAAAAAGGGGACCCACCTCAGGGCAAGGTCCCTCCAGTTAGAAGTCGAAGGCGATCACCTGGCTAGGTGAGTCCCCCTTGAATTCCAAGTGGAGGATGAGCTTCCTGAACCTAATTCTACCAGCAGGTGGAAGAAGGTAGAGGATTTAAATCTCAAAAGGGGAGGTAGACTATCTGACGGGACCGTGCCCCACAGGCAACCCAGGAGTGGGTGGCCAACAAATATAAAAAGGGAACCACACTGGGTTCCTAGAGACAGGGGGAAGAAGAAGAGGAGGGTCCCTGGAGCCCTGATGACCAAGCCAGGGACCCAAGGCAGAAGGCAATTGTTGGGCCCTAGAATGAAAAAAAGGGGCCCCCCCAGAAAAAAAAAATCCCTGGTACAGGTTGCAGTATCAAGGTGGTCCTAGCCAAGGCCATATGGGGCCCTGAGGAGCCCCTGGCAAAAGAGGGCAAAAGCCCCTGCTTGTCCTCTCCCTAGAGGTGGCACCCTGGTGCTTCATAGAAAGGGTAAGGGGACTCAGTAGTGCCAGCAGGATTGGACCCTCAACTGACCTCAATTAGGGATAAAACAAGCAGGGAGGAAGCACTGCCCAGGAGACTGGGGCCCGAGAGGGGATGTTGGGCGGGAAGCAGTGACGAATGGTGAAGATATACAGGAAGAGCAAGAATTATGGTAGGTACATAATTTTCATATCTTACCTGTACTGGTGGAGGAGTGCCAAGCAACACAACTGTGGTGCTGGCACCTCCCTAAGGACTAAATCTTCCCTCAGCCTCCTGTGGGGTACTCACAAGAGGAGGGGGACTCACGGGCCCAGCCAGGCCCACTACCAATCAGGGTCAAGACTCCTGACGCACAGAAGGAGGATGCCCTAACAGCTCCTGCCTGGCCCTACGGGAGAAAAACTGGGCTCCCTGGAAAGGCGAGGTGATCACCCTACACCTGGCCAAGGGTGACAACCAGGATAAACGTAGCTATGCTGTCTGCCGAATGCAGACTTCTGTTCCTATTAATCTGGAGGCTACTGTGTCAGCGTTGTAAGATGCCCTTCGCATGGTGTCTTGCCAGATCCAGGCCATGGGTAGAAATGGCAATGGCTCATCTGGTTGCTTCGTTATCAAGCATGGCCACCAGACTTTGACCCAGCAAAGCCTACAGGCACTTCGTATAGGCTACCCAGTGTGCCTAGTGTGTCGAGACAGAAAGTAAGACACATGGAAGAGAAAACCCTTCTACACTAGCGATCAAACTCCATGGAGTCAGCCTCTGGGGGGCAGTCTCTTGAAGGGCGAAGATGCCCTGAGGGGGTATCCAGCCACTCCAGACCTGATGTAGGATGGGGCATAGTCCACAGTCCCGAGGGGCTCGAACAGAGGAGGCGGGAAACTGACAGATGCTGTGCGACTCCTCCATGAAAGGGTGGGGCCATGGACAGATCACAATGGATTCTGGACTGTACTCCCCAAGGAAGGACAGTGTTGCACATACACAACTGCGGTCTACTGCTGGGGAATGATGGAGTTCCTCCAACATCATCATGAGGAACTGTTGATAGTTGGTGAAATCAGCATCGGAGGAGATGTGGGTGGAAGTGTCCTCTTCCTCCGAGGAGGAAGTCGACGATGTGGATGGACTCTGTACAGGGTGCAACGGTGCAAGGGTATGAGGTGGAAAAAACATCTCATCTATAGCACCAAAGTAGATGGGGAACGCACTCTCTGCTGCCCTATAATATTCCCACATGAGGGGGCCCCGGGGACCAGAGAGTCCTGGGACAAGGGGAAGAGGAAGCAGAGAAAAAGGAGGAGGAGGAGCAGAAAGGTCCTGAGAGACCAAAGCCCCTATGCCAGGGCTGTTAGAGCAATTAGGGGATGACTCCCAAGGGAGTCAAGTGTGCTGCCTAGACACGGACTGCTGCTCAACCCACTCTGAGGGAACAGGGTGGTGCCCTGGGGGGGGGGGGAGAGACCCCTTGTGAGGAGAAAGGAGATGTACAGGACCAGAACGGTGGCTCCTGTTCCCACCAACAGCAGGGCTCTGGCCCCTAGCAGGAGAGGGACAGCCCACATAAGTGCTCCGTCCTGAGGATGCCAAGGCCACTGGGACAGATCAGGATGCATGATGGGGCCTCCCCCCCCAACCTGAGCCAGAGGACTGGGATCTGCCCCTTAAAAGAGGCCCTACCTTGGCCAATGCTTCAGAAAGGAAGAGAAAAAAACTGCACCCGGGTTGGCTTCAAATTCCTCCTCTGACCCCGCATTGGTACTGACAACCAAAGCAGCACTGAAGACGGCACCACCAAAAGAAATGGCACTGGAGGCAGCACCATCACCAGAAGTGGCCACGACTGTGGCACCATCAGATGCGGCACTGACCATGGCATTGTCCCCAGGGGTGACACCGACCTCAGAGGTGATACCCAACGCAGAACTGACATCAAAGTTGGCACAGAACACAGTACTGACCTCAGAGGTAGCACTGACACCAGAAGCAGCACCAGCATCGCTCTGCAGCATAGCACTGGAAATGGCACCAGAGGCTGCAGTGGCAACAAAGACGGCACAGACGGAGGGAGAGGCGGCACCGTGGATAGTGTTGGCCTGAGAGGAGGGCAAGGGAGAAGATCTTCTACAGGGTACAGAAAGAATCTGAAGCCCCGGAGAACCGGGCTACCAGTCTGGATCACCCCACTCTTCCTCCAATTCTTAGGAGGATACCACAGAGATCAAGAGAGTGGCAACCCCGGATACCCTACCCATCCCAGCACCAGGGACGAAGTCGTGAGGGGACCCAGTGACAATGGCCGCACTTCCTTGCTTACCAGCATCAGGGTTGGTGCCAGGAGCCGAGGCCGCACCAGCTGAAGCTACAGAGGAAACCGTTGATATAGACCCCGTATATAGCTGAGGCTTCGACACCAAGGAGGCCTGGTTCCTTGAAGAACTAGGCTACGAGAGGTGCTCAACTGGCCCGATGGAGGAGCTTGACTGTCCATCTGACCCCTCACTCAGATGTCCAGTCTCAGCGAGACCCAAGACAGCGGAGGCTTGCTCTCCCCCAGTGCATACAGCAGCGGGGGGAGGCCTGGGAAAGAGCCAGAGACCTTACCTTGGTGGCCTCATATGATGCGACCACGAAGTTGGGGGTCTTCCCAACCTTGCTCTTGTCATAACTAACATGCAGAAAGAAAATTACTACCTTAGTAATTGCTTTTCTTCTCATGGAGTCTTGCTATATTATGACTATATGCAGTCAGCCACTGCAGCTGAACTGCCCCGGAGAGGAAAGAGTTAACTCCAGAGAGTCTAGAGTTCCACAGCGCGAGGGCGCTATACCAAAGCTCTATCTGGCCAGTTTCAAATGAAACTGTCAGATCTTTACGAAGCTAACACTAAGCAACAAGTCTGTGTGAAAGCTCTACACTAGCCAAGTGGCTACCTACTAGTAGGAATAACAACAATATAAACAGCAATAATAATAATAACAATGAATAATAGTATTATTAGTTTCTCCCTAACAAGCACTATTAGACCCCTTCCCCAAGACTCAAGTCCAGGAAGGGGCCAACATAATACTTAAAACAGAAATACCTAATTCCCTAACCCTAAATAAAGGGGTGAAGGGAAGAACTAAAATGGCATGACACAGTGCTTGCACTAATTTGCCACCCCTCCCAAGTAGAAGTTCTGAGAGGGGCAGGAGGAGGGTGGTCATAATAGCAAGACTCCATGAGAAGAAAAGCAATTACTAAGGTGAGTAATTTTTCTTCAAACACCATGAAGTCTTGCTATATTATGATTATATGCAGATTACACAGCAGTACCTCCATGGAGGAGGGTCAGAACCTACTTAGGAAATAGGCTCTGAAGCACAGCTGTGCCAAAACGAGCATCTCTCCTGGACTGAATATCCAGGGAATAATGCTTGGTAAAAGTGTGAACTGTTTTCCAAGTAGCAGCTTGACAGATTTCCAGAATGGGAATATCTCTAGCAGCCGCTAGAGATGCAGCTGTACCCCTGGTGGAGTGAGCCCTCAGTCCTGAGGGGTTCTCTACCTAGTTTTTGATAACAAAATTGGATACAAAGACAATCCACCTTGCAATTGTCCTCTTAGTGGCAGGTTTCCTTTGCCAACCTCGCCATAGGTAAGGAAGAGTTGGAGGGATTCAACCTGTGACCCTTAGTGCGTTCAAATAGTAGCTTAAGGCTCTTTTGGCGTCCAAGCTGTGCAGACTCCTCTCACCTGAGGAAGAATGCTCAGTGAAAAATACTGGAAGAGAGATGGATTGGTTCAGGTGGAAATCTGAAACCACTTTGAGCAAAAACTTTCTGTTAGTCCTGAGGACTACCTTATCTCTGTGGAAAGAGATAAAATCTTCTTCCACTGACAGGGCCTGTAGTTCACTTATCGTCTGGCAGAAGTGATAGCCACTAGGAAAACAGTTTCCAAGTCAGAAACTTGAGCTCTGCTGAGGACAGAGGCTCAAAGGGGTTGCATTAACTGAGCAATGCAAACATTCAGGTCCCAAGTGGGAGCTGGTTCTCGAAAAGGAGGGTTGGTGTGAAGTAACCCTTTGAAAAAAAAACAAAAAAAACTTGGAAAGCACAGGGTGAGAAGAAAAGGAAGCAGGCTTCCCTGCTGACAGAAAAGCAAAGACAGCTGCCAGATGAACCTTTAAGGTAGCTGGCCTAAGGCCTAAGGAATTTAAATGGACCAAATAGTCCAGTAAAATAGGCAGATCAGCAGATTCTGGGATAATCTGCTTCTCAGAGCACCAGATGGAAAACCTTTTCCACTTAGAATTGTAAGTGGCCCTAGTGGAAGGCTTCCTTGAAGCCTTTAAAATATCCAAAACACCTTGAGAAAGGTGTAAGTCAGCAAATTCTAACTCCTCAAGAGCCATGCTTTGAGATGGAGGGATTTGAGGTCCGGATACCACACTCTCTCCTGTGCACAGGCCAGTAAGTCGTGGACTCTGGGCAAGCTCAGGGCAGGGTGGACTGTCAAGGACAGAAGCAGTGGGTACCAGGGCTGTCTGGCCCAACCTGGAGCAATCAGAATCACCCTGCAGGGCTGAGATCTGATTTTTACTAGTACCCTGAAAAGAAGGGAAGGGGAAAGGCATACAGGAACTTCCCTTTCCCAATCCAACTGAAAAGTCCAGGGACTGATCCCAGCACTGGAGGCCTGCAACAAAACAGAGAAGTTGGTGGTTGTCTGGGGCTGCGAAAAGATCTATCTGAGGTGCCCCATCTGGCAAGACTGACCCCAGCACCTGAGGATTCAGAGCCCATTAGTGATGGCCCTGAGAAATCCTGCTGAGGGCATCCGCCAGGACATTGTCCTTCCTGGAAGGTGAACTGCTATCAGGAGGTGTTCATGGAGTAAGCCAGAGACCACAACTTCATTGCTTTGTGCACAAGGCTGATGACCGAGTGCCCCTTGCCTGTTGATGTACCACATTGTTGTGGTGTTGTCTGTCCTGACTTGAACTACTTTGTTCTGGACAGAAGCTGAAAATGCCTGAAGAGCTAAAAGGACAGCTCTGAGTTCCAAAAGATTGATGTGGAGCAGAGATTCCTGGGGAGACCACACTCCCTGAGTGGACAGGTTGCCCAAGTGAGCTCCCCACCCTAACAGGGAAGCATCCGTGGTGAGGGTGAGGGAGTGGGAAACGGGAATGAAAGGAACCCCTTGTTTTAGATTGCTTTGATCCTGCCACCAGTGTAAGGCCAGGATCAGGGTTTGGGTCACTGGAACCAATTTGGAAAGGGGGTCCCTCCTTTGAGATCAATAGGCCCTCAAATGGAACTGAATGTCCCTCATCTGGAATCTTGCTCCTTGCACTATAGCTGTGGAAGCAGCCATGTGCCCTAGGAGTTGCAGAAAATGCCTTGCTGGTCGAGACCCGCAGGGTAAAGGAGGATGCCAGGGCAATGAGTCTGTCTACCCTTTCAGGGGAGAAATGCCCTGGCTAACTTTGTGTTCAATTCTGCACCTATGAAAGTTAGTACCTGAACTGGTTAGAACTGACTTTGGTAAATTCAGCAGGAATCCCAGGGAAGTGAGAAGCTGCTGGGTGACTTGCAAGTGGGATTTTACCTGATCTGGGGACTGACCCACTATGAGCCAGTCGTCCAGGTAGGGAAACACAGCAATCCCTTGCCTTCTTAAATGAGCCACTACCACAGCTAGACATTTCGTGAATACCCTTGGCGCAGAGGTAAGGCCGAAGGGCATTGCCCTGAACTGGTAGTGGCCTGAGGGTAGTTCGAACCTGAGGTACTTTCGGTGAGAAGGCCTGATCAGAACATGAAAATAGGCATCCTTGAGGTCCAGGAAGCTAACCGTCCCTGGCCTCAGGGAGAGCAAATCATTGTCAGAGTTAACATTTTGAACTTTGGTTTCAAAAGATGCTTGTTCAGGTACCTTAAATCTAAAATGGGCGCCATTCTCCTGTCTTTTTTGGGGTAAGAAAGTATCTTGAGTACAGCCCCTTGCCCTGATGGCAAGGAGGGACCCTTTCTATTGCTTTGCAGTCCAAAAGAGAAGAAACCTCTGCTTCCAAAGCAAGGGCTTCTGCAGGATTTACAGGTGGAAAATGTCTGGCTCTCATCTTCGGAAACTGTTTGAAGCTGAGAACCAGACCCTGGCCTATTACCTCCAGAACCCACCTGTCCGAAGTTAGGGACACCCAGTTCTGGCTGAAATAAACCAACCTGCCCCCCACTGGTACAGAAGAATCGGCCTGGGCACCCCATCAGGGTGCCTGCTTGGCAGTAGCCTTAGGCTGAGGGAGGGGACGGTTTACTTGTGCCCGTCTACCTCTGCCTCTAAAGAAACCCTCTGTGCAAATGCAGAGGAGGCCTGAAATTGGTAAAAGGCCTGTGGAAAGGCCTGCCCCTACCTCTGGAGGCGTGCCTCTGTGGAGTGGCATGCCTCTCCTTAGCCTGGGCACTTTTGTAGGTAGTTCTGTATTCATCCATCTTTTTCATATAGTTTTCTGTTTGTTCCCCAAACAGAGAATTACCCACAACAGGAAAATCCATAGCCTTTGACTGAGTATCTTGGGACAGATTAGTGCATCTGAGCCATGCCAACCTATGGAAAGCTACAGAAGTGGCCATGACCCTAGAGGAAACATCATTAACATCAACAGCAGTATGAAATTGAACTTTAGAGGCTTCAATGCCATCAGCAGCCACCTGTTCCAACTCACTAGCCAGCTGGCCATGGGCCTGCTTGGCTAACTGCAATACTGTGTCCCACCTAGATTTCTGATATCTAGCCACATAAGCCATATAATTTGCCTGCCTGAGTCCCAAAGAAGCTGCCATATACTGTTTTTAGCCATGGCATCAATTTTCCTGGAATCCTTATCAGGAGGATGTGAGGCCAGAGAAAATTAGCCTTGTCACAGGCTGCAGCTTGTACCACACCTACATGACTACACTGCTCAGTGAGGAAGTCTGTATCAGAGCCTGACAAGGTATATCTTCTGTCCATTTTTTTTATCTACAGGAGGGACAGAATGAGGATTTTTAAAATCTTTGTTGTTTGCTTCCTAAATGACTTATGCAAAGGAATAGACAACCTCCTAGACTCTAGTATATCCATCATTTCTACATAATCAGGCTCCTCTTGTTCATCCACAGCTTCCTCTAAAGGAAGCTGGAGGTTCTACAACCTTTTGTAAAACATAAAATGAGAAGGGACTCAGACAGAATAGGAGGAGATTCTAAAGGTCTGTCTGGAGAAATGTCGGTTCAATGGACACGTCCAGACCCTCCCAGCCACACATGTAATGATCAAATTCGTCCTCCCTCTCCTGTGGTTCATAAAATTCCTCAACATCATACTCCTGAACCACTGGCACTGAACGAACCAACCTTTACCAACTGTAGGTGGTTCGGCAGGACCCTGAGACAGTGACTGGACAATCTGTATGGCTTTAGCTATTTCTGCAGCAGTTGGAGAGACAATTTTGGACTCCAAACCTACTGATTTCTTTGTCTTTTCACTGAGACTGGTTCCCCTGAACCAGCCTTCCTTGCCAAGTCTAGCCCTGGTCAGAGGGCACTCCCTCTGGTCCAGTGGGTACTGGACCGGGCTGGCCATCCGGGTCAGCGGACTTCTTGGCCTCTCGTTCCCTGAGCCGGCCCAATCTCTTTTCCAGGGTGGCTGCAGGGAAATTTTTACACACCTGGCAGTCTGACAGGAGGTGGTCAGCCCCCAGACAATAAACACAAGTGGTGTGTGGGTCAGCCTTGGCAAAGGCTTCCCCACAGACATCACAGTGTTGAAACCCAGTGGGCCCGGTTTTTCTTTTGGGTTTCTCAGACATAATGCCAGCCTAACCAAAAACTTGCCCTTTTGATGGCAGTGCCAGGCAAGACACCCTTATCGGTTCCTAACCGTGTCACGGGTATTTGAAAAAACCTATTTTAAAAGCAAGGTTTTTTTAGAACCGATAAGAACCGGGAACCGCACTCTAAAAGCCCAACCACACTTTAAAACGTTAAATTAAGCAAACCGATCGGTTCAAAACCGAACCGATAATTGAATTTCCACACAGACTTTAAATTTTCTACTTACGGTTTACCAGATAGAGCTTTTAACGAAATCGGTAAAATAAATACTTTTGCGGTTCAAATGAACCAAAACTCGCTTGAACCGAAATGAACCGATGTGAAGGGCTGATCTCGGGCGACTGTTCAGTGAAGCGGAGTAAAGAATCTGACAGTTTCATTTGAAACTGGCCAGATAAACTTTGGTATAGCGCCTTCGCGCTGTGGAACTCCAGACTCTCTGGAGTTAACTCTTTCCTCTCCGGGGCAGTTCAGCTGCAGTGGCTGACTGCATATAGTCATAATATAGCAAGACTTCATGGTGTTTGAATCCATGGAATAACAGGTGTCGCATGAATCCATATCATGGCGCAACCCCAGGCAAGTACAACACCGTTCATGCGTGTCCATTACAGTCATAAGACTACCGCAGGGGCACCAACGCATTGGGGTAGTCCCCCGCCTTTGAGGAATGTTTTTGTTCCAAACCGAACATGATCAGCCACACAAAATAATAAAAAAATGAAAGAAAAGACTCAATGTTGCAACTTGCTCAAAAAATAACCAGTGCGAAAACAGCGACAGAAACAGCATCGATTGGCTGATCCAACAAACAGAACTTTGAACTTTCTGGACGTTATGACGCTGCACCCACGGAGTTGTCTTGCCTCGACAGTGGGAATAACAGAACTGAGATGGTGGAGGGACTGGCATCTGTTACTAGCCAACCAGTGAGTGCCTCGTATTACGTCGGCCTCAAGGGTGGCGCCGTCCTCAATGTCAATCCCTCCTCCAGATGAAAGCTGAAAAAGCTTTCACCTATAAGCTTCCCGCAGGGTCCTGGCACCTCCAACTTAGACCCACCAGTGATGAATGGTGAAGGCTGATAGCAAGATCTGGATCTTTGCACCTACTGTTCTCCCTAATATCCCTCCTCCTTAAAATCTTACTCCACTATGAGGTCTGGATTGTATACAACTTCATCATCGACATCTCTGTCCACAGTGGGAGCCGCTGAGTGAGCCAGGGATACTGGTTGTGGCTGAGAAAGAGGTATTTACTTTGTGCTGGAAGATATCATCGACGGGAGCTGGATTCAATTAGCCCTTTTGACAGAAAAACAAGCTGCACACACAAGCCTGGCAGAATGCATCGTATCACCTCCAAAAACAATGTTAACACAGCTTGAGTGCCGTCGACACCCTGGACAGGGGCCATTTCTATATTCGTCAGAAACGAGCCTTGACCCGATGGTGATGGTGTTGTACCATCCATAGTAGGTATGGTAGTGCATGAGCCAAGTCCCAACATTGGCGTCTCATCGACAGTCAGGGGAGCGGGGACGGACTGTCATTAACGTCACTGGAGTGGGCAATGACGCAACAGGGTTACCTGTAGGCCGCAATAGCAACCTGAACCTCACCAGGGAAGAAGAACTTTCTTTGTCCCCATGTTTATGTTTTGATGATGAGGAGGTCTGCGACGACAACTGCTCCTTGTCCCAGTCCTTAGATTTCAGTGGCTATTTTTCTGTCACCAGTAAGGACAACACTGATTTTGTTCCTTGCTCCTTCTCTAGAGCCTTTAAAGTTTTAAGGAGCAGAACATTTTCTGAAGCTTTCTTGCGGTGCCGCCTTGTAGACTGATTAAAACCTTGGCAGATCTCACAGGTTCTAATGCTGCAAGAAAGGCCCAAACAGCACATGCAAACAGCATGTGAACCCTCCTTGTAAATGTTAGCTCCACATACACAGTACCAAAATAAAGGCTCTTTCAGCTTCAGTGCCAGGTAGAGACGATGATATAAACTTTATAATAAATGAAAATAATAAACAGCATTGGCTAGCTGATGATCAGCAGGTCTGATGAGGATGATCAATGGCAGGAAAAAGAACTGAAGTGATGGGGCCGCTCATGTTTATGCAGATGCTGACGCAAGACGTCATAGTGGATGACCCCTGGCTAGCAAAAGCTTCCATGTGGTCCCTGCTGCCTGTAGGCTATAGTTCCAAAAGTGTGGCCCAATGGAGGAAATATCCTCGAAGAAGATAAATAGTTCTTTAGGTATATAAGGGAAAAAAAGAAAGACCTGTTGGGGAACTGCTAGGTTGACAGAGGGAGGCAGGGTAACAGAGGAGAATGAACCAAAAAGCAGCCATTCTGAACGACTACATTATTTCTGCCCAGTATTCACTAAGGAGGCTAGCGGGCCTTTGACAGGGACCAGCATAACAGCTGCTGGAAGGGGGGTCCCAGAAATGATAGAGCTGGTATTTGCTATTGAAAGGCTCAGAAAAGGGCTAACAGCCCTGAAGACAGATATAGCTCAGGTGCTATGCAGTAGATTTACTCTGCTTCAACTTCAGCAAGGCATCTGACCTGGTGCCACACAGAAGGCTGCTGAAGAAGCTAGAGGACCTGGGGGCAGTAAAGGATATAGTTAGATGGATGAGTTCTGGCTAGACAGGAGGTAGCAACGGGTAGTGGTATATGGAATCGGATCCAAGGAGAGGGAGGTCACCAGTGGAGTGCTACAGAGATCAGTCCTGTGTCCTGTCCTCTTCAATATGTTCATCAGCAACATGGCAGAAGGAATACCGGACATGTGTCTTTTTTCGGAAGACAATATACTTTGTAGAAGGGCACACAGCAAGGAGGGGGTAAGGGAGATGCAGAGGACCTGCAATGGCTGGAGAGGTAGTCCAGGGTTTGGCAGCTGAAATTCAACCCCAAAAAGTGCAAATTGATGCACACAGGGAACAAGAACCTTAGAACGGAGTACTGGGATGTCAGGGGTTAAACTGGACACAACTTCTGAGGAAAGGGATCAGGCAGTCATCAGAAGCGACTCCCTTAAACAATCTAGCCAGCGTAATAAGGCCTACAGTAAGGCAAACTGGAAGCTGGGGTGTACTGGGAGGGGTTTTGACAGCAAGAGGAAAGAGGTATGACTACCTCTCTATAGATCACTTGTGAGTCCAAACCTAGAGTACTATGCCCAGTTCTGGAGTCCTCAACTGAGGAAAGATAAGGACAGGCTGGAGACGGTGCAGTAGTGGTTAACCAAAATTATTTAGGACGAGCTGGGCAGATCCTAAGAGGATCAACTTAGGGCACCGAACACATACTTGTTCGAGGCCGGAAAAGAGAGGGGTGATATAGACTTTCAAGCTCCTGAAAGGAATGATCAAGGTAAACTGCTTGGAACTATTCAACAAGACTAGCAAATCTAGAACACGAGGTCATGAGTGGAAGATGGTTGGTGGGAGGTTCATAAGAGATGTGAGACAGTTTCATTTTACAGAGAAAGAGGCAGTGCCATGGAACTGTCTGCCAGTGGAGGTGGTGGGTGCCAAAACCATTAATGATTTCAAGCACAGCTGGGACAGTGTTAAAAGCTTAGTTGTTACTCGGGGTAGTACTAAAACAGGGAGCAAGGGGGTGGATACTGTAGACAAAGACCCCGTATGGACAAAAGGTCTTGAGGTATGATGATCAGGGGAGGGGAGGCGGGGCTCACTGTAATCTCTGGATTAAGGACTCTGCAATCAAGCAGACTCAATACCTTTGGCTACTGGCTATTCTGTAAGTTTGTATGATAGGCTGTTATGGTCAAGTTGGATGGACCAGTTGTCTTTTTCCTGCCGTCATTGTCTGTAAGTGTCAGTGTTGACTGCTGGTAGTAATCTTGCCTCTGGGTCAGAAGGCAGAAGTCAAGTTCCGTACTCGGGAATTTGGCTGAGTACTGACACTGCACTGCTGCACTAGATGTCTCTGAACTGCAGGAGGCACTGCCTTCTGTTGACATACTAAAACAAAGGTCCATTCTGCCCATCTCTGGCAGTTATCTAGGTGAATGTTGAAGAGCTCATGGCAATATCTGAGAAGATTAAGACATATACTAAATGCCTTGCTGAATATTTCTGCACTCCACAAAATAGGTTCTAGAATTCTTTGTGTATGGATGTTAATAGCCAACAGCACTTTCTGCATACAATTACTGTATGAGCTGTATCTAACTAATTTGCATGAATATAATTTTGAGAATCAATGGTACTATTTACCATACTGCGATTGTACCACATATTGACCTATGTTCCTCGGTGTATCAAACTGCCCGACAGTCCTGCTCATCTGTTGTGTTCACATTGTAAGTTTACTGCAAACAGTGTATATAGTTATCGTATGTATGTTTTGTGTCTATATTTTCCTGCCATGTACCTCGTCCCTCAGGTCGCATCTGTAAACGATATTATCCTTATATCACTGTATCTTTACCTGGTGAAACAATTTCAAATAAATAATTTAGTAGTAATAACCATTCCGATAAGTATTCTAACCGGATTACGACATAATAGTTAATGAGCTGGTTTCTGTAATCTTAGCATGCTGGCTCTCACCCTAAACAAATGACATTACAATTATCCTCCCAGTGATGTAATTACAGTGGGTCTATTCCCCCTCCCAGTTGTGAGGTGAGTCCTCCTAGTTTATTCAACCCCACCATTTATTTTTAATGAGGGTGTCAGTTTAAAGATCGGGCTCAAGCTCCTAAAGCTCATGAAATGGGATTGTCCCCCCCAACAATAGGTTCATAAAAACCAAACATTCATGGTGGCGGAGCTTAAGCTAATATTCTTCAGGTGAAGCTACCTCTGGCTGGATGCTGCAATACTGGACTTAGGATTTGCAAGAAAGCGAGTTGTGCTCACAACAGAGGGAGGTAAACCTTACAATTTACAATTGTCTTTGGTTTGTAGCAGATATTCTCCAGGTGGAGGCTACCTCTAACTGAAAGGTGAAAAAAGGAACTTAGAATTATCAGGAAAGACAGTCTTTCAATCAACAGAGGGAGGTGGACCTTGCTTTACATTTGTTACAATTGTTAAGATTTTCAGTGCAGGAAAAGTTTAAACCCAGAGGGACTGAATACTGGTTACTGTGTCTGTCCTTGTGCACAGCTGACTTGTTTTGGGGCTGACTGCTTTCAGAGCACAAGTCACCTGGCTGTTTTGGGGCTGGGGAGGTTTACCTGTGTCTGACTTGGATGTTTGGATTTTTCTCTGTTTGATTAGCGGAGTATTTTCTCTGTCAAATTGTCGTGAAGGGCATCTTGCTGACAGGAAGGCACTCATCGCAGCGCTAGGTCAGAGCTTTTAGCTGATTGTGTCGTGAGGGCACAGTTTAGGCCCAAACCCTGCCCACCCCTGGAAATAGTTCCTTTATACCTGGGGTTCTGACATCATTTCCTCAAGAGTGCAAGGTGCATATCACTGTCATATCCTCTCTAGAACACTGCACTGACAATCACGCACACACACACACACACACACACACAAAAACAATTAAACAAGAAGGTAGACAGATGTGTGGGGAGTAGTGCAATGTAATGACTGTGGGACAGCAGTCTTCCGGGAGTCTTTCTGGAGCCTGAGATGCTGCCCTATTTGCAGACAACACTCTGCCCTGAGGGAGGAAGTTGCCCATCTTCAGGCCACACTGGACAGTGGTAAGGAAACCTTCCCCCAGGCCACACTTGGCAGTAGTAAGGGAACCTCCCCCATCCAGGGAGCACCAGAGCCACCACCATTACCTCAGAGGTTGCGAAGAAAGCACAGCAGTTGGACCACAGTGGGCTCAGGGAGGGTGAGTGTGGTGGAACAGAGGCACACCTAGTCAGTTGTTTCGCTCCACAATCCATACACCATTCTGGGGGAGCATAGTTCCCCTATGGATGCACCCGCAGAGGAGACTAAGGAGGTTGAGGACAACTGTCACAAGGGAGGCCCACAGGAAGGAGGCAGAGGACACCACAGGGAAAGGAAGCAGCTCCTGGTGGGGGACTCAAATATTAGGGGGATAGAACTGGGGGGAGCAGGGAAAACTGAAGTAAGGTGCCTGCCTGGTGCCATGGCTTGGAGGGACAGGAAGTGCATCCTCAGGATCACGAGAACAGCTGCACGGGAGTCTGAGCTGGATGTCATTGTCCATCCAGGGACAAATGACTCGGCTCATCATGAGATTAGATCAGTGCAGGAGGACTTTGTAGAGTTGGGGAGAGGCCTAAGACAAGTAGCACACACAGTATCCTTCTCAGAGGTGCTGCCTGCCAATGGCATGGGTGAGGCAAGGGTACTTTGCACCATGCAGTTTAATGAATGGTTGAAAAAAATGGTGTGGAGCACAGGGGTTTGGCTTCACTGGGGACTGGGGTTCCACCTGGAGGGACACCAGCCTATACTGGCAGGATGCTCTTCATCTGTTCAGGAAGGGAACAAGTCTTTTGGGCAATCAGTTTAAATGCTTCATTGGCAAACTTTTAAACTAGTCAAGGGGGGAGGCACTGATAAGCAGCAAGAAAATCCCAGCCTCCCCCTACAAAACAGGGTACTAAATGAGAACAAGACCAAGGTAGAAAGGTCAGTGGGGGATGCTGCTATGGAAGGTAAAGCCATCAAAAAATGTAGAGCAATGAGTACCAATGCCCGTAGTCTGGGTAACAAGCTTCCTGAATTAGTGGTCTTGATGGAGGAGGAACATCTGGATATCGTGGCAGTCACAGAAACATGGTACGCACAGAACCATGACTGGGATGTAAACATACCAGGATACACTTTCTACAGGAGGGACAGGTAGGGTAAAAGAAGAGGAGTAGTAGCTCTTTACATAAGGGAAGAAATCAAAGCAACAGAACAAAAGGGTAAACAGGGAGGAGAAGCAGCACTGTGGATCAATTTGGAGACAGGCAATGGCACCACAATCCGCACAGGGGGAGGAAATGGACAAGGAAATGATAGAAAGTATACTTAGAATGGCAGAAAAAGGGGAGATATTGCTGATGGGTGATCTGAATATGACAGATGTTAACTGGAGTGCAGTTGCAGCAGCCACTTCTAAGAGTGGGGTTTTTCTAGATGCCCCACAGGGGACATGCCTTAGACAACTAGTGTGGACCCACTCGAGAGGGGCAATCTTAGACGGGTTCTGTCAAATGGAGATGGAGACAGGATCACAGATGTAGAAGTGGTAGCCATCCTGGAACTAGCGACCATCCGAACAGTATGGTTCACAATAAACACAGCAATAGAGTCAAGCCATACAAAGGCAAAAGTGCTGGACTTTAGGAGGGCTGACTTTGCCAAAATGGGTGCGTGCCTAAGAAATGCACTAGCAAATGGGCAGGAAGGAGGGGTGGAAGAACAATGGGGAATAATAAAAACTGCCATCACAGAGGTAACAAGCCTTTGTGTGAAGCAAATAAACAAAACAAAACTATGTAAGAAAATACTGTGGTTCTCAAAGGAGGTGGCAGTGAAGGTTCAAGAGAAAAAGAAAGAATTCAGGAAGTACAAGGAATCACAGAAGGAGCAGGACAGAGAATTGTATCAGTTAAAGCAAAAGGAAGCTGGGAAGGCAGTCAGAACAGCAAAGGCCCAAACCGAAGAAAAGACAGCCAACTCAGTTAAGAAGGGGGATAAAACCTTTTATAGGTACATCAGGGAGCGAAGGAAAATCAAGGGAGGGATAATGAGGCTTAATAAAGGGGTGGGGGGTGGGCAGAGGGTGCCTGTGAAAAGGCAGAGATACTAAACAAATATTTTTGCTCAGTATTTACAAATGAAGAGGGGGAGGTACCTAAACCAAACAATAGAAACACTCTGGATACAGAAGTTGATACCAGCCCCTTTACAGAAGAAAGGGTTCTGAAATAACTCTTAAAACTCAAGGTGGACAAAGCAATGGGGTTTGATGGGATTCATCCCAGAATTTTAAAAGAACTAGTGACACCACTGACTACCCTCTTTAACAAATCATGGGAGAATGGCATGGTACCTGAGGACTGGAGAAGGGCAGATGTGATTCCCCTTCACAAAAGTGGGAGAAGGGCAGAAGCAGGAAACTACAGACCTGTTAGTTTAACCTCAGTGATAGGGAAAATGATGGAATCACTTCTGAAGGAAAGAATTGTCGAGTACCTAGAGGCCAGAGGGGCACAGAACCCAAGGCAGCACGGATTCACAGTGGGAAGGTCATGCCAGACGAATCTAACAGATTTCTTTGACTGCGTGACCAAAGTAGTAGATCAGAGAGGGGCTGTGGACATGGCCTACCTAGACTTTAGCAAGGCATTTGACACAGTCCCACACAAAAGATTAATATACAAGTTAGCTAGCCTGGGAGTGGGTCCCAAGATGATAGCATAGGTAAAGAATAGGCTGGAGAATAGGACACAGAAGGTAATAGTAAATGGAGTCCACTCTGAAGAAAGGGGGGTTACTAGTGGGGTACCGCAGGGTTCAGTATTAGGACCAGTCCTCTTCAATGTCTTTATAAGCGACATTGCAGAGGGACTGGAAGGAAAAGTATGTATCTTTGCAGATGACACAAAGATCTGCAACAGAGTTGATGCACAAGGTGGGGTGGAAAGGATGAGAAGGGACTTGGCAAGGTTAGAGGAATGGTCAAATGTATGGCAGCTTAGATTCAATACTAAGAAATGCAAGGTAATGCACCTGGGAAACAAAAACCCAGGGGAAGAGCACACAATGGGGGGTGAGATACTAACAACAACAAAAATGGAAAGGGACCTGGGGGTAGTCATTATCAGATGACCTAAATGTGGGCAAGCAATGTGAGAGGACAGTAAGGAGGGTTGGGGGGATACTGGGATGCATAGGGAGAGGCATCACCAGTAGAAAACAAGAAGTTGTTATCCCTCTGTACAGACAGCTGGTGAGACCCCATCTGGAGTACTGCGTGCAGTTCTGGAGATCCAATCTCTGCAAAGACATAGACTGGATGGAAGCTGTCCAGAGGAGGGCAACTAAAATGGTGCAGGGTCTGCACCGGAAGACATATGAAGAGAGACTTAAGGAGCTTAATATGTATAGCCTCGAGGAAAGGAGGGAGAGGGGGGACATAATAGAAACTTTCAAGTACCTCAAAATCAACAAAGTGCAAGAGGGTAGCATCTTTCAAAAAAAAGAGGTGTGCAAGAACAAGGGGGCACAATTTGAAGATAGAGCGGGGTATCTCAGAGGTACTGTAAGAAGTATTTTTTCACAAAGAGGGTTGTGGATGCATGGAATGGTCTTCCGGAGGAGGTTGTGGAGTCAAAAACAGTGGTGGAATTCAAGCATGCATGGGACAGTCATAAGGCAATTCTAGGGGGTGGGGTAGGAAGAAGTAGGCTGCTGGTTAACTAGGATCTGCAGCTTTTCCATTAGGTAGGGAAATGGGCAGACTGGGTGGGCCAAGCGAGCCTTATCTGCTGTCAAATTCTATGTTCTATGTTTCCTTCTCATCCTCCACCATTCTAAACAGCCTCCTGCCTCCCTCCACCTCAGTGACTTTTCCTGTTTAAAAGCTTCCTCAAATCTGTCCCCCAACACACACCCTCCTCTCACCTCCATTCACTTCTCATTTCCCCTCTCAACTAAGCCATACTGTTGGTGATTGCTGCAGGGGCCTGCAACATTGCAAAGTGCTTTGAGATGGCCATGAGTATGCAAGACACAAGATGTAAATTAAAAACTGCATTGTACAGTATCTAAACGTTCAGAACAGACATGATACTAAAGAATCATACAAGCAGTTTATTTAAGGTAAAATATAACATGGAGTTATTAAACAGCAGGAGGTCTGTACTGTAAGTAAAATCACACATTGCTTTGCTGGGTCTTGTGGAATGGGTCACAAATAATAATTTCTCAAAGAAGGGAGGGTCACTTTCTGATCACGTTTGTATCAAGCCTGTACCAAATATATTCTTGCAAAACATCAAGGAGTGTATTTTTAGAAGAGATGCACCATTGGAAATTGTAGCCCACGTCACAGCTGGAAGTGTGTGTGCTGTCCTCCAACCCAGAACTAGACTAGACTACAATACTAGACTTGATTTGCAATAACCACAGAGTACATTTCTTTTAAATAAAAATAACTTCAAATGTAACATGACAGAACTGCTCTGTACAGGCTTTTCGGCTTCAAGGTCAACTCATAGAGTATTCCTAGTATGCAAAAGTGGATTTTGAGCTCTACTTTCCTGAACAGACAGGGGTTCTTTAAACCTAGGAGTCCTGCTGCTTGTCAAAGCTCCAGAGAGTGTTCTGCAATGCAAAGACTCAATAAGCATTTCATTTTCTTACCCTGGAATCATATTCCAACACAAAGGGTGGGAAGTCGATCTGTTCTGGAGATATACAAGCAAACAGCTGCCGTAGGCTCTCCACATGGTGAACCTTTTCCTTCAGCCCAGAGATTGTAAAGGTTGTGAAGAACCAAGTTGACACCTAGTGCAAGGGCAGTGAGAGAAGGTAGTTAGGTAACTGCTGCATCTTAATCTTCTCCCTATATATCTTAGAAATACTGTTCCTTTCTGTGAAACCTTTGGGGAGCAATTCAAGCTTTTACAGGAAGGAAGAGGGAACACATTAGCGTTGTAGACAAACACGACACAATGATAAGTACTGTAAGAGAGTTGCGCACCTTAAATCTGCCACAGAAGGAGGCACCAATATAAAGAAAAGTTACTTCCTGTAACTGCAGATTGTCGGGAAGATCTCCCTAGAGCCACACTCTGATCAGGAGGACAGATGTGCAAGGACCCAACAGAAGCAAACTTTGTGCTAGGGTACTGACAATGGTGTCACCACTGGCACAGACGCGACACCACGTGCTGGAGCCAGTAGCTGTTACTACCACCATGGTGAGCCTCCTGTCCGTACTAAGGACTTTTCCGTAAACTCTGGGAGAATTGGCCTTCGAGGTGCCCAGCCCAGTATTCTGAAATTCGCTCGCAAGGGCCTTTAGAGAGGCTCCCTTGGTGGAGGCCTCTAAGAGGCGTCTGAAGACTCATCTGTTTAAACAGGTGTTTGATGCATGCGGAATACTATCTGTAAGTATCCCAGTGGGATTTTTACTGTATTTAATTTTTTTGTTTTAGCTAGGAATCATCTGTTTTGATTGCATTATTAATTCCTGTACTATACTGCAAGGTGCTCAGAGACTCAGGGGCAGGGCACCCATATAAATACAATCTACTACTGCTAATATTACAATTGATGCCCTTCCTGATGTGGTTTTGTTAGCAGAGAGTGGAAAACAGGCACCATGCTCGCAGTAAGATAACACAAAAAATGGCCACAGACTGAGAAAGAAAAATTGAATATAAAAAACTAGCAACCTCACAGAATGTAAAGGAAGAGCTTGTTTCTCTTGGATACTTCCCCCTCAAGGGCAGAGAGTTGTGCAAAAAAAACAAAAAAAACATATAGGAAGTTCCAAGTCAGAACTACTACTCACAAAGCCGAAAGGGAGGAAGAAAAAAAGGAAATAATTCCATAAACTTCCCTCTCAATGCTCTCAAGCAGAAAGTACTGCATGTGAAGAATCGGAGCAACAGCTCAAGAGTCCCCAGGGCAATCTGCATGTGCTAAACAAGGCAGTCACAATGTAAAGGTGCTTCCCCCTATCAATTCCGGCCAGCCAGATGCTTGGAGAGTAATACATCTGAGCCATCTAATTGTTCTGCACCCATCTGACAGCAAAACATTTTAAGGGAAAGAATATCAACAGACTCTGCTATAAACTGGATGCCTTGGTAATAGACAGAAAAAGATGTGGTACCTCACCTGAACAGCTGATACCTTAGCGGCTACAAAAGGAAGGGAACAGATTACCCCATCAAAAAGGATGAAAAATGCAACCCAGAAACATCTAGACAGAGGGAAGGAAAAAAAGGCCGGGGTGCAAACCTTGGTTGTTCTGGGGCCCACAAAAGTAAAATCAAATAGAGAAAAGAGAGCTTGAATTTAATTGAGTTGGTGTCTGAGGTCCATCAGAAAATAAGGCATTAAACTAATTTTGGCCTGTCAGTATTTCCCCTTAGTTACAGAAAATCTTAGCAACATTTGAAATGAAAACACACACACACCTACCTATACTTTACCAGAGATGTCTGCCAGTTTTATATTTTGCCTGTACCGACAATGCCAGAAAACCAGCCGCAAGGTTTCAAAAGCCTTTGCTTTTTGGAACACAACATTAGGCTTTTGGAAAGATATTAAAACAAGGAAAATAACAGAAACAGCAGACGTTCACTCCAACAGTGCGCACCTGATGGCAGGAAAAACTGAACAAATGCAGTTAGACTATGATGATGATGTTTACTGAATCTGGCATACAGTGTTTTTTTTTTGTTTTTTTGGTTGTTAATTTATATTTTATGCCCCGATTCTATGGGTCGGTCCTCTGGGCAAGGAGCCACTGGGCCATCCACAGTCCCCTGCTTGACCCACTGCAGCCTGCCCCCATGGAACCTCGGTTTACCCTCTGGGCAGGGGTTGGCTGGCTACACCCCCGGACATGTGCAACATCGGGCGGCTTGGCGGTGGTGGTGAGGACCACCCCAGATTTACCAGAGTCCCGCCAGATGCCAGCACCAAGGTCAAGATTTTTGTTCCTGGTACCCATGATCCCCCCTTGCAATGTTGGAAGGTACAGGGGGAAACCAATGCAGCAAGCAGGGGTCTCCTGGCTGATGCCCCCCCCCTCGTATGCAGCATTCTTGGCTGCACCTCCACCTGTGGTCACCCAGGTGGTGGTATTGTAGCAGTAACAGCAACCATCCCTCCCGGGAGAAGGAGAGTGGTCCATGGGATGCTCAATCCTCTACCCCCCAGTCAGCTAACAGCCCAGGCTCATTCCCAAACCCAGGTCATTGGCGTCACAGGTGGTAGCTCTACTGCTGCACTCGCAGGTTGGCCTGACATTCGGTGTTGAGTATTCACTAGTGTCAACGCTGCTGTCAGTGGCCAAGCAAAAAAGTTTGCTTCTGTGGGGTCCTACAACCTCCGGCCCCAAGACCAAAGAGTAGGGCTTTATGGAGAAGATTGATTCTTACAAGATTTAGTAGTAGTACAATTTGTTAGGAAGATGCTTTTGTTCATAGAGCAGTTCAGACTTTCTTGCCTCAAGTCAATATCCAGACATCGATTAACGCAGCAAAGATATTCAAAGAAACAATTAACTAGACAGACATCTGAAAGAAGTGTAGTAAAAAAGGACCACATTTATTTTTACAATATGAACATTTTTCTTTCTACACGCTGTATCTATCCATGTATCCCTAAAACTGGCAGGTAAATTCCAGATATCTGACAGACTTAAAATCAGCACACAATGTCCCGTTATTTCAGCGCAACTGAAAAACTCAGCACTCCAGCTAATTTTGTGTTATGTATTGATATTGACTCTTTTATGCATGACACCCTGCAAATTGCCTAGTCATTCTGAAATATACAGACATGGATTATGTTGCCTACTGTATGTTCCTTATCCTAGTCGTGTGGCCTCTGAAAGAAGACAGGTACTCGTGAAACAAGACTACCATGGGAAGAAGCTTTGCACAGGAAGGAAAGTACAGTTATGTAAGAATTTAACCGTAACAGTAGATGTTTGAGAGGAGCGCTTGCAGTAGGTGACACTGTTAGGACTAAGCCGCCAGGCACCGGGACCACACAGAAAATTTCTACCTAGCAGTATACAACAAGGGGACCGTCCTCCAATGTCGGCACGTCTGTGTCCATTCTAGTATGAAAGAGGCAGTCCCCCACACCCACCTCAGTTCCTCCCCACTGGAGACCCTGAAAACAAGGTCCAACAGGAGAAAAGAAGAACTCCTGGAGCTGAGAGAGTCCGAGATGGAAAGAGAGCAGGTGGGTGGAAGGAGGGAAAAATATGCCTACTGCAAGAGCTCCTCTCGAAGATTCACTGTTACAGTAAGTTCTTACGTAACTGTACTATCTTCCTTTGAAGGGGCTCTAGTAATGGGCAACACTGTTAGGACGGAGTCCCAAGCAGTACTTGAAGGGAAAAAAACTCTGGGAAGAGGAGAGAGGTTTGTAAGAAGCAGAGCGGGCAAAAGATGCCCAAGCAAATCCTCAGCCTAAGGCTGGTCTGAAACAGGAAGGTGTCAGGGGAAAAACACTTGGGCAGATATAAGCTGTAGCCAACAAATGGAGGCTGCAGAAAAAGACAAACCCCAGAAAGGTGGGAGCCAAAATGCTACCAAACATGTGGGCTCGCCTTCGCCTAAAGAGAACACCTTCTCTCGTTTGCTGAGAAAAACAGAGAATCACCAGCGGGCTGAGCCATGTCTGTTTAGGATTGCCCAACATCTGTCCAGTCCAAAACCAGAAGGGGGCTTCTCTTGGAGACAAAAGCCTCCCCGAACCCTGGAAAGGATTGAAGGGGAGAAAAATGAGGAACAAGGGACCCCTGAGAGATATCCCCTTGGAGGAAGGAAACTGAACATCTAAATGGAGATAGCCAAGCGGGTAGCCAGGAAGATACCTGCCTGCGGGAGAAAGCCCAGGCGAGAGGCCGACGGAAAAAGAAAAGGTCCACTGGAAAAGAGAGCCTTGACCTCCCCTAGAATGATAGGGAGATATGGTAGGACCCGACTTCCTGGCATCTTGAAAGAGGGTAAGTGGAGGGTGTCCTGAGAAAAACCTCGAAACAACAGAGCAAGGTGAAAGGAAAGCACTCTTCCAACTGCCCCTTGTAGGAGAAATATCCCATAGGGAACCTAGAATCCTGTCCCTCATGGGAAAGGGAATGAAGAGGAGAAGTAGTCTCATGGGACAGTAAAATCATGAAGGCATGACCGTAGCCTCATCAGGATGGATATGGAGGACCCAGGCCAGAAGAGCAAAGGTTGACATCCTGTCTGGAAGAATAACATCTCGCTGTCATCTGACAAGCCTCAGGTGATAGGGCGACATACTCCTGCAGCGAGAGTTAGGAACTTCTGTTAGGGGGCCCCCCACACTGGATTGGGGGGAGCCAAAAGGCTGAAACAAACAAATGCCAGAGAAGGAGGCGGTTAGCAACAGATAAACCCCCATCCTGAACAAATCCTTCAGCAGGAGGGCCTAGGGGAACCTCTTTGGTTGCTCGCTGCCAAAAAGGCCAGCATGTCAGGAAGAAATTCTGGAGCCAAAGGCATAAATCTGCCTGTCCACAGTGCAGAAGACCAGCACCAGGTGGGATGCCTCTAAGAGGGGATCCGGAGCCCTCTCCCACTGTCCAGGTGGTCTGAGGGGTGCCTCACGGACACACACCAAAAACTCCATGTCAAGGAGTACCCGGGGAAACCCCAAGAGACCTGATGAGAAGAGATAGAACAGGTCCTGGTCAAAAAAGCAGGCCCCTTGATCAGAGAGCTCAGAGGGACCCTCCCAAAAGTGAAAATGGAGGGAATCCTGCAGGAATTTCAGAAACATGGGAAAAGCACATCCCGCACTTGACTACAGGGGATGTCGAGCAGGTCGTCTGAGACCTGGTGACGGGGGCTCTTAAGGTGAAGCCTAATAAAGGGTTAAAAGCCTGAAGAGGATAAGGACCTGAGATGGGTATTCCCAGTCTCAGGTGAGCCCCGAGACCATCGCTAACGACAAGGCCATCCACTGCATGACTAAGGAGGCCCACGCAGAAAGGCTGTGCCAAAGTAGGTCGAGTCCCATGCTGAGGAGGAACCCAAGAAACTTAAGGGAATCCTGACCCCAGGTGGAAAAGCTAGCCCAGATCAAGATAGGAGTCCAGTTGGGCCGCTGGCCTGGAGAAAGTTTGAAAAGAGAGGGATCCAACAATAATCCCGACTAGCGACGTCAGCCCATAGGTGAGAAAGTGTACGGCTGCCCCTAAGGAAGGCCACTGATGTAAAGCAGCAAAAAGAAGAGGATAAACCCTTCAAATGTACAGAAGAGGTAGTCCCCTGCACTTCGAGTGAAGAGGGGAACCTCACCCCTCAGAAGCAAGAAAATGCTGCCCGAGCAACTGCCACTAAAAAAGGGCTGACAGACAGATGTCAGGACCCAACCCTAAGTTGGAGGAATTAACTCCCTTCAAAAAAGATTGGGAGGAGCCTGGGGAAAAAGGACACCCCAGCCTGACATGGAGGGAGGGTCTGAGGGCTTCGCTTCATCTCTGGCCTCCAACAAGGGTGGATCCAGCCCCCGCAAAGAGACAGGGTAGAAAGGGCAGAGGCCTACTGCCGGTAGGTGAATATCCTCTTGAAGGTGAGTGACGAGGACGGACAGCCTGGCTGGAAAAACATGAGGCTGAACAACTGCGGGAGAGGGAGGGCAAAGCCCGGTCCTCTCGAGAGGAAGGAGAACAAGGACGGCTATAACCTGATGCCAGGCATCTCCTGAGGCACACCCAAAGAAATGCCCCTGCTGGCAGAAAAAAACAAAGTGAAGGAGAATTGAAAAGATGACAGAGGGAAGAGATGGGGCCTTCCCTTCATCTGGCACTCCTCCCTCCCCTGGACTCCCTGAGCCAACAAATGAAGGAGAGGAGGGAGGGTCAGCATGGTTTAGTAGGAAGCAGCAGACGCCAACTGGCGCTGCCACCTCTGTCCTATGGGACTTACCGGCTGAGGCAGTAATGACAGAAGTGGCCTGGTATTTGCTCCACATCACCGAGGGCCTGGGACACTGCCCTTGAAAATGGTCTGACCGAAGAAATGCCTGACCCGGTGACCATGGGGGAAACGGTCCGAAGGAAAGTGCTGGAGTCTTGTAGGGAGGACAGCGGTGCTTGCACGTCCTCCCCAAACAACACAGGGCCCCGAAATGGCAAGTCCAGGATGGAAGCTCAAACCCCCGTGTTGAAGTCAGTCAGATGAAGCCAAACGTGATGCCTGAGCAGACGGCAGAGGCCTAACTGTGGGCGGCCGCATCTACCATGTTATACGAAGTATGGAGTGTGTAAAAACTGACACTAGAGGTAGAAGCAAGGAGGTGCTTCATCTGGGACAGAGCTGGGGATTCTGGTGTAGACTGAAACAAATCCCCTATCTGCCCAAAGAGGGATTGCTGGTGCATAAGCATATGGGCTAAGTAATTCTGAGTGCGCATGGCCAGGGTCGAAGGGACACACATCTTGTGTCCCAGAGTGTCCAAAAATGTGGATTCCCAGTCTGGAGGAAAATCCCAATAGCCAGATGCTTCACACTCCACTTGTGTCCCCCCCAAAAATGGAGGGGTCAGCCTTAGGTTGAGAGTCAAAGTGAACCTTGCTATCTGGTGCATGGTAGAGCCAGCTGGCCTTTCTTCTTGTGGCAGGGACTGACGCCAGCCATTGCCAAACCATGGATGAAACATCATCATGAGGGACCAAGGGTGGGAATAACCAAAGAATCAACCTCAGGTAGGTGCAGATGTTCTGCAAGACAGCACTTTTCAGGGTCCTGCTCCTCCATATGCCGTCCCTGGGATGCCTGGATGGTTTTCATCATCATCACCAGGAATGAGGGGTCCTCAGGAGGGGACTTAGGGGTATCCTGGACCCATACTTCCCCTGGGGTGAATGTGAAGGAGAAGTCAGAGACTCCAAGGAATCCGAAACCACATGTAAAGACCCTTCCACATATGAGGCCAAGTGCGGCAAAGGTGACATGCCAGAGGTTGTGACTGTACCCATTTCCAAGTGATGGCACCGAGCAGGAGGGGAAGCCTCCATGTCAGGTGGAAGGGAAGCTGGCATCAGCAACTGCTGAGTAGGGTTCGACTTTTGGGCCAACGCCCACCAGGTGTTCAGAAAGAAGCTGTAATCCGCCAACATCTGGAAAAGGAGCATCGGATGAAAGGAGCAGCCTAGACCCGGATACTGCATCAAGAGGCCATAAACAGGGTCTGATGCCACCCGGACAAGCCCGAACACCCAGCAGGTGCAGACTGAAGGTCCAAGCCAGGGACCGAGGGCTTCAAAGAGCGACAAGAGGATAGCACTGGCTTACGCCTGGTCAGGTGACGTCTCAGAGGATTACAAAGCAGGACCAGCTCCTGATTAACCTTGGAGGGTAATGGTGAGGGTGGGGCCAGGGATGACAGAGGACCTTCTGGTTTCGACAGAGGATGACCCTACATCAAGTCCCCCAAAAGAAGACCAGAGGAAGAAGTCCCTGCCAGCATCTGTTGCGAAGCAGCAAGGGCGGCAACTGCCAGTGGCGGCTGAGGAGCTGCAGGCCCAGAGGACGGAGGCTCCATGGAAGCAGGCTGAGGTCTCACGGGTGACAGCGAGAATCGGTCCAACTGACTGGTAAAGATGCTAAGGTCAGCAGAGTGGAAACAGCTGCAGCCTCACCCAAAGAACCAGCCTGGCCACCTGTCTCAGGACTCTTTTGAAGGACTGGCCTGAGCAACAGGGGCAGCAGGGCAGGGAAGGAATCCCCCGCATCAGCACAATCACTGCTTGCCACTGAAATAATGGTGGGAGGCTGGTCCACAGGCAGCCCACAGGAAAGGAGACCTGTTGTGGAGGAAGCAATCAACTTCCCACAGGAGGAAGACTCTGGCTCTGTCGTGGCCCTCAGAGGCGATCGCGACTCCGTAGTGGACCGATCGCAGTCCCAATACTTCTTTGATGAGAGTTTCACAGAAGTCCCTGCCATGGTCTGGGTCTGCAGCTCTCTTTCCATAGAGGCAAATCTGCTATAGGAGAAGGGTCTCCAGAACTCTCTGGTGCCTTTTCCATGTGACTTGATTGAATTTTTGGCAGGCTTCAATGTCATGCTCCAGGCCCTAGGCAAATAGCGAACGTGGTGTGGCTGTTCTTGCTGGGGAGCTGTTCTCCACAGGCACACTTCAACTTGTGGGAGAGCACTGATGACAGAGTTGAAAAAGAACAAGTATACAGAGAAAAAATAAAGCAAATGGTGGTCGACTGTAGCAATGTCTTCTGTGAAATCCAACGAGCGCAGGTTGATGGCAGGAAAAGAACTAAGGTGGGTGTGGGGGACCTTCCCTTTTATACTAGAATGGATGTCAGCGTGCCGAAGTCGGGGGGGGGGCAGTGGCACCCCCCCCACACTGTATACTGCTAGCTAGAAATTTTCCCTGTGGTCCTGGTGCCTGGTGGCTTAGTCCTAATGGTGTTGCCTACTGCAACACCCCCCTCAAAGGAAGATTAAAGAATACTTTACTTATCATAATAGTACAGCTTTAACAGAAGCATCCCCACTGAGCTACATTATGGAACTCTAAGCTGTTGGTGTCAGGACCACCTAGAAAGTTTTGTTGGTTGGGGACGCACACATCGATGTGCCTCGTTGTCACCTGTGTAATCTGGGCATTCATAGTATGCCTCAGTTCCTCACTGAGGACAAACTCAGAGGATCATCGGATGGGCAGGGACTGAAGGAAAAAATTACTCACCTTAGTAATGTTGTTTCTTCTAATGGAGTCTTGCTATATTCTGACATATGCAGTGAGTCCCAACCTTCGAACTGCTCCGGAGGTGAAAGAGTTAACTTTCCATGCCAGGCATGGAACGCTGAGCTCGAGCTCGGTTGAAACTCTGTCTGTTGTTCTTCAAACTCAAACCGTCAGATCTTTACGAGCTAAACTCACTGAGGTCCTGTGTGGAAGCTGTAAACCTACACTAGCCAACTGGCTACTAAACATAAGAAAACATTTTTTGGTCTCAAAACAAAGACTCAAGTCAGGAGACCCAAAAAATGAAAAACACACCACCAAGTCACCCCAAGTAAGGAGGGGTGAAAAACAACAAGGTGGGCACCTACTAAGTGCCAACACTGCACTGCCCAACCACATCCTAAAAACAGAGGTTCTGAGAGGGCAGGCAGAGAGGTCAATAGCAAGACTCCATTAGAAGAAACAACATTACTAAGGTGAGTAATTTTTTCTTCAAACATGAAGTCTTGCTATATTCTGATATATGCAGACTACAAAGCAGTACCTCCTGGTGGAGGAGGGACAGAACCTGTTTAGAACAGTTTCCACACAGTTGGTAAAGAACCGGCATCACCCTAGCCTGGATGTCCAGGGAGTAATGCTTGGTAAAAGTGTGAACTGTTTCCAGGTAGCTGCTTGACATATCTCTAGAATAGGGATGTCCCTGGCAGCAGCCAGGGAAGCAGCTGTACCTCTGGTAGAGTGAGCCCTCAGGCCTGAGGGAGGAACCTGACCCAGTTTTCCATAGCAAAATTGGATACAAGAGACAATCCACCTGGCAATGGATCTTTTAGTGGCAGGTTTCCCTTTACCAACCTCACCATAAGTGAGGAACAGTTGGAGGGAGTCAAACCTGTGACTCTTGGTACGCTCTATGTAGTAACTAAGGGCTCTCTTCACATCCAAGCTGTGCAGCCTCCTCTCGCCAGAGGGGGAATGGTCAGTGAAGTAAACTGGAAGAGATATAGATTGATTAAGGTGGAAATCTGAAACCACCTTAGGCAAGAACTTCCTGTTAGTCCTGAGGACCACCTTATCTCTATGAAAGGAGATAAAATCAGGTTCCACTGACAAAGCTTGTAATTCACTTATGCGTCTGGCAGAAGTGATGGCTACCAGAAACACAGTCTTCCAAGTCAAGTACTTAAGCTCTGCTGAAGACAAAGGCTCAAAGGAGGGTTGCATAAGCTGAGCAATGCAAACATTAAGATCCCAGGCGGGGGCAGGGTCCCTGAATGGAGGGTTGGTGTGAAGCAATCCCTTGAAAAACTTGGAGAATACAGAGTGAGCTGAAAGAGAAGAGGGCTTACCTGCTGAAATAAAAGCAGACACAGCTGCCAGATGCACTTTTAGGGTAGCTGGCCTCAGCCCCAAGGTATTTAAGTGGACCGTATAATCCAGGACTGTGGGTAAATCAGCAGATTCTGGGGAAATATGCTTTCCAGAGCACCATATGGAAAACCTTTTCCATTTGGAATTATATGTAGCCCTGGTGGAAGGTTTTCTAGAAGCCTTCAGGATATCCATTACACCTTGGGAGAGGTGTAAATCAGCAAACTAACTCTTCAAGAGCCAGGCCTTGAGATTGAGAGATCCGAGGTTCGGGTACCAAACCCTCTCCTGAGCACTGGTTAACAGGTTGTAATTCCTGGGGAGACACAGGGGAAGATGGACTGCTAAGGACAGTAGGAGTGGATACCAGGGTTGTCTGGCCCAATCTGGAGCAATCAGGATCATCTTGCAGGGTTGAGATCTGATTTTGACTAGCACTTTGAACAGGAGAGGGAAGGGGGGAAAAGCATAGAGAAACTTCCCTTCCCAATTGAGAACTAAGGCATCCAGAGGGACTGAGCCCAACACTGGGGGCCTGCGCAAAAAAGAGGAAGTTGGTGATTGTCTGGGGCTGCAAAAAGATCTATCTGCGGGGTGCCCCATCTGGCAAATATTACCTCCAGGACCAGGGGATCCAGTGACCATTCGTGATGGCCCTGGGAAATCCTGCTGACAGCATCTGCCAGGACACTGTCCTTGCCTGGGAGGTGAACTGCCGTAAGGGAGGTGTTCAGGGAGTAAGCCAGAGACCACAACTTCATTGCTCCGGTGCACAATGCCGTAGACCGAGTGCCCCCTTGCTTGTTGATGTACCACATTGTGGTGGTGTTGTCTGTTCTGACCTGTACAACTTTGTTCTGAACAGATTTGGGAAAAACCTGAAGTGCTAGAAAAACTGCTCTGAGTTCCAAGAGATTGATGTGGAGCAGAGATTCCTGAGGGGACCACAACCCCTGGGTAGTGAGGTCGCCCATGTGAGCTCCCCACCCCAAGAGGGATGCATCTGTAGTAAGGATTAAGGAGCGAGACTGAGTGACAAAAGGAACCCCTTGTCTCAGATTGCTCTGATCCTGCCACCACTGTAGGGCCTGGATCAGGGTTCGAGTCACTGGGATCAATTTGGTTAGAGAGTTTTCCTTTGAGACCAAAAGGCTCTCAAATGGAACTGAATGTCCCTCATCTGAAATCTTGCTCCCTGCACTACTGCTGTAGAAGCAGCCATGTGCCCTAGGAGCTGTAGAAAATGCCTTGCTGGTTGAGACACCTGCAGGGTGAATGAGGAGGCCAGAGAGACCAGGGTCCCTGGCCTGTCCAAAGGAAGGAAGGCTCTGGCTTTCTCTGTGTTCAGCTCTGCGACTATAAAGGTGAGGAGCTGGACAGGCTCTAGAACTGACTTTGAAAGATTCAGAAGGAAACCTAGTGAGGTGAGCAGTTGCTGAATTATCTGTAGATGTAACTTGACCTGGTCTGGGCACTGGCCTACTATGAGCCAGTCATCCAGGTAACAGAAGATGGCAATCTTTTGCCTTCTTAGAGAAGCAACTGCTACTGCCAGGCATTTTGTGAATACCCTTGGAGCAGAGGTGAGGCCAAAGGGCATTGCTCTGAACTGGTAATGGCCTGAGGGGGTACTTTCGGTGGGAGCTTCTCATGAGAATATGGAAGTAGGCATCCTTGAGGTCCAGGGACGCTAGCCAGTCCCCTGGCCTTAGAGAGGGTAGAATAATTCCCAGAGTCACCATTTTGAATTTTGGTTTTAAAAGGTGCTTGTTTAAGTATCTGAGATCCAGGGTGGGCTGCCATTCTCCTGTCTTTTTTGGGGTAAGGAAGTACCTGGAGTACAACCCTTTGCCCTGGTGTAGGGGTGGAACCCTTTCCACAGCTCTGAGAGCCAGGAGGGAAGAGACCTCTGCCTCTAGGGCAAGGCCTCTGGTGGATTTACAGGTGGAAAGGATCTGGTTCTCATCTTTGGAAACTTTTTGAAGCTGAGAACCAGTCCCAGGCTTACTACTTCCAGGACCCACTTGTCTGATGTCAGAGACTCCCAGTCCTGGATAAAGTAAGCCAGCCTGCCCCCTACAGGTAGCTGAGAATCGGCCCTGGCAACCCCATCAGGGTGCCTGCTTGGCAGGGGCTTTGGGCTGAGGGGTGGAAGCAGGCCTGCTTGTACCTCGTCTGCCTCTCCCTCTAAAGAACTCCCTCTGGGCATAAGCAGAAGAGGAGGCCTGGGCTTGGTAAAAAGGCCTGCCCCTGGAAGCTGCCTTTGAGGAGTGACCTGCCTTTCCTTGGCCTGTGCACTCCTATAGGTGGTACTATACTCATCCATTTTCTTCATGTAATTCTCTGTCTGCTCCCCAAACAGGAATTACCCACAACAGGAAAATCCATGGCCTTAGTCTGGGTATCCTGTGACAGGCTAGTACATCTGAGCCAAGCCATTCTGCAAAGTGCCACAGATGTAGCCATGACTCTTGATGACACATCATTTGAGTCCACTGCAGCATGGAATTGCACCTTGGATGCCTCAATACCATCAGCAGCCACCTGCTCCAGCTCCTTGGCAAGCTGGCCAGGGACCTGTTTTGCTAGAGCCATAACAGTATCCCATCTGAATTTCTGATATCTAGCAACATAAGCCATATAATTTGCCTGTCTGAGTCCCAAGGATGCTGCCATGTACTTTTCTTTGCCATGGCATCAATCCTCCTGGAGTCCTTGTCCGGGGTGAAGCCAAGGAATATTTGCCTTGTCACAGGCTGCAGCCTGCACTACCCCAACATGGCTACATTGTTGTGTAAGGAACTCCATATCAGAGCCTGACAATGTGTACCTCTTGTCCCCTTATCCACAGGAAGTATAGTGTGAGGAGTTTTTAGAATTTTAAATGTCTGTTTCCCAAAAGATTTATGCAAGGGAACAGACAGTCTCCTAGACTCTGGGATATCCATCATTTCCACATAGTCAGGCTCCTCTTGATCATCCACAGCTTCCTCCATAGGGAGCTGGAGGGGGTTTCAGCCACTTTTTTTATAAAACATAAAATGAGAAGGGCACTCAGAAAGCCTAGGAGGAGACACTCCTGAAGGGCTGTCTGGGGAGATGTCCGGGTCAATGGGCACATCCAGACTTTCAAATCCACATTCACTCTCCTCATACTCCTCTTCCCCCTCCTCCGGTTCATAATATTCCTCTAAATCATACTCTTGAACCGGTGGAACTGGCCGAACCGGGCGCTTACCTGATGGTGCCGGTTCGGTCAGAACCGGGGAAAGCGACTGGACAATTTTAATCGCTTTGGCTATTTCTTCAGCGGTTGGAGAGGAAAGTTTTGGCTCCATACCAGCTGATTTCCTAGTCCTTTTTGCTGGAACCGACTCCTGAGAGTCGGATCTCCTTTTGCCCGAAGAAGTCTCGCCCTGGTCAGAGGGCACTCCCTCTGGTTCGGTTGGAACCGAACCGGGCTGGCCATCTGGTTCAGCGAACTTTTTGGCCTCCCTTTCCCTGAGCCTACCAACTCTCTTTTCCAGGGTAGCTGCAGGAAAATGTTTACAAATCTGGCAGTCTGCATTGAGGTGGTCAAACCCCAGACAATAAAGGGAGTCAGCCTTGGCAAAGACTTCCCCACACACACTGCAGTGTTGAAATCCAGTGGGCCCGGTTTTTCTTTTGGGTTTCTCAGACATTGTGCCAGTCCTAACCAAACGTACCCGTTTATGGCAATCTGCCGGGTAAGACCCTCTTATCGGTTCCCAACCGTGTCACGGGTCGTGGAAAAAATCGTAATAAAATCCGTTTTTTTTTAGAACCGATAAGAACCGGTAACCACACTCTAAATCACAGATTAAGATATTTTAAACAACCTGATCGGTTCAAACTGAACCGATAAACCGTTTACAAGTTCCACACAGAAGAGAATAAATGTAAAACCTATCTAGTACTCACAAATACCACAGACAGAGCCTGAACCGACCGGTTGCGGTTTAAATTCGGTGGAAAACCGAGAAAAACAATACTTTAACCGACAAAATGAACCGAGCAGAAGGAGAAATCTCGGGCGACTGTTCAGTGATGACGGTAAAGAATCTGATGGTTTGAGTTTGAAGAACAACAGACAGAGTTTCACCGAGCTCGAGCTCAGCGCTCCATGCCTGGCATGGAAAGTTAACTCTTTCACCTCCGGAGCAGTTCGGGTTGGGACTCACTGCATATGTCAGAATACAGCAAGACTTCATGTTGTTTGAAGAAAAATTACTCACCATAGTAATGTTGTTTCTTCTAATGGAGTCTTGCTGTATTCTCACAATATGCAGTTAGCCCCAGCATTTGAACTGCCCCAGAGAGGAAAGGGTTAACTCTATGCAGCAGCATAGAACGTTGAGCTCGGTTTTCAAACCTCTGTCTCTGGTACATCTCAGTGTAACCGTCAAATTCTTAGGAGCAAAGTAACTTAACTATAGGTATGGAAATTGTTTAACTTTAGGCCAAAAGGCAACAAACTTGGATCCAAAAGACTCAAGTCAAGAACCCAAGAAAAAATAGGTAGTGAAAAAATATGTTAAATAAAAGCAACAGTAATAAAACAACCACCACACCCTGAGGAGGGAAGGTACAAGGTACACCCAAGGTGCAACACTGTACCTGTCATCCAACGTCCCAAAAACTAAGTTCTGAGAGGGGAGGCTGGGAGGGAGGTCAGAATACAGCAAGACTCCATTAGAAGAAACAACATTACTATGATGAGTATTTTTTTCTTCAAACAACATGAAGTCTTGCTGTATTCTGACAATACGCAGAATACTAGGCAGCCCCCCTCCCCCCCCCCGGAGGACAGGATACAGAACCTTACTTTGGGAACAGGCTCTGCAGTACTGCTGTACCAAACCTAGCATCACTCCTAGGCTGGATGTCCAGAGAGTAATACATAGATACATAGACAGTGTCGACAGATAAGGGCCTATGGCCCACCCAGTCTGCGCATTTGAGCTTGTAAATTCAGTTTATGTTTTCCAAGAAGTCTGTTGTCCCTTACCCCGACCTCCAGAATTCCTTTATGTCTATCCCATGCATTCTTAAATCCCGTGATTGTTTCAGCCCCCACCACTTCCTCTGGCAGGGTGTTCCACTTGTCCACCACCCGTTCTGTGAAGAAATTCTTCCTCACATTTCCTCTGAATCGCCCTCCTCCAACTTCATCCCATGCCCTCTAGTCCTGGAACATCTTTTTAGCTTAAAAATAGTGTATTCCTGCACCCTGTTTCTCCCTGTAAGATACTTGTATGTCTCTATCATATCCTCTCTCCTCCTCTCCCTCCAGGGAGTACATGTTCAGTTCCTTCAACCTGTCCTCATAGGACAGGTGATGCAATCCATGCACCATCTTTGTTGCCCTCCTCTGAACCTTCTCTACCCTGTCTATGTCCTTACATAGGTAAGGTCTCCAGAACTGTACAGTGTACTCCAGGTGGGACCTCACTAGTGTCTTGTATAGTGGAATTATGACCTCCCTTTTCCTGCTGGTGATGCCCCTGCCTATGCATCCCAGCATCCTATTTGCCTTACCTGCTGCCTTGTCACACTGTTTCCCTGCCTTGAGGTCATCAGAGATGATAACCCCAAGAACCCTTTCCTGCTTGGTGCATGCTATTTCCTCACCCCCCAACTGATATATTGTGCCAGGGTTTTTGTGCCCTATATGCATCATCTTGCACTTCCTTGCATTGAATTTCAACTGCCAAACCCCTGACCATTCTTCAAGTTTCTGCAGGTCCTTCTCATTCTGTCTACACCCTCTGGTGTGTTTACTCTGTTACAGAGCTTTGTGTCATCAGCTAACAGTGAAATTCTGCCTTCTAGGTCCGCACGCAATGTCACTGATGAAGATATTGAATAGGACCGGTCCCAGCACTGATCCCTGTGGTACCCCACTGGTCACTCTTCCCTCTGTGGAGTGACAGCCATTTACCACCACCCTCTGTGTCCTGCCGCCCAGCCAGTTACCTACCCACCACACTACTGTCCTGCCCACACCCATATTCCCCAGTTTGTGCAATAGTCTTCTATGTGGCACAGTGTCAAAGGCCTTGCTGAAGTCCAGATAGGCCATGTCCACTGCCCTCCCCTGATCCACCTCCCTAGTCACCCAGTCAAAAAATTCAGTGAGGTTGGTCTGACATGACCTCCCCCTGGTGAAACCATGCTGCCTTCGGTCCTATAGTCCATTGACAACCAGATGTTCCACCAATCTCTCCTTCAGTAGTGCTTCCATGATCTTCCCCACTACCGAGGTGAGGCTGACTGGTCTGTAGTTCTCCGCTTCCTCTTTGTTCCCACTTTTGTATAAGGGGACTACATCTGCTATCCTCCAGTCTTTGGGTACCTCCCCTGTTTCCAGTGATCGGCTAAACAGGATAGCCAGAGGTTCAGCCACCACCTCTCTTAGTTCTTTCAGGACCCTGGGGTGCACCCCATCTGGCCCCATTGCTTTATCAACTCTTATTACTTCCAGTTCCTTCAGGACCCTTTCTCGTGTAAAGGGACTTATGTCCATTTCTGCACCATTCTCACCCTTGTACTCCGCTCAGACCCATTACCCTCCTCTTCCTCAGTAAAGACTGAGCAGAAATACCTGTTCAATATGTCAGCTTTACTGTTGTCATCCTCCACACAGCCCCATCCTCCCCTTCAGTCTCACTATCCCCCTTTGCCTTTCTTTTTTTTCACTTATGTACTTGTAAAAGGTTTTGTCCCCACCCACTGATTTTGCAATGTGTTCTTCTGTCTGAGCTTTGGCTTCCCTTACTGACCTCCCTGTCTCCCTTTGCTTCTCTTGGTACTTCTCCCTATCCCCTTCTGCCTGTGTCTTTTTGTATTGCCTGAATGCTATCTTTTTGCCTTTCACTTTCTTTGCTACTTCTTTGGAAAATCATAATGGTCTCCTCTTCCTTTTCCTCTTGCTAACCTGCTTAATACATAATTCTGTTGCTCTTGTAATCCCTGTTTTAAATACTGCCCACTGTTCCTCAACCCCTGATCCCTGCCCCATTCCCCTTAATGCCTCTTTCAAGTATCTCCCCATTTTCCCAAAGTCTGCCCCCCTAAAATCCAGGATACGTGCTTTTGTGTGGTTTGGTTCTGCTCTTTCTTTGATTTCAAACCACAGTGACTGGTGATCACTGTCCCCAGGTGCTCCCCACTGTTACTCCCCATCACACTGTCCCTGTTTGTGAGCACAAGGTCCAGTATTGTCTTCTCCGAGTTGGTTCCATGACCAGTTGCTTGAGGAAAGCACCCTGAAGGGAGTCCAGGATAAATCTGCTCCTAGTTGATGCTGCTGCTGGGATGCTCCAGTCCACGCCTGGAATATTGAAGTCTCCAACCAGTACTACCTCACCCTTGTCTGCCAACCTTTGGATGGCTAGCATCAGCTCCCTATCTGTTTCTTCCTCCTGGGCTGGTGGTCTATTGACCATACCTGTGTGGATGGCTGGCCTCATTTTCCTTTCCAGCTTAACCCACAGTATCTCTCCCCCATTTTGTTCCTCCTGGATTTCTGTGGCCCTTATGTCATTTTTCACATACAGTGCCACTCCTCCTCCCTTCCTGCCTGCCCTGTCTCTTCTGAATATGTTGTAGCCAGGTATGGCCATCTCCCAGTCATAGTTATCATTACACCAGGTTTCAGTGATGGCCACAATGTCCAGGTCTGACTGCACCATGACAGCCTCCAGATCTTCCATCTTGTTGCTAAGGCTCCTGGCATTTGCACACATGGCTTTCCATGATTTGACCTCCCCTTCCTTGGTTGTCCTTTATCCCTGGTTCTCCTTGCTGTCTGCCCTTCTGCTGAATTTTGCCTTTTCTGCCTATCCACCTCTTGGGAGCTAATCTCCATCTTTGCACACTGCTTTGTAGAGACAGCAACTCCTCTGGTTCACTGGTTCCACTGCTAGCTGTGGGGGGGGGGGTGAGCAAGTAGGTACCCTCTTTGCTGGCCTGCCACCCCCTTTGCTAGTTTAAATGCTTGTCAATGTAGCATTTAAACTCATCATTGAGTGCTTGGATTCCCCTCCAGGATGGATGCAGGCCGTCAGGCTTGAAGAAACCTCCATCCTTCCAGGTGGGTCCCCAGTCACCAATGAATCCAAACCCTTCCTCACAGCACCAGTTCTTCAACCATGAGTTAAAGTTCCGGTGCATGCACCCCTATGCTCTCCTTGCCTCTCACAGGTAGTACTTCTGAGAAAGTGACAGAAGTAGCTACTTGTTTGAGACCCTCCCCCAATTTCCTAAACTCTTCCTGAACTTCCTTTGGCTCCCTATCTGGTGGCCGTCATTAGTACCTAGGTGGATAATGACATCCAGCTCACCCTCCTGCCTTGCCTTCCCAGTGATCCCCAGGATCTTCCTTCCATCCCTCCATGCCGTGGCACCTGGTAGGCACCTCACCCCTACTCTCCCTCCTGTGTTCCTAGCTGATCCTCTTATGATGGAGTCCCCACCAGGATTCACTTCCTCCTCCTCCTCCTCCTCCTCCTCCTCCTCCGGGTCCACTGCTTTTCCCCGCTGAGGTCACCTCCTGGCTAACCTCCACATCCTTTCCTTCCACTTCTCTGGGTACCTCTATTTGGTTGTCCCGCTTGCCAGTGTGGCATATGAGTTCTTAGTGGAACAGGATCTGGGATGTGCCTCTGCCTGACCGCCTCAACCCTCCCTGAGCCCACTGTCACCAAGTGCTCCTCGTTCTCAGCATCCTTTGAGGCAGTTGCATTGGACTGGGTGGTCTCTGGATAGGGGTGATGGTACTCCTGACCCAGTTTACTTCCGCTCAGAGTCTGGCTACCTCATCCTGCAGTCCAGAGAGATGCATGCAGATAGGGCAGCACCTCAGTGTCCAGAAGGTCTGCCTGAATATGGCTGCCCCACAACCACTGCATTGCATCACTCCCCACATTATACTGCAATTATACTGCTATTCCACTACTTGTCTGCTACTGAAGCTCTCCTAGTTCCCTTTTTATCAGTTTACTGTCCTAAAAATCCTGCCACTGATCCTCAGATACTTTTCTTTTTAAAAAAAGAAAATAAACCAAGAAATAAATAAATGAATCAAAACACTTGTCGTGCTGAGGGTGGGCTTCTTCACCCTTATGCCCCTCCTACTCCGCACCCCTTACTATACCCTGTGTTTAGCTCCTGTCAATCAGATTTAACAGGGCATATAATTAAGAGTTGGGGGAAGGGGCGAAAATTTGCAGCAATTAAAGACAGCAAAGAAATACACCACCACTACGTTTTAAATTTTCAACAGCCCAAAAACAATTCTAAGTAAAGACAACAAAGAAAGTACAGTGTCACTAAAAGCCCACAATCTAAGTTTAAAAGAAAAATAGCAATTACCAGTTACTGTAAAGCACTGAATTGAATATGTTTCCTTCCCCTTCTGGCTTCTATAACATTCAAAAATACATACATTTCTATCTCAGCTCTTTACCCTTACCATCAAAAGGTAACTACAATCACAATAATCTACCTTCTACTAATACAGATTCTATCACAGAACCAGAGCACAATGCAAAAACATCTGCTACTTGGCAACAACAAACAGGTGACAACATACCAAGTTGATGTAGCTTTTTTTAAAATAGAAAAAAAAATGTAATCTTTGAAACCAATAGAAATCAGCAGTCCCAAAAGCACCTTGAACTACAAGAAAGAACACAGTACCACACCTCTGCCACTATAACTAAACAGTTCTAAAACATTGGAGAAAGAAGAAAAAAATTGGAGACTGCGCAAAAAGATACAATGTACTATAAAGTATTAGGCAATAAGTATACTCAGTTGTTTAACAGAGAAAATAAAGTACCTACCAAAACAGACAGAATACCCACAAATGACACTTAGGTTCTCAATATCAGACACCACCAAAGGCACATACAGAAAGGGTTTAAACTATAGTATTAAAATTAACCACATCAGAGTAGAAAGATCACACTAAATAAATGTGTTGATCCTTCTGACTTCCAACGAATATCTACCACACAAATTTTATATCTTCCTGGAGCCTACAGGGTTGTCGTTCACAATCACCTAAATTTACATAAAACAAAACAATTTTTAAACTGAAAATTATAGCAAAAAGCACTTAGCTTTGGGAGCTCTTCTCAAACACAGCCACTCAGCTCAGAGTTCTAGAATCAGAATGCTTGGTGAATGCAAGGACTGTTTTCCAAGTGGCTGCTTTACAGATTTCTACTAAGGGTACATCTCTGGCAGCAGCCAGAGAAGCAGCTGTATACCCCTAGTCAAGTGTGCCCTCAGGCCTGAAGGGGGTTCTTTGCCCAACTTGGCATAGCAGAATTGTATACAGGAGACAATCCACCTGGCAATAGTTCTTTTAGGAGCAGGCTTACCTTTTCCCATTTCACCATAAGTGAGAAATAATTGAAGACAGTCAGTTCTGTGTGTCTTAGTATGCTCTATGTAGTAGCCAAGTGCCCTTTTAACATCCAAACTGTGTAATCTTCTTTCTCCTGAAGAAGAAAGATCAGTGAAAAACACAGATTGGTTCAGATGAAAATCTGATACCACTTTAGGTAAGAACTTCCTATTTGTTCTAATGACCACCTTATCTCTATGGAAGGAGATAAAGTCAGGTTCAACTGACAGGGCCTGTAATTCACTAATCCGCCTGGCAGAAGTGATAGCTACCCTGAACATAGTTTTCCAGGTCAAGTACTTAAACTTGGTTGAAGCCAGAGGTTCAAAGAGTGGCTGCATAAGCTGAGCAATGTAGACATTTAGATCCAAAGCTGGAGTAGGCTCTTTAAAAGGAGGGTTGATGTGAACCAGACCTTTGAAGAACTTACTGAAAACAGGATGAGATGCCAGCTGAAAGGAAAGCAGAGACAGCTGCTAGGTGAACCTTCAGAGTTGCAGGCCTAAGGCCTAAGTCATTAAAGTGAACCAGATAATCTAAGGCTGCAGCAATGTCTGCAGTATCTGGCTGAATGCCCTTCTGAGAACACCAAATGATGAATCTTCTCCATTTGGAATTGTAAGTTTTTCTGGTAGAAGGTTTCTTACAGACCTTCAAAATATCAGTACTCCCTGAGAAAGATGGAGGCATGCATATACTAACTCTTTAACAGCCAGGCTTTGAGGTTGAGAGACTGGAGACTAGGGTACCAAATTCTCCCGATAGGAGGTTAGAAGATTGTGTCTCTTGGGAAGAGACAGGGGGAGAGAGACTGCCAGGGACAACAGCAGAGGGTACCAAGGTTGTCTGGCCCAGTCTGGAGCCATTAGTATCAATGTACAGGGTTGAAACCTGATCTTGACTAGAACTCTTAACAATGGGGGGTAGGCATAGAGGAACCTGCCCCTCCAATCCAATATGAGAGCATCCAGAGGAACAGTCCCTAGGACTGGAGGTCTGCAGCATAACAGGGGAAGTTGGCGATTCTCCGGGGCTGCAAAGAGATCTGTCTCTGGAGTGCCCCATCTGGTGAAGATTACTTTCAGGATGAGAGGGTCCAGGTACCATTCGTGATGGCCCTGGGAGATTCTGCTTAAAGCATCTGCTAGCACATTGTCCTTCCCTGGAAGATGAACTGCTGTCAGGGAAGCCTGAAGGGAGTAGGCTAGAGACCACAGTTTCATGGCCTCTGTGCACAAGGCTGTGGACCGAGTGCCTCCTTGCTTGTTAATGTACTACATTGTGGTGGTGTTGTCTGTCCTGACCTGTACCACTTTGCCTCTGACTGAGTCTGAGAAAGTCTGAAGGGCTAGGAATACTGCCCTGAGTTCCAGGAGATTGATATGAAGGAGAGACTCTTGTGGAGACCAAACACCATGGGCCATGAGGGCTCCCAAATGGGCTCACCAGCCTAGGAGAGAAGCATCTGTGGTTAGGACCACTGAGGGAGCTTGACTGAGGAATGGGACACCTTGTCTGAGACTGTCCTGATCCAGCCACCACTGGAGAGCTTGGACCAGCGTCTGAGTCACTGGAACCTGTTTGGTGAGAGAGTCCTTTTCTGAGACCAAAAAGATCTCAGGTGGAACTGAATGTCCCTCATCTGAAACCTGGCTCCTTGTACCACTGCAGTGGAAGCAGCCATGTGGCCTAGGAGTGGAAGAAAGTGTCTTGCTGGACGAGAGACTACAGGGCGAATTGAGGAAGCGAGATCTGTAAGGGCCTTTACCCTTGCTAGTGAAAGGAAGGCCTTTGCCTGGACAGTATCTAATCATATTCCTATAAAAGTAAGGAGTTGTACTGGTTCAGGAACTGACTTGGGAAGATTGAGGAGGAACCCCAGAGAGCTGAGCAAGTTCTGAGCGATTTCCAGAGCTGACTTGACCTGGTCAGAGGACTCGCCTACAATGAGCCAGTTGTCCAGGTAGGGGAAGATAGATATACCCTGCCTTCTGAGGAAGGCAACTACTACTGCAGGGCACTTCGTAAACACCCTTGGGGCTGATGTTAGGCTGAAGGGCATGGCCCTGAACTGATAATGGCCTGAAGACAACTGGAACTTGAGGTACTTTCTGTGGGAGCACCTGATAGGAATGTGGAAATAAGCATCCTAGAGGTTCGGGGATGCTAGCCAATGCCCTGGTCTTAGAGACGGAAGAATTAGTCCCAGAGTCACCATCTTGAATTTTGGTTTTGTGATGTGTTTGTTCAAATATCTTAAGTCTAGGATGGGTCGCCACTCCTCTTCTTTTTTGGGGTAAGGAAGTATCTGGAGAACAGATCTTTGCCCCTGTGTTAAGTAGTAACTTTCTCTATAGCTCTGAGAGCCAGTAGAGAAGAAACCTCTGCTTCTAGAGCAATCGTTTCTGAGATGGTTGCAGGTGGAAAAGACCTGACTCTCATTTTTGGGAATTTTTGAAACTGAGAGCCAGTCCTTGGCTTACTACCTCCAGGACCCACATGTCTGAGGTAACAGACTTCCAGGCCTGGAAGTAGTATGCCAGCCTGCCTCCTACTGGAAAAGGAGAGTCAACCCGGGCTGACACATCAGGGTGTCTGTTTGGCAGGAGCCTTGGGTTGGGAAGAGGATGCAGCCCTGCTCATCCCCCTCCTACCTCTCCCTCGAAAGAACCCCCTCTCTGGGAAAAAAAGAGGATGCCTTGGCTTGGTAAAAAGGCCTGCCCCAAGACTGCTGCTTTTAAGGAGTGGCTTACCTTTCTTTGGCCTGTGCACTCCTGTAGGTGGTCCTATACTCATCCATTTTCTTCATGAAGCCTCTGTCTGCTCCCTAAACAGAGAGTTACCCACCACTGGGAAATCCATGGCCTTAGCCTGGGTGTCCTGGGAAAGGCTAGTATATCTGTGCCAAGCAAATCTCCTGAGAGACACAGATGTAGCCATGACTACTGATGCCACGTCATTAGAGTCTACAGCAGCATAGAACTGTACCTTGGATGCCTCAATTCCATCAGCAGCCACCTCCTCCAGCTCTTTGGCTAGCTGGGGGGGGGGGATGCCTGTTTAGCCAATTTCAGAACCGTATCCCACCTAGACTTCTGGTACCTGGCTGTGTAGGCCATATAATTAGCCTGCCTGAACCCCAAAGAGGATGCCAAGTATTGTTTCTTGGCCATGGCAACCACCTTCCTGGAGTCTTTATCTGGGGTGTGTGAAGCCAAAGGAATATTAGCCCTGTCACAGGCTGCAGCCTGCACTACCCGAACATGGCTACAATGACTGTTTAAAAACTCTGTACCTGAGCTTGATAACATGCACCTCCTGTCCATTCTCTTGTCCACAGGAGGTAAGGAGTTAGTTGTTTGCAAAATCTTTTTTGTCCGTTTCCCCAAAGATTTATGAAGAGGGATAGACAATCTCTTGGACTCTGGGGTCCATCATTTCAACAAAATCAGGCTCTTCCTCCTCAGCAGCTTCCACCATTGAGAGATGGAGAGTTTCAGCCACTTTTTTGTAGAACAAAAAGTGGGAAGGGGACTCGGAAAGCCTGGGAGGAGAGACACTGGAAAGCCTGTCTGGGAAGATGTCCAGTTCAATAGGCACATCTAGGCCTCCAAAGTCATTGTTAACATCTTCATCAGGATACTCTTCATCTCCCTCCCATTCCATATCATAATATGCATCCAGATCATAATCCAATGGACGTGGATCCGACAGATCCAACCGCCTAAACGGCGGCTATGGTTCGGACGGAACTGGGCAAAGCGACTTAACAATACTGATCACTTTGGCTATTTTGTCACGGTTGGAGTATGCGGCACTGGATCCGAACTGGCAGATTTCTTTTTTCTTTTAGCCAGAACCGACCCCTCAGAGTTGGATCTCCTTTTGCCTGAGGAGGTATCGCCCAGGTCAGTGAGCACCTCTTCAGGTTTGGCTGAAACCGAACCGGGCTGGCCATCCGGATCAGCGGACTTCTCGGCCTCCTTTTCTTTTAACCTACTCAATCTTTTATCCAGAGTGGTTTTAGGAAAATTCTTACATTATCTAGCAGTCTGTTTTGAGGTGGTCAAACCCCAGACAACGAACACTGATGAGGTAGAGGTCAGCCTTGGCAAAGGCCACCCCAGACTTGGTACAGTGTTGAAACCCAGTGGGACTGTTTTTTTTTCTTGGGTTTCTCAGACATGGCCACATTACACAAATGACCCTTTACAGCTTTCAAGCCAGGTAAAGCTCCACTATCGGTTATCAACTGTGTCACGGGCTATGTAAAAAACAGATAAAGTCAGTTTTTTTTTAAACCGACAGGAACCAGACACCGCTACTAAATAACAGATGAAATTCAAACACAAAGGTTTGTTTTCCAACTGGACCGACCAATCGGAAACCAAAGAAACAATTTCCACAAATGACAAATCACTACCTCTCGACAACACTATCTGTACCATAGACAGGGACTTGATACTGAAAAATAATAAATCGGTTGAACAACCGAATACTTTTTTTTTTTTTTTAACTGAACCAAAGTAAAGGAGAGATCTCCGGAGCAACTTCTCAGGTGGAGTAAAGAATCTGACAGTTACACTGAGATGTACCAGAGACAGAAGTTTGAAAACCGAGCTCGAACTCAACGTTCTATGGTGCTGCACAGAGTTAACCCTTTCCTCTCCGGGGCAGTTCAAGTGCTGGGGCTAACTGCATGTAGTCAGAATACAGCAAGACCTCATGTTGTTTGAACAACTAGGACCAACCCAGACACAGAGGAGAGGGTATGGAAACCTGATGTAACTTGCCAAATTAGGCATAAAACGAGACTCAGCATGTGAGAGCAGGCAGGATAATCACCCATCACCAGAAAATGGTGGGAAGGAGGAAGGAGGGAGGGAGGGAGGAGAGGCTGTGGCTCAATTGAGAAGAATCTCTTGAAGCTCTACTGTTATGGTAAGTAACTATTCCATCTTTTTCAAGGACATCTCCCTCCATTAAGCCACATCATGGAATAATTCTCAAGCAGTACCAAAGCAACCATGGGAGGAAGGCAGGATCTAAGGACCATGAGTAAGGAAGCCTTGCAAGACAGTAAGATCGAAGCAGGCACGTCTATGAGTGACCATGTCTAGACTGTAACGTTTAGTTAATGTATGAACAGTACAGCAAGTAGCAGCTGCACTTATGTCAGCAGCAGACATATTGTGAAAGCAAGTCACAGAAGTAGCCACCCCACAGGTGTAGTAAGCATGAACAGGACCAGGAAGCAGCTTACCACTCTTTTGTTATTTATTTATCAAGGATTTGGAAAGTACCTTTGAGTCAAACACTCCTTTTCAAAGGTTCCACGTCACAGCAGGTAAACATGAATACAACAGTACAGGGAAATACAGAAATAGGACACAAGCAAACAATCATGATATAGGAAATACAGTAAAAGGCTAACATTTAGATACTAGTAGATGCACAGTATAAGTCACGTGTACAGATACATATATAAAACTCCACTAAGGAGCTAACTCAGAGTTCAGGTTTTGTGGGGGGGGGGGGGCAGCCAGAGCTTTTAGTCAAAGGACAGAGGGCAGGGTAGGTTCAAAGGCAGTCATGGGTTATAGGACTGTAGATGGTTCCTAAGGTAAGCTATGTAGGGGTCGACTCTATTCATGTTTGTGAGAGAGATGGGTAGGCTATTTACCCAAAAAGGGGCTCTGTAACTAAAGGACCTTTGGAATTGGGAGGTGCAGCAGCAGGGAACCACAAGGAGTTGCCTGCTTGAGCTTCGGGTGTGCTGGTGTGACATGGCCCATTGGATTAGAGTGAGAGACCGGGGGAGAGACCGAGGGTTATCTTTTTGGCCAAGAGGTAAGTGTGAAACCTGATTCTGTTATCTAGATTAAGCCAGTTAGTACTATTATATAGTAAGCAGGTATGGGTGAGACAATCACAGCCTAGGATAAGACAACAGGCTTTGTTGAGGGTGAGTCGGAGTCTGGATAGGGCTGAGGTGTTGGCCATGCTATAGATTGGCACACCATAGTCGAGAAGGGAGAGGACCAAGGAGGAGACTGCTAGATGAAGGGCATCAGGAATAAGACCGTGTTTAAACTGGTAGAGGATGCCAAGCTGGATATTGAGGGCAGTAGACAGTTGATGAATGTGTTGGTGGAAGTTAAGGACCGTGTCAAGTGCGATGCCCAGGTATTTAAAGGAGTTCACTTGTTGAAGTGGGGCCAGATTGGCAGTTAGGACTTGGAGGCGTGGTCTTTCTTGACGTTTATTGGGTGTGAGAAGAACATAACTTTAGTCTTATGGTTTAGAATAAGGCGCCGTGAAATGAACCACTTTTCTGCCTCACTGAAGGAGGATTGAAGGGACAGGTGGGGCTGAGTGGGGTCAGGATCGGAGGAATATAGGACTGCGTCATCCGTATAGTGCAGAAGGTTGTCAGAGCAGGACTGGGGGAGGGAGTTAAGGAAGAGACTGAATAATAAAGGTCCGAGGATGGACCCCTGAGGGACACCGGAGCAAACTGGCAGCCTGTCGGAAAAGTTAGTACCAATTCTGAGCTGCTGGAAACAATTCGCCAAGTAGACAGTGAACCAGCAGAGAGCGTCTTCCGAGAGACCAAGTTTGGAGAGGGTAGCAAGTAGGAGGGAGTGGCTGACGGTGTCAAATGCCTTAGTGAGGTCAATGAAGACTGCACCAGTGATATGCCCTCTGCTTAAGTTAGAATGGACTGAGTGGTGAACTCGAGTAGGTTAGTAGTAGTACTGTGTCCTTTGCGAAAGCCATGTTGCTGTTTGCAAAGTATACTGTGTTTGTTGAGGTGGTCAGTGAGCTGATCAGAGACAATATACTATAGTACCTTAGACAGGAGAGGGACAATTGAGATGGAGCAATAGTTGGTGGTGGTGGTGGTGGTGGTGGTGGTGGTATGGTCCCCGCACTTAAATACAGGGGTAATGGAGGCAGATTTCCAGTGCATGGGGAATTTCCCATAACATAAAGATCAGTTGAGAATGTGGTGAGGGGAATTAGTACCTCATGAAAAGTGAGTCAGAGAAGTCTCAGGTCTAAGGAGTCTCTACTGTATTGGGAGTGGCTTATGGCTTTTTGACGTAAGGCTCAGCAGATCTGGGGGAGATGCAGCGCAGGTGAAAAGGAGGGTGTGCTGGGGGGGAGGTGGTGGAGCAGGCAGGGGATGGATCAAAGAAGTTGTGAGGGCGGACGTTGCTGAGGTTGGTGAAGATGCAGTTAAAGGTTATAGCTATGCGAGTGGGATTGGAGGTCAGACACTTATCGACCAATATCTGCGTGGGGGCAGGGTTGGGGTCTTTGTCACAGATTTCCTTAATATTATTCCAGAATTTACACCCTGAACCCAGGTAGTGGTTAGGGATGATTTGTAGAACTCGGCTGGTAACTGGTAACAGAAATACAGCAGGTCAACCATTTGGAAAGGCTTTGCTTTGAAACTGGATAGCCCAACATCCGAGGGTGGGGGGAGGGGGAAACATCAACTAGCTGTGAGGATTTTTTTTACAATCTTTAGTACAATCCAAGTACTAATGCAGCGTCATCGGGACATCCAGCATATGCAAGTGATGCTCCCCACTATCCATGGGGGTTGAGAAATAAACAGAAAGGTCAACAGTCTGATTTAGTGTTCACTGAGTCATGACCGTTGGTAGAAAACAAGATTACTTTGTAATGTAACTTGATCCTTGTGTAAAATAAGAAACGGAGGTTCTGCAACCAGAGCCTATAACTCAGATATGTGTGTAACAGACATCACAGCCACTAGGAACAGTGTCTTCCAAGAGAAGAAACATAGCTCACAAGTAGATGCAGGCTCAAAGGGAGGTGCAGTAAAGGTCTCTAGGACCAAATTAATGTTCCCCAATAGAACCAGATCACAGACCGGGGGGTGGGGTGGGGGATGTAGAAATAGAATACTTCTGAGGAACCTACAAGAAATCTCAAGCTAGGTCACAGTCTTGCCATCAGTAAGGGCATGAAAAACTAACATTGTGACCACGTGGACCTTAATAAAGAAATACCATAGGCCCAAGTCCTTAAGGGACAAGAGGTAATCCAGCACAGAGACGAACTGGCTACTTAAAGGGCTTCAGGATATGTGCAGCACACCAAACTGTAAAATGCTTCTGTTTTTCAAGCAGGAATACAGTGCAGATGGCCACCGTGCCACCAGTAGAATAGCTGCAACCACTGGGGAAACCCCAAAACAGGAGAGCCCTATGTCCCCAGGAGCCGGGCGTGGAGGTGCAGGGATTGAAGATCCAGATGCACCTGAGCACCCTGCTCCTGCAACGAAGTCCTGCTCACAAAGGCAGCGGGACAGGAGGGTTCCACTGCCAAATGCTGGAGCAGAGAAAGCCAGATATGTCTGAGCCAGTACTGGGCTGACCCGGCCCTCAACTTGACCAGAACCCTCTCTATGAGAGGGAATGGGGGAAAGGTGAACATGAACCTCCCTTTCCAGAAAATGGACGATGCATCTCAACAGAAAACTCCAGGCTCTGGAGCATGCAAACAGAAACACAGCAGATTTGTGTTGTATGGAGACACAAAAAGGTCTATGTCTGGGTGATGCCATTTTATGAAGAGGTCATCTGTGACAGTGTCTTAGAGCTCCCATTCATGGCTGAGCACCCAGGACAGACTGATGATCTGCAGGAGTGTTGAGGGTACTGGGCAGAAACACAGCCATCAGGAACATGTTGTGTTCCACAGCTCAGTACTCAACTCTCATCATCCCTCAGCAGAAAGGATATGAGGTGGACTCCGCCCTGATGGTTGATGCAGTATGTCACCAACATATTGTTAGTACAGATCAGCAGCTGATGCCTTGGAAGGAGGGTGGAAAAGGCCTGTGAGACCAAGCAAAACAGCCCTCATCTCCAGAGTGTTGCTGTGAAGAACCGTATCCAAGGGAGACCACTGGCCCAGAATCTGAAAGGGGCCCAGATGGGCACTCCAGCCCGAACCCGAGGCTTCCGTCATTGTCACCAGGAGGGGAGAAAGATGTAAAAAGGGAGACAGAGTCTTGGGGTTGAAGCAGTCCAACAACAGAAGCAGGGATCGACTGAGTGGCAGGATCATTGCTATGGGACACTCCAACTTGTCAGAATGCTGAAACCATTGGGTGATCCTCCCGTGCAGATGTGGCATTGGGACAGTCAGTATGGAATGAGGTCAATGAAATGTAGGAGGCATCTAGTGGAAACACAGTTGCTAGAAGACACCAGCTAAGACTGGGCCATCAGTCATGTAGCACGGTCAGAGGGCAGGAATAACTCACCCAGCCCCATGTCACAGCCCCTATGTATTGGAGGCACTGGCATAGTGAGAATCAACTTTGGCTCGTTTACCAGAATACACAACTGGTCGGATAGTTGTCTGGTTTGAAAAAGTACACAGACTATGGAATACCTCAACGGGACCTTCAGCAGGCAGTTGTCGATATACAGGAAGGCATACAGGCACTCTCTGAGAAGGACAGTTGCAATCACTGTAAAACACTTAACACAGAAACACAAACTTTGACGGGAGATGAGGACCGCTTGACCCACCTAGTCTGCCCATTTCCCTACCTATTGGATAAGCTACAGATCTTAGTTAACCAACAGCCGCCTTCTTCCTACCCCCCCACCAGAATTGCCTTGTGTCTGTTCCATGCATTCTTGAATTTCTCCACTGTTTTTGACCCCATGACCTCCTCAAGAAGGTTGTTCCATGCATCCACAACCCTCTCTGTGAAAAAATACTTCCTCACATTGCCCCTGAGCCCCCCAATCATCAAATTATGTCCCCTTGTTCTTGCACATCTTTTTTTCTTGGTAAAGACATGCAGTGCAAAAGACAAATCAAAGGGCAAGACACAGCTGAAAGTGCAAGCCTTGGAGCATGAAATGCAGGTACTTTCTGTGCGACTTGTGGATCTTGACATACAGGAATGCATTCTTCATATCCAGAGCAACTATCAAATCCCCTTTCAACAGTATAGGGAGGAGGGACTGCAGAGAGACAATTCAAAACTTTTTATATTCTATGAAAAGATTCTGGCCTCAAAGGCCCAGGACAGGCCTTAAAGCCCTGGTCCTTTCTGGTACCAGGATATACCGGGAATAATAGCTCAAGTCCTGTTTGGCAACCGGGATAGGCTTTATAGACCTTCTGCAGGGGAGGGTTTGAACCTCCTCCAGCAGGAGTGCAAGATGTCCTGGAAGGTACTGATTTGGTAAAGAAGGGGTCACTGGAGGGATAGAACGGAACTCTGGAAGATGGCCGCTGGGCTGGGCGGCCATCTGTCTGTGCTCTGAAACGCTACATGTTTGCATGGATTTTCCCTAAATTTTTATTCTCCATTTGCAAATTTCGGAGATAAACTATCATTAGGAGGATCCTTAGTCATTTAGCTGCCTCATTGTCATTGCAGATGAAGTACATTTTAATTTTGTAAGTAAGCAGAGAGTTAGTAGAGTATAGATAGTTTATAGTCAGGGTGGGTTAGCACAGGTAGGGCAAACAGTGAATGTAGATTAGGAGCTAGCTTCTTTATTTTTTAGATAGAACCCCTTACTTGAAGTTCTTTAGACAGAACCCCTTACTTGAAGTTCGGTGATTCCAGGAGATCTGGTAATTTTTATAGCGCTAGTCTGCTGCTTGGGGCTTATTCAGTGCTGTTCCCTTCCATCAGCTGGTCGGAAGGAGGAAGCTGAAAGAAGTTCGACTGGGGACTAAGTCCCATTTGGATAGGGGTCCTGATCTGTTGCCAGGTGCGCTCTGGTGAGGAGTGTTGGAAGATTGCCGCAGAGAGGGTGTTGTGAGGAGGGGCGGGGGGAGGGAGATTTTTGTTTGGAACAGTTTGTGGTTTCATCTTGTGGTATCGGGAGTATTTCATCTCATCATCCAGCCAAAGGACCACTGCCGAACTGTGAGTCCAGATTAAGCACAAATATGGTCTGCTGAACTGTCTACCATCAAGGAGCCTGCTAATACCACAAGGCTTAGTGGGGCTTGAAGTTTCAGGCCTGAAGATTGATGGTGGTCAGCTGGTGAATGGAGGTACTGTGAACTGACTAGGGGCCTGCCTGGTGGTTGTTTCAGGTGCCAGGCCCAGAGTTCAGCGGCTATCTTAGGAATGTGGCCGACTCTTGGGGGAGTCCCCATTTATCCATCAGGCTGTTGGGACTGCTGGATGGCTTTATTTCCGAATCTATGCTGGACTCTCGTTTTGGAGTTGGGCTGCACTCTGCTCCCCACCCATCTCTCTGAACTGTCAATAAGAACTTAGTACTGTGTGAGTGGTAGTGAGAGGACAACTCACAAAAGTTTTGTTTTGGGTTGATTTCATCTGACTGTTGAGAGAATTGCTGAAACCTGAACTGAACCGTATCCCCTTCTTAGCAGTGGTGGGAGCACTGTTTAAAGGGGTTGCCCCAGTGACTCTCCTCCCTCCTGGACTTGCAACTGAAATGCCTCCTGGAGAAGCTTTTGCTGAACTTCAAATTTGAAGATTCTTCTTATTTATTTATTTAGAAAATTCTAATAACTATAGAAGTTTTGGATGTGGGTGGAAATTGGGATTAGATAGTGTAGGATCGGTTGGTAGTGCTTGTATGGGAAATTTAATTGTATTTGTAGTATAAATGGTGACTGACTGCTTAGGATTTTTATATTAGTTTTGTTTATATTGTGTATTTTGTTCAGTTGGTTTAGTTATTTTAGTATTTTATTTTCGCTATTCTAGTCGTTCAGGCATTTGTAAGAGTCTTAGACCTCTCTGAATCAACTATCCGGCAGCCCTGCTGCTTGACCTCTACCCCCTTTTGTGATGCCCTCCTCCCTGCTGCCGCTATAGAGCGTTGCAGGAAGGTGGGTACTGGTAGGGGGAGTGAGGGTATGTGGCGGGGCGCCAGGGGCTCAACTGAGGTGAGGGGGATTGGGTTGGTATGGAGCAGAAGGTGCCCTAGGAGAAAATTGAGCCTTGAGAGAGGCCTGACATGTCTGGCTTCTGTTCCTAGGGTCCCCACTGGACCATGTGGGAAGGCAACTACAGGGCCTACAGCCATTATTGATCCACTCTGGGTAGTGTTATGCAAGGCCAAGTCAATGAGAAACAAGGCCACAATAATGTCGGACTTTACTTCTTTGGTTGACCTGGCATGCATCACGGAGACCTGGTTGGGGGACAATGCTTGTCCAATTTTGGAGGCAACAGTCCTTGCTGGGTACGCTGTGGTACACTGCCCAAGGAAGGATCGCAGAGGCGGGGTGCAGCCATCTGTTTTAGATCCAGCTTGAATTTCTCCGTACATCCAGTGAGTTCTATCTCATTGTTTAAATGTGTGGAAGTGCATGGGGGTCCAGGTGCAAGATGCAGAATTCTCCTGGTTTACCACCCTCCTGGGTCGGGTGGAGAATTTCTGCAGGAGGCTGCAGACTTCATCACTGACAGGGTTGGTGGGGTTAGAGTTGCCCAGATGGCTTATTCTGGAGGACTTCAATGGCTGGGTCAATGATGAATCCTTGCAACTTGGTTCTGACCTCCTCCAGCTGATGACATCGCTGAGCCTTGCACAGGCAGTTGCCTCTGTGACCCACTACCACAGCCACACCTTGGACTTGGTATTCTCACTGGGTCTCGAGGTCACTGACCTCAGGATTGATCAGGTTGCTTGGTCCGATCAGTGTATTGTGAAATTCTCATTTGGGGCACCCCCGATGATCCCTCCCCTGTTGAACTGATCAGCTATCGCCTGATAAAGGGATTGTCCCCAGAGGGAATTATAGTGGTAGTTGATTTTTCCAGTGTTAGTGCTGTTTGTGTGGCTGGCTTGGGTGAGATGGTGGCTGCCTATAAAAGGGCAGTCTCCGGGGCACTCAATGCCATTGCACCAGTCTGTATTTGACCCATGTCCTCTCGCCTCAGACCTCCATGGTTTGCAAGTGACCAAGGTGGCATGCAGCTCAAACTGAGGTGATGCCGATTCCAAAATCTTTGGTAACAGCCTAGAACTATTAGGATTAGGGTCACCCTGTCCTTCTGCTCCATGGGCAGTACCTTATGTATCTAGAGAAATGGGGGAAAGATGTATAGACAGACCTCCGTGCATGCATGAGAGAGTCCGTCCTGCCCTATGTAGGGTCCCCTTTTGAAGTGGAGGCAGACAGCCATCATTTAGGAAGCAAACAGATCCACTGGTGGGATTATCATTTGATGGACACCACCTGTAGACTCAGTGACCAATCATGGGGCACCTCCTTCCCACAGCTAGTATATCTGCAAGCTGGTTGTTCAAGTCTGTGTTGTATGCCATCATGAAGATAACCTAGAGCGAATTAGCCAGCTTTCATGTCCTCAGAACTTTTTCACAAAGCCTCAAGGTGTGGGCTCCTCCTTGCTTGTTTATTTACTGAGTTGTAATTTGATGGCTGGGGGAGGCACATTGAACCAAAGTTTGTTTCCCAGTGTGGTGCCGGAGAGGAGAGTATTACAGGAGAATAGGACGAATGTGCAAGTACAAGAGAATGCTGCACTAAAATCTGAATACAGGATAACACAAAAAAATACTTGTTGATGTAAAACATCGTAGTAGTGTTTTCTATGTGGACTTGCACAACCTGACCCTGACCTAGGGACGTGAACTCTGTGACAGCCAGACAAATAAAACTGCCTTGAACACCAGCAGGTTAATACAGAGAGGATCAAAAGACAGAGCAATCAGAAATTCTTAATTTCAGTGTGAAGCATTTGACAGCATCCAGAGGATATAAGCTACCCAAGCACTTTGAGGCTGAACCTTACTGTCAGGAGGCGATACCAGGCCACTGGCCATGACATCCTGCCTAGAGAAATTCTCTCCAGCTGCTGATTTACTCCCATTTAGGTATGAAAGCATGGCATTCACACATTAGGCATATATAGTCATCATAAGGCTTTGCAACCTACTTTACTGTGCAAATGCATTGAACTACCATGGCAATGAGTTGTTTTTGCATTGTTTTTTATAAGCTGGCAATGCACTGGCAACTCGCATTGTGTTCCTTTTCAACATTTCACCTGCCAGACAGCAACTTTTGTAGTAAGTCAGTAGTAAGTAAGTAAAATGTATTTATAATGCGCACTATCCCTGGAGGCTCTAGGCGCTATACATAGATAAAAACATATAATAAAACACGTAGTACAAAAATTAAGATGAAGTAACAATAAAATGTAACCCGCTTTACAGAAAACTAATGCAACTTAGTCTCATTTAAGAGGATCCAACACACAGTAACCCAGGGTAAATACCTCCTTAAACAGATTGGATTTTAGACCCCTTTTAAAAGCTTCCACCTAGAGGGCCTCCCTTAAAGACCTAGGAAGTAAGTTCCACAAGGCTGGATCGGCAACAGAGAATGCACGTTCACCAGATGATTTCAGTTGGACCCTGAGAACTGTCAGGAGACCCTCCTAAGAGGAACAGAGAGAGCAGGGCAGCTGGTAGAAAGACAGTAGGTCCAGCAGGTAGCTAGGCCCCAGGTCATGCAGGGCTTTACAGCTCAGCAAGCCTACCTTGAAGGCAATCTGCCACCTCACCAGCAGCCAGTGAAGACCATGTAAGACTGGCATTGTGTGACTGGATGTGGGCAGGCCTACCAATAACCTGTCCACCGCATTCTACACTAGCTGCAGGCAATGTAGGGCACCTCCAGTTAGCCCCAGATGCAAGACATTGCAGTAATCTAGCCTGGATGTCACAAAGACACGTATCAGTGAGGACAGGTCATCAGGAGAGATAAATGGTTTCATTCGGGAGATAGTCCTCAAGTGGAAGAAACCACTTTGCACAATGGCCGACACCTGAAACTCTAGTGCCAGACCACTGTTGAGGATAATGCCCAGGTTTTTCATCTTGGCTGAGATAGTTAACTGGCAGCCAACAGAGTAGTAAACCAGAGTTCTCCCCCACCTGCCCGGCATCCCTCCAATGACCAGGCTCAATCACCAACACCTCCATCTTGTCTGGGAGCTTTGTCCAGTTGGAGGACATCCAGCACTGGACCTCGGACATGAGGAAATTAAATTCAGAGATCGCATCCTGTTGCCTGGGTGCAACAGACATGTACAGCTGGGTGTCATCTGCATAGCAGTGAAAAAAACATGCTGTACTGCCTAATAATGTCTCCTAGGGGCAGCATATACACCACAAAGAGCATGGGTGACAGAATCAAGCCTTGCAGGATTCCACAGGACAGGGACATTGGGTGGGAGGAGAAAATACCCATCACCACTCTACGTCCTGCCTGTGAGACACGACTTGAACCAGTTGATAACTGTTCCAGTGAGTCCACAATGGTCTCAAAGGCAGTCTATTAACACCTCAGGATTGATGGTGTCAAATGCAGCAGGGAGATCAAGTAGGAGAAGAACATTTATAAAATGTTTTTACTTCTCAGTTTGAATACAGAATACCCTTCTATTCATGTCGCAATACAAAATACCTTCAAAACAATCACACAAACAACTGACAATACATAAGCAATAAGACAAAACAGAGTGTTGGCTATCAGGAGTTAATGTACGTCCAGGTGCAGAATGAGGCACAAAGCGCTTGACCTTAGTACCTTTAACAGCTAAGTGCATTAACCCCAGACAGACAAACATCTGCAGTGACTTACTATACTCATAAAATGGGTAAACTGAGAAACAATTAAAAGAAAAGGGCAAAGAAAATGCAAGGTACTTTTTTTTTTTTTTTTTTTTAAATAAGTAAAAGTTATTCTTTCCCTACTTGTCAATCAGCAGTCTTTCCACACGTTCGATAGACAGAATGTTTGTTGATTATGAAACACAGGAATTGAAGATTTTCAGTGCATTAAGGTGGTAGCCATGTTTGTGATGGCAGTCACAGATGAGTGAAATGGCTTATGAATTCTGTAAGTGAGTGCCCATATTACAAATTCTATTGCCTCAACTTGTTCCAACCTGTGCATTTCTGAGGAATTAACATATACTGTAGGTCTTGAATCTCATTTGGCCAATCAAGAAGCAGGATATTTTAAACCCCTTTTATTCATTAATAAAAAGTAATGGGCATACAGTTGAGTCGAGAAACTAATTACCCCGAACTGCTCACCTAAAAATGCAAGTGTTACGTTTATATCTGAAATTAGGGATTGAGGGAGCTGAATACGTTTTTGGAGGGAGGTTGTTCCACAGGATGGGGACAGCAACAGGAAAAACTCTGTCCTCTGCTGACTTTAATCTTGACCTAGGAACAACCAACATCCCCATACCGGAGGATTGCAAAGTACAGTTATATAAGAACTTATTGTAATAGAACATTTTCAAGAGGATCTCTTGCAGCAGGATTTAGCCACCAGGCAGTATGATCACTGGGAAACTTTCCAGCTAGCAGTCTACCAGAGGGGGAAGTCACCCACTGATGTCAGCCAACCCTGTAAGAGTGGGCAGCCCCCATAGCATCCTCAGTTCTCCTGCCAGAGACCAAAAGTAGAACATGCTAGGAGAACCAAGGAGAAAGCCAAGGCAACTGTTAGAAAGCAAAAAGAATCAGAGTCCTCCAATGGGAGGGAAAGCTACAAAAATAAATAAAAAAGGGGAAGGAGAGAGGGAAAGCAAGGTCTGCTGCAAGAGGTCCTCTCGAAGATCTACTGTTACAGTAAGTTCTTAAGTAACTGTACTGTCTTACTTCGAGGGTATCTCTTGCAGCAGGCCACACCCATAGGATGAGTCCCAGGCAGTTGTTATACAAAAAATGTCAGACAGTCCAGGAGGTAGGAAGAGAGGACTTAAGAAAGAAGGCCCTGGAGCACAGCTAACCAGACATTGGCTCTGCACCGACAGGTGATGTCCAGACTGTAGTGCTTGGCAAAAGTATGGAGGAATGACCATGTAACACACCTGGAAGTTTCTTACTGTACTTCCTGTAACAGAAAATAATGCAGTTGGCCAACCATTTGGACAGACACTGCTTAGATACTGGGGCCTCCCTTTCCCAGAGGGGAAACAAACAACTGTTTGGAGTTCCTGCAGTCCTTGGTACAGTGTGTACAGTAACGCATAATTCTATGCAAATCCAAAGTATGGAGCAATGCTTCCCCTGGTTTGGCATGATCCAGGAAATAAACAGGCAGGTGGATGGACTGATTTAAAGTAAACTCAGACACCACCTTGGGGGGGAACGTGGGCTTAGTACACAAGGATACCCCGTCTTTGTGAAAAACCAAATAAAGCTGCTCACATGAGTGCCTGGAGTTCAGAAACCCTCCAAACAGAAGTAATAGCAACTACAAACTATGCTTTCCCCGAGAGATAGTGTAGCTTGCAACTCGCAGCAGGTTCAAACGGAGGCAAGGTGAGCTTTTCTAACACAAAATGTAAGTCCCAAGCCAGGACACAGTCGTGGATAGCAGGCTTCAGGTGCAGAATGGCTCTCAAAAACATTTGAGTGAGGGGACTTCCGGTGACGTCATGCACTAGGAGACAACTCGGGTTGCGAGGCTCCCTAACAATACCGCTAAAACACCTCGATTAAACCCACGATTTCCAACAAAAGAGAACCTGATCTCCAAAAGAGAGGTGGTACAATGCCCAAGAAGAGGCGACTGCCTGCGCTGCCTCCTAAGCTTCAGGATGGCAATAGATCGCCAGAGGAGGATTCGAGAGGGCGATTTCGGCCTCGCCAGCTTCTAGACACAGTAAAAACGAGGGCCAACCAGATCCCCTCTTTTCAGCCTTACAGAAGCAAATGTCTCAATGCTGGCTGAAATCAGAGATTTTAGAAGGGAAATGAGGAGTACTGTCACGGCTCTCCGCACCGACATCGGGAAACTTGAAAAGAAGCAAGAGGAGCAGGAAGAGCAGTTGAATGCTACTGACGGTAGAATAGGGGAAGCTGAAAGCGCGATTGTGCAGCTGCATGGCCTACTGAGGGGCCTTCAAGACAGGGCAGAAGACGCCGAAAGCAGGAATCGCCGAAATAACATCCGGCTGTCAGGACTACCGGAGGGCACAGAAGGAAATGAAAGTATTCCATTCCTACAGAAGATGCTCAGGGAGCTGTTAAAATTACCAACAGAAATCACGCTCGAGATGGAGAGGGCTCATAGGACACTAGGCCCCAAGCCAGCCCCGGGAGCTCGTCCACGTACCCTGTTAATAAAGTTTCTGAGGCACCAGGAGAAGGAAACGGTCTTGCACACAGCGTGGAAGCAAGGAGAGGTCCACTATGGCCCACACAGGCTTTTTTTTGAAAACGACTTCGCCCCGGAGGTTATGGCCCGACGGAAGGCCTACATACCAGTGATGAGGTCACTTAAAGCGGCAGGAGTGCGCTTTCGTTCGCTGTACCCAGCAAGAATGGTAATCTATTTTAAAGAGGGGGCCCATACGTGTGAAAACGCAGCGGAAGCAGCACTGGAACTTAAAAAGAGGGAAATAGAGCTGAAACAGCAACAAAGGAAAACTGGAGCTACCCCCGCCAAATTGGCCCAGAAGGTCTGGAACATGGGACCAAAGGATGCCAGACGCCGACAAGGCCTGGAGGCTATTCAGTCAATCGTTGAGTCCCTGAGAGCAAGATCTAAGGACACAGTAGCGGAGAGCACTGAAACCCCTAAAACTTGATTAGACATAAGTATACCCTGAAGTTGGACTTAATTAAATGTGGACTGGATAAAAGTTATCTGTTTAGAGCCCACAGTTATACTAGCCCTTTGATGGGGCCTTGGCATGTTAGTCAGGGGTTGGGGAGGGGGACAGGGAGGTGTATGTAAGATAGGCAGAAGTGAATTATGAAGAGGAGTCCAGGGATGGGGGGCAGAGTGGAAGTCCTAGGGCCGCGCCACACTACGAGAACCATTGGGGAGGCTCTGAGAGGCCATAAGGGATAGGTATGCAATCCGGTGAACTCGGGAACATGGCTACAAAGCGGATTAAAATGGCGATGGAGAGGGCTGGGCGGGAGGAGGAAGATGGGGCGAGGTTAAGGGAGATTTTCATATCAGCCTTCATTGGGCCGGGTAGTTAGGATGGAGGTGAATAGTGCCGAGGGTATCGGTCGGGGGGGGGGGTTTGAAACAGATGCGCAACTACAAGGGATACTTTACTAATGTTCATCACGGGCTACTAGAGAGAGGGACCAGAGATCAAACCAGGAATCCAGACATGGCAGCACTGTGTAAATAGTAAGGAAAGCAGCGATAGGAACATGCTGAAACCGCTGCCAGGTTGATAGGGCAAGGTGGAGGGTAAGGGGATTGGCACAGTGGGGTAAGGAGGGAAGAGGAGGGTAATGTGTCCTTCAGCTGATGTAAGGGCCATGAGACGCAAAAGAGGTTGGGGGGAGGGAGAGGGGGGGTACTAATTCCTCCGGTCGAGGTAAGAAGCAGCTTGAAATGAATAGGGGTGAATTGGGAAAGTGGGCTGGAAGGGAAGGGGAAGATCGGGAGTCCCCTATGATGCACCAGGGGATACCTCCCAATTTACTTAAATACCCGCCGGAGGGCTGGGATCTAGGGGACTGGAGCAGAACTACTGTAGACGTAATATTACGAGGTGGGACGGGTTGGAGCCTAATGCGATTGAGGGGAAGAGGGAAGAGAATATCTGGAGAGGATCGGCATAAACAGCCACTGCGTCGGGTTTGGCCAACCTCCAGCTAATGCAGGGAAGGGGTGGGTAGTCCCACCTCCTCTGGATAAGAGTGGATTGCTACTTGGGCCAGAACCATGATTGATAGAGCTCACAGCCAGCGGGACGAATCATGGCGGGGGGGGGGAATACTTTCTCCTCACCCCATTCCTTTGGAATGTCCATCACTAACTACGTAGATGATGGCGAAGGAGACTGACTACACAGGCAGGTAAAGGTGAGAGGGGCACAGCGTGAGGACCAGGATCAGAGCTCTTCTGCCTGGACCTCGGGCCGGTCGGAGGAGGCACAGTGACCGAGCGAGTGACAAGGGCTTAGGGACCGTGCCCCTCAATTAAATTGACCGATGAAATCCCCTGCTCCGGACGCACGGCGGCAGTCCCTCTAGCAGTAGTATAACTTATAGGGAAGCCGGCAACTCCTGCATGACGGACACCTTTCCTACCAGACAGGTACCTGAAGCCCCGGGAAAAGGGAGATTAGGTTGGGTCATACACCCAGCCTCAGGTCAGGGCCTTGCCCAGACCGGTGGAAGTGCCAGGAATGGTTGAGTTGGCCAAGTTGGCCAGGACGGGTAAGCTAGTTGCTGTGCCTACTGTTGTGTGTTTGTATACTGTCATGTTGATGTTGTATTGTTTTATCGAAGTCACCAAATTCATATTATGGGTTACAGTCACAAACTGGGTACGACCCAGGTGTGGGCTCCTGCGGAGGACTGGGAAGGCCGGGCTTAACAGAGTACAAAAGGCATGCAAATGCAAGTACACGCTATGAAGTTGCTTTCCCTTAATGTTAAGGGTTTGGCTTCACCGATTAAGAGAACCAGGGTATTGACCTATATAAGAAGGGCGAAGGCAGATATTGCCTTTATACAGGAAACACACATGAACCAGGCAGAACATGCCAAACTTGCCAAACTAAGTAGGGGACAGGTATTCCACTCATCCTGTAAGGACGGAGGAAGCGTGGTGTGGCAATATTGTGCCACAGCACAATCCAATTCAGGTGGAATCCACTTGGTCTGACCCGGGGCCGATTAGTTATGGTACGGGGAAATTAATGGAGTGGGGTGACTCTGCAAATGCCTACCTCCCACGGGTATGACAACCTCCAGATTGAGACCTTTGCTAGATAGAGTGGTACAAAAAAACTAAAGGCATACTTATTCTAGCGGGGTTTAACCTGACCATGGCCCCTGGATTGACTCGACCAATCGGAGACCATGAAAGCTAACATCCACCCAAAAGTTTTTAAAAGGTTTATATCGGAGGTGGGATGTGCGATGTTTGGCAGAAACTACACCTCATGCCCAGAAGTTCTCCTATTACCCCGGTACACACCGCGTCGATTCCCGTAGAGATTATACATTCACCCAAATTGAAAATGTGGGCCTAGTTCGGATGCCCAACTGGGAGATATCTCCATCTCGGATCATGCTCCCTTGACGTCCTGCTGGGAGTGGGGCCGGCAACCTAGGAACACACAGTGGAGATTAAACCCTATCCACCTGCGATCGGGAAAGTTTAGGGAGTTCCTCTCCAATAAAATTGAGGAAATAGTGTCAGAAAATCCACCACAAGACTCCACCCCCTCAGTACACTAGGACACAATCAAAACTGTCCTCAGAGGGCACATCATAAAGTACACGGCAGAGTTAAGGAGACAGCGGCAAGAGCGTAGGAATAAACTGGAGGACACGCTTCATTTCCTTCAGCTGGCACATCAGCAGGGAGACGAATCGGTCCTCCCTCAATTAAAACAAACTAGGTGGGAGCTAGACCGGATGGCCCAGGAACAAACCGAAATAGCCCTAACTTTTCTGAGACAAAGATATTACGAAGTAGGCCCAAGAGCAACAAGGTTGCTCGCTTATCAGGTGCGAAAGCAAAAAAAGGGGGCCACTATCACGTCTGTAAGACACCCTAGTGGAGACCAACAGGTGACCCAAGTCCAAGACATAGTAGACGCATTTGCAAAGTTCTATAAGACTCTCTATACTCCAGAGACTACAGTCTCTGCTGAGCAAATGGTAGAACACTTGAATGTTGTCTCTCCCGTCCTGTCTGAGGCGCATAGAGACGACCTAATGAGGCGTTCACTGAGCTGGAGGAAGGTCAAGCAATAGCTAAGCCAAATCTTTGAAGGCCCCGGGTCCTACTGGTATGGTTCAGAGTTCTACAAGGCGATAAAAACTAAGATTGACCCCTTACTCCTTCGCGGTATTCAACTCGGGTCCTGCAGGAGAGTCCCCACCTCAGTCGTGGTCCTATGCCACTATATCAGTCATACAAGCCAGGTAAGAACCCACAAGAGTGTGCCTCATACAGACCGATATCTGTACTTAATCAAGACTACAAACTATTCATGAATATAGTAGCACACCGGTTAGACAGATTATTACCCTTACTAGTACACAAAGACCAGACGGGGTTCGTTAGATCTCGCACTACTACAGATAGTATTAAACGATCCCTTTACGTGGTGCAGCAAATGCAGGAGAGGGGTGAAGCGGTGGCCTTAATTAGTCTCGACGCAGAGAAGGCATTTGATAGGGTCTCCTGGCCCTATTTGTACCACACTCTAAGCAAATTCGGATTCCGGCCTTTGTTCGTCCAAATCCTTCAAAACATATATTCCGCTCCCAAAGCATGTGTCAAGGTAAACGGGCACCACTCGGAATTCTTTCAACTTGAGAGGGGCACCCGCAGGGTTGCCCACTATCCCTACTGTTCGCCATGGTCATTGAACCTTTGCGAGCATATCAGGGAATCCAATCAACTCGGGGATCAAAATAGGAGACACGGAGCATCGTGGTAGCTTTTTAATGCGGATGACATTCTTTGTATCTACGAGAACCCGAACGCACTGTCCCAGTAGTGAGACAGATACTGAAGGCGTACGCACGGTAAGTCTGGATACAGACTCAATCTCACCAAAACAGAGATCCTGACTTTTAACTATAACCCCATCGCAGGACGTCAGCAGATTATCCCAGGTAGATGGGACCTGGAAAAACTGAAATATCTTGGTATACATATCCCAAAAGACCCCGAGAAATATTATAAATATAATTACATACCATTTGTCTCCCAGCTAAAGCAAGAACTACAAGCCTGGGCCACCCTGCCCCTTGGCCTTTCTAGGAGGATAGACCTGATTAGAATGATAGTCCTACCGAGGGCATTGTATCTATTTCAAAATATCCCCCTTAAAGTCCCACTGAAAATGTTTAAAGACATAAATAGGCTTATACGAAACTTCATCTGGACCTCTCGGAGGTCCCGAATCCAATTGGGGATTCTCACTTTATCCCGCCAAGAAGGAGGTTTAGCTCTCCCAGACTTGAGGCTTTATCAACAAGCCACCACCCTTACACATATAATGACTAGACAGAGGGGACATCTTACACCACATTGGTTGGAGATAGAAAGAGCCCTGATGGGAGACCGGGCGTACTTCAGATCCCTGTATGGGCAGGATGGAAGTAGGGAAGGTTGCGAGTGTTCTGACCCCTGGCTACGAGCGCAGTTTAGAAACTGGGCCGTAATTAAAAAGACGCAACAACTAGGGCCATATCAGTTACTCATATGCCCGATCTCAAACTTAACAGACTTCACCCCCAACAACTTGGACAACGGCTTCCTTCGCTGGGAGAAACAGGGGTTGAGATATCTAGTGCAGATAATGACCCAGGGAATCACCTGGTCATATGCGGAGATCCAGGGGAAATTCCGCATCCCACATAGGGATTTCTTTAGGTACCTCAACTGCGTCACTATATAGAGAGCCAACCACGTAATGGTGTAGGACCCTGAGGGACACCCGACATTGGTACGCTATCTGATACAGCTAAATGCTACAGAGCACCAAGAGCACCTTGTCTCAAGATATTATCAGGCTTCAATCACCCAGAGGAGCTCGGAATGGAGGGCATTCGCCCAAGTGGTCGAGGAGACGGACTTCAGATCACTCTGGAGGACTGAGACAAGCCTCCGCGCCTTGTCCAGCCGAACAACGAAGCTCTCACCAGTGGCGGAATTCACCTGGAAAGTACTAGTTCGATTTTCCGACCCCAGTGGTCACCCAACACTACTCCTCCACCTACACTGCAGAGTGCTGGAGACAGTGGGAAAGATGCGCTAACCTGACCCATGTATTATGGACATGTTCTGCCCTGCAGGGCTTTCTGGTGCAGCTCAAGCCCAGTTACAGGAATTGATAGATACACAACTCAAGCCACGCCAGGTATTTCTATTTCTTGACCTTCCTAGATCGTTAAGGGGTCCCAATACCAGATATCTGTTTACTTTATTAATAGCAGCCGTAAAGAAGGCAATCACTAGACTATGGTTAACCTAAAACACCCACAGTCCAAGACTGGTGGGACATCACACTGCAAATATATAATATGGAAAAAGTTACACAATCTGAACGACAAGGAGAGAAATTTAAGGCCAGATGGACAAGATGGCAAATATATTACATGCAGAAGGACCCACGTTTGTACCCCTAAGATAGTAGAGTAGCATGGGACAGGGTGAGCGCACATGGTGAGCCGGTGGAGCAGATTGGCTATGGATGGCGCCCAGCCTGGCCTTCCCGGTCCTCCAGGGAGGGATGCCCCCTGAGGAGAAATGCCCTGGATGTTCGGGACTTTGTGATGCAAGCTGCACCGCTTATTAGCTGCGTTGAAGTAAGGCCGAAGCAATGGACTGGAACTGGAAACACGCAGGGATTAGCCCTAAAGGAAGTCATAGCACTAGTAAAATTGGACTGCAATATCTGTAATGTCTGGCGCATGCTTGAAAGCTGAAATGTTGGTGACTTATGTGTATATAAGTTGAAAACTCAATAAAAAGAAGAATTACAAAAAAAAAAAAACATTTGAGTGTGGCAGACCAGAATGACTCAGGTGGAAGCAATGGAACGGATTACAGCAACGTTGAGGCTACAGAGCGAATGGTTTGCTCAAATATGGTCCCCATGGTACTAACATAAGTGAAGAAGAAAAGTTGACCCCTACATAAGTTTGTGTCAGGAAAGTGGAGAACAGAACTAAGTCTTAGTGACAGAAGGATAATCATTGATGCCGTGGATAATAGATGCAATTCAGTGCCCGCCTTTAAGTTGAAGTTTAAGTTTGAATTCAACTGTATTCTTTAATTTGAAGAAAATTTTAATCTTAACCAGAACACATAAGCTTGAAACCAGAGTTTTTATTCAATATTAAGTAAGCTTCTAAGCTGTTAACAGAGCAGTTATGTTTAAAAGGACAGAGCATAGTTGACTATATAAGTGGATTGAAAGCTGAGGGGTAACAGCTAATTATGTGAGATGAACCCTAATGTTTAGCAATGTAATCAATTAAAGTCAAATGTGAGACTTAAAGAAATGATCTCAGTATCTGAAATGAAGTGGATTTATATAATCAAGTCTAAATAAAAGGAAAAATAAAAAAGGGCGGAACTAGAATAGTCTGTAAAACAATGCCTATGGAGAGATAATGTATATAGCTATACAATGATCTATGTGATGTCCTAAGTGACAACTAATAAAGCTAAGTTTAAAAAAAACAAACATTTGAGACACGTCTAGTTGGGCCACTGAATGGCCATCTATGGGAACATGGCAGCAGATATGGCTAAAAGATGAACTTTAATCGAGGAGTACTTCAGATCTGAGTTTGAGGGGGAAAGCAGGTACTTCAAAATCTGGTTCACTGGACAGATGAAGAGATCCAGATGGCGCGATGCAACCCATATGGTAAAGCGCTTCCATTTCATAGAATAAGTGGCCCGAGTGGAGGGCTTCCAAGCCACCACCAAAACATCTGCCACTTTAGGGGACACCCTAAAGCTCCTGATGGCTACGTCTTCAGAAGCCACGCATGAAGATGAAGAGACTTGAGATCCGGATGGACCAGGGTACCCTGCTCCTGGGAGAGTAAACCTAAGCAGAGGGGCAGGGGCACTGGAGGTTCCACTGCCAACTGCTGAAGCAAGGGGAGCCAGATCTGATGAGGCCAGAAGGGGTGATTAGGATCAGTGACCCCTTCCATCTGTAGTTTGATCAGAACCCTCTGAAGGAGTGGTATGGTACGGAAGATGTACAGAAACTGCCAGGCCCTGAAGCAAGTGAGCAGAAAAGCGGCAGTTTTTCGTTGAGTGGGGACGCAAAAAGGTAAATCTCTGGATGGCACCACCGGTCGAACAGATCTTCCACTGCTGAGGACAGGAGTTCCCACTTATGAGCCCAAGATAGGGACTGGCTTGGGCTCTCAAAGCCTCCCAAAACAGGGGATAAGAATGAGTCCCTCCCTGTTTGTTGATATAATGGAACATGCTGGAGTTGTCTGTTTGAATCAGCAATGGGCCTGGGGAGAGATACGTCTGGAGGGCCTGAAGGACGCACAGAACTGCTTGCATCTCCAGAATATTTATGTGGAGACCAGCCTCTATGGAATTCCACTGCCCTCGGGTCTGGTGGGCACCCAGAGGAGCCCCCCAGCCGAGACTCAAGGAATTCATTGTGAGGATCTGCTGTGGGGGTAGAATGCAAAATGGATCCTCCCCTTAAGGATATTGCTGGGCTCCAGCCACCACAACAGCAACCGCTGGACCAGATCTGAGACCAAGACTGGCTGCTCCGGATCGTTCACACATTGGACCCACTGGACCCACATGGCCCATTTTGGAATCCTCATATGCAGTCTGGCCAGAGGCACTGTAACAATGGCCAAGGCCATGAGTCCCAGGAGGTGAAGAAAGACCTGGGCTGGGACACAATGCTGGAGGAGTGCAGGTGGGCTTGATCCAGGAGATGCTCTGTCCTGTACTGAGGAAGAAAGGCCATCCCTTGGGCTGTATCTAACACTGCCCCAATGTACTGGAGCCACAGGAAAGGGGTCAGAAAAGATTAGAGGAGAGTGTTGGTAACTCCCAAATCCTGGAAGAGGTGGCATGCAGAGTCCAGGATTTGGGCCAGGTGCTCCTTGGATGGAGCTGTCAACAGCCACTCATCCAGGTAAGGGAACACATAAAGCCCCTGACATCTGAGGGCAGCTGCCAGTACCTCCAAGCATCTGGTGAATATCCAGGGTGCTGAGGACAAGCCAAAGGGCAGAGCCCTGAACTGGAAGTAGGCTCCCTGAAAAAGGAACGAGAGGAAACCCCTGTGAGAGGTGCACACCTTGATATGCAGGTATGCGTCCTGCATGTCAGGTGAGCAAACCCAGTCCCTCTGATGTAACAAGGGCAACAGTATCTGAAGGGTCACCATCCTGAATCTTTGTACTGAATGAACAGGTTTAGCCCACTGAGGTCCAGGATAGGCCTGAGGTCACTGGTGCATTTGGGAACCAGAAATAAGAGAGATGACCAGAAATTACCAGAAATGAGAGTAGAACCCCTGCCCTAGCTGGGACTCTGGAATGGGTTCAATGGCCCTTTTGCAGATAAGAGCCTGGATCTCCTCCCGAGTTAGTGTAATGTGGCTGGGGGGGAAATAAAAGCTCTAGGGAGTGGCCATGCTCAAGGAGCTGCAGAACCCAGCTGTAAGGAGTTATGTTCTACCACCTGTCCAGGTGGAGGAAGAAGCGACCCTCTATGACCACCTCCTGCATAACTGGATGGAGGGGGGCCAGATAAGGAGTCAGGGTGTGGAGGCAGCTGCAGCTGGGGCTGTGGAGGCCTCTTTGGCACTTTTGCTGGTGGACAGGGTGGGGGCAGGCAAGGCTGACGCTGATGCCCTCCGCTTGCCTTGGGGCTTGGCTGGTGTCCAGGGCTGCCTGGCAGGTGTCTGGCAAAAGGAAGATCTCTGGCTAGTTCTTGGTTGTAAGTGATACAAGGAGTGAACAGATCAGATAGCCTGTCCCGAGGCCTGCAGCTCAGAGAGGATGTCCTCAATATCACCACCAAAGAGGAGGTTGCCCCTGAAGGGAGCTTTTAAAATGTACAGCTGGACATCTTGGGTGAACCCAGACAACCTGAGCTATGAGTACCTGTGTAGGCATATGCTGGTAGCTTCTGCCTGGGCTGAAACATCCACAGCATCACAGGCCACCCTGAGCAGGTGGGTACCAACATTGGAGGCTGACTTAAGCAATCATCATGGAAGGACTGAACAGCATCCCTGGCCTTATCCCACAGTGCATTCTGATACTACAACATGTGGGCGAGATAATAGAGGGCACAGATCGTCAAAGTAGAGGAGGTGAACACCCGTTCCCTGAAGAGGTCCAACCAATGGGGCTCTCTGTCTGGTGGAAGGGAGCTCAGGTGCTTTGACTGCTTAGTGCGGTCATGAGCAGTACTGACGACCACTGAGTCAGCTTGGGCCTGCTCCCCCAGGAAAGGCTTGCCTGCCAGGGCGTGGTACAACCTGTCAGCTTGCGGGACATGGCCAGGACAACTTTGGGCCTGTGCCACACAGCCACAGTAACATCCTCGTATGTGTCAGTAAGAGGGGAGACCACCAATGGAGGGGAGTCAGGCTTACAAAGGTAAGTTGCTAATGGACATCACTCTGGGTCCTGTTCTTCGGTTCTGAACCCCATCGCCTCCTGGATGTGCCTCATAATGGCAGAGAGGGAGGGGTCATCTGGAGGGGATTTAGAGATGTTCTTATGGGACTCTTGCCCTCTGAGGAGCCTGTGGAGGTGGTGGGAGACCTGCTAATATCCCTATCATCTGGATCTTCCCCTTCATCAGACAAAAGCAAGTCAGGAGATTATCATCACATTATCGGGGGTGGAGTGGCAGTCTGTCAGGGCCGGATTAGAAGGGGCTGGAGAGGCAGGCCCTGGAGGCTGATTCTGTGTGACAGGGGTCGCCAGGCCTGGAGGCACAGGGACCAGCATCTGCAGGATGCTCCAAAGAGATGAGACCAATGTTTGAATATCCACCAATACCAATGACTGTCCAGCTGGTGCTGCGTAAGGATACACCGGCGCAGGCTCTACAGGTGCCAGTGTGGGATAGACCGGCGATGGTCTGAAGGGTGTAGGCTTAGGAAGAACAAGAAAAGGGCCAGTGGGTGTCGGCTGAGGGTAGGAGGAGGAAGACTCCTGAGTGGTTGAGCAGTGGTGTGGTGACTGCAAGCAGGAACAGGAGGACCAGGGTCTATCGCAGTCCTTATCCTTGTGTTTATGCTCCTCACTGACCTTGTCCCAGGACTTAGAAGAGTGAGGGCCCAAAGACTGGGGAGGCAGAGGAGCTCCTGGCCTACAGTTCGCTTTCCGTGGAGGCAAGCTTCTGCTTAAGAGGAAAGTTCTTGGGTGTCCACTGATAGCATTATCAGGTGTCCTGGTTGAATTTCTGTCAAAATTTGTAGGCTTGGATGTTGTGATCTAGGCCTAAGCAGTAGACACAAGCAGACTGGCCATCCTTCACTGGAATTTGCTAACCGCAGGCACACTTTGTAGAATGATCTGTAGACGACGTTGGTTTAGAAGACATAAATGATGGACAAAACCATAAAAAGATGGAAAAATAACTAAAGTGAGAAAATAAAAAAAATGAAGTGCAATAAGAAAAAGGCATGAAAATGGCAGACAACTGAAGTTGGGGCAGTTTTATTTTATTTATTTATTTATTTATTTGTACATCGGTTTATAACCTTTGAGCCAGAGGCTCATTTCCAAAGGTACCTCGTCACATTGAGGACAAATACATAACAGACTTTTGGTTACAGCATATGGGTTACATAGTTAGCAAGCATATGTGATTACAGCAGTTAAACAGATAAGCCAGTTTAGTAACAATGGCACATTCTTGCACGATGGTAAAAGCAAGCAGCAGGATAATCGCAGTTCAATCAGCAATGGGTGAGGATTAAAAGATGTGTGGTGAGGATGCCGCCCAGTGGGCATTGTCATCGTTTTCAAAGATCCGACATACATTAGTCAACAATGGAAAAAAAAAAATGAGGAGGTTATGGGGCCGCCCACTCTTAGAGGACTGCCTGATGTCAGTGGGTGATGTCGGTGGTGGGCGGCCCTCTCTGGTAGACTGCTAGCTACAAAGTTGCCATGTGATCTTAGTGCCTGGCAACTAAGTCCTATCAGTGTGGCCTGCTGCAAGAGAAACTCTCAAAGTAAGATCTTCCATATATCGGAGTGGGTTGCAAGAAGGTCCATTAGGTAGACAGGTCACAGTCTATATGGGGCCTTACAGGTTAACTCATTTTTACCTGGGCAGCCATTTTTTTTATCAGGTTAAGCAATGGATGGTTTGGAATTTATATGGAGTTCTTGGAAGTAACAGGTTAAAAGAAGGATTTTAAAATCAATCCACAATCTGACCGGCTGCCAGTGCAGAGAATACAGCACAGAAGTAATATGATTTCTCCTCCTGTCAGTCTATAGATCTAGACAGACATTTTAAATGCAATGAATAGCATTCATTCAGGCTGCTATTTGCACAGTCAAATTCATAGATATTACTAAACAACCCTGTTGGCAAATGTTTATCTTTTGCCATCAAGTGACTGTTATACTTGAAATGAATCATGTTTTGAGAAAGCAATACAACTACTATACAAATAACGTTAGCATTTGCCAACAGTTCCTGACTAATGTCAGTATTAGTGATGAACAAATATAGTCTCAGTAGAGAACATATTAAAATATAAGCAAATGATGCAGTTGGGCTGTATTGCATATAAATCATCACTATTAGTCAGATGATAAGTTCAGGTCAAATAGATGGAACCCAAAACACATAGATGAGTCTTGGTCTGGACAAAGGCAATGGAAAGCTCTTTGTGGATGAGAATCACAATAACCTTAGTGTTACATGCAGTGTATAGAATAATAGATGATGGTTGTCGAATTACAAGGAAATAATTCCATTTTGGTTCATTCTTTAAACTACTTGGACACTGTGTTTATAAGTATTTCCTTGTACCAACTATTCAGATTTAGTTTTTTGCATAATACATGGTCATGAGATCCCCTCTCAAACGTTCCTCCCTGCTGCTGTTCCCTAGGCTGCCTGACAGTAAGTGGGGAGGAGTTGGGGGGGGGGGGTCTTCTGTACCTCCAATGGTGCACAATATAAATTGTAAGAGAGATGTGTGGCTTGTTGTGAACTGGAAGAGACCGTAAACGTCAGTAAAAGGTGAAATGGAGCAATTGTAAAACTATTTACTTTCACAGATGAGTGAAAAGTTCCTATTCTGATATCAGAACAATTAGTTATGACTTCTGTTGTATTCTTTTATACATTATTACGAGGCTTATCCATACATTCTAATTGCCCAGTTCCATATAATCTGGGACTTTGCCCCCAACCCCATAAGCTGTGAGGGTATCACGTCAATTCATCGCAAACAAAACAGCGCACGCATTACAGCGCAGATGAAATAGAATTAAAATTCAGCGTAATTGGTAAATCATCGCAAGTGTCAGCTCAGCGCATCAGACATCAGTTCAACAGACCAATCATCGCTAAGCTAAGAAATCGGCTATTACAATGCAATTTACGTTATTTTAGCTTTTTACAGACTGAGAATAATGAGGTTATCATTATTGGAAAAGGACACCACGTCAATTCAGGTCACAAGCTTGACTTTAGCATGCATAATATTCCTGGCATCCTGGAGTTTGCTCAGTAAAGGCTATTCTGGCAGAGCTGGTTTCCGATACCAAATCAATTCGGGCTGCGTTGTTGAAATGCAAGTGAGATCACTCGAGGAGAAAGAAGTGGTGACTTCGCGAAGGCGGTTAGCCAAAATGAAGTGCCCTTTTCTGCCAAGTGGCTGACCCACCAGCTTCCACAGGGTTCTGTTTGGTTTTGCATCACTTTGACCCCTCTCTAACGTTCGCACGTTCCAGCAGTACTGGGTCCCCTTGCATGTGTTCGTGTTCTTTAGTTCTTTTTTTTCTCTCTTTCTGTATTTTTTTTTTCTGTGCACTCATTCAGTTGGTGCTTGGATCCTTTTCTTTAGTTAGAGCTCTCCGCTTTATGGCTTCCGCTTTAGTATGTCTAAAGCTAATGCCTGCTTTTTGGTTTGCCCCTTTATATCTATGTCTGTCAGTTTGTCTCTATAGGGATCCACTTCTTTTTCTGCTGCCAGCTTCCTCGGCATGGGAATTTTTTGTGTTGCTATGCGTCGAATTAGTGACTTGCAGGTTTTTGCGATGAGATGGCTATTTGATGAATTGGTGTAACGATGAATTTACATGCGCTGATATTGACGCTCGGTAATTGTATGCGCTGAAATATTTTGCGATGAGTTGACATGGAACCAGCTGTGAGTGTGGGACAGCATGGTGGTTTGTTATGGAGATAACAACTTCAAAGTGCGGTTTCAGAAAGGGGACTAAACATCAGCAGGGTTTCACCCTGACACAGATGTGCACTTGCAGAAAAAGCTATAATTTTTAAAACTAGTGTGAAAATAAATTTGCCAAGATAAAAGATGTATGCTGTTGCAGAAATAGAATTTGTTGGCAGAAAAGGACCGCTTAGCCCAATTAGTCTACCCATTTACTCTACCCACTGTAACACCCCAGACCCTACTTGATCTCTGCCCCCCCCCAATTTCCTTACCACTAAGGTTCCTTTATGCCTATCCCATGCCTTGTTGAACCTCATTACAGTTTTTGCCCCCACCACCTCCACTGTTCCAGGCCTGTTGCACATGAATCAGCACTGCTGTCGGCTGCTTTGTAACGTCAGATTTATTACTGCTCTTATTATCATTGACCATTGTGACTGTCTTGTTGGAGTGCACTGTAACTTTTTCTTTTCTCTGCTTTGTTGAATGTTCTTACTTTCTCCCTATTCACAGGTAATATTATGACCCTATGCTTTTTGTATTTTCTACTGTTTTTGTAATTTATTTAAAATATTTAGTAGGAAAGACATACTCAGCAATAAAGCTTGTTTCCAGGTGTGTCCTGGGGAAGGGGAAGGGGATAAGTACATAACAACAAGTAGAAAGTGCAGTGGTAGGATAATGTAATAAGGTACAGCACTGTACAGTAATACATAGTAACGTATTGGCACAATTGACGATATAAATTGATTACATCAGGAGAGCGAGGTACCAGGCACTGCTGGCTGTAATGTTAGGAACAGGACAAGGTAGGAAGTGGTCATTAAATAAGGAGGGGGCCACAGGGAGGATCAACTGGAGAGTAATATGAGAGAGGAAAGAGAGGAGGGAGGGCAGAGGGATGTGGGGGGAAGGGAAGAAAGGAGAGGAAGACAGGTGGAGGGATAGAAGAGAAGGGGGAAGATGGATTAGGGTTAGGAACAGCAAGTACAGAGGTGTGGAGGGGGACAAAGTAATGGGATAGGATAAGGAGGGATGAGGATGAAGGGGGGAGGAGGAGGAAGTGGATGCTGGAACAGTGGGAATGGTGTTGAGGAGGTAGTGGAGGGGTGTGAGGAGGAGGAGGCGATAAAGAGGGAGATGCCAGGTCATGCCTGAAAATAGGTATTTTTAATGTCTGGTGCACCCACCTGGTCAACAAAAACTAAAGAGCTAAATGGGTCATTTTTGACAACATGCACAAAATAAGTGCAGCTCGTCAAGCTGAGTATGGTAAGAAATATATTTCACTCATTCGGGCCACACATAGCACTACTCAGATATTTATTGTCACATACGAGATGCCATTTATTACATATTGAATGCAGTGAGCATAGTTTACTTGTTGTACTTCTGGTCCTTTAGTACTGTAACTCTTTACCATGTCTCTCACAAAACCACCTAAACACCTTTTGCTTCGCCACTTGTGAGATATCAACAGACAAATACCCTCTCACGAAGATAAAAATAATGGGCCTGAAAGCACTGGGAATGATGCAAGGTGCTTGCGTCAAACACGTACAACGCAAGGAGCTCACTGCGCTGCACCTTGCATCATTCCTGATTCAGGAACCCAGCATGCGCCAGTTGCAGGACCACCTACACCAGCCAGGCTTGTGCTATCCTTGTGAAGGATGCACCAGTGTGCCATGGTGGAAGGAGGCTTGCCCCAGGGCAGCGCTGCAGTATCCCCATAAACAGGATTCTGCAAGCTCCCCCCCCCAAAGGGTGCAGGGTCCGCCTGAGTTAGACCAGTCAGAGCTGGTCTAATGTGCTCTGCACTATCACTGTCCCATACAAAATCCTGGGGTGGGGCAAGGGAGTGTCAGCGGCTTGTCTGTGGCTGGCAAATGGACCATGGGAGTCGAGTTCTGCAGTAGCTGTGCACTGGTAGGACTCAATTATTGTTCCCGTTGCCACAGTTTGCCAATTCCATGGTATATCCTGCAGCAACCCCCCTCTGTGAGCACAAGAGTGGCTCTATGTCCTGCCAGAAATAGGCACAGCCATCGCGCTCCTGCTCTGCGAACCCCCCCTCCCCCAGCACCTATCACTGCAGTCTGCCCTTCCCAGACTGTCTGTGTGGCTGGGACAGGCACCACACTGCCCTGGTGTACATCGTGGCACCTCTTACCTCCAGACCAGCCCTCCATATGTTGTCCATCCCCCATCGACCTCCAAGACACACAGTCTGCAGATCCCTGGCACCAGTCCAGGTGCTGCAGGGCTGTCCTACAGCTTGCAGCAAACCCCTCCTGTGCACCTGGACTTCGCTGCACAGAGCTGTGGCTACACACTGTGCAAGTTTGGCTACGGGACCTTTCTTGATAGTGAGTCAAGTGCACTATCTTAAGTCAGGCCATGTCATACTGTATCTTAATATCTCCTACATAATCGAGGTATCATACAGCTTTATGTGTATGTATCTATATATATCATGAATCAAGTATTATACACAGAGTCTGTATTGATATATATCAACAAATCTAAGAAAAAGGTTGAGTGGAGTGGGAAGAAGACAGTAGTCACTAAGGACTCCACAGTTAGGGCAGTGGGTGAGGTGGGGGGTACTGCTAGATGAGAATGGCAACCTGAGCAAGGTTGTATGCTTGCCTGAAGAGCAGGTGGAATGAAGACCAAGCAACACATGGTGGGTGTGAGGGTAGGATGGGAGGAACTAACCATTACTATCCATGGTAGCATGGATAACATAGGTCCTTAGGACAAAGATCGTTCATGAACTAGAGATGCTTCTAACGGGAAAGGTATCCAGGGTGATCTTACGTACTGCATAAAATACTGAGCTTCCCTACACAAACGAGGACATTAAGGCAGTCAAGTGGGCGAAACACAGGGCCACATTAATTATGAGGGCTAAGGAGGACTTAAGTTAAGAGGATAGTCTGGTGGCTCTTAACTCACTCAACCTGCAAAAAGGAGGTTGAGTGTGGATTTGATCACAGTACTTCACAAAATTAAGGATACTGACAAGACTAAACAGACTGATGTTTGATTTGGTGTGCTCCAGCAGGCTGCAGGGCCTCGTCCTGAAGCTGAGAGACTGTACATTTAGTGGCAAACTTCTTCTTTTTAATTCTTCTGAGCTTTTAGCCTTCCATGTTCCCCAGCTGACCACTATTGTGACATCCACAATAGCCCCATCAACCTGACCTCTCCCAGGGCTTTCCTCACCATGTTTCAGTGTCATCTGAGTCGCCAGGTGCAGGCCTGTGGGTGGCCAGTTATTCTGTTGATCTTGGTGATGTTTTTCCTCCTCAGTTTTCTCCCTTCCCCCTCCAACAACAGTGTGCGTGCAAGGGTGTGGGGTGTGCAGTGTGAAGACAATGCACATTCTCATATACCTGCGACCAGCCCTCATAGAGGCAGCTGCAGGCTGCACTGCCTCCCAGCCTCCATTTGGTAGCAGCCAAACAGTGGCATGCACTACCTTCCACCCCAGAGAAGAGATGTCTCTGTACGCTCAATCCTCCTCCTTAGCCCAGCTGGTCCCCAAGCAATCCTTGTCCGTTATCAAACTAGTGTCATTGGTGTAGCATGGAGTGCCTCAGCCCACCACACCACTGGGCCAGCTCCTTGAGTCCCTTTTGACCCTAAATTGGCATGCCACTATAACACCAGCAGCCCACCCTGGGCAACTTACAGCAGCCATTCCTTGCTGGAGTTTTAAAAATGACCCTCTTGTATTTTGGATTTGCCCTTGAAGACAGGGCAAATTTCTTGGTTCAAGGAGTTACAGACCCTACCCCCTTTTCTGGTTCTACCAAAAGAAGGAATTCTGTTAAAATGCAGATTCTAACTAATTCATCATCCAGTTCAAGACCTCTATATTTTTTCATTCTGTTTTTGTCCCCTTATCTACTCTGGTACCTGGGTCACCTCACTGCCACTTACCACAGCTCCTTCTAGGTTGCCCTGATGCAGTGCCCTGGATAGTCCTTCAGGTGGGGTCTGGGGACACCCCCTTAAAGCATACTAAGAGGTCCCCAGTGAGAGTGCTGGGTCAAGGCTGAGGGAGGCAAATCTACTAGGGTAGCTCACTGCCAGTGCCAAGATTTATTTTTCATTCTTCTGTCCCCCATGGTCCTGAGGCTGAGGCGGTGCACGTGCAGCGCTGTGATGCAAGCACAACAAGCTTGCCAGTGCATCGGCGCCTGCCTCTGCCCATTCCCACTTACGTTACTCCAGCCATACTGCCACCTGTGATGATCCAGGCAGCAGTGCTGCGGCAGAGGATACATCACTCCCTCACTCCCCAGAGAAGGACAACCTCCGCTGGGACACTTGATCCGGCCAGCTCACAATGACCCAAGGTCATGCCAGATCTTGGGTCCCCAGGCACCGTAAGCAGCAGTGTTATCAGCTCACCGACAGGCTGGCTTGACCTCTGTATTTTTATGCAATACACAGATAGCTGAATTTAACCCATGTGAAATACTGGCTATGCGTCAATTTCTTTTTAATACCAATCGAGATATTTCTTTAACAGAAGTCCAACAGAAATATAGCAAGGTACTGATTTAATGGAATAAAATATAAAGCAAAAAAGTCTTCGCGGGTGCTTTTTTAATCTTAGTCCTGTGATTGTTAATGCTTGTTTATGCATATACTGTAGCAAAAGTCATTACCTTTGAGCGAAAAGTTGGATGAACAAAGTATAAGGCTTTTAAATTCTTTTTGTACCTAATAGATAAAAAAACAAGCATTAATATGAAGCGTTAAATTCTGACAAGCATGTAGTTCCAGAAAACTTGCAAACTTTTGTCAAGATCCTTCTGTAACAAACAGTAACAGCTCCATCAAGTCACAGTTTACTAGGGGATGCTGAGTGAGCATACAAAGCATGGAATGTAAACTTTGACCGCCATCAGCAGAAAGACAGTGAATACAGTGAATCTCTGCTAACACAGGAGAATCCACTGAACTAGTAACAAACATCTACGTTACACAGTAAGCGTGCTGCCCTCTCCACGAGTTTCTATAGGAAAGGGTAGATCAGTGCTTATAATTCTTTCTGGAGGGGACAATCCCTACCCTTTACAAAGAATGAAATGATCAGTCCCATTCCATTATCTAAACTGGAACGGAGTCTGCACTGTCTGTATTCAAGATGAGCTACTGAAAAGCACACGAGCTGATGGGTAATTTAGCTTTTCTGCCTTAAAAGTCACCAGCCTCTGACACTCCTTATGCACCCCCGACAGGGCAGGGCTTTAATCTTCCCTCCTATACTTCCTGAAGGCGAATTTCACTTGGGTAGTGATCCATGGTGGTGTGGTGTTACAATAGTAATATACAGGTGAAGCAGCTTAGCTGTGGAAAAAAAATATATGTGAAGGACAAGGTGCTGCCTTGGAGGCAGCACTGCCCCTGGGGTGACTTTTAGGGCAGAAAAGCTAAACAAGTGCACTGATGGCACGTAAATGTTTGGATTTGTTTAGAACTGTACTTGGTTATTCCTTTGAGTAAATGTGCCAGCCATTTGAATTTGAAAACCTCTCTAGCACTACTCAGAGATCAAGCCTCAGGATTCTTGAGTTAACATAGGCCAGCGGATGTCCTCTATCTGGATTTCAGTAAGGACACAGGCCGGTGGTGTCCTCATCTAGATTTCAGTAAGGCATTCGATTCGGTACCCCATAATGGCCTACTAACAAAGCTGGGGAATGGGGATGGGGGTGGCGGGGCAGTTGCTCAGGTGGGTGGGAAACTGGCTTATGGGGCAATTACAGAGCGTGGTGCCTGGAGGGACAATCTCCTCCCCCAGAAGGGTCAACAGTGGGGTCCCCCAAGGTTCGTTCTTGGGGCCACTCCTGTTCAATGCCTATGTCTCAGACATAAGGAGGGGTATTAGGAGTAGGCTGAGTCTCCTTGCGGATGACTCAAAACTGGGAGCACTGGCAGATGGGGATGAGGAGAGAGAGACCCTCCAGGGAGAGCTGAATACCCTGGGGCAGTGGTGAAGTAAGTGGCGACCGAAGTTCAATACAGGGAAATGTAAAGTGCTGCATCTGGGGGCCAGAAACCCATCCATGCATACACCCAGGGGAAGGGTTGCACTGCAAGCCACATCAGGCGGGAGGAACCTGGGGGTAGTGGTGGACATCAAAATGAATAACACAGAGAAATGTCGAAGAGCCACAGCAAAAGCAAACAGGATACTCAGCTGCATATCCAGGGGTATTACCTCCAGGAGGAGGGAGTGATCCTCCCTCAGTATAATGCCCTGGTCAGGCCGTATCTTGAGTACTGAGTGCAGTTCTGGAGACCACAACTTAAGAAAGACACAGCACTGCTGGAGAGGGTCCAGAGGAGGGTGACAAGGATGATTCTGGGCATGGAGGGTAGGCCCTATGAGAAAAGACTGCAAGAACTCCAGCTGTATGCATTGGAGGAAAGGAGAGACAAGGGGACATGATCGAGGTCTTCAGGTATGTAAAAGGGTAAATAAGGGTGGAGTCAAGGAGGTCTTCAGGTTTAAGAAGGGGGGGGGACTACCAGGGGCATGAGTGGAAGCTGGAGGCGGGGGGTATAGGAGGAGCGCAGGAGAGACTACTTCACTGAGAGGGTGGTGGAACCATGGAATGCACTGCCCAGGAGTCTGGTGGAAGACAGCACAGTGGAGGGAATTCAAAAGGGTTTGGACAGCCACAGAGGGATACTGAAGCCCTCTGGGTTTGGGTGGGTTGGGGTGGAGAAGCGAGCTCCCAATAGGGGGCTGGTTAACGAGCAGACACGGTAGACCATGATGCCTATTCTGCTGGCTTTTACTATGAAGTTCACTGATTTTTTTTATTTTAGTCTTTGGTAAATGGGTAAGGCCCACTAGGCACAAGTGTCTGTTTTCAGGGGTGACCTGGGAGCACTGGGCAGTCACACAGTATGCAAGTGGAGGTTGTGAGAATCAAACCAAGGTCTGGGCTGCTGGATGTACCAAGCTCATTCACAGCTCGTTACTCTAACCTCTAGGCTATACTGCTATAATTTTACGATACTCCCAGCTGAATGAAAACACACACACACATACGTATATACATACATACACACGCACTTTTTTTCTTGCTTTACATGCTTTCTGCCTTCCACTTAAGGGTACTGTATAACATCAATAAACAGATGGCATTTATGGAGCTGGATATTAAACACAAAGCTGCAAAACAAAGTGCTTATGTCAAGCGAGAGGTATTTGTAACGCACTCACATTAATCTGCTGTGGAATAATCGCTATCATAAAGACCTGCCATGAACGTCATGAGTATTAAATTGAATAGCTTTTTATTAAATGACTGGACTTGTAGGGATTCAGCTGCTGCTGCCTGTTCCACTTCCAATTATGCAGCACAACAAGCTATTTGCCCACACAGTCAACCAGTTTTTAGACAAACAATACTGCACACCAGCATTTGTTTTAGGAACGTAAAAGACACCCTCCTTGAGTAAAATCATCCAGCACTGTAATATTCTCCATAGCTATTAAAGGCTGTGCAGCATACTGAACAGAGTATGGGGCTTTGAACCCGGAGCCACATGTCTGAATCCCACCAGCAGTGCTTACCATATCTGTGCTTGTAAGCACACTTGTCAACCGCTTTAGACCTCAAAGTGTCTCCTCTAGCTAAAAAAAAAAAAAAAAAAGGCATATTTGTTAAGACTTCTAATTTAGCTAGTAGTGTGATTCTGATTCACAGCTGAAGGGATACAGGACCTACTGGAAGATCTGGAAAACCTGGGGAGGTGATCCAGGATCTGGCACCTTGGCTTCAATGCCAAGTTATGCATATTGGAGCCAAGAATGATAAGACAGAGTACTACCTGGGTAGAGTCAGAGTATCTGCATCAGAGGAGGTGAAGGACCTGGGAGTGATGATCACTAGTCACCTGAAGCACTCCACGCAGTGCAAGAAAGCAGCAGCAGAGGTAAACAAGATGCTGGGATGCATATCTAGGGGGATCACTAGTAGGAGAGAGGAGGTTATACGGTCCTTGTACAGGTCACTGCTAAGGCCACATCAAGAGTTCAGTACTGGTGCCCACACCTCAAAAAGGAAATTAACCTGCTGGAGAAGGTCCAGAGGAGGGCTACAAAGATTACAGCAGGTCAGCAGGGTAAGGCATGTGAGGAGAGGTTGAGGGCACTGAACATGTACCCCCAGGAAGACAGGGAAAGAGATAGAGACACCTGATTGGGACCTTCAAGTACTTGAAAGGGATAAATAAGGTTGATAAGGAGAGTCTTTTTAAGCTGAGTGGCAACCATAACATGAGGGGGCATAGTCTTAAGCTGGAGGGTGGGAGGTTTAGGAGGGAGGTCAGGAAGCACTTCTTCATAGAGAGGGTGGTAGATACTTGGAATGCACTGCCGGATGAGGTCATCTCGAAGACAGTGGGCAGCTTTAAGACAGGCTGGGACAGGCATGGGGGAAGGAAAGGATCATGGGTAAGGAGGAAGGTAGTAGTGGAGAGGGAGGGCAGGACAGCAGCTCAAGTTGCGGACCCTGCAGGATGAGCAGACTTGATAGACCAAATGGGCTTCTTTTGCTGGCTTCTTCATATGTTTGTATGATTCTTTTTTTGTTTTTAAAAGTGAAAAACACACTGCCAGTCATGCCGGTGTTTACAGTCCTTGATCAACTCCTACTGCATTTTTCCCAGACTTGGGAACACCGCAACACAGCCTAGCCATTTATGATGCAGTACAAGAAGAAGAGGCTATGTATCATGAGTGGCTATACTGCTGGGTTTGTGGTTTTTTTTTAAATGTTTAGGAAGTATTCAATAAGAGTAGATCAAGGATTTGAAACAAAACAAGGTTGGGTATAATTACATCACTAGAATGCATTTCAGTTCTCCTAAGAAAAGAAGCAGATAAAACATCCACCAACATCAATGAATTTTACAGAAGGTAAGCAGTCATATAATGTGGGTTTTCAACTCAAAATAATGATGCAGAAAGGGTAGACAGTGTCCCTTCAACCTTCTCGTTTACTCTTTCAGCTTTGGTACTCAGCCTCCTCCAATTTCACTGCATCTACCAAAGCACTTCAGAAATTGTTAGTTTCTAGTCAGAAAGTCAAGGGGTGCTGCCACTTAGGGAACATGTAACTTGTTTAGTTGCCATTACTCTCAGTTGCTAAAGCTGGCCTGGGGAATTATCCCAGGCAGGAGTAATCAGCATCAGTGAGTTACTACACAGCAACTGTTGAACCTCATTCCAACAAATGCAAACTACAGTGCGTTGGTGGACAAGTCAACTCATTCTGGTGGATTGTACTTACCAGAATAAGATTTAGCAGTTGCTAGGTAGTAACTGTTTTCTATGTATGCTTGAAGTAAGGGACAAACTCTGGACCAGATGGAAAAGCTCCTCCCTGCTCCCTGACTTCATCACATATCACTCCCTTCATAACTCTTGTACGAAAGTGCTACGGACTGCCAGAAGCAATTACTATAGAGTCCTTCTTCACACCACCTCTAGTAACCCAACAAGAAACTGGGCACAACTAAAAAATTATTCACCTTAGTAATTATGTTTCTTCTAGAGGAGTCTTGCTGTATTCTGACATATGCAGTTAGGTCCTGCCTTTCAACTGCCCCAGAGAACAAAGGGTTAACTTATCTATGCCTTGCACAGAATGTTCATCACTAGCTCGGTTGAAGCCCCCTGTCTGCTGTTGTTTAAACTGCAACCGTCAGATCTTTACGAGCAAAGACTCACTAGGTGTTCTGTGTGGAAACTGTAAAATTCTTACTAGCCAACTGGCAAACATATAAAATGTTTTTGGTTTCAAAGGAAGACTCAAGTCAGGAAACCCAAAACCAAAAACCCATCCAAAGCACAACAACCACTCAAACAAAAAAGAGGGTGTAAAAAGGATACCCCTAGGGTACCAACACTGCTACTGCCCACCCACATCCCAAAAACTAGGTTCTGAGAGGGGAGGCGGGGGGAGGTCAGAATACAGCAAGACTCGACTAGAAGAAACATAATTACTAAGGCGAATAATTTTTTCTTCAAGACAACATGAAGTCTTGCTGTATTCTGACATTTGCAGACTACCAAGCAGTACCTTCATGGAGGAGGGGCAGAACCTACTTTGGAAATAGGCTCTGAAGTACTGCTGTGCCAAACCGAGCATCACTCCTAGCCTGGATATCCAGAGAGTAATGCTTGGTGAAAGTATGGACTGTTTTCCAGGTGGCTGCTTGACAAATTTCTAAGAGAGGAATATCCCTGGCAGCAGCCAGGGAAGCAGCTGTACCTCTTGTGGAATGAGCCCTCAGGCCTGAGGGTGGAGTTCTACCCAGTTTTTCATAGCAGAATTGTATACAAGAAACAATCCACCTGGCAATAGATCTCTTAGTGGCAGGTTTGCCTTTACCAACTTCTCCATAAGTAAGGAACAACTGAAGAGATTCGAACCTGTGACCCTTGGTATGCTCTGTGTAGTAGCTAAGGGCTCTTTTAGCATCCAAACTGTGTAGCCTCCTCTCTCCCGAGGAGGAATGGTCAGTGAAGAAAACAGGGAGAGATACAGACTGGTTGAGGTGGAAATCTGAAACCACTTTAGGTAAGAACTTTCTGTTAGTTCTAAGGACCACTTTATCTCTGTGAGAAGAGATGAAATCAGATTCCACTGACAGGGCTTGCAATTCACTGATATGTCTGGCAGAAGTAATGGCTACCAACAAAACAGTTTTCCAAATCAAGTACTTAAGCTCTGCTGAGAACAAAGGCTCAAAGGGGGGTTGCATAAGCTGAGCAATGCAAACATTAAGATCCCAAGAAGGAGCAGGATCCCTAAAGGGCGGATTGGTGTGAAGCAATCCCTTGAAAAACTTGCAGAATACAGGGTGGGATGACAAGAGAGGAAGGCTTGTCTACTGACAGGAAAGCAGAAACAACTGCCAAGTGTACCTTGAGGGTAGCTGGTCTGAGGCCTAGGCCATTAAGATGGACCATATAATCCAGAATCGTAGGCAATTCAGCAGAGTCTGGAGAAATATTCTTCTTAGAACACCAAATGCTGAATCTTTTCCATTTGGAGTTGTAAGTCTTTCTGGTGGGAGACTTTCGAGAAGCCTTAAGGATATCCAGAACCCCTTGGGAAAGATGCAGATCTGCAAACTCTAACTCTTCAAGAGCCAAGCCTTGAGATTGGGAGACTGAAGATTCTGGTACCAAATCCTCCCCTGAGAGGATGTTAACAGGTTGTAATTCCTGGGAAGAGACAGGGGACGGTGGACTGTTAAGGACAGCAACAAGGGATACCATGGCTGTCTGGCCCAGTCTGGAGCAATCAGAATCACTTTGCATGGTTGTGACCTTATCTTGACTAACACTTTGAACAGGAGAGGGAAGGGGGCGAAAGCATACAGAAATTTCCCTTCCCAGTTCAGAATCAGAGCATCCAGGGGGACTGAGCCCAAGACTGGGGGTCTGCAACAAAAAAGAAGAAGTTGGTGATCGTCTGGGGTTGCAAAAAGATCTATCTCTGGAGTGCCCCATCTCGAGAAAATCACTTTCAAAACCAGATGGTCCAGGGCCCATTCGTGATGGCCCTGAAATATTCTGTTCGGTGCATCTGCTAGGGCATTGTCCTTCCCTGGGAGGTGAACTGCTATCAGAGAGGTTTGCAGGGAATAGGCTAGGGACCACAACTTCATTGCAGGCCGTAGACAGAGTGCCTCCTTGCTTGTTGATGTACCATATGGCGGTGGTGTTGTCTGTTCTGAACTGAACCACCTTGTTCTGCACAGATTTGGAAAAAGCTTGCGGTGCCAGAAACACTGCTCTGAGTTCCAAGAGACTGATGTGAAGCAGAGATTCCTGAGGTGACCACAGTCCTTGGGTGGTAAGATTCCCCAAACGGGCTCCCCAGCCCAGCAGGGAAGCACCTGTGGTGGGTATCACTGAATAAGACTGAGTGACAAATGGAACCCCTTGTCTCAAATTGTCCTGATCCTGCCACCATTGCAAGGCTTGGATCAGGGTTCGAGTCAGTGGGATTAGTTTGGTAAGGAAATCCTTTCTTTGGGACCAAAAGGCTCTTAAGTGGAACTAAATGTCCCTCATTTGGAATCTTGCTCCCTGGACCACTGCTGTGGAGGCTGCCATGTGGCCCAGCAGCTGAAGGAAATGCCCTGCTGGTTGAGACACCTGAAGGGTGAATGAAGAGGCCAGTTCCATAAGAGTCCTTGCCCTTTCCAGGAGAAGGAAGGCTCTTTGCCTTTACCGTATTAAGTTCTGCACCTATGAAGGTGAGAAGCGGCACAGGTTCGAGAACTGACTTTGGTAGGCTGAGAAGTAATCCTAAGGAAGTGAGCACTTGCTGGGTCACTTGCAGATGTGACTTGACTTGGTCTGGAGACTGACCTACTATGAGCCAGTCGTCCAAGTATGGGAAGATGGAGATCTTTTGTCTTCTTAGGAAGGCAACAACTACTGTCAGGCACTTTGTGAAAACCCTAGGGGCTGATGTTAGGGCCAAAGACCATTGCTTTGAATTGATAGTGGCCTGAGGGCAACTCGAACCTGAGGTACTTTCTGTGGGAGCACCAGACAGAAATGTGAAAGTAGGCATTTTTGAGGTCCAGGGAGGCTAGCCAGTTCCCTGGCCTTAGAGAGGGAAGGAAAATTCCCAGAGTTACCCTTTTGAACTTTGGCTTTAAAAGATGTTTGTTCAGATATCTTAGGTCCAGGATGGGTCGCCACTCTCCTGTCTTTTTGGGGGTTAGGAAGTACCTGGAGTACAGTCCTTTGCCCATGTGTAGGGTGGGAACTCTCTCTCTCTCTCTATAGCTCTGAGAGCTAGGAGAGAAGAAACCTCTGCCTCTAGGGCAAGGGTCTCTGAGATTTGCAGGTGGAAAAGATCTGGCTCTCATCTTGGGAAAATTTTTGAAGCTGAGAACCAGTCCCTGGCTTACTACTTCCAGGACCCACTTTTCTGATGTAAGAGACCTCCAGTCCTGGACAAAGTAAGCCAGCCTGCCCCCTACTGGTATAGGAGAATCGACCCAGGCAGATCCATCAGGGTGTCTTCTTGGCAGGGGCTTTAGGCTGAGAGGTGGATGCAGGCCGGCTCATCCCCCGTCTGCCTCTCCCTCTAAAGAACCCCCTCTGGGCACAGGCAGAAGAGGAGGCCTGGGCTTGGTAAAAAGGCCTATGAAAAGGCCTGCCCCTGCCCCTGGAAGGCTGCCTTTGAGGAGTGACCTGCCTTTCTTTGGCCTGTGCACTCCTATAGGTGGTCCTATACTCATCCATTTTCTTCATGTAATTCTCTGTCTGCTCCCCAAACAGAGAATTACCCACAGCAGGAAAATCCATGGCCTTAGTCTGGGTATCCTGTGACAGGCTAGTACATCTGAGCCAAGCCATTCTGCGAAGTGCCATGGATGTAGCCATGACTCTTGATGACACATCATTAGAGTCCACTGCAGCATGGAACTGCACCTTGGATGCCTCAATCCCATCTGCAGACACCTGCTCCAGCTCCTTGGCAAGCTGGTCGGGAGCCTGCTTAGCCAGTGCCAGTACAGTGTCCCACCTGGACTTCTGGTACCTGGCTGTATAGGCCATATAGTTAGCCTGCCTGAGTCTCAAAGATGCTGCCATGTATTGTTTCTTTGCCATGGCATCAATTTTCCTGGAACCCTTGTCTGGGGGGTGTGATGCCAAGGGAATGTTTGCCTTATCACAGGCAGCAGCCTGCACAACCCCAACGTGGCTACATTGCTGAAAAAGGAACTCCGTGTCTGAGCCTGAGAGAGTGTACCTCTTGTCCATTTGTCTGTCCGCAGGAGGTATACAATTAGGAGACTTAAGAATTTTTGTGTCTGTTTCCCAAAGGATTTGTGGAGGGGAATAGACAGTCTCCTGGACCCTGGGATGTCCATCATCTCAATATAATCAGTCTCTTCCTGGTCCTCTACTGTTTCCTTCACAGGAAGTTGGAGGGTATCAGACACTTTTTTGTAGAAAATGTAGTGTGAAGGGGACTCAGAAAGCCTAGGAGGAGAAACACCTGATGGTCTTTCCGGGGAGATGCCTAGGCCAATAAGCACATCCAGACTTTCACCATCACCATTAATCATCCTCATACTCTCCTCCTCCTCCTCCTCTGGTTCATAAAATTCCTCCAAAGTATAATCTGGAACCGGGGGAACCAACCAAACCAAGCCTCTGCCAGATGGTGCCGGTTTGGTCGGAACTGAACTAAACGATTGCACAATCTTAATCGCCTTGGCTATCTCATCGCGGTCGGAGTATGAAATTCTGGGTCCGAACCGGTCGATTTGTATTTTCTTTTTCTTTTTGTCGGAACCGATTCCTCGAAATCAGCTCTCCTTTTGCCCGAAGAAGTATTGCCCTGGTCAGACAGCACTCCTTCTGGTTCGGTCAGAACTGAACCGGGCTGGCCATCTGGGACAGCGGACTTCTCGGCCTCCCTTTCCCTCAGTCTACCTAATCTCTTTTCCAGGGTAAATTTGGGAAAATTCTTGCAAATTTGTCAGTCTTAATCGAGGTGGTAAAACCCCAGACAATAAACACAGGTGGTGTGGGGATCAGCCTTAGCAAAGTCCTCCCCAAAACACACTGCAGTGTTGAAACCCAGTGGCCCAATTTTTTTTCTTGGGTTTCTCAGACATGGCCAATCCTAACCAAAATCGTACCCTTTTTTCAGCAATCTGCCAGGCAAGACTCCCCTATTGGCTCCTGACCGTGTCACGGGTCTTGGAAAAAAAACGTAATTAAATCCGTTTTTTTTTTGTTTTTTTTTTTTAGAACCGATATGGACTGGTAACCACACTCTAAAGTAAAGCACAAAATTTTTTTTACCTCAAATTGATCGGTTCAACCAAACCGATCCACAGTTTACAAGTTCCACACAGAAAACAGAACAAAAACCTATCTAGTACTCACGGTACTACAGACAGAGACTTGAAACAACAATTTGGTAGAAACCGACCGAAAACCGACACTTCAACTGACTTTTGAACCGAGCAGCAGGAGAAATCTCCGGAGCGACTGTTCAGTGAGGCAGAGTAAAGAATCTGACAGTTGCAGTTTAAACAGCAACAGACAGGGGCTTCAACTGAGCTTGTGATGAACATTCTATGCAAGGCATAGATAAGTTAACCCTTTGTTCTCCGGGGCAAATGAAAGGCAGGACCTAACTACATATGTCAAAATACAGCAAGACTTCATGTTGTTTGAATAAATCATATAATGGGATGCTCCACATCCCAAACTCCACATGACTTTCTAATAAATAATGTCTCCTGTAACAACTCTAATACCATAGCTAATGCTTTCAGCTCAATCTTTTTTTTTTTTACTCTGTGTTTATCCTCCTACAGCCCCAGACCCTCCCATCTCTCAGATCCCCAGACATCCACTTTCCAGCTTACTGAGAAGTCTACCCCTAGAGTGCACACTGCCTCAATTCCACTTTCAGGGCCCCCAGTTAACCTCCCAGGCAGGGGCAAGGAAGGCCCCCTTACCTTCCTTGGAATCAGGGAAGTGTGTGTACACAGCAGAGTCTGCCTCTCTTGCACCATGGGAGGCGAAGGGTGGATCATAAGGACAAATCTCTTGAGGATTTTCCTCTTTTGGTTCCCCTTGATGTTGGGGTGCAATGAGGACTAATGAGCAGACACATGCTGAGAGGTATGCCTCTTGTCCTCTCTGCCAGCGCAACACCTTTATTGTCCCAAACTTCGCTGGCACCCCCTGAGATCCCCATGTGGTGGCGGTAGAGCAGTGAGGCTAACTTCCCATCCCTCCCTGGAGAAGGACAGCAGGCCATTGGGTGCTCAATCCTTCTCCCCCTGGCCAGCCCCTTGTGGCCCGAGTCCATTCCCAAACCTGGGTCACCAGTGTGTAGTGAGGTGTGGCATCCAGTGCCTCAGCCCACAGCGCCACCGGGCCAGCATTCAGCTCACTTTACCACCTTCCCTAGTTTTGATGCTGACACAGCCCCCCCCCTCGCAACACCTCTCCCAATCCCATGCTTCGGTTATTCTCCATCCAGTCTCCAGGATGGATGTCCTATAAGCTCTTAACATGATATCTCCTCATGGCAGCGCAGACCCTGATGGACTGGAACCCAGAATTCTCAAATTAGGCATGTCTTTTCTTGCCACCTCCCATCATGCGATTGTTCAACCTCTCCATTAGCTCAAGTACTGTGCCCCTCTCCTGGAAAAATGCCAGGGTTATCCTAGTCTTTAAAAAGGTGATCCAAAGAACCTAATAAACTACCATCCTATTGTGCATCTGCCAACCCTCAGTATACTCCTGGAGAAGCTTATCCATCGCCAGGTATCTAACTTCATTGCCAACTTTAACCTGCAATCTCCTGCTCAGCATGGCTTTAGGCCAAACCACAGCACCACAACAGTACTAGTGCAATTCACCAGTGACATCAAATCTGCTATGGACCAAGGCCAACTTACTGGGTCTGTTTTTATTGGCATGTCAAGGGTGTCTGACTCGGTTAATCACACCCTGTTCCTGCATCAACTAGGCTCTATTGGTGCCTCCCAATCCACACTTGCCTGGTTTGCCAGCTATCTGGGAGCTGCTCCCAGTCTGTCTCCCGTCAAAGTTCTTTCTGCCCTTGCCCTGCTTCATTCGGGCATCCCACAAGGTTCCATACTTGTGCCCCTGCTCTTTTCTCTGTTCGTCAAGAACATACCTTCGGTGCCCTTCCACAGTCTCTCCTTACTTTATGCCGATGACTTGGTTGTCTATGTCTCCTCCAGCTCTATTCATGAAATTAACTCCCACCTCTCCTTTGATCTTCATCGTATCCAAACTTGGCTTACATCCCACTGCCTGGTGCGAAATGCTGCCAAGAACCAGGTTATGCTCTTTGGGTCACACAGGAAATCTGTCACGTCAACTCCGTCTCTCCAGGTATCTTGTCTTGATGACTCTCTTGTGGAAGTAATCAGTCATTCAAATGCCTAGGGCTCGTGCTGGATCCATCTCTTAACTTCTCTCTGCATGTCAAAGCTGTCTGCAAATTATTCAATGATAAAAATGGACTGGCTTACTGAGTCCGTCAGTTTCTGACCCCTGCCGCCAGAATCTCTGTCGCCCAAGGCCTTCTCCTTCCTGGACTCTGCTACGCTCTGCCTGTCTTCGATATGGCATAGGCAAGCATCCTGCAAATGTGGGACATTGCCTACAACAACTTCTGTAGATCTGCGCTATCTGCTCCTTGTCTTAAGCACCACTGTGCTCTCTACTCTGACCTCCACTGGTTGTCTCCTTCCTCTCACCAGGCTTATTCATTAGGTTGTCTGTCTGACAACACTATTCGCTCTTCTATCCCCTCCACACTCGCTTCTATGATCACCGACATGAACTGCCCTAGTTCCCGCCGTACCATGTCTTTAGCTCTGTTATCTATCCCAAAATGCTCTGCCAGGATGGGAGAATTTGCCTTCTCCTTCTACACCACCAAATTTTGGAACTCCCTCCCACCTGATCTTAGGCACTCCAAATCCCACCCCACTTTCAAGAAAGGCCTCTCCAATTACCTCGCCTCCCTTGACATTTGCAGATGTCCCTAGCTTCATGAGTCATGCAACTCAGCCATTGACCTGCACTTAAATTTCCCTGTGGCCTCTTGATTCCTCCCATCCCCACTCTTCCTCAGCTGCAGCTACGCACTTTGTTCCCTGTCTCTGCCTGGGAACCGTCTCCTTGTTGACTTACCAACAGCACGGTCATGTTTTGTATATTAATCACCATAAATTGTGCCTTTTTGCCTGTTTTGTTCCCATTATACTGTGTGCATGCACCTCCTCTATGTACTATGTAACTTGCACCTCTGTATAACTGTCTGGAATCTCCTATTGTACAACACCGTATATGTATCTGTTTGTACCTATTCCTTGATTTGTACTCTCCCGTGTCATGCCGAAAATAGGCAGTTCTGTCTAGTGCACTTACCCGGTTATCAAAAGCAAATAAATAAACTCACTGTTGGTGCTGATTACTTCCGTTTCTGATGGCTCCCCAGGAGATTTTTCAGCAAATGCTGTCAGCAGCAACAAACTAGAAGTCTTAACAGAAGCAGCAACAACTTATGGGCTCACTGCCTAAAAACCAACACTTTCCACCAGCTCACAATAGAAAAGCTGGCAAACTGGCTTCAGGAACAAACCCAGGATGGCAGAGGGCTGAACAGGTGGGGGTGGGGGGTGGATGCTTGCCTCAGCTGGGTTGGGTGACTGTCTACAGCCTTCCACTCTAGTATCACCAGAAGTTCCCTGGGTGTTACTGGCAAGAGCAGGACATGGCTGTAGAGTGAGGTTCAGGAGGCTTGCTTTGTGTATGACTGTATGCGTGCTTGGTATGCATTTATAGTGCTGTCCCGAATGAGGGGAAAGGTGACAGCAGAAAACACCCATGCCTTGCAGGATTAAGTCCAATGATGTTGAGCTCTGCTTCACCAGCTAGGCTCTTTGCTTAATTTGGTCACAGAAGGGCGTTCACTCCAACCCTGATGATCCCACTATATGGGGGCAGGGAGACTAACTATGGGAGCTAGGAATACATGCAGAGGGGTGGAAGGAGTTGTCAGGGTGGGCTAAGAAGCATACCAGGCATTGCGGAAGGAGAACAAACAGTATACATAAAAAATAAATACTCAACAGTTTCTAAAGGGCAATGAATAAGGCACATCATCAAAAGGGATACTGTAAGGGCTGGCTGCCAAATCAGCCTTTTTAACTATGACCTACACAATAGCGGCAAAGAAGGAAGGAAGGCTGTTTAGCACTTTAACAAAAGAAAGTATGTTCATTTTTAAGTTTATGTTTTGCAGCATGCTTTCCCATGTAAACAAGTACTGCACAATAAGAATATACAAATCAAAATGCAATTATATCAGCCGGCCCAGTGGTGTGGAGGGCTGAGGCATCACTGCCTTACCTCCTGCCACGCTGGCGACCCATGTTTGTGGTGCAAGCAGGTTGCTGGAGAGGATCAAGCATCCGGAGGACAGCTCTTCTCTCCCGAGGAGGGATGGGACCAGAGACTGGTGCATGTCTGGCCATTAGCGGTGGCTGGAGGCTAGCACACCGGCTCAAAAAAAAAAAAAAAAAGGCAGGCAGAGACTGAGCAGATGCCAGGTATGCCGAATGCGGAAGTGTGCACGGCTCAGCCACTGGGGTAATTGCACACCTTGGCTCCGCACTCAGGGATGAGAGAAATGGAAGCTGAAAAACCACCGCCGGCAGGATTATGCAGGCCCCCCACAGGTGCTGCACCTGGCCAGCTGGCACCTCAACACCAGAGTTAAGTTCTGGTGGATGTGAGGCTGGGGGGGGGGGGGGCTGGTAGAAGGGGGCCAGTCGGTGGTGGAGAGAAATAAAGTATATAAAAAAAATGCAACTGTATCTAGGATCTGCAGCTTATCCAGTAGGTAGGGAAATGGGCAGACTGGGTGGGCCAAGCGGTCCTTATCTGCCGTCAAATTCTATGTTAAAGCAGAGTTAAAAAGAAATCCTTTTTCGCTTCCTTGTAAAAATGTCAGTGGAGGGGAGGCCAGATGCATTTCACTGGGGAGGGCATTTCAGAGTTTTGACGTTCAAGCAGAGACAGTTCCCTCACCCACTCTAGTTTAGTCCAAGGGACAGAAGGGGAGGCCTAACTCAGGAAGCGAACAGGGTGAGAGGTACTAGTGGGACCCATGACCCAAAGAAAATCTACATTGCTGGAAGGCCTATTTTACAGAAAGGACTTGGTAATGTTCAAATGTTACTGGTTTGGCGGACATTTCCCTTTTATAAAGAGAAGCCCCATTTTCTGTCCAGTGCATATTTCAGTAAAGAAAACTGGAACTAGTAGGTCGTATGGCCACTTCTGAACATAAACAGCAAATCTCAAAGCGAAAACTTGCACTTTGAAAAAGGTCCTCGTCTCCAATACATTCCACCTTGCTTTTTTTTCTATTTACCATTGGCACATTCACTTCTTCCCCTCTGCAGCACAGACACAAGTACGCGGGTGGCAGAAGGACTGTTTGTGATTTTAGTCCCCTCCCAATCGGACCCTGCCAAGGGAAGTCTCAGTGCAGGAGCAGTAGGAGCAGCACAGCTACACTTACATCAGCAGCAAGAAATGAGTGGGCAAACAGAGATGATGGAAGTCTGTGATCTAGTTTACTTTTCCCAATCGCTAGCACTTAGCAGAATGCACTTGTCATGGGAGGCACTGCACAGTCACATTTCATTTTTTATAATACCAATCTGTGCGGTGGTGGGACTACTCACCTGATATCAACTATATCGTACAGTTTCTTCAGGAAGTCAGAGTCAAGGTGGTTGTGTTCACTGGTTAATGTATGGAAATACACTATTACATACTCTTTCGCAGCGATGTGGTCCATTACATGGATAAAATATAACAGAGCCTAAAACGAAAAAAAAAAAAACATGAAATATTTCACAGATAATACATTAATATGCACAAATGCTTGTCTAAAACTTTGTTTTTATGGCTGTGAGGCTGAAGCCCTGCAGTCGTTTTGGGATCACATCACTGTAGGAGAAATGAGGAATCGATGTCCATGTTCTCCTACAGTGATGTGGTCTCCTGTCCACAGCGCTAAAGTCGCTTGAGGTCTGCAGTGTCTCCTCTTCTCCAGCCCTTCACGGATGCAGCTCTCCATGGCAGTCAGCCTCCTGGCGCACTACTTTCTGCAACTCAGGAAGTGATGGCCCCAATGCAAACTGTGCATGCGCTTGTCTGTCGAAACCATCATCTTCAGCATGGCAGGCTCCGGTGCAGCGAGAGCTCAGACTATGGTTTTTACTCACTCTTGCCGCACAAAAGCACCACAGTTGCTCTGGGCAGCCGTTACAGCTCTGACCAGTTTGTCTTGTTTGCATTGTCTGAAGATAATGTTTTTTCTGTCCCATTTCCAAACTTGTACTCTGAAGTGTTATACACATGCTTGCAGACGAAACTAAAAAATGGGACAGGATGACTCGCACTCTAGTTCCACATTTTCGTTTTTTCTTCTTAAAGTCTCTTGATAAGACGTCTCCAGAAAAACTGAAGCATAGCCTGCCAGAGAGAGCAAAGGGGCATCTGTGTGGATGCTCCCTGCCTGGGGGAAGGGTTTAGCACACAATGTTCCTCAGTGGTCTAGCAGAAATTGTCTTGTTGGCATGGCAACCAGACACTACTAGCCCCCCCCCCACTGCTGGATTCTGCAATGCATGTGTCTATGTGGAAAGGGGGAGGACAGAAGACAGGGAAACAACAGGAAACAGTTTCCTTGCATGTGTTGGACAATGACTCAAAATGCTACTCCCATGTCACCTGCCCCATTGCAGTAACATCATTCTTAGAGGGTTTCAGAAGCGTTTCACTCCTGGTAGATGTGGAAGAGGACCCCCCCAACACACACACACAGGCAGTGATAAGGTGAAACAGAAGGAGTGATGAATAACTTGGGACACTAGAAAATGGGACGCAAGAGGTGAGTCTTAAGCACTTGAGGTATGTTTTTATGGGCGTGGGTCAAAAAAGTCACATCACTGCTTCCTCTTGTTAAAATATTACTGCCCAAGGTAGATCACACCTACTGTACCTCAGATTTAGAAGCCATAGTAACATACTGTAGTGGCGGAAGGGAATTAGTGTCCATCTTGTCTGCTCCTTCTGTCACACAGTAGTGACTGTACCCTATCTGACTATGGACAAACATCCAGACTTATCAGCCAAACTGCTACAGCTACTGTCATGATGTGTATTCCTGAATGCTATTCTCCCCCAAGGCAACTGTCTAATCAGGATATGAAAGCCTGAACAGTGCTAGATTCTGTGTATAGTAATATAGGGCTGGCAGTATAGCCTAGAGGTTAGGGGAACAAGGTGTGAACAAGCTTGGTACATCCAGCAAGACCAGACCAGAGTTTGACTCTCACAACCTCCGCTTGCATACTGTGCAGCTCAGCAAGTCACTTAACTGCACAGTGCTCCCAGGTTGCCCCTGAAAACAGGCACTTATGCCTAGCAGGCCTTACCTGGTTACCAAAGACCAAAATAAAAAATAAAAATATTTTTCCTTTTTTAAACACATATTTCCTTCTTTCTTATATCTGTCAGATTGGAACCCCCTTCCACCAATGTCAGGGTCCGCTTTTCAGCCACAAAGCCTCATCTGACTGCTACTTCCAAGACCTATTGTCTCAAGTTCTGGCAGCAACCCCCCAAGACTGCCACATTGGGTGAAGATCCTACCTTTCAACACCACCAGGCAAGGTCACTATATCTGGCCAACAGCTAGGGAGGCAAGGGAGTATGGGTTGCATAGTGGAGGTGTGGGAAAGTACAGTGCGTAAGAACTTACTGTAACAGTAGATCTTCGAGAGAGGCTCTTGCAGTAGGTAATAACTTGTAGGACTGCACCCATGACATCAGGACTGCACACAGAAACTTTAGCTAGCAGTATCTGGCGGAGGACCCATTTACGTCAATGACCCTATAAAGGGGTCCATGCCCACCTTCCAGTTCTGCCCGGCGGAGACCTCAAAGGAGGTGTGACAGGAAAAAGGATGTCAGAGTGACCCTATAAAGGGGGCAGTCCCCATGCCCGCCTTCCAGTTCTGCCGCCGGAGGCCCTCAAGGAGGTGCGACAGGAAAAAGGAAAAGAGGCTCCTGGAGCCGAAACAGGCTCAAGGAAAAGGAGCAACAGAAGTACAGGGGAAGGAGGAAGAGAAAAAGATACCTTCTGCAAGAGCCTCTCTCAAAGATCTACTGTTACGGTAAGTTCCTACGTAACTGTACTATCTTACTTTGAGATGGCTCTTGCAGTAGGTAATAATTTGCAGGACTGAGTCCCAAGCAGTAAGAATCAAGGTACTTGGAGAAGGGCACAGGAGGCAGGAACGGGTCGGCATGAATGCCAATAAAATCAAGACAGGAGGCGCTGAAGGACTGCTAGGCCAAAGCCTGCTCTGCGCCTAGAGGCAATGTCCACACTGTAATGTCTGACAAAGGTGTGGACAGAACTCCAGGTGGCAGCTGCGCAAATATCAGCTGCTGACATGTTCCTGAAGCACGCAGTAGAGGCTGCCATACCACTGGTAGAATGTCCTTTGACCTACCCGGGAGGGTCTTACCATGTTTCTAGTAACAAAACACAATGTGGTTGGCTAGCAATTTGGAAAGGCACTGTCTGGAAACCGCTGCTGTCCCTTCTCCCTCTCTCCTGGGTGCAAAAGAAACAAAAAGCTGGTCCGATTTTTGGACAGACTAGGTGCTGTTCGTATAATAACTAAGATTCTGTGAACATCTAAGGAATGCAGAAGTGCTTCCCCCAGATTGGAATTATTCCAGGAAATAAACTGGAAGCTCAACAGACTGATTCAAGGTGGCTTCCGAAATGACTTTTGGAAGAAACGCAGGATTAGTATGCAGAGCCACCTGGTCTCTGTGGAAAATCAAATAAGACTCCTTACACATCCATGCCTGGAGATCTGAAATCCTTCGAGCTGAAGTAACAGCAACCAAAAACAGCGCTTTCCGAGACAACGCATATCACAAGAACCAGCCGGTTCAAAAGTAGGCAAAGTCAGTTTTTCCAACGTAAAGTTAAGGTCCCACGGTGGCTTGGGACTGCAGACCAGGGGTCACAAGTGAAGGATCCCTTTCAGGAAAGTTTTGGACACTTCAAGTTGTGCCAAACATTTGCTCCCTACCAAGAAGTGGTAGGCAGAAATAGCCGACATGTGGACCGTGAGAGAAAAATAACTCGGGGGGCCCAGGTCGAAAAGAGAAAGGAGGTACTCCATGACCAGGTTGGGGGGACTCAAAGGAGTCCCAACCTTTAGAAGGGGTCCAAATAGAAAAAAAATGCTTCCATTTCACAGAGTAGGTATTCCTTGTAGATGGCTTTGTGGCCTCCACTAGGACTTTCACCACTCTGGAGGAAACTCAGAATCGGGAAGCGATTATGTCTTGAAGTGCCACGTGTGACAGTGAAAGGACTTCAGCCCTGGATGAACTAGCGTGCTCGCCTCCTAAATGAGAAGGTCATGACACGGAGACAAGGATAACGGAAGCTCTGTAACAAGCTGTTGTAGTAGTGGAAACCACATTTGGTGTGCCAAAAGAAAAAAATTACTCACCTTAGTAATGTTGTTTCTTCTAATGGAGTCTTGCTATATTATGACATATGCAGCGAGTCCCAACCGTCGAACTGCTCTGGAGGTGAGAGAGTTAACTTTCCATGCCAGGCATGGAATGCTAAGTTCGAGCTCGGTTGAAACTCTGTCTGTTGTTCTTCAAACTCAAACCGTCAGATCTTTACGATCTAAACTCACTGAGGTCCTGTGTGGAAGCTGTAAACCTACACTAGCCAACTGGCTACTAAACATAAGAACACATTCTTTGGTCCCAAAACAAAGACTCAAGTCAGGAGACCCAAAAAATGAAAACACAACACCAAGTCACCCCAAAAAAAGGAGGGGTGAAAACACAAGGTGGGCATCTATTAAGTGCCAACACTGCACTGCCCACCCACATCCCAAAAACAGAGTTCTGAGAGGGGAAGGCAGGGAGAGAGGTCATAATATAGCAAGACTCCATTAGAAGAAACAACTTTACTACGGTGAGTAATTTTTTCTTCAAACAACATGAAGTCTTGCTATATTATGACATATGCAGACCACACAGCAGTACCTCCATAGGAGGAGGGACAGAACCTACTTAGGAAATAGGCTCTGAAGCACAGCTGTGCCAAACCGAGCATCCCTCCTAGCTCTGGATGTCCAGGAGTAATGCTTGGTAAAAGTGTGAACTGTTTTCCAGGTAGCTGCTTGACATATCTCTAGAATAGGAATGTCCCTGGCAGCAGCCAGGGAAGCAGCTGCACCTCTGGTAGAGTGAGCCCTCAGGCCTGAGGGAGGAACCTTACCCAGTTTTTCATAGCAAAATTGGATACAAGAGACAATCCACCTGGCAATGGATCTTTTAGTGGCAGGTTTCCCTTTACCAACCTCACCATAAGTGAGGAACAGTTGGAGGGAGTCAAACCTGTGACCCTTGGTACGCTCTATGTAGTAACTAAGGGCTCTCTTCACATCTACGCTGTGCAGTCTCCTCTCGCCAAAGGAGGAATGGTCAGTAAAGTACACTGGAAGAGATATAGCTTGATTAAGGTGGAAATCTGAAACTGCCTTAGGCAAGAACTTCCTGTTAGTCCTGAGGACCACCTTATCTCTATGAAAGGAGATAAAATCAGGCTCCACTGACAAGGCTTGTAATTCACTTATGTGTCTGGCAGAAGTGATGGCTACCAAGAACACAGTTTTCCAAGTCAAGTACTTAAGTTCTGCTGAAGACAAAGGCTCAAAGGGGGGTTGCATAAGCTGGGCAATGCAAATATTAAGATCCCAGGCAGGGGCAGGGGCCCTGGAGGGTTGGTGTGAAGCAACCCCTTGAAAAACTTGGAGAATATAGGATGAGCTGAAAGAGAAGAGGGCATCTGCTAGGGCACTGTCCTTGACTGGGAGGTGAACTGCCATAAGTGAGGTGTTCAGTGAGTAAGCCAGAGACCACAACTACATTGCTTCGGTGCACAATGCCGTAGACCGTGTGCCCTCTTGCTTGTTGATGTACCACATTGTGGTGGTATTGTCTGTTCTGACCTGAATAACTTTGTTCTGAACAGATTTGGAAAAAGCTTGAAGTGCTAGAAAAACTGCTCTGAGTTCCAACAGATTGATGTGGAGCAGAGATTCCTGAGGGGACCACAATCCCTGGGTAGTGAGGTCGCCCATGTGAGCTCCCCACCCCAAGAGGGATGCATCTGTAGTAAGGATTAAGGAGTGAGACTGAGGGGCAAAAGAGGGACCCCCTGTCTCAGATTGCTCTGGTCCTGCCACCACTGTAGGGCTTGGATCAGGGTTCGAGTCACTGGGATCAATTTGGTTAGAAGGTCTCTCCTTTGAGACCAAAAGGCTCTCAAATGGAACTGGATGTCCCTCATCTGAAATCTTGCTCCCTGCACTACTGCTGTAGAAGCAGCCATGTGCCCCAGGAGCTGTAGAAAGTGCCTTGCTGGTCGAGAGACCTGCAGGGTGAATAAGGAGGCCAGAGAGACCAGGGTCCTTGCTCTTTTCAGAGGAAGGAAGGCTCTGGCTTTCTCTGTGTTCAGCTCCGCGCCTATGAAGGTGAGGAACTGGACAGGCTCTAGAACTGATTTTGGAAGATTCAGAAGAAAACCTAGAGAAGTGAGCAGTTGCTGAGTTATCTGTAGATGTAACTTGACTTGGTCTGGAGACTGGCCTACTACGAGCCAGTTGTCCAGGTAAGGGAAGATGGCAATTTTTTGCCTTCTTAGGTGGGCAACTGCTACTACATAGAAACATAGAATTTGACGGCAGATAAGTACCGCTTGGCCCACCCAGTCTGCCCATTTCCCTACCTGATGGATAAGCTGCAGGTCCTAGTTAACCAGTAGCCTACTTCTTCCTACCCCCAGAATTGCCTTATGACTGTCCCATGCATGCTTGAATTCCACCACTGTTTTTGACTCCACAACCTCCTCTGGAAGGCCGCTCCATACATCCACAACCTCTCTGTGAAAAAATACTTCCTTAAATTACCCTGAGCTGCCCCTTCTATCTTCAAATTGTGCCCCCTTGTTCTTGCACCTCTTTTTTTGAAAAGATGCTACCCTCTTGGACTTTGTTGATTCCTTGAGGTACTTGAAAGTTTCTATCATGTCTCCCTCTCCCTCCTTTCCTCGAGGCTATACATATTAAGCTCCTTAAGTCTCTCTTCATATGTCTTCCGTGCAGACCCTGCACCATTTTAGTTGCCCTCCTCTGGACAGCTTCCATCCTGTCTATGTCTTTGTGGAGATTGGGTCTCCAGAACTGCACTCAGTACTCCAGATGGGGTCTCACTAGCTGTCTGTACAGAGGGATAATAACTTCCTGTTTTCTACTGGTGATGCCTTTTCCTATGCATCCCAGCATCCCCCCAGCCCTCCTTGCTGCCCTCTCACATTGCTTGCCCACCTTTAGGTCATCTGATATGACTACCCCCAGGTCCCTTTCCATTTTTGTTGTTGTTAGTAGCTCACCCCCCATTGTGTACTCTTCCCCTGGGTTTTTGTTTCCCAGGTGCATTACCTTGCACTTCTTAGCGCTGAATCTAAGCTGCCATACATTTGACCATTCCTCTAACCTTGACAAGTCCCTTCTCATCCTTTCCACTCCACCTTGTGCATCAACTCTGTTGCAGATCTTTGTGTCATCTGCAAAGAGACATACTTTTCCTTCCAGTCTCTCTGCAATGTCGCTTATAAAGACATTGAAGAGGACCGGTCCTAATACTGAACCCCGCGTGTACCCCACTACTAACCCCCTTTTTCAGAGTGGACTCCATTTACTATTACTCTCTGTGACCTATTCTCCAGCCAATTCTTTACCCAGGCTGTCAGCTTGGGACCCACTCCCAGGCTGGCTAACTTGTACATTAATCTTTTGTGTGGGACTGTGTCAAATGCCTTTAAGCAAAGTCTAGGTAGGCCATGTCCACAGCCCTCCCTGATCAACTACTTTGGTCACCCAGTCAAAAATCTATCAGATTTGTCTGGCATGACCTTCCCGCTGTGAATCCATGCTGCCTTGGGTCCTGTGCCCCTCTGGCCTCTAGATACTCGACAATTCTTTCCTTCAGAAGTGATTCCATCATTTTCCCTACCACTGAGGTTAAACTAACAGGTCTGTAGTTTCCTGCTTCTGCCTTGCTCCCACTTTTGTGAAGGGGAATCTACTGCCAGGCATTTTGTGAATACCCTTGGAGCAGAGGTGAGGCCAAAGGGCATTGCTCTGAATTGGTAATGGCCTGAGGGCAGCTTGAACCTGAGGTACTTTCGATGGGAGCTTCTGATGAGAATATGGAAATAGGCATCCTTGAGGTCCAGGGACACTAGCCAGTCCCCTGGCCTTAGAGAGGGTAGAATAATTCCCAGAGTCACCATTTTTAATTTTGGTTTTAAAAGGTGCTTGTTTAAGTATCTGAGATCCAGGATAGGAAGCCATTCTCCTGTCTTTTTTGGGGTAAGGAAGTACCTGGAGTACAAACCTTTGCCCTAGTGTAGGGGTGGAACCCTTTCCACAGCTCTGAGAGCTAGGAGGGAAGTGACCTCTGCCTCTAAGGCAAGAGCCTGTGGAGGATTTGCAGGTGGAAAGGATCTGGTTCTCATCTTTGGAAATTTTTTGAAGCTGAGAACCAATCCCTGGCTTACTACTTCCAAGACCCACTTGTCTAATGTAAGAGACTTTCAGTCCTGGACAAAGTAAGCCAGCCTGCTCCCTACAGGTAGCTGAGAATCGGCCCTGGCAACCCCATCAGGGTGCCTGTTTGGCAGGGGCTTTGGGCTGAGGGGTGGAAGCAGGCCTGCTTGTACCCCGTCTGCCTCTCCCTCTCAAGAACCCCCTCTGGGCATAGGCAGAAGAGAAGGCCTGGGCTTGGTAAAAAGGCTTATGAAAAGGCCTGTCCCTGCCCCTGGGATGCTGCCTTTGAGGAGTGGCCTGCCTTTCTTTGGCCTGTGCACTCCTATAGGTGGTCCTATACTCATCCATTTTCTTCATGTAATTCGCTGTCTGCTCCCCAAACAGAGAATTACCCACAACAGGAAAATCCATGGCCTTAGTCTGGGTATCCTGTGACAGGCTAGTACATCTGAGCCAAGCCATTCAGCGAAGTGCCACAGATGTAGCCACGACTCTTGATGACACATCATTAGAGTCCACTGCAGCACAGAATTGCACCTTGGATACCTCAATACCATAAGCAGCCACTTGCTCCAGCTCCTCGGCAAGCTGGCCAGGGACCTGTTTTGCTAGAGCCATAACAGTATCCCATCTGGATTTCTGATATCTGGCAACATAAGCCATATAATTTGCCTGTCTGAGTCCCAAGGATGCTGCCATGTACTGTTTCTTTGTCATGGCATCAATCATCCTGGAGTCCTTATCTGAGGGGTGTAAAGCCAAGGGAATATTAGCCTTGTCACAGGCTGCAGCCTGCACTACCCCAACATGGCTGCATTGTTGTGTGAGGAACTCCGTATCAGAGCCTGACAATGTGTACCTCTTGTCCATTCTCTTATCCACAGGAGGTATAGTGTGAGGAGCTTTTAAAATTTTAAAAGTCTGTTTCCCTAAAGATTTATGCAAGGGAATAGACAGTCTCCTAGACTCTGGGATATCCATCATTTCCACATAGTCAGGCTCCTCTTGATCATCCACAGCTTCCTCCATTGAGAGCTGGAGGGTTTCAGCCACTTTTTTATAAAACACAAAATGAGAAGGGGACTCAGAAAGCCTAGGAGGAGACACTCCTGAAGGTCTGTCTGGGGAGATGTCCGGGTCAGTGGGCACATCCAGACTTTCAAATCCACATTCACTTTCCTCATACTCCTCTTCCCCCTCATCTGGTTCATAATACTCCTCTAACTCACACTCTTGAACCGGAGGAACAGGCCGAACCTGGCGCTTACCCGATGGTGCTGGTTCGGTCAGAACCAGGGAAAGCGACTGGACAATTTTTATCGCTTTGGCTATTTCTTCAGCGGTTGGAGAGGAAAGTTTTGGCTCCACACCAGCTGATTTTCTAGTACTTTTTGCTGGACCCTGCTCCTCCGAGTCGGATCTTCTTTTGCCCGAGGAAGTCATGCCCCGGTCAGAGGGCACTCCCTCCGGTTCGGTTGGAACCAAACTGGGCTGGCCATCCAGTTCAGCGGACTTTTTGGCCTCCCTTTCACTGAGCCTAACAACTCTATTTTCCAGGGTAGCTGCAGGAAAACTTTTACAAATCTGGCAGTCTGCAATGAGGTGGTCAAACCCCAGACAATAAACACAGGTGGTGTGGGGATCAGCCTTGGCAAAGACTTCCCCACACACACTGCAGTGTTGAAACCCAGTGGGCCCGGTTTTTCTTTTGGGTTTCTCAGACATAGTGCCAGTCCTAACCAAACTTACCTGTTTATGGCAATCCGCCAGGTAAGACTCTCTTATCGGTTCCCAACTGTGTCACGGGTCATGGGAAAAAACGTAATAAAATCTGTTTTTTTTAGAACCAATAACCACACACTAAAAGATAGATTAAGATATTTTAAGCAACTTGATCGGTTCAAACCGAACCGATAAACCGTTTACAAGTTCCACACAGAATAGAAATAAATGTAAAACCTATCTAGTACTCACAATACCACAGACAGAGTCTGAACCGACCGGTTGCGGTTTAAATTTGGTTGAAAAACCGAGAAAAACAATACTTTAACTGACAAATGAACCAAGCAGAAGGAGAAATCTCCGGAGCGACTGTTCAGTGAGGCGGAGTAAAGAATCTGACGGTTTGAGTTTGAAGAACAAAAGACAAGAGTTTCAACAGAGCTCGAGCTCAGAGTTCCATGCTTGGCATGGAAAGTTAACTCTTTCACCTCCGGAGTAGTTCGAAGGTTGGGACTCACTGCATATGTCATAATATAGCAAGACTTCATGTTGTTTGAATATAGCAAGACTTCATGTTGTTTGAATATAGCAAGACTTCATGTTGTTTGAAAGGGGCAATCAGAATAATTCAAGCCCCTTTCGCTTGCAGCTTGAGAAGAACCTTCTGCACAGCTGGAAAGGGAGGGAAAGCATACAGAAACCTCCCTGTCTAGCAAAGAGACAGCACGTCTCACAAAAAACACCAGGCATGGGAGCAGCCGAAAACCTAGGTGGTTTTGCGTTGGATGGGGAGGCGAACAGATCGAGTTCTGGCTGACCCCACTGGTCGAAAATCTAAGCAACTACTTCCTGCTTGAGTTCCCATTTCATGAGCTCTGACCCTGGTGCAGCTGAGATGGTCTGCCAGAATGTTTTGCATGCCCAGGACGTGGACCACAGAGAGATGCACTTGATGCAGTACCACCCAATTCCAGACCTCTACTGCTTTTCTGCAAAGAGGGTATGAGCAGGAGCCCCCCCTGCTTGCTGATGTACCAAAATACGCACATATTGTCCTATTGGAAAGATGCTGAAAGGCTTGGAGTGCATAGAGAACGGCTCACATCTCGAGCATGCTTATATGCAAGGGTAACTCCTCTGGGGTCCACAAGCCCTGTGTCTTGTGGTTTCTTAGGTGGACGCCCCACCCTAACCCCAACACACCTGTCATAAGGGTCTGGGAAAGAGGGGGGAATGGAAGGGAACTCCCTTCATGAGGTTGGCAAGATCCTGCCACCAAAGTAGATCTCTCTGCATTGAGTTGAAGACCAGGACCGGATGGCATCTGAGGGTCCACTGTGAGATTTGCATGTGGAGTCTGGCCAATGGACCATAGGGATAGCTGCTGCCATCAGGCTAAGGAGACTGAGAACCACCCTGGCTGTAACCTTTCTCTTGGAGGCTACCAGCTGAGCCTGTTTCTGTAAGGCCTATGCCCGATCCAAAGGAAGGAAGGCCATGCCCTGGCCTGTGTCCAGCACCGCCCCAATAAACTGTAGGCACTAGGCAGGCGAAAGCTGGGACTTGGGGAGGCAGACTAAGATCCCTAGCTGGTTGAACAGAGTCAGGGTAGCCACAAGGGACTGCTCCAACAATTTCCTCGATGGAGCTGACAGAGCCAGTCATCGAGGCAGGGAAAGACACAATGGCCCTGCCAACTGAGGGCTGCCGCCACCACAAGACACTTGGTAAAGACCCTGGGGGTTGAGGAAAGGCCAAAGGGCAGAGCTTTGAACTGAAAATGCTCCCCTCGGAACACAAACCTTAGGAAGTGGCGGTGGGCCTGAAAGACCAGGATATGAAGATAAGCATCCTGCATATCCAGGGCACAGAGCCACTGTCCCTTGGACAAGAAGATGAAGAATCAGTATTTATATAATGCTTTTCATACACAGTATCCCAAAGCACTTTTACAAGCGATGCTAGACTAGTAGTGAAGGGACAATGTGTGGTGGCGGCCATATCGCACATCATCACCCACACACAGCCTGGATAATTGTATGAACCAGTTTTATGGGAAGGAGAATGTTGGCCAGGACACCGGGGATGTTCCCTGCTCTTTGCGAAGAGTGCCCTGTGTTCTTTTACTTCCACCTGGACACCCACCAGGACAACACCAGGATGGGCAGAAGGGACCTCAGTTTAACGTCTCTTCTGAAGGATGGCACACCCCAGCAGTACAGCAACCCCCAATACTGCACTCGGATGCCAGCGATTTTTAGGTGCAAGTCCAATCCCAGTGTGGGACGAGAATGCATGACCTTCTGGTCCAGAGGTGGATGTGCTACCAAATGAGCCACGCTGACAAGAGAGACAGCAGGCCTTGAAGCGTCAGCATTCTGAATCTCTTGTACTCTATGTAGAGGTTCAGGTGCTGAGGTCGAAGATCGGGTGAAGATCTCCCATCTTCTTCGCGACCAGAAAGAAGTGCAAATAGAACCCTTTTGCCGTTTGATTCGAGGGAACAGTTTCTATGGCCTCTTTTTGAGGAAAAGCAGACACTTCCTCCCTTAGGAGAAGGTGCGCCTTTGGGTACCAAGAAACCCCTGAAGGATGACTTTTTTTCCCCCTCAAAATTCAAGGGTATGTCCTTGCCTTATGAGTTGGAGGACCCATGAGTCTGCTGTAATTCTGACTCAACCTTCAGTGTGTCTGGCAAATCTTGCACCAACCAGCTCCACCAATGGCAGAGGTGGAGGAGGGGCGGGCTGCGAGTCAAGAAGCAGAGGGAGGGTTGGGCAGTGCTGCCCCGAGGCCCTCTGGTTTTTGGCTGGAGGGGATGCTGCTGTTTTGGGTGCCATGTGCTTAAACTGGCATCTGGGGCTTGGCCTGGTGTTTCGTCTGCCTGCAAAAGGGGCGCCTGGGCTGGGGTTTGGGTCGGTACATAGTGTGCACTGATCTAAGAGCTGTACCCATGTTTTGAAGGCTCGTAATAATATCTTGGGCATCTCCCCCAAAGAGGACAGAACAATGGAAGGGAGCATCCTGGATGGCTGCCTGCACAACAGGAGCAAGACCTGCTGCCCTCAGCCAAGTGAACCTTCTGAGACTGACAGCTGTCGCAGTGGCTCTGGCTGAAGAGTCTACAGCATCATAAGTAGCTCGGTGGAAGTGACATTCTGCCACTTTGGCTGACCAGTCAGCGTCCACCAAGAGAGTCTTAGATTCTGATTCTGGAAGAAACTCGATAATTAGTTCCATTTGTCGGAAAAGAAACATGTGGAAAACCAACATACATGCCACGTAATTAAGGGCACACATAGTAAAAGTGGAGGAAGAACAGAATTTCCTCCCGAACTGATCTAACTGCCGAGATTCCTTGCCCAGAGGGAAGGTACTCATCTGTTTGGGTTTACTGGACCTGTCATGGGCCACAGTAATGACCACTGAATCTGCCTTAGGGTAGGTACTCAGGTGGTCTATACCTTCCAGAATCCAGTAGGTGCCATCTGCCTTCTTTGCCATCGCCAGGATGGAAGATGGCATTTGCCAGATGGTGGGGGAGAAATCCTCATGGGGCTCCAACCAGGGTGGAGTAAGGACTGGGGAAACTTCAAGAAAATCCAAGTGCTCTGCCAGTTTTTGCCTTCTTGGATCCTGGACATTGGACTGCCAATCCTGGGATTCCAATGTAGAAGAGAAAAAGTATCTGGAGACCAGACACTCAGTTCATCATAAGAAATGTAGTTTTATTGTAATATTTTGTTAGGACACCATGATCCCTAGGTACGCCCAACATTTTACCCAACACTGGGCTTACTCAGGGGCTTAGGATCTTGTGTTCCTAAATAAATTATTTCATTACTGGCATTAGAACAACTAGGATTCAGGTTCCTGTTTGTTTCTAGCTTCACATTATAACTTTTTTAACTGAAACAAGTTACAGCCACTTGCAGTCTGTGCTTAGTTTCATTTCAGACCGCCCAGGGCTGCCATTCCAAACTTCCCATCAGTCTGTGATTTTTAGCATTACAATGCTCATTTCTTGTCTAAGCTGAATAGCATGTGCAGTTTCTGCCATTTGCTTTAGGAGATCCAGGAAGGAAGGATCCTCTGGAGGAGACTTAGATGACTCCTTAGGAATCGGCTCTTTAGGAGTCGTCGTCTCGAAGTCAGATCATACAGGAGAGTGAACAGAATCAAATTCCGAGTCTGAGGAATCCAACAGTCCTTCAGGTGGTACGGTAGGGTCCTGTCTATCATCCGGAACCTCTACTGGAGTTGGGGCCAATGTCTGGTCTTTCAACGGCCCCGACATGGAGGGTCGCTGAGCACAGGAGGGGGTAGGAAGAGAAGCCAGGTCTGACCGAAGAATCTCCCTGGGTCGTCAGCTCTCCAATTCCAAGACTAACTGTCCTTTAGTCTCAGCCCACCAAGGCTTAAGGATTTCCCTGATGTTTGCCTGTGGCTGTGCTTGAGGATGAGGTAGATGAAAGGAATGACATCCTGTGAAGCATCTGGGGTTACTGCACCCGGAGGAGTGAAAACCAAATGGTGGGTTACCCCAGTGAAGGACAGTAAGAGGTATAGCCCGGCGTCGAGAGGTGAAGAGTCAGATACCCCGATGGCAGGTACCCTGGAAAGTGCTGGTAATCTGCAGACTAGGGGTCCGCCATCAGGAACCTCAATGGAGGGACTGATGGATGCCCGGTCGGTGGCCTCGACGCTGGCCCTGCTTGGGGGGGGGGGAACTTGCTGGTGGTCTCGATGGCAGAAGGCCCGACATAAGGTCTAATGGAGGCCCCGCTGGGGCAAAACCACCTGAGAGGGACTCTAGTGGTGAAGGACCTGATGGAGGGCCCGAAGGAGGAAACACCAATGTAAGACCTGCCAGATGGGTGCCTGACAAAACCCTGATGGAGGAATCCTAGGGCTGGACAGGCGAGCCTGAGGAACCTGGACTAGCTCCTCACCTGGTGTCGGAAGAACCGGTGGCAGGACTGTTGTCAGGTCCTGGGGTGCTACCAGTGGAGCGCCTGACGTGAGGTCTCCATCCCCTGGGTCCTACAATCTAGAGAGAAGGGTGGGGGTGCCATGGGCAGTGGAGAAGGAGGGAGGGAGAGCGACCTAGGCTGCCTCCCCAAGAGTCCTACGTTCCTTGGCCAGGAAAAAGCTGACATCTGGCTGGGTGACATCAGAACCCACGCAGGGGCCTGACGGCGGAGTGATGGTCGGGCAACCATTGGGTAAGCCGGTGATCGACTTATCGACAGTGAACGAGCGGATGTCATAGGAGCCCACGTCCAACTTACTGACCTTGGCTGGGCGTTCGCCAGATGAACCAGCGGGTGGCTTATTGACCCCGCCTGATGCCTCAGAACCCGTGATGGATAAGGGACTAAGGGTGGTGGAAGTCTCTGACTCAGCTGAGGCACCTGCAGCCACCATGATCAGTGGTGGCGGGGGGGGGGCAACGTCTGCTGCAAAGAAGGAGGGGCAGACTTGGTCGACGCTGCCGACTTCCCAGAGGAAGAGGGCTGCTGCTCGCTTGGGGGGGCCCCCGAATGTGGCCTCAGGTGAGACGGGGGCTGATCCTGGTCTTGATGCTTCTCCTTGTCCCGTTTCTTCTTTTTGTGAGATTCTGACAGACAGGAAGAGGCTCTTCTGATTTTCTGCAGCTCCTTCTCCATGGAAGCCAGCTTTTTCTTCAGAAGATGGGCTGCCAGGGATTGCTGGTGCCATTTCCATGTGACCAGAATGAAGTGGGAGTAGACTTCACAATCCTCGATGTTGTGGTCCGGTCCCAGGCAGAAGAGACGGGGGAGTGGAGATCTTTGTGCGGAAGTTGGACGCCTCAAGAATTGCAGTTGTTTTTATGCGATTTGACAGAAGAAGTTGAAGACGCAAAACAAATGAAGAAAAACACTGAAAAATAAGAAAAAATGGATACTCCGATGAAGAAAGCAGTCAAACTGCTGTGATGATCTCCACTAGGTCCGACCTACACAGGTCGACAGCAGGAAAGAACTGGAAGGCAGGCATGCCCCCCCCCACACACTTTATAGGGTCACACTGATGTCGGTCAGCTGACGTCGGGGGTGGTCCCCCGCCAGACACTGCTAGCTAAAGTTTCTGCTCAGTCCTGATGCCAGGGAGCACAGTTCTACAAGTTATTATTTACTGCAAGAGCCCTCTCAAAGTAAGATCTGGGACATGTCACTTTATCCTGCTCCATTACTCAGATTGTGATGGTCTTCTAGTTCTGCTAGGACTCAGCATCTCAAACATCTTTGTATACTCTACCCTATTTAAACCTGTATGAATTCCACATGAATTATGTCTGCACTAACATTTTTACTATCCCTCATACCCACTCTATCTACCCATTTAGAATGTGTGACAGTCACCTCTAAGCAAAATGATTTTGTATATGTCCAATATCCTCACAGTCCTCCCCCCCCAGTCATTAATCAGCTTGGTGACCCCATTTAGGACCCTCTCAATCACATCAAAGTGTTTTTTTGTACTGTGGTGATCAGAAAGGGACATAATCCAGGTACAACAAGGGCTACAATTGATGGCCTCAAGGGTACATTTCCTTTGGAAATGTGAAATTAGCCAGATACATTTCCTGGGCAAAAGTTACCTTTCCAAATACAAAATGAAAAAAAAAATGTATACATTAACTGTAGAGTGGTTCAGGCACAGAATTTAGACTTTCTCTTCCTCGGAGGAACTGCGTGACAGGTTATGTTGTACATGTTTCTGAAAACGTTGACATTTCTTTTATATTTAGCTGTCTCTGGTCGCCTTTCTTTTTCCAGGGCCTAAAGTGACAAAGCACCAGCTGGATCAAATTACTTTATGTGTGTCCACCTCAAAAATGAGCTTGCTCAATGGTGATTGCCTGGTTAAATAAAGACTTTGATTGACTGATTGTGTGTTGGTGTCAGACTGACATCTATCACATGCCCCAGTATTTCAGAAGCCAGACAAGATCTCCAGTCAGTATTAATGCATTTCATGACAGAAAAGCCAGGTGCAACAATACTAAAACCTGAACTTGTACTAAGACGATGCTCAACAGAGCCACAATTTTGGGAAAGCCATCCTGGTTTGTAAGCAGGTTTTTATTTAATTAACGCGTGATGATAGTTACCAGGTACTGATTCAAGATTAATAAGATGAAGAGCACTATGACAGACTTGGATAAGACCCTGTCCCATTTGTTATGCAAAGAGAGTTAAAAGCAAGGATTTATTTTGTCCTCGTCTATTCTACCACTAGTATGTCTCTTGCCTAATTGAATGTGCAATCAAATTTTTCTTGTGGCACCTAGGAACTGGCCACTCCAATGGTCCCACAATTTCCCCATTATCTCTCTTCATTCACATGGTGTTTCTATTCTTTCTTTCTCCCCTAGCTTCTCTGTGGTTAAAAAAGATATGCAAGTCTTTACGTGAAACTGGTTCGCAAATGTATTTACTTATATTGTTGAAATGATTGCAGAAAGCCATTATGGTTTCTTAAAAAAAATATATACCAATCGGTAATACAGGGAGTTGGCCTTGAAATGTACTTTGACCTCCACAAGCTTATTTACAGAATTGTCAAACGAAGACCAGCTGTGGGACAGAATGTTTTATTTTGTTGCACCTGTTAAGACTAGACGTGTTCTTCATGCTGGCTTCAAGAAAGAAATTGACAAAGTTCTGATGAATGTTGTGAAAAACAGGAGATGTAACTTAACATCAGGATGTAGTTTAAACTGCCAGAAAAACATGTTATAAAAAGGAGCTATGTTTTGTTTAGAGAGATGGCTAGAGAAAATGAGATTTAAATTGAGAGAGGGCGAGAGACTCTCAGAAGTAGACAGCATTTGTACTGCATGTATTACTTTATTACTTTGTTACTTTGTTTTACTTTGTTTTGTATTGGGCTCTAGCCCCCAGGACGCATCTGGAATCAAGCATATGTTGCTCAGTATGCCTTCCTGGTAAAACTCGTAAATAAATATAAATAAATAAATAAATAAGAGCTATCCTGTACAATTTTATTTTTCTTTATTTCATTGTTATTGATAATAATAGAAAGCCACTTGGGAATTTTATAACTTCTCCTGCTCTGCCTATGCTTCCACCTATGTGGTAGAAAAGCAAAGAACCCCCCCTTCTCTGAGGTAGGAGAGCTGTCCTCTGGATGCTCGATCTTCCCTTCCCTGGCTGACGCCCGGCAACCCGTATTCGTTCCTGAACATGGGTCACCGGTGTGGCAAAAGGTAAGGTGCTTATAGCACCTCAGCTCTCCATGCCAGTAGGCCATGAAAATTGCTCTGCCTATTACTCAGCAACCTTTCTTTTTTCCTTTTTCCTCTGCAACTGTTCCTTACGCCTTGAAACAGGCTACTGTCATACCGCTCCATAAAAGTGGTGATCTCTCTTCTCCCGGTAACTTCTGTTCCATCTCTCTCCTTCCCACTTTGGCTAAATTACAGGAGCATCTTGTTCTATGTCAACTCTCTTCCTTTCTTGACTCCTCCTTTTTCACCCCTTTCCAGCCTAGATTTAGGAAATCCCTCTCCACTTTTACCTCCCTCCTCCATCTCACTGACTCCATCCTCACAGGTATTGATCAGGGACTGATTATTTACGACATTTTTGTTGATCTTGCTAAAGCGTTTGACACTGTGGCACATCTCCTCCTTTTGGACAAGCTTAAAGCAGTGGGCCTCTCTGACTTTCCAGTCAGTTGGTTTCCTTCTTACCTTGAGGGAAGGCCAGAGGCTGTCAGGACAGGAAATTTAAAACAGGGCAGAAACAAACCCATTGTCCAAATTTAACAAGCCAGGAGATACAGAAGTTGTTACCTAAACCAATATTGGATAATTTGCAGGCAACTTAAGAGTTGAAAAGAAACATGCAATGGGTAAGATGCAAGCACATCAATGTAGTGGGAAGGCAGGAAATAGGGACTAGGTGGGAAGAGGGTACTGAAAGTGGGGCGGGAGTGGGAAGAGGGATTAGGGGCAGTCACAAGAGAACTGTGACAGGAGCACATTTTTGAGATGGGTTTTGAAAGGACCCTGTTTTATTTCATGTAGGACACGTGTACGGAGCTCATTTAGCCATTTAGGGGCTCAACACCGGAAAGCCCTTTGGCCAAGGGAGGTTCTACAATGGGGGACTGCCACGAGTGACTTGGCTGTACTTCTGGTAGATCTGTTTGTTGGGGCTGGTTGGATAAGGTGAACAAGCCCCAGGGGAGCGAGGTTGAGTAGGACTTTCTTGGCCAGAAGGCAGGTATGAAATTTAAGCCTTGAGTCAAAGTTTAATAGCTGTGCTTGCTGATATAGTACACAAGAATGGGTAAGTCTGTCACAGTTTGTGATAAGATGACAGGCTTTGTTTAAGGTGATTTTGAGGTGGCTTAGGGCTGATAGATCAGCCGCGCCATATATGACAATGCCATAATCCATAATGGAGAGTACAGAGGCAGATGCAGCAACACAGATAGCTTCTGGGGGGAGACAGTGGTATAGCAGACCAAGTCTAGTGTTTAGTGAGGTGGACAGGAGCTGGATGTGTTTATGAAAAGAGAGGGATGCATCAAGGGTTATGCCCAGTATTTAAAGGTGTCAGCCTGTTCTAGCATATCACCCAGCAAGTCGTTAATAACGAGTGTTGATTCAGAGTGGGGAGTCTGGTGGTGAGCGAAGGTCACAGATTTAGTTTTTTTGTGATTGAGTATGAGCCTATGGTCCCGAAACCAGGCTTCCGCTTCTGAGAAGTACTTTTAGAGAGAGCCTTAAAGGGAGAGAGGGTGTGGGTGGGTGGCAGCAGAAGATAACAGCATCATCTGCATATAAGACAAGTCTACCAGAGCAGGACATTGGTAGTGAGTTCAAGAATGTGCTGAAAAGGAAAGGGCCCAAGATTGGGCCCTGAGGGACACCAGACAGGACAGAGTGGTAATCAGATAGGGTGGATCCGATTTTGACACGTTGGGTCCTACCAGTTACGTAATCTGAGAACCAGGATATGGTGTCCAGGGAGAGTCTGAGGGCAGGTAGACAATGCAGGAGGAGGGAATGGCTGACCATGTCAAAGGCCTTTGAGAGGTCAGTGTAGACAGAACCAACTATAAGTCCATGGTCTAGGGCTTGATGGATGTAGGGTGTATACTCAACAAGGGTGGTAGTGGTACTATGGCCCCTGTGTAAGCCATGTTGTTCAGGGCAGAGGAGATCATGTTCCGATAGGTAGTGCATGAGTTGGTCAGCAACTGTTTTTTTTCTAGAGCCTTAGAAAGGAGGGGGCAGTATACATATGGGCCAGTAATTGTTAAGGATGGTTTTGTCACCACTCTTTAGGATAGGGGTAATGGCAGCTTGCTTCCAGGGGGATCGAAATTGGCCTAAGCAGAGGGACTTCGTCAAGAGTAAGACATAGGAGCTTAAGGTCCAGGACGTCACTACTATAGTGTTATTTAGTCAGAAATTTTGATAGGTACTCCTTGGCTTGAGAGGGGGAGACTATACAGAGACAAAAAAGGGGTATATTTGGCGGAGGGACTGGAAGATGATCAGGAGGGGGTCCAAAGAAATTGGGGGGCAGAACCTCACTTAGGTCAGAAAAAGTAGTGTTAATGATGTTGGTTGTCGCAAGGGGGTCTTGGGTGGAAGCTCTGGCAGAGGATAGTTGAGTGGGGGGAGTGGAGATGGTTTTTCTGCTAAGTTCCTTAATGTTTTTCCAAAAGTCACGTCTGGAGCCCCAGGTGGAGGTAAGAGTGGCCTTATAGTGGGCAGTCTTGGCCTGCCAAATGACCCAGGTGCAGGCATTTCTGGCCTTTCTGTATAGCTGCCTATCGAGGGGGAGTCAGGAGTCAGTGGCTTTGTGCCAGAGATTGTCACAATGCCACACCACATCTAAGGGGACCTGAGTGATCCAGAGGGTGTCTCTTCTGGAAATTCTATTGCTGGTCAATCTGCTTTCTCATACTGCTTTCCTAAACTTTGGTCTTCCCTTCCCCTGCCAATTCATTTAGTCTCTTCTGCTTCCTCCCTACAGTGTCTATTCCATGACTTTTCTTCTACTTGCAAATGTCAATGACCCTTTTCCTCTTGTCTTCCTTCCCTACACTAGTTTTCCCTGGCCATGCTGTTACCCTCATCCCCTTCTATACCTATAAGAGTAGTTCCCCACCTAATATAATCTGTGTTTTACTTATTGCATGTACATATTTACTAGGCTGCCTTTAATATTTGTGATTATGCTTCTTTGGGATACTGTATATGACTCTTTTTATTTTATTAATATTTAGCCTTCTCCATTTCCCCTCTCCCCTAGGACACATCTGGAAACAAGCTGTTAGCAGGTCAGTATGTCTTTCCTGGTGAAACTTTTGAAATCAACAAACACATAAAGAAGTAAATGAATGAATAAATAAAAATGTGTTTAGTATGGCCTTAGGACAACCACTGCATCATATTTCTGCTGTAACTTGTATTGGTACCCATACACCTGCAAAAGTAATTCATACATGGTTGTCTTTAGTAGATTCTGATTTTGCTTCACTTAAGCAAATCTTGGACTGCCCCAGGTAGGCACGTTTCCAAGTGGTCCTGATGCTAATCACTTACAATTTCAAAGGTGGGGCTCTATGGAGTGTGATATCCTCAAAGAAGATGTCTCCAAAATGATCCTCCAAGTTTTCAACTGTGTTAATGTAGGCTACAGTGCTGCTTCCAAATCACAGATACATAGACACTGTCGGCAGACAAGGACCTATGGCATACCCAGTCTGCCTATTTAAGCTTGTAAGTTCACTTCATGTTTTTCTAGAAGTTCGTTGCCCCCTTACCCCTGACCTCCAGAATTTCCTTACGTCTATCTTATGCATTCGTAAATCCCGTGATTCTTTCAGCCCCCACCACTTCCTCCGGCAGGGTGTTCCACTTGTCCACCACCCTTTCTGTGAAGAAATTCTTCCTCAAATTTCCTCTGAATCGCCATCCCTCCAACTTTATCCTATGCCCTCTATTCCTATAACATCTGTTTCGCTGGGAAATAGTGTATTCCTGCACCCTGTTCCTCAATGTAACGTACTTGTATGTCTCTATCATATCCCCTCTCTCCCCTCCTCCATATCAACCCTGACAGACTAGACCCCAAGCACACTTACTGATTCACTATTGACCACCCTCTGAGGAAAACAATTATAGGCTGAAAAATGCTGAGGTGTTTGTACAGGATGTCTGGTGAGACATTTGTTATTCTGATCTACTGTGGAATAAACTGAATGTATACAGTGGCTACAAATTGCCTTTGAGCAGTAACTGAGTCCATCACGGTGCACTAAATCCATCTTTTTTCCAGATTGGTAATGGTACTGCAAGCAGCTTGCTCAGCAGCACTCCTCAGCACAGATGCAGCAGGACCTTTTGTTTTTTTCGTTTTTCTAGACTAGACCCCCCCTTCGGCATTTTTTTCTATTTCGCCCTAAATTGCCCCCTTCCCCCAAGTCACCACTGTTCCAGGTATTTCTGCTGTCCTGGCTTCTATTAAAGGTAGACACCTCTTGCACTGCTTTCAGTGCTCAGCCTTCCCTCCTCCTCCTCACCCCCTCATATTCCACGACACTGTGAACTGGACCATTTGCGCAGTAGTAGGCCTGTTGCTGGTTTTGCTGCCAACCCAGGCTAAGGACTAAGCCCGGGATGTTGGAAGGCCAGCGACAGGAGGCTGGCAGAATGTCCCACAGGATGTTCTCCTCCCCAGGGTGGGTGGACAGCTTCCTGCTACATGAGCGCCACCAGGGGAGTATAAGGAGGTGCAAGCCAGCTGGTGATAGAAATGGGGGGACAGACGCAGCGGCTTTGTGGTGCACATGCCCAAGACAAACACACTGCACCTTTACAGTCAAGCATATTAGGGAGGGATTAAACCAGGCCCCCCCACAGCAGGATAATGCTGGCACGTTTGGGACTGTGCTGCTTGACTGCCTAGCACAACTGATCTCCCCGATCACCACTGAGTTTAGAAATGACCGGGGGGGGGCTTACCCTACAAACGGCCTACCACAGGAGTGTATCCAGAGGGCAGGTAAGGGGAAGCTTACTGGGGTCTAGGATGGTGATGAAGCTGGGCAATAGCCAAGAAAATGAGGACCAAGGTGGGATGCAGAAGTAGAAACATCAATCATATATTGTTTTTCCATGAAATCACTAAATTCACCCCTGCACAAACTTGCACTGCTCAGATTGCTTTCTCCTACAGTCTCCCCAGCTTATCGAACACCCTCCATTTAGCCCTTCTTCCTCATACTAACTTAAGACTCCGCTCCGAGAGCTTACAATCCCTATATGCCGCTGCATGTTTTCCTGTTTTCACCCTGATAATCACTGCCCAGTATAACCTGCACCTAGATCATGCTACGCCAGATATCCTTGTACAGTTGTTTTTAGTTGCACATGCAAAAATATTGTTTCGTTTAGCACATCTATACTTAACTTGCATATTTATTTCTGGTGCACTGTATGGATTGCCAACTCTCCTTGCACATTTGTTTTCATTATTTGCACATGCAATTTGTTATGAACATATGCAGTTATTTTATTTGCAGTCACAGTAGACTTCTGTTTATTTGCTATGAAGTGTTCTGCATTCCCTGTATGCCTCTGTCAATGAACCATTTCGTAGGTCAGCATGACTTCCTAGTCACGACTTTTAAATACATACATACACACATACATACAAATGAGAAGAATAGAACACTAGCGCTATTCCCCACAAAGACACACTTGTGCTGGGTTCGAGTATCTAAAGTTTATCAGTAGTAGCCCAGATAGCACCCTACATCCCCACTGGACCTTCCTCGGGGCTGAAAACACACTGATGACGAGGGTGCTATCTGGGCTACTTTACTGCATTTGGATACTTTAATCCAGCAGAGTTTGTGCTTTTGTAGAATAAGTGCTGAGTGTTCGTTTTCTTTGTTACTATTGGGCTGGCAGCCCTTACTCATGCACCAGGAGTCTCTCTAGAGTGCACCATTTTTCCATTGTATACATATAAATTAGAATGGTGTGCTGGTTTGTGTGCGTTTTGTGTGGTGCCATTCTTAAGCACTGTACAGCTGTAGAAATATCTCACCACTGCAAATGTTGCAGTCTGAACCACAGCATTTTTGAACTGTCTACCACAATTCATCCTGGTCTGATGTTAAAAATGTCATATTTACAGTATGGGAGGGGGGTTAGGGTAGCTTTGGTATACATCTGACATGATAGCCACAAAGGCAGGTCAGGATCAGGACAACAGGAAGCCATTTGGAGGTTTGATGTACAGCACTTGTCACACAAGGCTACAATCACTGTCGGGAGAATGAAACGTTGCCCAACAGCAACCTCTGTGGGCAGCTTTTGAGCAACTAACATACTGAACTGTGCTCAAAGGGCCAACATCTGGACCCTTGTTTCTGCATACAAGAAAAGACAGCCTATGGCTTCAGATAGATTTGACCACCAAGACCTGTTCCGAGATTTCTGAGTGAGCAGTTATTCATTTTTTGTAGTTTATTCCCTTTAGTATACATTTACTATTCTAACACAATTCTGCCATGGATCACTACAACAGTGGCACCTGAGGTTAAAAGGACCAAACAGAGAAGCACATGAAAATACTTAACATTTAAGGACAGCAAAAAGAGGAAAATCAAGGGAATGGGGATTCAAACCCATATTTCTAGGTTTGCAATTGCAGTCCTGTACCCTAACTACCAGGCTACACTGACTGCTTTGTTTGCAAGACTGTGAATAGACATATGCCTTATGTATCACCTCAGTTTGACTGGGAAAGGAAAAAAAGGCGAGAGGATCTGATCTCAGAGCAGGTCTCGTTGGCACAGTTTATCTAAAAAAAACTCTGTCCAAAGCCATGCTCCATAGTAGAGAAATAATGAACAACATTTAAAACAGTGCTCCTACATTTGAGACTCAGGGTCTCATGTTTAATTTCCAGCAAGGACTGGAAGGTACATCTGCCCAGGCAAAGGGGACAAACATAGCAGTGATAATGAGGATTGGATGTTCTGCCCTAACAAAGATGAAGTAGTGTTGTAAATGATGAAAAGTAGTTTAGGTAAAGCAGTATCACCTACTCCAGAAAGCAGTGAACAACAGTCAATGCCATAACTAACACTTAGAGACATGTAGTGGTGGTCTGTGGGCTAGCACAGTCAAAGGAGCTCTCTAACCTCCCAGCTAGGGGGACTTTCTCTTTAGTGGAATGGTTAGAGCCGCTGCCTGCAGGACTCAGAGTCCTACGTCAGATTACCAGTAAGGGCTGAAGGTGTGGGGAAGGGTCAGACATAGCAATAAAAAGAGAATAGGATTCTTCGCACCGTACGGTCACACTCCCTTAATTTTAAAGCCAGAGGCACTAGGAGATTGTGGGAACCAGAACATTTGTGGCTGGAGGCGCCAGTTCACAGCACCAATGTACACTGTCATGCATGCAGCTTATAAAGCAATGCCGACTTCCAAAAGACTCAGTGCCTTTTTTACACTATAAACACAAAAAACATGAGACAGCCAACAGGGTACTGTAAGAAGGGATGAAAGCAAAACTAATCTTTGCAGTCCATATCTGTTTTGGGGAGGGGGGATAAATAACACACATACTCGTGAGGCCGAAGGATGGGTGGGCAAGTGTGCCTTTATGAAGGAGCTACTCAAGAAGGTCAAGCAGTTCTGGTAAGTTACTCTTCTGTTTTCTAATGCCCGCCTCCTTCATAGTCTCCCACGCTTTGGTCAAGAGACCAGCAGTAACCTTCCCCAGACTCAGGTGACTGAAGGCAATCAGGGCTCATGAGGCAAGCAAACCCTGCAGTAATGTACTTCCAACCTGAACCCTGCTTGTTTACTAGATTATACACCAAGGGCATGGTACTTGGTGAACGTATGAAAACTATTCCAGGTTGCAGCAATGAACAGTTCAGACAATGTGTCTGTGCTCTTTAGTTCTATCAAGGTAGAAGCTTAAAATTCTTCTGATATAAATGATATTCTATCAATATACACAATTAGATGACAGTGACAGACTTACCTTTTCCATGTCTATAAATGATGCAGGAATGTTTCTCCCAACTACCACCATGACTGTCCGACCACAGACATCCACACCTGCAAACAGAAACCACCATAATGAATACTGGTCTTTAATCTGCATTACACACAGGGCCCGATTCCCTGTAGGGGTGGAAGGAGGTCAAGAAGCATTATTATGTATTTACCCTGAAGTCCCATCATTGTGCATTGGTGTTTAGGAAACTTCCTACTGTTCTTATGACTAATTAAAGCAATAGCTTTCAGGGAAGAGACACTGACATACCACATGACCTTCACTCCTATTACAATGTAAAGTGTAGTTACACACTGTAACAGTAGATCTTCGAGAGACTCTCCTCCCTTGAGCCACACCTGTAGAACATAAATGCTGTCAGCATCAGGACCACTTGGAAACTTGCACAGCGGAAGCCATATCAGTAAGCAGTGACAGCACTGACCTGGAAAAGCAGGCAACCTCAAAGCCAGGGCAAGAATCAAAAGCCTACAAAGGGAGACACGCAGAAACTAGCGACTCGGAAATGGCAACAACAAAGCAACAATAGAAAGGCCAGAAACACTAAGGCACTGCAGAGAACCAAGGCCAGAGGCCAAAGTGAAGGAGCATCAATAGAATAAAACCAGAGGGAAACACAGAATTTGATGGTAGATAAGGACCGCCTGGCCCACCTAGTCTGTCCATTTCCCTACCTAATGGAAAAGCTGCAGATCCTAGTTAACCAACAGCCTACTTCCTCCTACCCCCCACTAGAATTGCCTTATGCCTGTCCCATGCATTCTTGAATTCCCCCACTGTTTTTGACTCTACGACCTCCTCAGGAAGGCAGTGCCATGCATCTACAACCCTCTCTGTGAAGAAATACTTTCTCACATTACCTCTGAGCCGTCCCCCCTCTATCTTCAAATTTTGTCCCCTTGTTCTTGCACATCTCTTTTTCTGAAAGATGCTACCCTCTTGAACTTTGTTGATTCCCTTGAGGTACTTGAAAGTTTCTTTTCTATCATATTCCCCTCTCCCTCCTTTCCTCGAAGCTATACATTTTAAGCGCCTTTAGTCTTTCTTCATGTGTCTTCTGGTGCAGACCCTGCACTATTTTGGTTGCCCTCCTCTGGACAGCCTCCACCCTGTCTATGTCTTTGTGGAGATGGGGTCTCCAGAACTGAACACAGTACTCCAGATGTGGTCTTACCAACTGTCTGTCCAGAGGGCCAAAAAATTCTTGTTTTCTACTAGTGATGCCTCTCCCTCAGGGCCAGAGAGGAACAAGACACCTGCGCCAAACAACAGCAGGAACACTGAAGAGAAAGCAACAGAAAATCACCAAAAGGAAGAAGTCGACGAGATAAAATTTAGCAATGAGCAAGACAAACCACGAACAGACTCTAACAGGTTACAGAGGCAGAAGAAGCATCCAGAATGTTGACAAGCAAAGCCAGGTAACAATTAACGCAGATATTGATGGTAAACACTGTGATGAAGAGGCAACAAAGCCACTGTAAAAATAGAAGGCAGTGCAGCCAACAGGAACATCAACAGGCGATGAGCACCACAGCTGATGCCCAACATGGTGATGATGGAAAAGAAAAAGTTACTTACCATAGTAATCTTGTTTCTCACAGGGGATACTCCAATATTCATAACTCTTCTGCAGTGTGTCTATAAGCCAGATCTGCCTGGAGATGGAACCTTGTGCTACTGATAGAATCATTGGTTTGTGCCACTTTTCAAATGCTGCCACCTATCAACTATAAATTAATTCCAAGATGGCGACTACGCTGGGTCAGCCTTAATTTTAGCTCTATCTTGTGTTATTTTTTGTAACAGTTTATTTTATTTTATTTAGCAGTAGCGGTAGTAAGAATTACAAACTACGAATTAGTCTGGGGATGTTGGACTGGCTAAAGAGCAGTAGTTTATGCAATATTTGTTTGAGGTATTTCGGGTGTTTCAATACCGAGACAGAGTCTGTTTTGTCCCAATCTCGGCATCAGCTTTTGCCGCAAGAACTGTGGACCTAACCGTATATCTGTGGAGCATGTAATTGGAGCCTGAAGCATGTTTAGTTTGATTGCTGGGGCTTGTATTGTTAAAGGGGTTCTCTGCAAGATGCAGTATTAGAGTGTTGGGTCTTTTCGGTAGCCAGATGCCAGGTTTTGCCGTTTTCGGGTGATTGACTGCCCGCTGAGTGGCGTGTAGATCTGTTGGAGTCTTTTGGAAAGTTTTTGGAGGTAATCCGCTTCAAGAGTCACCTCTGTTAAATGGATTTAATAACTTTGGCTGTCTGCTGAGAAATGTGACCGGGAAGATATTAAGAAGTGCTGGACATAGAGCTTCGCGAACTGGCTCCTATATGGTGAGACTACTCTGGCGGTGAGAGAAGGTTGTGAACTGGGAGGAGGAGGAACAAGTGAGCCAGAGCTGACGAACTGGAGTGAGAACCAAGGAAGAAGTCTCTGCTTGTGGTGCGGTTTTTTTCCAAAAAAGCAGTTTCTACAGCATGGAAAATTCTTTTTGAATATTCGGTGGATTTAGGGGTAGCGGATACTTGGTTTGGGACCTGGTGGAGTGTTCCATTTGTCAGGCGGTTGGTGTGCTGGTCGTAGTGGCACGGGGTTCTAGCTCGCGTTCACCGGGGAGCCGGTGTTGAAGGGTTGAGCCCTAGGGCTCTCTGGGGGCCTATCGGTTGGTGGGTGTCACCAGGGAGCTCTGTGGTAGCTACTGTGACTAGCGACCATCCATCTGGTTAGTTTGATCGGGCTCCCCTGGTCCTAGAGTGGTGTCTGGCCCTGAAGAGCTGTTCTGAAGAAAGTATTTGATACTTTTGGATTTCTTTCTCCCGCTTGTGTTTTTCTGACTTCAGCCAGAGTGTTTTCATTCTACTCATCTACTGATAGTGATTTTGAATCCTCAGACTAATCCTGTTTCTGTGCTGGTAATTTGAGGACTCCTTTCTTTGGACATCTGAGGTGGTGAGAGGACCTCATGTCCATTATTTTAATTTGGATTGTACTCTCTCTGGGTTGTGAGGGGATTTGGCGGGGGGGGGGAGAGACATTTTATTTTTTGTTTAAAGTTTAAACTGTTGTTGATTTGTTATTTTATATCTTGCAGTGAGAGTGCTAAGGTATTCTTTTTTCCTTCTCTCTCCCTGGCTGTGAGAGAGCTAAGGGGGGGAGGTAAAAAATTTTTTTTCTGTAGGGGGTGTGAGAGAACTCTTACATTTACATTTTATTTATATTTATTTATATTTTGTTTTTTGTTTGTTTTTATTTTAATTTTTTTATTTTATTTGAGAGTCCTCAGACCAGTGCAGATTTTTTTTTTTATGAGGTGTTTTTTTTTGTTTATTTGATTTTATTTATATTGGTTACGTTTGGGAATGTTTCATTAATTTTTTGTTGTTAAGATTGATTATTTTGTGTTTGGGGTTTTTGTTTTGTTTAATTAGCGATATGTGCTGGCCTTTAGTCCCCACGGTGGTGCGCTATTCATCCTCCTCTCTTCGCGCCCTCTGCCCTTTTTATACTCCTCCCCGACAATTCGATACTTACCAGTGCTGTAGAGCATTAAGGATTGTTTGTAGGGGAGTGAGGAGGGTGGGGTTACGCGAACAGAGGAGGATGAATGAGGGGGACCACCGTATCGAGGTTAAGTCCAGAAGGCACCTGGGGTGAAATAGAACCCAGACCGTGGTTTACCATGTCTGGTGCCCATACCCAAGGGCACTAGTGAATCCAGTAGGCAGATAGGCCTGACAGCCTTCGAGGTTTGTCCAACTCGGGTGGTGTTATGCAATGCCAGGTCCATCAGGAATAAGACCACCATTATTGCTGATCTTGTTGGCTTGGCTGACCTGGCTTGCATCACCAAGGCCTGGCTGGATGAAAATTCAAGCCCCACAGTGGAGGCAATGACACCACCCGGGTACTCGGTGATACATCGCCCGAGACTAGACCGGGGGGGGGTTGCAGTCTGTTTCAAAACTGAATTGGGCCTCACTAATGTAGTAGGGGGTGAGGCTGAGTCCTTTGAGTGCACAGTTGTAGTGGGTGTAGACATTTGAATCGTTCTCATCTACCGTCCACCCAGAGATGGGAAATGCTTCCTACAGGAAGTAGCAGACTTCCTCGTCGACATGTCATTTGAGTCACCCAGATTAATGGTTCTGGGTGACTTCAACATCTTGGTCAACGATGAACTCTCGCAATTTGGTAATCACTTCCTCCAATTAATGTCTTCTATGGGCCTTACACAGGTAACTTCCACTGCTACTCATAAATCTGGGCACTCTCTGGACTTGGTCTTCCTCTTAGGGATTGATGCATCCGACGTGGGGGTGGAACCCTGTCGCCTGGTCAGACTACTACACTGTGAGGGTCAATTTTTGCACCCCTCTGAGAAGGCCTTCCCCTGTGGAGATGGTCAGGTACCGCCCATTACGGAATATTACTTCCCAAGGCCTTACAGCTGTCCTTGACCCATCATCCCTCTTGTTGGTGAGCAGTAATCCGGAGATGCTGGTGGCGGCCTATAATGAGGCCGTTACGGTGGCCCTGGATTTTATTGCTCCTGTTCATGAGCGCCCCCTATCCCTTCACCCCAGGTCCCCTTGGTTCGATGGGACACTGAGGGAGATGCGGAGACAGGGGCGAAGGTTAGAGCGTTGTTGACGCAAGTCCGCCCTTGATACCAACCGCCTTAGATTGATGGAACATTTTTCTATCAATCTGCAATCACCTATAAGAAGGAAGAATTCCTGTCCCGAGAGATTGCAGTTGCTTGGAATCGACCGGCTTAGCTGTTTTGGACTGTAGACAGACTGTGCAACCCAGCCTGTCTGCAAGTTTGGAAAACCTTTTCACGATTAGAGTGCGAGAAACTCGCTTGTTATTTTGTAACTAAAGTGGCCGACATCAGGGCGGACTTCTGTCTGGCAATCTCTAAGGGTGATGTCATAGAACAGTGTGAGTTCACAGTAGCTTAATTCTCTTGGAGTTCCTTTGGTCGACCTGAGTTCATGGATATTATGAGGACCATCCATAGTGTGCGTCCCAGAAGCTGTAGTTTGGACCCTGGACCGAATCTCCTAATTTTGGGTTGTATTGATATCATCAGTCCAGTCCTGGTGCAAATAGTCTGGAGCTCCTTGGAGTCAGGCGAGTTTCCTAGCTCCCTGAAAGAGGCAGTGGTGACACCTCTCTTGAAGAAAGCTACCTTGGACCCAAACTGTTTCTCAAACTACAGATCTATCTCTAACCTTCCCTTTATTGGGAAGGTTATTGAGAAGGTAGTGGCCACCCAATTGGAAGACCATTTAACCATCCATAATATCTACGAATCCTTCCAATCCGGTTTTCATAAAAGACATAGCACTGAAACTGCGCTGGTTCAGGTGCTTAATGATCTTATGAGGGCGAGAGATCAGAAGAGACGTTCCATTCTGGTTCTCCTTGATCTCTCGTCAGCTTTTGACACTGTGGATCACCTGGTGTTGACAGCACACCCAAGGCAAATCTGTGGCATGTTGGGAACTATTTTACAATGGTTCACCTCATTCCTCACTGGAAGATCACAAAGAATTGTGTCAGGAGTTTTTTCTTCTGGCCCAACTTCTTTGTTGCATGGGGTGCCTCAGGGTTCCATGCTGTCACCCATGTTATTTGCAGTGTATATGCTGCTCCTCGGAGACATTATAAGACGGTATGGACTGAGATTTCACTGTTATGCAGATGATACCCAGCTATACCTGTCTATTGCACCCGACCAGGATGGAGCTCTCGCGGTGTTTAACAACTGTCTGGAAGAAATCCAGGGTTGGATAGATTCTAGTTGGTTAAAGTTGAACTCGTAGAAGACAGAGGTTCTGGTTGTGGACCCGGGAGGTCAGATAGAGAGGTAGTGTGGTGGCACGCCTTCTTGAATATTTCTTGGTGGCGTGTCACTTCGGACCTCTGAACGGGTGCGTAGCCATGGGATTGTCCTAGACGACAGGTTGACATTACAATCTCAGGTGTCGGCCGTTGTCAGAACTTCCTTTTGCCATCTAAGGAATATCGCCAGGGTTAGGCACCATTTTTTGTCTGACTCTTTGCCAACATTGGTCCACGCCTTTGTGTCCTCACGTTTGGACTACTGCAACACCCTTTACTTTGGGCTTTCTGGGGTTGAAATCCGCTGCCTACAGCTGGTGTAGAATGCTGCAGCCCAGGTTCTGACTAGAACAAGTAGGTCCTGCCATATTACCCCGGTGCTGCGCGAACTGCACTGGCTGCCTATACGGTGGCAGATCACCTTTAAAGTCATTTTATTGACTTTTAAAGCCCTTCATGATCAGGGTCCAGCCTATCTGAAAGAACTTCTGATGCCTTACTACTCCGGCCGAAGAGAGGTTGCTAGAGATTCCGAGAGTGAGTCTAAAATCTTCTGGCAGCAGAGCATTTTCTCATGCTGCCCCCACTCTCTGGAATTCTCTACCACGCTGGTTACGGGAGTGCACCTCCATGGAGGAATTCAAGAAGAACTTGAAAACTTATTTGTGGCAAATGGCCTTCTTGGATGCTTAAGTTAATTTATTCTGCTGAGATCTTAATTTGTATTTATTGATTTTAATATCTGATGTTACTATGATATGATTTTATTTATATGTATTACTGATTTATATTTGATGCTGTGGTTTTAATATGTTCAGCACCTTGGTATGCTGAAAGGCGCTATACAAATAAACTTATTATTAACTGCCTACATTCTAACCCTCAGATTTCGCAGACACCTGGAAAGACTGGGCCCACACGGAATTAACAATTATCTATAAATTCAGTAACTGTAAACTTCCCATAACAAACCTCCAACTGGAGGAAAAATTACTTTAAACACCACAATCCCCTATATCAGAAACACCAGTAGGGGAGAAGAGACCAGCTGAAAATACTGTTTCAAAGTAAAAGCCAGAATGTTGCATACATGCCCTTTAAGTAACACAGTATGGAGTGCAGAGACAACTAGTTCTGGTAGGGGAGGCAGGGTGGGAGAGTTATGAATATTGGAGTATCCCCTGGGAGAAACAAGATTACTACGGCAAGTAACTTTCTTCTCACCCCAGGAATACTCCAATATTCCTAACTCTTCAGCAGACTATGAAGCAGTACCTTTGGAGGTGGGAACAGAATCTGTTTTGGAAACAGGCTCTGTAGGACAGCTGTACCAAACCTGGCATCAGCCCTAGCCTGCATATCTGAGCTGTAGTGCTTGGTAAATGTGTGAACTGTTCTCCAGGTAGCTGCTTTACAGATATCCACCAAGGGAACATCCTTGGAGGCTGCCACAGTGGCAGCTGTACCCCTTGTGGAGTGGGCTCTGAGCCCTGTTGGGGCTTTTTAGCCCAATTTAAATACGGAAAACTGGATACATTGAACAATCCAGTGAGAAATTGACCTTTTAAATGCTGGGTTACCCTTTCACACGTTTCCATCAGTCAGGAATAGTTGCTTCCTTTCCTCCCTATGGGACTTAGTGGCTGTCATGTAGTAACTCAAAGCTCTTTTGACATCAAGTCTATGTAACCTGCGCTCACCAGAGCATGAATGTTCAGTGAAGAACATTGGCAGAATGACAGTTTGGTTCAGGTGAAAGTCTGAGACCATTTTAGGGAGGAATGTCCTGTTAGTTCCGAGGACAACTTTGTCCCTGTGAAAGGAGATGTAGTCCTGCTCAATGCATAGGACCTGAAGTTCACCGATTCGTCTGGCTGAAGTGATGGCTATAACGCCCTGCCCTCTGCTTATGGTTATAGTATGATAGTTATATTATAAATAAATGGTCTGTGTATGAAATGTCAGTATGTGAGAAATTTGGCCTTTAACTTTTAAGGTCAGAAGCTGAAACCACAGGATGTCATTAAACTGACCAGGGGAACCATTTAATTAAGACTTCCTTACAGAAGGGCATTTTATTACCTTTTAAAGTTGTAAATAAATGTGAGTTTTATGATGTTACAGCAATAATGGTAATTGGGCTGGTTCTTCTCATTTTAGCACATAGCAAAAAGTGTGTGAAGAGTCATAAAACCCTCAGATCACACTAGCAGCAGGAAATAAGGAGAAGGGACATCAAAGTGAAATGTTTGATTGAAGACTGTCATATCTGGGAAATGGCTAGTTATAGATCTCTCAAAGTAATGACTCCCATTCTCAGGGATAACTATGTTAGAAATTAAAATCTAAGGGAGGATCTAGCTGACCTCATCAAAAGGGAGTGGGGGCAGATAGAGTTAAAAATGAAACACTGTATCTGGGAAATGTGACGTATGAATCTTGGGCTCTGAGACAGAAAGAGCTCTAACTTAAACAGCACTTAAAAGGTAATACTTAGAAAAGAATTAACGAGCTGGGGTAGGAGTGTTTGTTCTGTAACTTTTTTTTGCTTTACGTGATTAAGATTTATGATATATTGTTCTGTATTTAATTTTACCTGTTTTTATCATATTTTAGCAAACAACCTTTTCTTCGAAATACTGCCTGGGTGTCTTCTCCGTTTCTTTTTGCATGTGAAGTCCCTGTATTTAAATCTGACAGCTGTTGAAAAGCTTGATTGTGTTACTGAGCTTATAATAAGGTAAGAAATATCTAGGTCTCTTATAGAGTTAAAAAGGGTTCATTTTGGATCCCTGGTTAAGTGCATTTAGGTGAAAGATATATTGCATCCCTCGAAGAGAATATTATCTGAGCCTGTACATTTGCATATGCTAGCATAAGGTTCACAGTCTGAATCTCTCCAGAACTCGAGGCTAAAGGTGATTCGGACCCAAAGCAGACAGGAGGGTTACCCTGTCTGTTACCTGTTCACACTATTGCACTCTGAGGTTGGCACTGTGGGAGCAGAGGGCCTGGCCTGTGGACTGCATTTGTGACAATGGCCACTAAAAATACTGTTTTCCAAGTAACATACTTTAGTGGTGCTGAAGACATGGGTTTAAATGGGGAACCCATGTGCTTGGCAATACTAATGTTTAGGTCCCATGCTGACACTGGTTCCCTGACTGGTGGGTGCACGTAGGATAGGCCTTTAAAGAACCTTTTAAATATGGGGTTCGATGCCATAGAGGTAGTCTTACCTGCTGAGGTATAAGCAGAGACTGAAGCCAAATGGAGCTTCAGGGTAGAGGGGTGCAGGCCCAAAGAATGCAAGTAAACCAGGTAGTCCAGCACATATGGCACTCCTGCCTGTACTGGTACTATATGCCTGGTGCAACACCACTTAGAAAACATTTTCCATTTTGCAGCATAGGTTTTCTTTGTAGAGGATGTCCTATACCCTCTTAAGATGTCCAAGACCCCTTCAGAGAGATGTAAGCCAGTGTACTCTGGGTCCTCAAGAACCAAGCTTTGAGCCTGAGTGACTTGACGTTCGGGTATAGGAACCTCCCCTGATTGGAGGTCAGCAGATTGTCCTTTCTGGGAAGCTGTATTGGTTTGTCCACTGACATGGAAAGTAGAAGGAAGTACCATGGCTGTCCAGCCCAGTCTGGGGCTACCAGTATCACTGTGGCGGGCTGGAGCCTGAGCTTGAGCAGCACCCTGTACACCAGAGGAAATGGAGGGAAAGCACACAGATACTTCTCTGACCAGTCCAGGATGAGGACATCCAGGGAAACTGTGCCCACTGCTGGAGACCTGCAACAGTACTGTGGGAGGTGGTGACTTTCATGGGACGCAAAGAGATTTATCTCTGGAGTACCTCACCTTTGGAAGATCACTTACACCACCTGCCTGTTTAGGGACCACTCATGATGGGCCTGGCTGATTCAGCTTAAGGCATCTGCCAGGGCATTGTCCTTGCCCGGCAGATGAATGGCCTAGAAACATAGAAGTTGACAGCAGATAAGGACCACAAGGCCCATCCAGTCTGCCCATTTCTTTTTCTACTTTATAAATATGCCATTGTCCTTTGCTGTCAGTGGCCTATCTATTCATACTCATCTGAATTGCTCCCTTATGCCTATCCCATGCCTGTTTGAAGTCCTGCACTGTATTCATATCCACCACTTCCTGAGGTAGGCCATTCCATGCATCCATCACCCTTTCTGTGGAAAAGAACTTCCTCACATTACTCCTTAATTGGCCTCCCTCTAATCTCATGCTGTGTCCTCTTGTACTGCTATTATTCTTATATTGAAACATGTTAGACTCTTTCACTGTGTTAATGCCCTTAAGGTGCTTGAATGTTTCGATCATATCACCTCTCTCCCTCCTTTGCTCTAGGGTATACACATTGAGCTCCATTAATCTGTTTTCATATGTCTTCTGATGCAGTCCCTGCACCATTTTGGTTGCCCTTCTCTGGACTGCCTCAATTTGGTTAGTGTCCTTGTGAAGATGTGGCCTCCAGTACTGCACGCAGCACTCCAGATGGGGCCTAACCAGTGTCTTGTAAAGAGGGATTATTACCTCCCTCTTACAACTTGTGATACCCCCTACTAATACACCCAAACATCCCCCTAGCCTTACCTACTGCTTTAGAGGTCTGCTTGGATGATTTCAGGTCATTGGTGATGATGATGCTCAAGTCTCTTTCTTCCCTTGTGACTGCCAGCAACTCCCCTCCCAGCCTATAGGTGGCTTCAGGGTTTCTTTTCCCTATGTGCATGATCTTGCACTTCTTTGCATTAAATCCCAGTTGCCACTCTTCTGACCATTTTGCTACTTTATCCAGATCTCTTCTCATTCTGCCCACCCCATCTGGATCATCTACTCTGTTGCAGATCTTGGTGTCATCTGCAAACAGACAAGCCTTACCCACTAGTCCATCTGCAATGTCACTAATGAAGATATTGAAGAGGACTGGCCACAGGACTGATCCCTGAGGTACCCCCACTTGTGACTTGCCTGAAGAGAAACTCCTAGGGAATAGGCCACAGTCCAGACTCGCAAGGCTTCTGTGCAGAGAGGATTTGACCTTGTACCCCCCTGGTTGTTTATGTAGTACATAGTGGTGGTACTGTCTGTTCTGACTTATACCACCATTCCCTGGATCAGTGGTATGAAAGCTTGCATTGCCAGGAACACTTCCCCAAGTTCTAACAGACTGATATGCTGGTGAGACTCTGCACTTGACCAAGTGCCCTGGGTAGTGTGCTCTGCCAGATGGGCACCCCATCCTAACAGTGACACATATGTTGTGAGAATTACAGAAGGAAGCTCTTTTTGGAAGGGAACCCCTTCTCTGAGGTTGGCTTCCTCCTTCCACCACTGAAGGGCCAAGATTAACGTTTTTGTTACTGGGATCAGTTTTGAGAGAGTCTTTTCTCAGAGGCAAATGAGCCCTTAGGTGGAATTGAATGTCTCTCATCTGAAACCTGGACCCCAGGACTGTGCCTGTGGCAGCTGCCATGTGTCCCAGGAGGTGAATAAACTGTCTTGTAGTTCTTGGCACTTTCAACTTGAAAGAACCTGCTATTTGCAGAATGCTTTTTACCCTGTCCAGTGGTAAGAAAGCTCTGCCCACTCTGGTATTTAGTTCTGCTCCTATGAACTGCAGAACTTGTGAGGGAAGATTTAACAGAAACCCCAAGGGCTCCAGAAGTTGCTGGGTGAGTTATAAGTGTTCCTGTAGCTGATGTGGTGACTTTCCCACCACCAGTCAGTCGTCCAGATAAGGAAACACTGTGACACCTTGCCTTCGCAAGTGTGCACCAACTACTGCCAGACACTTTGTGAACACTCTTGAAGCTGAGGTGAGACCGAATGGCAGGGCTGAGAACTGATAGTGACCTGAAGGGAGTCTGAATCAGAGATACGTTCTGTGAGACTTCCCTATGGGGATGTGGAAATAATGTACAGTGACGTAAGAACTTACCATAACAGTAGATCTTTGAGAGAAGCTCTTGCAGCAGGTAACACAAGTAGGATTGATGCCACCTGGTGGCAGTTCTCTGTATTTTTTTCCTTCAAGAAGTACCGATGTGGGAATGCCCCCCACCAACTTCGGCTCCACCCCCGACATCACCCTATAAAAGGGAGGAGTTCCCCACATGCGCCAGTTCTTGTACGCCCCACTACTGGCAAAGAAATCACAACAGGCGATAATCAGAAATCATGATCCAAACTTTTTCCTCATAATGGAGGAATGGCCAGCCTGGAAAAGGCCTGATCCCTGGGGGAAGGAGAGCGGGAAAATACACCTGCTGCAAGAGCTTCTCTCGAAGATCTACTGTCACGGTGCGTAAGTGCCATCTTATTTCAAGAGGAAGCTCTTGCAGCAGGTAACACAAGTAGGACCGATTCCCAAGCAGTATAAACTTAGAACAACCCCCAAGAGGGGGAACAATACAGGAAAAAAGACAGAAGGAACAAGAACAGAGAGGATCCTTCAGGAAACCAGACCCTGAAAGACTGCGAGGCCAAAACCTGCCCTGCGTCTGGAAATGATGTCAAGGCTGTAATGCCTGACAAAGATATGAACAGAACTCCAGGTAGCAGCAGCACAAATGTCAGCTGCAGATGTCTGCTTCAGCGCTGCAAAGGAAGTGGCGACTGCTCTAGTAGAGCGAGCCCTAACAGGCCCCGGAGTAGATCTGTTGTGCTTCTGATAACAAAAGGTAATTCAATTAACCAACCAGCACAACGACGTCTGTTCGGTGACTGAATGACCTAAGGACCTATGAGCAAATAACAGAAAAAACTGATCAGATTTCCTGTCCCCCTTGGCCCTAGCCAGGTAACATCGAAGAGTCCTGTGGATGTCCAAAGAATGAAGCAGGGCCTCCCTCCTATTCGAATGCTCCAGGTAGTATACTGGGAGCTGAACAGATTGGTTAAGGGTGAGCTCTGAAACCAGCTTTGATAGAAACTTTAGGTTGGTGCGAAGGTCAACCCTATACTTATGGAAAATAAGATGGGGTTCTTTACACGTGAGAGCCTGAAGCTCTGAAATGCGCCTTGCCGAAGTAATGGCTACCAAAAGCAAGGTTTTCCAGGACAGGAAACTAAGCTCAGCCTCCACTGCTGGTTCGAAGGGGGAAGCATAAGCTTCTCTAGGACAAAGAGGAGATCCCAAGGAGGGACAGGATCCCGGATGGGAGGTCTGATATGAAGAATACCACAAAGAAAAGCCTTGGAGACCTCCATCTGAGCCACCGTCTTATCCAGCACTGGAAAGTGATAAGCGGAGATGGCAGCCAGGTGTACCTTGATGGAGGAATAATTGAGACCTGACTCCAAAAGGGAAAGCAGGTATTCTAAAATGGAATTAACCAGACAGACCAGGGGGTCCATCTTCTTGGCTGTAGCCTAGATACAGAAACGTTTCCACTTCATAGCGTAAGTGACCCTGGTGGCAGGCTTATGCGCCTCAACCAAAACTTGCGCTACCTGATCGGACACTCCAAATTTGGCTTTAGCTAGGTCCTGAGGAGCCAGGTATGTAGATTTGGATGGATCAGGAACCCACTGTCCTGAGACAGCAGATGACAGGAAACCGGAAGAGGCAGCAGAGGCTCTGCTGCTAAATGCTGAAGCAAAGGAAACCAAATCTGACGAGGCCACAGCAGAGCTATCAGAATGAGGGTGGACGGTTCTGATTGCGCCTTGAGGAGAACCTTCTGCAGGAACGGGAAGGGAGGGAATGTGTAGAGAAACCTCCCCTTCCAGGAGAGGGACAATGCGTCTTGCAAAAAAGCTCCAGGCTCTGGACCTAGCAAGTAGAAACTGGGCAGTTTTGCATTGAATTGTAACGTAAAGAAGTCCAACTCTGACATCCCCCACCAGCAGAAAATTTGATTGGCAACTTTTTTTTTTTTTTTATAATTCTTTATTTATCTGCTGCTTTACTGCCGAGTCATCTGTCCAGGTCACGGCCCCCTCCGCTCCCACTCCCACATTTAGCCCTTACTCCCAGATACCCCCTGGATTACCCCCCCAGGGCGGGGCTGTGGCACCAGCCCAAGTGCTGCAGACAACGGGATAGGTCCAGGAGCCAGTCTGAGAGCTCAGGCATCATTCTGGCAGCAAGCAGCATATTTTTTTCCCCCATTAGGTGAGGGCGGACGTGCAATGACGACCTGCATCCGCCCGACCTTGAGGTTAATTTTAGCGTCGGAGCTTGTGGTGCAACCCAGCCTCCACTGGGTGTCGCCACAGCTCCGATCACTCCACCACCCTCCCCCCTGGAGAAGGAGAGCAGCTGTGGGCGCTCAATCCATCTCCTCCCGGCCGGCCCTCCGACGACCCGAGTCCATTCCCGAACCCAGGTCACTGGCGTCGCAAGTGGAAATCCAACTGCTGCACCGGTGAGCCGCCCTAATCTGTGACTTCTTGAAGCAGCTCCCATTTGTGAGCCTGAGACCTGGTTCTGCTGAGCACATTGGCCAACACGTTCTGTTCTCCCAGAACATGTACTGCCGTCAAGAAGAGCTGATGCTCCAGAGTCCAAACCCGTTTCATTATGGCTTCGGCAAAGGGGTATCTGAGTGTGTGCCACACCAAACTGTTGATGTATACATCACCAAAGTGCTGTCCATCTGGACCAATGGGTAGCCCCACTAGGACCGAGACCAGGGCCTGAAGGGCATACAGGACTGCTCTTAGTTCCAGAATGTTGATGTGCAGATCTTCCTCTACTGGGGACCAAGATTCCTGAGTGCAGTGTGTCCCCAACTGGGCACCCCATCCTGAGGACGATACATCTGTGGTCAGAATCTGGGTCGGGGGCCCCCTACGTGGAAGGGGGCACCCACCAGTAAGTTTTGTGACGACATCCACCAATGCAATTCCCAGTGGATCGGCTCCAAGATCCAGATTGAGGCATCCAAACTGTCCTGTGTTTGGTCCCACTGGACCCTTAACGACCACTGAATGGTTCTCATGCGCAGTCGCGACAGAGGGACTAAAACTATGGCGGCTGCCATGTGCCCTAGCAGCCTGATGAGGAGACTAACGGGAACCCTCGAGGCTGTAGAGACTTGGTATGCCAGGCCCCGAATCTGACCTGCTCTGTCAGAGGGAAGAAACATCTTCCCAAGGGTGGTATCCAGAAGAGCACCAATGAACTGGAGGTTCTAGGATGAGAGAAGATGAGACTTATCCCTTTTGATCGTGATCTCCAGGTCTGAAACAGCAAGAGGGAGTCCCTGATGGTTACCGACAGGCGGGACCTGGAGGGAGCCAGTTGTCCAGATTTGCCAGGCACTTGGTGAAGACCCTGGGGGCTGAAAATAGAATGAAGGGGAGGACTCTGAACTGACAGTCCTCATCTTGAATTGGAACCTCAGAAATCTTCGATGACCCCTGGCAATAGGGATATGCAGATAGGCGTTCTGCATGTCCAGGGACGCCAGCCAGTCTCCAGCCAAAATGAGGGGCAGGAGAGTGGGGAGGGAGACAATACGGAATCTCCGGTAGGAGACCCATTGGTTTAGGTCGCTGAGGTCCAGAATAGGTCTGAGGACTCCCGACGTCTTCAGGACCAGGAAGAAGTGGGAGAAGAACCCTGTCTCTCGCTTGGCTGGGGATACTGGCTCGATGGCGTTCTCGTCCAAAAGGAATAAGATTTTCCTTCTGACCAGTGCCCAGTGTTCCCTGGGATAACGGGATGGGGGTGGTGGTGGCCTATCTGGCAGAATGGCATCAAACTCTGTGGAATGCCTGAACCCCATAAGCTCGAGGACTCACTGGTCGGAGGTCACTTGACTCCAAGCATCTGCATAGAGGGAAAAGCGACCTCTGACCAGCTCTCCTAATGAGGCATCCAGAGGAGGGGGGTGGCCAGGATAGTTAGGCAGTGGGAGGGTGAAGGAGGGCGGCAGTAGCTGCTTTGGCCTGTCTAGAGTAGGAGACCAAGAAGCCCCTGGCTCCATCCCTACGACTAAAGCCGCCTTGCTGCGAGTGGGACTGGAAGCAAGGTTGCTAAGGCTGATGTCCCACTGGCCATGGCAGCAGCTTCCAAGGTCGCCCCTGCAGCATACATGGACTGCACGTTGGATCACGGCCTTTACGGAGTCCTGCAGCCTGGTGGTGATCTTCTCCGTGTTCTTGCCAAAGCGCACGTATCCCCTGAAGGGAGCATCCAGAATGTTTGTCTGCACATCTGGGTCGAACCTAGAAACCCGAAGCCAGGCATGGCGTCAGAGGCAAATGCCAGTGGCGGCCACCCTTGATGAGGTGTCTGCAGAGTCATAGGCTGACCTCAGAATGTGGGTACCAACGTCTGAGCCGGTCTGAAGCAGTTTGGCAAGCTCTGTCTGCTAAGGGCAATTGGGCATGCTTTGCACAATGTCCAATCCCTGTTCCCAAAGAGCGTTCTGGAATTGGACCATGTGGGTCAGGAAATTGAGACTCCCGATACTGCAGGTGGCAGCAGAGTACACCTTACACCCCATGGAATCAAGCTGCTTTGACTCCCTGTCAGGCGGCTGGGTGCTCAGGTGTTTGGGTATCTGTGAATGGTCATGAGCTGCCGAAATCACCACCGAGTCTGCTGCGGGTGGTTCGGCAAAGAAGGGGTGATCCTTAGGGACCCAGCAGAGCTGATGAGCCTTCTTGGGCACAGCAGAGGAGGAGTGAGGGCGCTTCCAGGTAACAAACGTGATGTCCTCGAAGGTGTTGACCATGGGTGGGATAACCACTGGCTTAGGGTCTTTTTGGCGGAGGTATTTAGCCAGCCACAGTTGCTTGGGGTCCAGGGCCTTGGTGTCCCAACCCATGTTTGCCTGGATGTGCCTCATCACCTCCATGAAGCTGGGGTTATCCGGAGGGGATTTTGGGTGTTCCCCCATGTCCCCTAAATCTGGTTCAACATCAGAATCCACACAAGAGGTGTCAGAGTCTACATAAGAGTCTGAGGCCGAAGAAGGTGGGGACCTGTGTTGTCTGCTCTTGTGCCTCTTGTCCAGAGAGGGACAGCGGGAGGAAGTGCTGAACCTGGTCCTCCAGCGCCTCTTGTCGGTATGTTTCTTGGGTGGTGCTGGCTCCTTCCCTGCCTCTTGATCAGACAGTTCCGAGGCATCAGGCACTGGAAATGGACTGGGCGTGGGAGGAGCCACACCCACTGGGAGATCACGTGTAACTGTGTCCCACCAGTGGGAGAAGAGCTCCTTAACCTGTGAAATTTTTAATTTCTGTGAGCCAGGTGCAGGAGGAGGAGGCGCACTGGAGCTGGTACCATCGCTGGCCCCACTGACGGGGGGTGCCGGCATTGGGTCCGAACCCTTGTCGCCGGTGTCAGTAGGCACCAGCATTGGTCTATGGGGCGGAGGGGCATCAGCTCCCCCGTTGTCGGCCTCCATCAGGTGGACTGGCATCTGTTGAGGAGAGGGGGTCTCAGAACTGATGTCAGGAGGCGCCAGGGTGACTGGCGTCAGAAGAACTTTGGTGGTGGGATGGCCTTTGCCAGAGTCGGGGCTTTGGAAGTGGAGGCAAAGCAGGAGGAGACTGACCTGCACCCAGCGAGAAAGCCTTCTCAGCGGGTGGATGGACGCACCTTCAATGGCTGGAGGGTGGTCCCTGAGGGCTTGGCCATGGCAGACCCAGCGGACAGTTTAAGGGCCGTGAGGAGGGAATCATGCCCTGTTGACTCAGACTTCGAGCCCAAGGATCTGGGCCTAGAATGGGACCTCTCTCTCTCTCTCCTGGTGCTCCCAATGTTTGTGGTGCTTCTTATGAGGTAGTGGTGAAATCCCTGGTCTGACGTTCATCGTTGCCAGTTTGGGCGCCACTAATAAGGCAGAAAGAGATTTCTGACACCTGATGCGCATTCGGGAGTTAAAGGTCTGACAATGGGGACATGCGCCGTTGTTGTGGTAGGGGCCCCAGGCAGAAAAGACACGCAGAATGGCCATCCTTAGGGGGTATCTGGGGTATCTGCCGCCCGCAGGAGTACTTGTTGATGTGCCCATTGGAGGAAGAGGACACAGACATGAAAAACAACTCTAGAAAAGTGGTGGAGAAAGAAAAGAGCGATCGGCACACTAACCTGACGATGGTAGGAAAGAACTGGAGCATGGGGGAACTCCTCCCTTATATAGGGTGACGTCAGGGGTGGAGCCGACGTCAGTGAGGGGCGTTCCCATGTCAGTATTGCTGGAAGAAAAAATTGCTGAGAACCACTGCCAGGTGGCATCAGTCCTACTTGTGTTACCTGCTGCAAGAGCTTCCTCTCGAAGTAGGATGCATCTTTTAGGTCCAGATATGCCAGCCAGTCCCCTTTTTGGAGTGCTATCAGAATCAGAGACAGTGTCACCATTTTTAATTTTGGTTTTGTTAAGTGCCTGATTAGCATGCTTAGGTCTAAGATAGGCTGCAACTCCCCATTTTTCTTTTTTGTGAGAAAGTATCTTGAATACAGCCCCTTTCCCCTGTGCTGTGGAGGCACTGGTTCTACTGCTTTTAACAGCAACAGATTTTGAACCTCCATTTCCAACAGCCTTTTCTCCATGATGGAGGCTGGTTTGAAGACTCTTGTTCTTAGAGAGGGGAGGGACTTGAAGTTTAGGGACAATCCCTGACCCACTATCTCCAGGACCCACTTGTCTGTGGTGATCTTTTTCCAGGCCTGGAAATAATGGGTCAGCTGGCCCCCTACTGGAAGAGGGAAGGCAGCCTGATAGGACGAGTCAGGGGTCAGTCCTACTTGGCTTGGGGCTGACAGTGGGAGCCACGCCTGGCATCTCTCTTGCCCCTACCTCTAAAATACCCTTGGTGGGGGTACTGAGGTACCTGGGGTACTGCCATGGCCTGATAAAAGGGCCTGGAGCGAAATTGTCTGCCTCCTCCACTGTAAGCCCTTGTGGATGGGGAGACCTTTTCTTTGGCCGAATTGCTCCTATAAGTGGTCTTGTATTCATCAACCTTCCTCGTGTAGGCCTCTGTATGGCTCCAAAAAAGGAAATTATCCTCCACTGGGAAGTCCAGAGCTTTGTTTTTGGTGTCCTGTGTGAGGTTTGTGGCTCTTAATCAGGCAACCTTCCTTTGGGTTACTGTATTGGCCATCCACCTGGCAGCAGTGTTGCTGGCATCTGCTGCCATTGGAAATTGGTATTTGGCAGCTTCCATGCCAAATCTAGCAGTCTCAGCCAAGTCTGCTGATAGGCTAACTGGAGCTTTATCAGCCATAGCCAACAGAGACTGCCAAAGAGTTTTCTGATATCGGGCCAAATAGGCCTGAAAGTTAGCCTGCCTGATGGCCAAAGAGGCCGATAAGTAGCCCTTTTTGTCCATGCTGTCAATTTAACGTGAGTCCTTCTCTGGGTGGGTGAGAGGCCAGAGGGATTTTTGCCTTATCACAGGCTGCAGCTCGCACCACCCCCTGGTGGTCAGGGTGTGAATACAAAAATTCATCCCCTTCTCTGTCAAGCTGATATTTTTTACCCAGCCTTTTATCCAAAGGTGGGATAGACCCAGGTGTCTGGAGGAGCTTGAGTGCATCCCTTTTAAAGAATTTATTGATAGGGAGTAGCAGCTTTTTGGTGGGTGTCAAGCCCATCATTTCAAGGTACTCAGTTTCCTCATCTTCTATCACTTCTGTGGTAGAGATGTCCACAGCATCAACAATTTTCCTAACAAAGGAAAAATGTGAAGAATAGTCTTCAGAAGACCTAGGAGGAGAGCCAAACTCCTGCTCAGGGGAGACTTCAGGCTCTACAGGCTCTCCCTCCTCCTTGTCATATTCACCATAATCTTCTCTTCCCAGTAGGGAAGATTGGTTGGAGCCAGGGTGCTGTGGATCAGCAGGCAGCAGACCTTGTAAGGTTTGCAAAACTTTAGAAGCCTGTGCTATTTCAAGAGGAGAGGGCATGGCAGGCGGCACCACAGAAGTCCTCTTATGCTGACCAGCGGGGGGTTCAGTGTGCTTAGTCTCTTTAAGCTTTTTAGCTGAAACCGGACAGCTAGCTGGTTCAGCAGTTCTTTTTTGTACCCGTATCGGGGTAGAAGTAAGGGGATCTGTGGTTTCACCCACAGCCCCAGAGGGTATCGGCTGGGTAAAGCCAGAGGGACCCTTAGGTGGAGGCACTTTTTTCTTCAGCCTTTTCAGACGTTTTTCATGCATATTTTCAGGAAAGGTCTTACACACCTCACAGTCTGCATTTAAATGATCATAGCCAAGGCAGATAACACAAGAAATTGCAGTTATGCAAGAACTTACCGTAACAGTAGATCTTCGAGAGAGGTTCCTGCAGTATGTCTTCACATACAGGACTGCGCCCCCTGGCATCAGGTTCCAATGGCACACTTGTAGATAGCAATCATCAGCATGGACCGCCCCCGTCAGGTGACGTGACATCAGCCCGACTATAAAAGGGGCAGGACAGCACCCGCCCTCCAGTTCTTTTCCACCAGAGAACTAGAGAAAGGTCAGTAGAAAATAGGAGTAACGCACTCCTAGGACTATGCTTCCTCTCTAGACCCAAGGACTAGGCAGGATGAAAATGAAGGAAACACTCCAAGAGTAGGGGGAAGGTGGGAGGGAAAATAGACCTACTGCAGGAACCTCTCTCGAAGATCTACTGTTCAAACAACATGAAGTCTTGCTATATTATGACATATGCAGTGAGTCCCAACCGTCGAACTACTCCGGAGGTGAAAGAGTTAACTTTCCATGCCAGGCATGGAACTTTGAGCTCGAGCTTGGTTGAAAACTCTATCTGTTGTTCCTCAAACTCAAACTGTCAGATTCTTTACTCCGCCTCACTGAACAGTCGCTCCGGAGATTTCTCCTTCTGCTCGGTTCATTTTGTCGGTTAAAGTATTTTAGTTTTCGGTTTTTTAACTGAATTTAAACAGCAACCGGTCAGTTCAAGCTCTATCTGTGGTATTTGTAAGTACTAGATAGGTTTTACATTTACTTTCTGTGTGGAACTTGTAAACCGTTTTATCGGTTCAGTTTGAACCGATCAAGTTGTTTCTAATACATTATCTATCTTTAGAAGTGCGGTTCCCGGTTCTTATCGGTTCTAAAAAAAAACGGATTTCATTACGGGTTTTTTCACGACTTGTGACACGGCTGGGAACCGATAAGGGAGTCTTGCTTGGCGGATTGCCATAAACGGGCAAGTTTTGGATAGGCTGGCACTATGTCTGAGAAACCCAAAAGAAAAACCGGGCCCACTGGGTTTCAACACTGTAGTGTCTGTGGGGAAGCCTTTGCCAAGGTTGACCCCCACACCACCTGTGTTTATTGTCTGGGGTTTGTCCACCTCAATGCAGACTGCCAGATTTGTAAAAGTTTTCCTGCAGCTACCCTGGATAAAAGAGTTGGTAGGCTCAGGGAAAGGGAGCCCAAAAAGTCCGCTGAACCGGATGGCCAGCCGAACCGGAAGGAGTGTCTCTGACCAGGTCGAGACTTCCTCTGGCAAAAGGAGAGCCAACTCCAAGGGGTCAGTTCCAGCAAAGAGAACTAGAAAATCAGCTGGTGTGGAGCCAAAACTTTCCTCTCCAACCGCTGAAGAAATAGCTAAAGCGATTAAAATTGTTCAGTCACTCTCCCCGGTTCGGCACCATCAGGTAAGTGTACGGGTCGATTGGTTCCACCGGTTCAAGAGTATGATTTAGAGGAATTTTATGAACCAGAGGAGGGGGAAGAGGAGTATGAGGAGAGTGAATGTGGATTTGAAAGTCTGGATGTGCCCATTGAACCGAACATCTCTCCAGACAGACCTTCAGGAGTGTCTCCCCCTAGGCTTTCTGAGACCCCTTCTCATTTCATGTTTTATAAAAAAGTGGCTGAAACCCTCCGGCTCCCTATGGAGGAAGCTGTGGATGATCAAGAAGAGCCTGATTATGTAGAAATGATGGATATTCCAGAGTCTAGGAGACTGTTTATTCCTCTGCATAAATCTTTTTGGAAACAGACAGTAAAAATTCTAAAAATTCCTCACACTATACCTCCTTGTTGATAAAAGAATGGACAAAAGGTATATATTATCAGGCTCTGATATGGAGTTCCTTACACAACAATGCAGCCATGTGCGGGTTGTGCAGGCTGCAGCATGTGACAAGGCAAATATTCCCATGGCCTCACACCCCCCCTGACAAGGACTCCAGAAGGGTTGATGCCATGGCAAAGAAGCAGTACATGGCAGAATCCTTGGGACTCAGACAGGCAAATTATATGGCTTATGTTACTAGATACCAGAAATCCAGATGGGATACTATTTTGGCTCTAGCAAAGCAGATCCCTGGCCAGCTTGCCAACGAGCTGGAGCAGGTGGCCGCTGATGGTATTGAGGCATCTAAAGTGCAATTCCATGCTGCAGTGGACTCTAATGATGTGTCATCTAGAGTCATGGCTACATCTGTGGCTCTCCGTAGAATGGCTTGACTCAGATGTCCTAGCCTGTCACAGGATACCCAGACGAAGGCCATGGATTTTCCTGTTGTGGGGCAACTCTCTGTTTGGGGAACAAACAGAGAATTACATGAAGAAAATGGATGAGTATAGGACTACCTATAGGAGTGCACAGGCCAAGGAAAGGCAGCCACTCCTCAAAGGCAGCCTCTCAGGGGCAGGGGCAGGCCTTTTTACTAAGCCCAGGCCTCCTTTTCAGCTTATGCACAGAGGGGGTTCTTTAGAGGGAGAGGCAGACGGGGTGCAAGCAGACCTGCCTCCACCCCTCAGCCTAAAGCCCCTGCCAAGCAGGCACCCTGATGGGGTGCCCAGGGCCGATTCTTCACTACCTGTAGGGGGCAGGCTGGCTTACTTTGTCCAGGACTGGGAGTCTCTAACATCAGACAAGTGGGTCCTGGAAGTAGTAAGCCAGGGACTGGTTCTCAGCTTCAAAAAAAATTTCCAAAGATGAGAACCAGATCCTTTCCACCTGCAAATCCATCAGAGGCTCTTGCCCTAGAAGCAGAAGTCTCTACCCTCCTGGCTCTCAGAGCTGTGGAAAGGGTTCCACCCCTACTCCAGGGCAAAGGATTGTACTCCAGGTACTTCCTTACCCCAAAAAAGACAGGAGAATGGCAGCCCATCCTGGATCTCAGGTACCTAAACAAGTACCTTTTAAAACCAAAGTTCAAAATGGTGACTCGGGGAATTATTCTACCCTCTTTAAGGCCAGGGGACTGGCTAGTGTCCCTGGACCTCAAGGATGCCTATTTTCATGTTCTCATCAGAAGCTCCCATCGAATGTACCTCAGATTCGAACTGCCCTCAGGCCATTACCAGTTCAGATCAATGCCCTTCGGCCTCACATCTGCCCCAAGGGTATTCACAAAATGCCTGGCAGTAGCAGTTGCCCATTTAAGAAGGCAAAAAATTGCCATCTTTCCTTACCTGGACGACTGGCTCATAGTAGGCCAGTCTCCAGACCAAGTCAAGTTACATCTTCAGGTAACTCAGCAACTGCTAACTTCTCTAGGTTTCCTTCTCAATCTTCCAAAGTCAGTCCTAGAACCTGTCCAGCTTCTCACCTTCATAGGTGCAGAACTGAACACAAAAGAAGCCAGAGCCTTCCTTCCTCTGGAAAGAGCAAGGACCCTGATTTCTCTGGCTTCCTCCTTCACCCTACAGGTCTCTCGACCAGCAAGGCATTTTCTCCAGCTCCTGGGACACATGGCTGCTTCGACAGCAGTAGTGCAGGAAGCCAGATTTCAGATGAGAGACATCCAGTTCCATTTGAGAGCCTTTTGGTCTCAAAGGAGGGACCCTCTAACCAAATTAATCCCAGTGACTCGAACCCTGATCCAAGCCCTTCAGTGGTGGCAGGACCAGGGCAATTTGAGACAGGGAGGTCCCCTTCACCCCTCAGTCTCACTCCTTAATCCTTACTACAGATGCATCCCTCTTGGGGTGGGGAGCTCACATGGGCGACCTCACTACCCAGGGATTGTGGTCCCCTCAGGAATCTCTGCTCCACATCAATCTCTTGGAACTCAGGGCAGTTTTTCTAGCACTTCAAGTTTTTTCCAAATCTGTTCAGAACAAAGTTATTCAGGTCAGAACAGACAATACCACCATAATGTGGTACATCAACAAGCAAGGGGGCACTCGGTCTATGGCCTTGTGCACGGAAGCAATGAAGTTGTGGTCTCTGGCTTACTCTCTGAACACCTCCCTGGTAGCAGTTCACCTCCCAGGCAAGGACAATGTCCTGGCAGATGCTCTCAGCAGGATTTCCCAGGGCCATCACGAATGGGTTCTGGATCCCCTAGTACTGGAGGTGGTATTTGCCAGATGGGGCACACCCCAGATAGATCTTTTTGCAGCCCCAGACAATCACCAACTTCCCCTTTTCTGTTGCAGGCCCCCAGTGTTGGGCTCAGTCCCCCTAGATGCCTTCCTTCTCAGTTGGGAAGGGAAGTTTCTCTATGCCCCCCCTTCCCTCTCCTGTTCAAAGTGCTAGTCAAAATTAGATCTCAACCCTGCAAGATGATCCTGATTGCTCCAGACTGGGCCAGACAGCCCTGGTACCCACTCCTTATGTCCGTAGCAGTCCACCTTCCCCTGTGTCTTCCCAGGAATCACAATCTGTTATCCTGTGCTCAGGGGAGAGTTTGGTACCCGAATCTCAAATCTCTCAATCTCAAGGCCTGGCTCTTGAAGAGTTAGAGTTTGCTGACCTACACCTCTCCCAAGGTGTACTGGATATCCTGAAGGCTTCTAGGAAGCCTTCCACCAGGGCTACTTATAATTCCAAATGGAAGAGATTTTCCATATGGTGCTCTGCAAAGCATATTCCCAAGAATCTGCTGGTTTACCCACGGTCCTGGACTATATGGTCCATCTAAATGCTTTGGGGCTGAGACCAGCTACCCTAAAAGTGCACCTGGCAGCCGTGTCTGCTTTCTTATCAGCAGGTAAACCCTCTTCTCTTTCAGTCCATCCTGTTTTCTCCAAGTTTTTCAAAGGGTTGCTTCACACCAATCCCCCATTCAGGGATCCTGCCTCTGCCTGGGATCTTAATATTTGCATTGCCCAGCTTATGCAACCCCCTTTTGAGCCCTTGTCTTCAGCAGAGCTTAAGTACTTGACTAGGAAAACTGTGTTTTTGGTAGCCATCACTTCTGCCAGACACATAAGTGAGTTACAAGCATTTCACAGAGATAAGGTAGTCCTCAGGACTAACGGAAAGTTCTTGCCTAAGGTGGTTTCAGATTTTCACCTTAATCAATCTATGTCTCTCCCTGTGTACTTCACTGACCATTCCTCCTCTGGCAAGAGGAGGTTGCACAGTTTAGATGTCAAAACATCCCTTAGCTACTACATAGATCGTACCAAGGGTCACAGGTTCGACTCCCTCCAACTGTTCCTCACTTATGGTGAGGTTGGCAAAGGGAAACCTGCCACCAAAAGATCCATTGCCAGGTGGATAGTCTCTTATCCAATTCTGCTACGAAAAACTGGGTAAAGTTCCTCCCTCAGGCCTGACGGCTCACTCTACCAGAGGTACAGCTGCGTCTCTGGCTGCTGCCAGGGACATCCCTATCCTGGAGATATGTCAAGCAGCTACCTGGAAAACAGTTCACACTTTTACCAAGCATTACTTCCTGGACATCCAGGCTAGGAGTGATGCTCAGTTTAGCACAGCTGTGCTTCAGAGCCTATTTTCTAAGTAGGTTCTGTCCCTCCTCCATGGAGGTACTGCTGTGTAGTCTGCATATGTCATAATATAGCAAGACTTCATGTTGTTTGAAGAAAAAATTATTCACCTTAGCAATGTTGTTTCTTCTAATGGAGTCTTGCTATATTATGACCTCCCCTGCCCCTCTCAGAACCTTTACTTTTGGGATGTGGGTGGGCAGGGCAGCATACATAGTACATGCCCACCTGTTTTTCACCCTCCTTTTGGGGTGATCTGTGTGTGTTTGTCATTTTTGGGTCTCCTGACTTGAGTCTTTGTTTTGGCACCAAAAAATGTGTTTATATAATTAGTAGCCAGTTGGCTAGTGTAGGTTTACAGCTTTCACACAGAGTCTTAGTGAGTTTTGCTCGTAAAGATCTGACAGTTTGAGTTTGAAGAACAACAGATAGAGTTTTCAACCAAGCTCAAGCTCAAAGTTCCATGCCTGGCATGGAAAGTTAACTCTTTCACCTCCGGAGCAGTTCGAAGGTTGGGACTCACTGCATATGTCATAATACAGCAAGATTCCATTAGAAGAAACAACATTACTAAGGTGAGTAATTTTTTCTTACTGTAAGATCTTACGTAACTGCAATATCATACTTTAAGAGGGTTTCTGCAGTAGGTCTTCACATATAAGACTGAATTCCAAGCAGTCCCAAAGGAAACAATATGAAGGTACATCCGGGAGGAGAAGTCTCCACCAGGAATTTATGATAGAAGGCCTTGTAAAACTGCAAGACCAAAGCCATTTCTGCACCTAGAGGCAATGTTCAGACTGTAATGCTTAGTGAAGGTGTGGACAAAGGACCACGTGGCCGCTGCACAGATCTCTGCAGTAGACCCATTCCTGAAAAAGGCAGTACAAGTTGCCACACTCCTCGTGGAGTGGCCCTTAACTGCCCCTGGAAAGGACTTTCCATGTTTTTGGTAAGTGAAATGGATATAGTTGGCTAACCATCTAGAAATGGTCTGTTTGGAAATAGCCTTGCCCTGGCACTGGGAAGCAAAGGCTTCAAAGAGCTGATTGGATTTTCGAACCTCCTTACTCCAGTTTGTGTAGTATCTCAGAATCTGGTGCACATTCAGAGTGTGCAACAGGTATTTCCCCCTGTTAGAATGCTGGGGATAGTAGACAGGCAGTTCTACATTCTGATTAAGAGTGGTTTCTGATACCATCTTGGGAAGAAATGAAGAGTTAGTCTGAAGGACTACTCTGTCCCTATGAAAAATTAAGAAGAGTTCCTTGCAGACGAACGCCTGAAGCTCAGAGATCCTTCTGGCAGAAGTGACTGTGACTAGAAACAAAGTCTTCCAGGAAAGGGAAGCGCATGTCACAGCTACAGGCTGGCTCAAACGGAGGTAAGGTCAGCTTCTCCTGCATGAAATTCAGGTCCCAGGGGGGAACAGGGATTCTGGATCGGAGGTTTCAGGTGGAGGATGCCTTTCAGCAAAGGTTTGGCAACCTCCAGCTGGGCCAAGGTTTTACCCTCCACCGGGAGGTGGTAGGCCGACACTGCAGAGAGATGGACCTTAATGGAGGAGTAGCTAAGGTCAGTCTCAGATAAATGTGCGAGGTACTCTTAACACCTGGGCTGCCGAGCACGAAAAGGGATCCCAGCGCCTTGCTAGGGCCCAGATCGAGAATCTCTTCCACTTCATGGTACAAGTGGATCTAGTAGATGGTTTTCTGACTTCTACCAAGATATGTGCAACCTGTGAGGAGACTCCATAGCAGGAAACTGCTATGTCCACAGGTGTCACGCATGAAGGTGGAGAGACTGAAGGCTCAGGTGCACCAGGGTGCCCTGCTCCTGCGTAAGAAGGTCGTGGGAAAACAGCAAGGGGACCGGAGGTTCCAGTGGCAGTTGTTGTAAAAGAGGATACCAAATCTGGCATGGCCAGAGAGGAGCAATTAAGAACACATGTGCTCCTTCCTGCTCAAGCTTCACCAGAACCTTCTGAATAAGAGGAAAGGGAGGAAATGCGTAAAGAAACCTCCCTGTCCAGGAGAGAGGCAGTGCATCTCGCCAAAAAGCACCATGCCTGGGAACGAGCGAGCAAAAGCTGGGTTGTTCTACGCTGGATGGGAAGGCGAACAGATCCATCTCTGGTCAACCCCATCGAAGAAAGAGGTCTTCGACCACCTCTAGCTTTAACTCACACTCGTGAGCCAAGGCTACTGATCAACTGAGACTGTCTGCCAGATCGTTGCTGATGCCTGGAACGTGGACTGCTGTCAAGAAAAGGCTGTGCTGAATCGTCCTGTACCAGACCCTCATTGCTTTTTGCAGAGAGAGTATGAGTGAGTTCTTCCCTGCTGATGTACCAGACCGTGGACATGTCCATCTGACTCAGAGTGGTCCCGGTACCAGAAGTGACTGGAACACCTGGAGGGTGTAAAGCTCCTGGTTGGACCAAGACCCCTGTGTCTTGTGTATCCCCAGATGGGCTCTCCAGCCAAAGTCTGAGCTGTCTGTAGTGAGGATTTCTGTAGGAACAGGGGAAGGGAATGGAAAGAAGTTCCCCTTGAGAGATTGGAGAGATCCTGCCACCAGCAAAGATCTCTCTGTAGGCTGTTGGACATCATGACTTTCTGGTTCATGTCGTCCGTCCTCTGATCCCATTGGACTTGGAGAGACCACTGGGTGACCGTCATGTGAAGTCTGGCCAGGGGCACTGTGGAAATGGCTGCTGCCATCAGTCCCAAGAGATGAAGCATGGCATGTGCTGGGATCCACTGACCCTGGACCACGAGAGTGGCCTGAGCAATTAGAGTCTCGACTCGATCCGATGGTAGAAAAGCCTTGCACTGAACTGTATCTAGTACTGCTCCAATTAACTGGAGCCATTGGGAAGGTACTAGTTGGGATTTGGGCTGGTTGACAGTGACACCCAGAAAAGAACACAAGTTCAGAGTGAAAGAGAGAACCTCTTTCAGACTGTACGGAGATGGTGCTGTGAGGAATTAGTCGTCCAGATACGGGAAAACGTAAATGCCCTGGCAGCAAAGAAAAGCCGCAACCACCGATAAATACTTTGTGAACACCTGAGGAGCCGAGGAAAGGCCAAAGGGGAGTGCTTGGAACTGAAAATGGTTCTCCAGGAAAGAAAAACGGAGAAAGCGGTGATGGGCTGGGAGGATAGGGATGTGCGGGTAGGCATCCTGCATATCCAGGGAGCACAGCCAAGAGCTTAGTTTGAGCAGGAGGAGGAGCCCCTGAAGGGTCAACATGCGAAACTTCTTGTACTCGACAAAGAAGTTTAGCGTGCTGAGGTCCAGGATCGGTCTCAGATCACCCGTCTTCTTTGGAACTAGGAAGAAGTGGGAGTAAAATCCCCTTCCTATTTGATTTTGGGGGACGGGTTCTATTGCCTTCTTTAGTAGAAGGGCCTGGATCTCTTGTGAGACAATGGGGATCTGATCCCTGGGATAGAAAGACCATCCTGGCGGATAAGAGGCTGGAATATCGGAAAACTCTATCGAGTGACCCCGCTAGATGAGTTGCAACACCCAAGATTCTGCAGTGATGAACCTCCACCCCTCCAAGTGGAGGCTGAACCTCCCTCCCACTGGTTCCTCCTTGTCTAACGGAGGTAGCGGAAGGAGGGGAAAGGAGTCAGGATGCTGAGGGAAGGGGAGCTTTTGCCCCAGAGGCCGGCTTGGGGAACTTGGACTGAGGGGTTTGTGCTCCTGAACTGGGGGAGTGTCTTTTGCCCTGACGCTTAATCCTGGTTTTTATTCCACAGTCTTTGATGATGAAAAAAGGCTGATTTTTCTATCCCGTCCGGTACATGGAGCAGACATCCGAAGGGAGCGTCCGCTCTCCTGTAGCCCGGTGATGATATCTTTGGCATCGCTGCCAAAGAGGACGGAACCCCTGAAAGGGGCGTCCAGAAGGGAGGATTGGACATCTTGTGCCAGACCTGCTATCCTTAGCCGAGGAAGGCGGCAGAGGCAGATCCCTATGGCTGCTGCTCTAGCCACCGAGTCATACGTTGCGCGCAATGCATGACGGCAAGAGGACTTTCAAATCCTGATCTTGTCCAGTAACTTTACAAAGGGTTTCATCCTGGACCTCCAGAAGGTCCCTTTCCAGTTCTGAGAAAGATGCCTTCTGGAATGTAACCATGTGAAAGACATAGTTGAGGGACCAAATGGCACAAGAGGAAGAGGAATAAATCTTCCAGCCAAACCAGTCCAACTGACGAGAGTCCTTGTCCGGAGGCGAGGAGTTCAAGTGTTTTGGTTGGGCTGACCGGTTGTGAGTGGCCGTGATCACCATAGAGTAAGCCTTAGGATGAGTGGTGAGGTGTTGAATCCCTTCTGGGGGATAATAATTACGATCCACCTATCTGGTGACCACCGGGATGGACGACGGCTGTTGTCATACCATGGTTACCAGATCTTTATGAGGGCCTATCCAAGGGGGGATGGGAAGGGGATCCATGGTAGCTAGATCCAGGTGTTCCACCAGTCTCTTACGCTGGGGATCCACCTCTTTCGAAGGCCAGCCTCCTGCTGCTCAAATGGTATGTAAGAGGTCCCCAAAGGAGGGATCCTCTGGAGGAGATTTTGGGAACTCCTTGGGAGGTACCTTGACTGGGGACCGAAGGTCTGAAGGTTCAGAATCGGAGTCCGTGTCCGAGGGCTCAAAATCGCTGGGGATGGAAGGTTCTACCCCAGATGAGCCCACATTAAGAGCACCTGAAGCCCTACCAGAAGAAGGCGGTGGTGGGGGGGCCCTAGGCAAGGGAATGTGCCCACAGACTGCTTGATCTCCATGAGAAGCTAGGATCTGGCATCCTGCCACCATGAAGGGGCCAACTCGTAGTCTGGCACCAGAGGTAGAGGAGGAGGAGGAGGCTGAAACCCCGGTTAGCTTGGGCACTGCAGATATTGCCATGAAGGGTACTGAAAACCTGGCAATCCTGGAGAATAATAGGGGTACCCCAGAGTATCCTGGTGTCGGGTATCCCGGCGTCGGGGGCACGTGGCCTGGCATCTGATACTGAGGAGCCTACAGCGGGCCTCCCGGGGGCGAAGCATGGGGGTCTGGCCCTGGAAAACTGCCAGAAGGAGCTGGACCTACCGGGGAGGTGCCAAAGGATCACAAGATGGCGTAGGATCCAGGAGGGCCCCTGAAGGTACCAAAGGAGGAGGCTCCATGGACGGATCCCCAGCCGGCAACTGACTTCTGTCCGGAGGTGGCAAAAGACCTGGAGAAAGGGGGAGTTCCGGGAGGGACCCCAATGACAGGTCAATAAGCGATCCTGATGGAAGGCAGAAAACAGGATCAGGTGGAGAATTCCTGGGGCGAAGGACCTGGTGAGATGAAAAGCCACTCTACAGCTCACTCTGTCTGATGTCAGGGGCCAAACTGGAGCCAGACGGGAGAGTGGAAGGATCCGGACGGGCGACGGAGGATGCGCCGTCCGATTAATCGGACCTGACCGGGCTAGAGGAGGCTGGGAGACCTCCGCTAGGCTTATTGGCCGGAGCCATGTGCCCTTCGACAGAGCTGAGAGGTGACTTATCAATCAGGCTGAGAGGAGGCTGGACAGAAACCTCAAGAGAGGCGACCCCCGGCTGCCCGCTCACCTCGGCAGGAGTGGGAGAAGGTGCCCGGCCAAAAGAGGCGGACAGGGTACCAGAAGTAGTACTTACAGTTTTTGGAGGCCTCCCGCGTGGTGATGGACTCCTGTCCCAGCACTTCTCCTTACTCTTCTTTTTTCTCGGTGCTGGCTATGACTACCTTTCCCTTAACTCCTGAAGCTCCTTTTCCATCTACACCAATTGTCGGGTAAGGAGGTGAGCCTCGAGGGTCCGCTCGCACCTGGTCCTAGTCACCTGGTTGAAGGCCTGGCAGATGGTACACTCCTCTGAGTTGTGTTTGGGGCCTAGGCACAAGAGGTAGCAGGAATGGTCGTCCCCATGCAGGATTTGGGCTCCACACTTCGAGCACTTCTTTGGTCGAGACGACATCAATCGATGAAAATATATGAGAAAATCGGAATACAAGGCAAATAAAACTTCGACTGACGTGCAGACATTGGATCACTGTTCTACTTGTAGCCGAACTAACTGAGGTGACGGCAGGAAAGAACTGGAGGGCGGGTGCGGGACTGCCCCTTTTTACAGTTGGGCTGATGTCACGTCACCTGACATCGGGGCCAGGCCCCGCTGATGACTGCTATCTACAAGTTTGCCATTGGAACCTGACACCAGGGGGTGCAGTCCTATATGTGAAGACCTACTGCAGGAACCCTCCCGAAGTAAGATCTGTGTTTATTTGCCTTGGTAAAGACCTCTCCACACTCTGCAGTTTTTGAAACCGGGTTCACCGGTCTTTTTCTTTGGTTTTTCTGACATTTAAAAAAAAAAAAAACACAAAAACAGCAACCGCAATAAAACTAAATAAAATTAAAGTATTTTTGAACTCAATTTATCGGTTGTGGTTGGTTCAGGAACCGATCGGGAAACAGAGTGAAACCGGGAACCGATAAAACTGGAACCGGTATTAGTGGTTCAGTAACTGATAAAAGTGGTTACACAAAGATATTTGAAATAATTATTTTAAACGAGAGAAAACTAAAATAAGGGTCCCCCCCCCCAGCTAAAGCTAAAAAAGTCCTTGGTTTCTCACAGGTTATACCAAACCATGAGAAACCAAGAAAACAAGGTAATTTAACTAAAAAAAAAAACTAATGGTTATTAAAAAAACAAGACCAGGGCAGCAGTTGAAAATAAAATAAAAGCAGTATACTCATAGGTTGTTTTCGAAGTGTTTTAAGGCGAGATGATGAGAAAATCTCAGAGCGTCTTGTCTTGACAGGCAGAGAGAAAAATCTGAGGGTTAGAATGTAGGCAGTTGATAGGTGGCAGCATCTGGAAAGTGGCACAAGCCAATGATTCTATCATTAGCACAGTGTTCCATCTCCGGGCAGATCCGGCTTGAAAGCATGCTGCAGAACAGTTAGGAATACTGGAGTATTCCTGGGGTGAGAAGAACAGGCTCCACTGACAAACAGAGAGCCAGCCAAGAAGCATGAACAACAACAAGGCAAAGTTAAGTTATGAACAAAGTAAATGCTATCAGGGAAACCCATGATGGAGACGTGAAGCAGTCGCTGCACAAAGCAGAGGGATGCACACAAGGAAGGAATGCTGAGGAGCCAAGCAATGACCAGAAGAAATGGAGACATGGTAAATGACAACATCAACTGAAAAAGCAAGACTGCCGATGAGGCAGTCAAGTAATGGTGCTGAACAGAACCACGGCCCCAGTGATAAGGAAGGAGTGGGGGAAGGGGCTTTAATGCCAAGAACAGACCATGGTGTCCCAAAGGACAGTCACAAAGGTGAAAGAGGCCAAACAAATGGGCATAATTCACCCTTTTTATCGATAGCAATGGACTCCATAGGGAGTGAACCAGAAGACCCTCAGTGGAGGTAGCACGGGTGGAACAGTGAAACTGTCCAGATGTAAGACACCATGGAAAGAGACAACCAGGAACCAAGGGAGGGAGAACAATAAAAGCCATGGATGAGAGATAAACAACCACCATGGAGCAGGGGACCAATAACCAAGGATGGGGGAACACTAGCTGCAGGATAACCAGAACAGACGGGGGGGTGGTCAGGAGGTGCCAACAGTGGAGGGTGAACGAACGGAGCCACTACATCGGAGTCGGAGTCGTGAGGGCCAGGAGACACCCTGGGGTGAAATGGAACCCGAATCATGGTCTTCCATGTCTGGTTTCCATACTCAAGGGCACCACCAATGTTGGTGGGCAGGTGGCCCGGACGGCCCTGGAAGCTCATCCAACTTGTGCGGTGTTATGTAATGCCAGGTCCATTAAAAACAAGACTGCAATTATGGCAGATCTTGTTGGTACAGTGTACCTGGCATGCATCACCGAGATCTGGCTGGATGAGAACTCTGGTCCCATATTGGATGCTGCAATTCCAGCCAGGTACTCGGTGATTCACCGCCAGAAGTTGGATCGTTTTGGCGGGGGGGGGGGGGGTCCGTTTCAAGACCAAACTGGGCCTAAGAAGTGTACCAGTTGAGGAGATTCAGTCATTTGAATGTACTGTGGTAGCAGCTGTAAGTTGTAGGATCACCTTCATCTACTGTCCACCCGGTGATGAGAAGCGGTCCCTTCAGGAAGTGGCAGACTTAGTGGTTGACATGGCATTTGAGTCCCCCTGGCTGATGGTCCTGGGTGACTTTAATGCCTGGGTCGATGATGAACTCTCGCAATTTGGTCAGCACTTCTTCCAGTTAATGTCATCTCTGGGCCTTACACAGATTGTTTCCACTGCTACCCATAAACACGGTCATCCTCTTGACTTGGTTTTCCTCCTGGGGGTTGAAGCCTCTGATTTGGGGGTGGAACCAGTCAGATGGTCCAACCATTACACTGTGCATTTCAGTCTTTGTGCCCCCCTTTGTAGACCTGCCAATGTGGAGATGATCAGGCACCGCCCTTTACGAGATGTAAGCTTAGGTCTGGCAGCAGTACTTGACCTATCGGCCCTTCCATTGGCAACCAATGACCCAGAAGCCCTTGTTGTGGCCTATAACAAGGCAGAAATTTCGGCACTGGATGTTATTGCTCCTGTCCGAGTTTGTCTTCTCTCCCTTCGCCCTTGGCCCACTTGGTCTGATGAAGGTTAGAGCGTTGCTAGTGGAAATCCGCCCTTGATGCCGATCACCTTAGACTGATGGACCATTATCAAGCTTATCAATCCGCAATCACCTGTAAGAAGGCAGAGTTCCTGTCCAGGGAGATTGCGGCCACACAGAACCAACCAGCTCAGCTTTTTCGAACCTTGGACAGACTGTGCAACCCAGCCTGTCTACATGTTCAAAGATCATTTTCGCAAGTTGAGTGCATGGTGCTTGCTCTATTCTTTGCGGCTAAGGTGACTCATCAGGGCGGAATTCCTAGCGGCACACTCTGGCATTGCTCTAGTCCGGCATTCAGTCACTATCCCTCAGTTTTCTTGGAATACCTTCAGCCAGATGGAGCTTATGGATATCACGTGGATTGTCCAGGGTATGTTCCCTACGTGCTGTATTTTGGACACAGGACCAACTACCCTGATTCTGCGTTGTAGTGATATTCTTGGCCCAGTCCTTGCATGGATAGTCTGGTGCTCCTTGGAAACAGGTGAGTTTCCTAGCTCCCTGAAGGAGGTGGCGATGACAACCCTCCTGAAGAAAGCTTCTTTGGACCCAGGCTGTCATGCGAACTATAGACCAATCTCGAAACTCCCCTTTATGGGGAAGTTGATCGAGAAAGTAGTTGCCATACAACTGGAGGACCATTTGACCAGCCATGATATTTACAAGCCTCTCCAGTCCAGTTTTCGAAAGAGGCATAGTACTGAGACAGTGCTGGTTCGGGTGCTCAATGATCTCTTGATGGCTAGAGATCAGAAGAACCATTCCATCTTGGTACTTCTTTATCTTTCTTCAGCATCTGACACTGTGGACCATGGGGTCCTGCTCGATCATTTGAGGTTCATCTGTGGCCTGTCAGGTACGATCCTCAGGTGGTTTTCATCTTTCCTCACTGGAAGAACTCAGAGGGTGGTGTCCGGGATTTATTCCTTTGACCCAGTTCTGTTGTCATATGGGGTTCCTCAGGGATCGGTGTTGTCCCCCCATGTTATTCGCAGTGTACATGCTACCCCTCTGAGACACTGTAACAAGGTATGAGCTGAGGTTTCATTGCTATGCCGATGATATCCAGCTCTACCTTTCTTTCACACCCGATCAGGACAGAGGTCTCACAGTATTAATAACTGCCTCATAGAAATCCAGGAGTGGATGAATTCGAGCTGGTTGAGGTTGAAATCGGTAAAGACTGAGGTGTTGGTGGTGGACCCAGGTTGCCGGATAGAGAGGTCGGGGCTGGGGTCACCCTCGGGACTTTTTCTTGGAGGTGTTCCACTCCCGACCTCCGAGCGGGTGCGAAACCTGGAGGTAATTTTTGACGAGGGTTTGACACTTCGTTCGTAGGTGCCAGCAGTCATCAAATCCTCTTTTTACCATCTGAGGAATATCTCCAGAGTTAAACACCTTGTTCCATCCGGTGACATTCCTACGCTGGTCCATGACTTCATGTCCTCTCGCCTGGATTATTGCAATGCCCTTTACCTAGGGATTCTGGGGGTTGGTATTCGCTGCCTGTAGCTGGTGCAGAATGCGGCAGCCCGGTTATTGACAGGAACCTCTCGGTCCTGCCATATTTCCCCAGTGCTGTGTGAACTGCACTGGCTGCCATTACAGAGGTGGATCACCTTCAAAGTCAGACTTCTGACTTATAAAGCCCTACACGGACAGGGTCTGGACTACCTGAAAGAGTTTCTGGTCCCTTACTGCCCTGGGCGATCGCTCCACTTGACCGACGAGGCATTGCTAGAGATTCCAAAGGTTTGTTTAAAATCTTCTGGGGCCCGTGCATTTATGCATGTGGCCCCCACCCTTTGGAATTCTCTACCTCATCAGTTACGTGAGTGCCCGACCGTGGAGGGATTTAAACAGGCCGTCAAAACTGTTTTATGGACTTGTGTTTTGGGGGGAATTGAATTAATATTTTGTGATTGTTTGTTGTCATTTTATACTATTTATAATGTATGTAATTTAATGAAGAAGCTGTTTTAATTGTTGTAAGGCGCCTTGGTATTTGAAAGGTGCCATACAAATAAAATTGGATTGGACTGGGAGTCAGAGACACCTAGCAGCAGCATACAGAGAACAAGGTCTGATATAACAGGAAACAGAAAACACAGGCCCCAAACTCTGCTAAAGTTAAATGTTGACAATGAAGAGATAAAATAATAAGACAGCGATGCACTACAAGTTCCAGGCTACAAGGAGAGTTCTTCTGGTTCAACACTGAGTCGACAACAGAAGAGAAAGAACTAAGGAGTATGAGGCTGCCTGCGCCATACCAATGACACATGTCATCGCGGGCAGCTTCAGCTAGGAAAAGTTTATGAGTGATCCTGATGCCTATAGCATCTATGTTCTACAAGCGTGGCTCAGTGGAGGGGGATAGCCTCGAAGAAGATCTCTGTTCAGCAGTGTTAAATACAAAGCAAGGATATAAATTCATAGGGTGACAGTGTACTCCAGTCGCTACAGCCAAAGCCTGCGAACCAGGAGATTACAGGTCTGAACCTGATGAGAGCCACTTGCTTACCTGTGTGGCACTGGGCAAGTCACTTCACTTCCCAGTGCTTTAGTTCTCCTACCTGTAAAACTCGGCAGGAGCAGGACACAACAGGAGTAGGGATGTTACATATCAACTAGGCTAGCCAGAGAAAAAAATATGTAAACCCAAACCAGGAAAAAAAAAGGTGGGGTCCCTTTTTACAAACTACCATTAGTGGCTAATGACACATCAAACATTATCCCCCCTCCACAGAGTGGTCCGACACCAGCGTATCTGATAGTTTTAGTGTATTCATCCATTTGAACTATACAGTATTAAAGCATTTTAAAGAGCACTGTTGCATCTTAATATGTACTGATTTATGATATACAAGGCCGAGTTTGAAATGTCTGAACATCCCCCTTTGCAGTTTGTGAACAGTATAAATATGTTCATGTTTCTGTGGATTTTGTGAAGGTTTTTCTGCAATACAGCTGTAACCCCCCTGCAAATGGGGGTTCCCAAAAGACTTCCAGGAGCTTGCTTGAATGCTCCAAGCCTGAATGGTGTTTGGCATTTAAGCCATTTATCAGTGAGTGTTTTTAGAGCCTCTGGTACTGTCTCTTTAAGAGCTGTCTGCTTGCAGACATAATTAGTTTGTATGGGGACTGTGTGCTTCTCTGAGTACCACTCGAGCTGCTGCCAATTCACTTCATTTTTGCAGTCACTAGAGTGCAAAGGGAACCTATCTGAAAGATGTAACTGTTTGCCAGAAATTATTTAGAGTAATAATGAAATTACAGTTTGTCTAACCTGCTTTCTTTGCAGTCAGAACTGTGTCTGCTAGTTCCCCATTCTAGTTTTGAACTGCTGAACTGGACCAATCAGTGTGGGTAAGCTAGCTCTAAAATGGTGCCTTGGACGAATCAGAACTTGGACTCATAATCTGAGCCAGCCACAAGAGGATTGTATGGGCAGTGACTCTGGGAGATGTAGTTTAGACTTCAGTGCCTTTTTGGACCAACAGCAGCAGTCTATTGAGTGTGTCAGCCAATCCAGTCAAGAACTGGGAGGAACTCAAAGGAAGTGCCGGTTTTGTCGGTTGGAGTTTCAGTTGAGCTTTGGCAGTGAAGAAGGAAGGAGCCCTGTGCTTTTTTCAGTGTGCAGTTTAGTTAAAAAACGTGTATAAGGCCCCAGAGTTCGGTCTGCAGCTTGTGTAACAGCTTGTTAGGACTGAATCCGTCCTGTGAAAAGAATCAAAGGATCTCTGAAGAGTAGAAACCAGGCTCACCCTGTAGAAGACTGGAGGAAGCTGAAAATTGCACTCGGTCTGTCAGGAACTGAATCTGCTATGTGTTCTCCGGGTATTGTGCAGTAATTGCGATCGGGATACAGATGCAGCCTGCCTGGTATAGTGCTTTCTTTTATATGGATGTGTGAAGAGGTTTGTGTACCTCAAGTGAGCCCTGCTGACATTGAAGGACCCTATCTTATTTGGAGGTCGTGAGTACTAATTCAGGGTCGCTCCCTGTTGAATTGCCACATTAAATCCAAATGGAATTACTGTACTGCTGACTGTTTAATTCTCCTTTTCTCTGTGTGAAAAGGCCTACCAGCTGGCCACGGTTTGGACTAGCCACTAGGGCTTGGGTACCCAGGGACAGTAACTGATAAGGGATAGGCCTGTGCACAGAGCCATAAATAGAATTATTAGAGTGATAAGCTAATTAACCTGATTTCCCCTGTCCTTGTTATATCCCTAAATAAATCAGAGCTGCTTGTTTCAGCAAAGTTATACTGCCTGAGGTATTTGTCTATGTTAAGTACTGTACTGTGATTGTTGCACTGTATCTCATTTCTTGAGGAGGTCCCAGTGCGGAACCAGACCTGGGGTAAGTGTATACTGTGAAGGTAATTCTGATATATTGTGTGGGCCACTAGTGGGAAGAAAGGGGGGTTGCAGTGTCCCAGAGGGCTGTGACCAAGTTAGTTTAACTATTGCAAACCCTGACCTCTGGGTGGAGGCACCCGCCATTGGATCCAGGCCCCTCAACCTGTTAGTGGCAAATCAGGCAGGGGTAGTAGCCCCTGGGATAGCGCCATCTAGGGGTTACACAGCAATTTACAGAGCTTCCTATACACAGTAAGTGGGAGGTTCAAGTGTTTGTAGAGGTCTGGTTGAGACGTACAGTCCTCCATGCCTTTTACCTCTCTCCCAGGTTATAGCTAGTATTATACATAAGCAATATTACACAATGGGGTGTGCATTGAACAGATATTACTGCATGCCCAGGGGCATAGTGAGGCATGAGGCTGCAGGCCAAGTGCCTTAAGTCGCTGGAAGTGTGGTAATATCTGTTCAATGCACACCCCATCGTGTCTTATTACGCTTATAAATTGAGTTTCATTTTTTTTTTAATTTTTTTTTAATTAGATAAATATGCCTTTTTATGTAAAAAAAATAAAATATGCTACAATTCAATGGATTTATGGTAAAATAGTCCCTCCGCCTGGTTTTCTATAAGACCTTTTGTCCTTTTGCAGCATCCATAGTTCTAGTTTTTTTCTGCATGACAGCCCATGGAGGAATGGCCCTTAACCATTCCTGAAGGTTCTTGTGCTTACAGTAGCAATAAACAATGCAACTGGCTAACCACTTAAGATGGGCATGGACTTAGATGGATGAACACTGTTCAGAAACCAGAGTGCCTCCTCTCTGGGGAGAACAAAACAAACTGATCAGACGTCCATGAAGTCTTGGTCTGGTGCATACAGTACTGCAAAATTCTATGTAGATTCAAATTATGTAACAAAGCCTCCCCTGATTAGAGTACTCAGGATAGTAAACTGGGTAATAAACCAGTAGGTGGATGGACTGGTTCAAAGGAAAAACCTGATACCACCTTGGGAAGAAACTTAGGATTAGTATGCAAAAACACAGTCTTCGTGAAAACCCAATTAAGGCTTTTTACAGAAGAGTGCCTGAAGCTTGGAAATCCTTCGAACAGAGGTAACAGCAACGAAAAAAAAGCACTTTCCACAACAGAAAGCACAGCTGGCAACTCTCGGCCGGTTCAAAGGGAGGTAACGCAAGTTTCTCCAACATAAAATTTAGGTCTCACGGAGGGACCGGGTCCCGAATGGGAGGTTTCGGATGCAAAATGCCCTGCAGAAAGGTGCGAGACACCTCAAGTTGGACCACGGCCCTGCCACTGATAGGCACACGGTACCCAGAGATGAGAGAAAAATGGACCTTGAGGGAGGAGTATCCTAAGCCAGAGTCTGAAAGGGAAAGAAGGTACTCCAACGCCTGATTCACTGGACAGGTGAAGGGGTCCAGCTGGTGCAAAGCAGCCCAAAGGATGAAGCGCTTCCATTTCATGGTGTAAGTGGCCCTGGTGGAGGGCTTCCTAGCAGCCACTAGGACAACTGCGACCATAGAGGAAACTCCAAAGCAGGCTATGGCTAAATCCACAGGTGCCACGCATGGAGATGCAGAGATTTGCGATCTGGATGGACCAGGGTGCCCTGGTCCTGTGATAGCAAGCCGGTGCACAGGGGCAAGGGCACTGGAGGCTCCACTGCCAGCTGTGGCAGCAAGAGAAACCAAATCTGACACGGACAGAAAAGGATTATGAGTATCATCTCCGCCCTTTCCACCAGCAGTTTGAGCAGCCCCCTCTGGAGAAACAGGAAGGGGGGCAAGCATACAGAAATCTCCCCTTCCAGGAGAGAGACAATGAGTCTTGCCAGAAAACTCCAGGCCGGGGATCAAGTGAGCAAAAAAGCGGCAGTTTTGCATTGCGTGGGGATGCAAAAAGGTCTAACTTTGGTCAACCCCATCTGTCGAAGAGACCTTTGACCACTGGGGTCAGCAGCTCCCACTCATGAGCCCTAGACAGGGAGTGGCTGAGACTGTTCATCAGGATGTTTTGGACACCTGGAACATGGATGGTTGAATGCCCGATGGCCCAATATCAAACCCTCATTACCTCCCAACACAGGGGGTAAGAGTGAGTTCTCCCTGTTTGCTGATGTAATACACCACACACATGTTGTCCGTCTGCACCAACAGCGGACCGGGGAGGAAATGAGTTTGGGCCGACTGATGGTGATACTCAAGGCCTGGAAGAGGCAGAAGGTATTCTCCAGGGTCTGGATAAGATGCTCCCTGGAGGGGGCTGTGAACGGTCAATCATCCAGGTAGGGAAACACGTAGAAGCCCTGCCTCCTCAAGCCCTGGGGGGCTTGAGAAAAGCTAAAAGGGAGGGCTCTAAATTGAAAATGAGCGTCCTGAAAATGGAAGTGTAGGAAGCACCAGGGGAAGGAAAAATTCTGATATGCAGATATGCATTCTGCATGTCCAGAAAACAGAACCAACCTCCCCGGTGCAGAAGGGGCAACAACCCCTGAAGGGTGACCATCCTGAAGTATTTGTACTCTATGTACAAGTTTAGATTACTCAGATCCAGGATGGGATGGAGATTCTCAGTCTGTTCGGGGACCAGAAAAAAGTGAGATTAGAATCCCCTGCCCCACTGGGCCAGAGGGATGGGCTGTTCCACCCAGACGAGAGACAAATGAGCTGGGGGGGTTAGAGAAGTTTTCCAAAGGATTTTCTGGGGGCCACTCAAGAAACTCTAGCATGTGGCCGTGTTCTATTATCTGCAGAACCCAGCTGGCTGAGGTAATGTCCTACCACTCACTGAAGTGAAGGGGATACTGACCCCTGACAGCCTCCTTCATAACCCTTTCTGGAGTTGGGGGGTTCAGCTAAGGAGGTAAGTGCAGGCACCAGGAGGGCAGCCACGCGTGCTCAAGGGACTCTGGCAGCAGCTGTGGATGGGGCTAGCGCCACTTTGCATTTGCCCTGATCTTTGGCAGGTGGTCTGGCTTGTTTGTGGGAAGAGCAGTGAAATGGAGGATGCTGAGCAGTCTTAGGTTGAGTATAGTACAGCGAGTGAATGGACCAGAGGATGCAGCCAGGCTCCTGGAGGGAGGAAATTAGATTCCCCCAAATAGGATGGAGCCTCAAAAAGGGGGCATCCAAAATGCTGGATTGCACATCAGAGGCAAAGCCGGATACCCGGCACCAGGAATGGTGCTGGAGGCAGACGCCTGCTGCCGCTCCCCTGCCCGAGGCATCCACAGCATCATTGGCAGCTCGAAGGACAAGGTTCCCCACATCGGAACCTGCCTTGAGGAACTGTGTGAGCTGTGTTTTGGAGGGGCTGGCAGGCAAAGCCTGAACTAGCTCCCTGGCCTGGTCCCAGAGGACATTCTGATATTGGACTATGTGGGCCAAGTAGTTAATGGCCTGGATGACCAGGGTGGTGGATGCAAAGACTCGCTTGCCCAGGTTGTCCAGCTGTCTGGATTCCCTGTCCTGGGGACAGCACTGAGGTACTCGGGCTTCCTGGTTACTTGGTTACTTGGTAGAAGTAGACAAAGAAGGCGTATGCCCATTTAATTGTCTCCTACATTGGTAGGTTTATCTATCCAATGCCCCTGTTAAATGTTTATCTAGGAGGTTTTAAAACCCTCAAAATTCCTTTCTTGTACTTGTTTGGATGGTAAAGAATTCCAAATCCTAGCCGTTCTAACCGTGTAGAAATTAAATCTTTTCACTGTATTTGCTCTTGGGACATATAGTTGTTTATGAGACTTGAGATTCCTATTTCTATCATTAAATTCGAAGCCACATCGTTTCATCAGTGTTAGATTTTGCAATATTTTAAACAGTAATAACAAATCACCCCTTTTTCTCATTATGTCAAGCCTGAATAAATTTAGTTGAATCAAACGTTCATCGTATGATAGATTTTCCATACCTTTAATAGATTTAGTCAATTTCCTTTGTATTTTTTCCAACAAGGAAGATATCCCTTTTAAGGTAAGGGTTCCACAAGGAGGAACCGTAGTCAACATAATGTATAATATACATTTTAAACAACTTAATTAAGCAATCTTTGTTCCTGTTTACAAATGGTTTCTTTAGTGATTGTATGACTATTTTATTTGAACAAAATATGACGAAAGCTCATTACTGACTAGGATCCCCAAGTCATTTTCCTTTAGAGATGATTTTAATATAGTACCATTCAACATGTAGTTACAGCATGGATTTTTACTTCCAAATTGCATTACAGAACATTTGGATTCATTGAATTTCATACTTTTAGTAATTCCCCACTCTTCAATCTTTTTCAAGTCCGTACACATAATCTCATACTGTTCCAAGGAAGAAACAGTACCACCAATCTTTGTGTCATCAGCGAATTTTGATATGCAACAACTAGAGCCTGTGCCCATGTCACTAATAAACAGCCCAAACAAAACAGGTCCCAGGACAGATCCCTGTGGCACGCCACTACATACAGGTCCCTCATCAGGTAAGACTCCATTCAGTCTGACAGATTGATTTCTGTTATTTAACCAATCTGAAATCCAGTTGATGATGCAGCTATTTAAACCCATCTTGATCAATTTTTTAATTAATAAATCATGTGGAACGGTGTCAAAGGCTTTTTTTTTATATTGAATAATATAACAGCCACTGGTATAGCTTTATCCAGGATTGTACTAACAAATTCATAGAATGAGATCAAATTTGTGGAACAAGAGAGCCCTTTTAAAAATCCATGTTGAGAATAGTTGGTTAGGCTAAGATTCAGTATCTTATCAATTTCTTTTTTTTTTAAAGGTTTTTCCATTAACTTACCACAAATCGAAGTTAGACTGATTGGCCTATAATCAGCAACATTTGCTTTATTTCCCTTAAAAATCGGTACTACAATGGCCCTTTTCCACTCCTGGGGAACCAACCTAGATTGAATCGATCTATTAAATGTGATCGACAGGGGTCCGGCTAATATACTGGCAAGTTCTTTAAGCACAGTTGAATTTAAGGCATCAGGACCTGAGGAGGTAGATGTTTTTAGCTGTAATAACTCCTCATATATCTGGTTTTCCTCAAAGTGTATTAAGTTGCTTCCTGCTGTGCATAGAGCTCATATAGACTCCCCTTTGGTGTTAAACATGGATGCAAAATACTTATTAAAACACTGTGCAATATCTTTATTGTCTACAATCTCGAGCCCATCGTGCATAATATTTGTAATTCTATTTGACGTTGTTTTGTTATTATTTATGTACGCATAAAAGCTTTAATTATCTTTCTTTTGAGCCAATTTTAGTTCAAGATCAGATTTGGCAGTTCAAATGAATTTCTTTACCTTAGATAGTTGTTTCTTGTATGATATTTTAAGCTCAGGAAATGGATTATTTTTTAATATTTTTTAAATACATTGCATTTCTTTTTTAATTGTTTTTTAATCTTTTATTAAACCATAATGGTATCATGCCTTTCTTATTACACTTGGGTCGTAAGGGGACATATAAATCCAAGGCCTCTTGAACAATGTTTTTAAAAGTATTCCACATATCATCCACATTCAACCCTTCAAATACCTTCTTCCATTGGGTTTGCCCTAAGATTTTATGTAATTTAGACGAATTAGTATTTTTGTAATCAGGGATTTTGGTAGTGTTATACTTTATTGTCCTTGTTGCCAATATAGTACACTCTGTTATATTATGATCACTGGATTCCAGTGGGGGCACTGACCATAGGATTAATCAAATCGCTCAGGGCAGTTTGTTATTACTAAATCAAGGATGTTTTTTGTTTCTCATGTAGGAAGGCGAATTAATTAATCATAACCACATGATGTTAATGTGTCGAGTAGTTCCTTTTCAAAGTCCGTTTTACCAGTTAACGCATTCCAGTTTATACCCCGGTGCATTAAAATCGCCAACCACTATGATGTCACTCGACTCAGACATCATCTCAATTTTGTGTAATAACATCACATTAGAAGTACTATCACTACTTGGATGCCTATAACATATCCCTAAAACTAATTTAGGCATATTGATGGGTTTCAGAGTGAGCCATAGAGTTTCAATGTCTGGTTCATGGTCAGTGTTCATTACTAGATTGGCACAAGACAGTTTGTTCTTGATGTAACAACAGACCCTCTCCACGTTTATTTGCTCTGTTTCTATAAAATAACTGAAAACCTTCAATGTTGTTACACCATACCATGGTGTCATCCCACCATGTTTCCGTATCACATATAATATCAATATGTTTGTTTACTATTAAGACCTGTAGTTCAGCCAATTTTGAGGTGCTCAAACTATGAGCATTTAAATTTAAAAGTTTATAGTTGTGTAATGGCAGCTAATTGTGTATTTTTGTTATATTTTTGTTAACATCAACGTTCCCCTTGTCCCCCATCTTTGTTAGTTTAAAGAATGAAATATGATATTTTCAAAGGTTCTACCAAGCATGAAAGCCCCTCTTTTGCGAAGATGTAATCCAGCCCAACAATAGTAGGCATTATTATTTATAAAAGTCTCCCAATGTGTTACTGTATGGAATCCTCTCTGAAGAGTCTACTTACGAAGCCACTCATTGAGTTTTTATTTGTTTTTCCTTAAAGTAGTTGGACCTTGGCATAGGTAGTATCTCTGAGAAGTGAACTTCACAATTAAGGCTCTCTAGTGCGTTACCTAACTTTATAAATTCGTCCTTTAACTGTTGCATGGGCATTTTATCGAGATCATTAGTCCCCACATGAATGATAGCCAGTGGATTTGGTCCTGCATTTTTTATAATTTTACTTATTTCCTTATGTATGTCCTTGACCCCAGCACCACGGAAGGATAATCAGGTTATATTTTCTTTGCCAGACCTGCAAACTATTTTGTCAATATATTTAATGATTGAATCACCTAAGATAAAGTTCTGTCTTGGTGAACCATCAGATTCAACACTATTCATATCAATTAAATTATCTAACGATTGCTCAGGATGACAGTTTGGAGTCTCCCCTAAATTGGGGGTATTTTCTGATAAATTCTCCAATCGGTTCTCACCCCCCGTACTTGAGTGAGTGCAGGTGGAAGTTAGTAATGGTGGATCATTTGGGGTATTGGAGACATTATGTGGCCTTTCTAAATCTTGCAAGGATTCAGTTCTACCATGAAATGGTGTTAGATTAGCGTCGGTATTATTTTATTCCTTATAACTGGCCATATTATCCAAATTTTCTTCATTTAACTCAATTAGGCAATGAAATCTGTTTTGTGTCTCAACTAAATTACCAGCGGCTCAACGCCTAGTTTTGGATTTTCTTTCTAGCTCAACTAAAGTCCAATCAATTGTGACTGCATTTGATATATCATGGTCATCAGGCAAATGCTTTCTTTCTGTAGCCACAGTAACACCTCTATCATTTTGTGTGGGAGAAACCCATTCTGCTGAGTATATAGAGTCAATCCTAGGTTCACAGTTGTTATTCAATTGTTTTAGTTTATTTGTCATAGTATCTTGATGCAGTTCAATTTGATCTAGTTTCTTGTAAAACATATCTATAAACTCCCTTAAGATGCTACTGTTTACACATTTCTCACACAAACATGTGTGTCTGTGTGTGTGTGTGTGTGTGTGTGTGTATATATATATATATATATGTATGTATGGAGTACAAGTGGGCAGTGTATCAAATAACATATACATTTGGCAGTTGGAATATTTTAATGCATTATCCCCATCCAATGTCATAATGATATCTTTATTCATGGTTTTTGATGTAGGGGAGATGCAACAGAGGACATGGTTGAAACTTCATTGGTCACCCCAGGAGTAGTTTGACCATTAAGGCTGCTACCAACTAGCAGCTGATCCATAGGGTTATTCATGTTTAGGCTTCCACTATATCACTTTTCCATAGTCACAGGGGAGAATGAATAGTTAATTACTTACTATATAGCAATCGGCACACACAACAATAAGGTTATTTTCCATTATTACTTACGTTGGTGTCCTAATCATGGCTCTTATTTCTCCCTCTTCCACTTACTCACTTGACATGCTCGACACGCATACAGATGCGCGTGTCGCTGCGTGCATCTCCGCGCGCGAAGGTGCGTGCACACCCTGCTGCCGCATGCCCTGCTCACAGCAGTGCGAGTTTAAACAACAGCTGATGACCTGGAAGTAAGGTTCAAAATCTCAGCTAGAGCCCCCATTCCAATTATGCTGTTTTATGACACTAGGCAACTTTGTGGGCGAAGTCCACTCATCCATGGACCTGGCACACACTCCAAATGTAATACAATAGCCAACAGTTCAATTCAGAACCCCCAAAAGGCTTTTAAACAAATAAAAGTTTCACCAAAAAACAGCTACCTGATATGTAGCCTACACACTACTTGGGTCTCAGCCCACTCTACCTGCCTTTGGCAGAAGGCAGGGTTCCACCGCACAGAACGAGTGCCTTTTGTGCACTGATTTGGGATATATGCAGCACACAGCTGTAGAGCTGAAACGCAGCTCGCAGACTGCTTCCAAATGCAATCAGACTCGCCCACTCGCAGCAGTGCAAGTTTAAATAACAGCTGATGACCCGGAAGTAAGGGTCGAAATCTCAGCTAGTGCCCCATTCCAATTATGCTGTTCTATGACACTAGGCAGCTTTGTGGGTGAAGTCCACTCATCTGTGGACCTGGCGTACATTCTGAATGTAATACAATAGCCAACACTTCAATTTGGAACCCCCCTAAGGCTTTGAAACAAATAAAAATTTCACCTAAAAACGGCTACCTGATATGTAGCCTACACACTACTTGGGTCTCAGCCCACTCTACCTGCCTTTGGCAGAAGGCAGTGCTCCACTGCATAGAAAGAGTGCCTTTTGTGCACTGATTTGGGATATATGCAGCACACAGCTGTAGAGCACAGACGCAGCTCGCAGACTGCTTCCAAATGCTGGTGTGGTCATGTGCCATGTCAATGACCATAGAGTTAGCTTTGAGATGACTCCCTAAAATGGCTTACTAGCTGGAGCATGGTAGAGAGCCTGTCTGCATTCTTAGGCACCGGAGGAGTGGTCATAGGGTGATTCCAAGCCACCCTTATGACATTCTTATAAGAGTGAATCAAGGTGGGTGGGCACAACCATGAGAAGAGCATCAGGCTGCCTCAAATAAATGGTCAGGCAACACCGCTCCGCGTTCTGCTCCTCCATTTCCCAGCCCATGGTGGCCTGGATGTGCCTCATGACATCCATGAATGACGGATCATCAGGAGGGGACTGAGGAACCACCTTAAAAGGTTCTTCGCCTTCAGAAGAGTCCCCTGGGGTGTAGGAAGACTCCTAATAATCAGAGTTATCATCACCTGCCTCATCTGGCTCACTTTCGGCTGGTGGGTGCCCATCTCAGAGTGCCGGAACTGATGGGTCTGGATCCGGTGAATCCTGGTGTGTGGGAGGCACTGGTACCTGACTGCCCCTAGTCCAGGGGTGAAAGGTCCCCTGCAGGCCACCTGGGGGACACCAGAGGAACAGGGGTCTGCTTTTGCATTAAAGACCACTACACAGAAAACAGGGCGTTGTAGTCCACCAGAGCAGGTTAATTATATACCAGCAGATAAGAGTAGGCCGGTGCTGGGTAAGAAATAGGCAGAATCGGGGCTGGCACAGGTTACCCCAGTGGGGGGGCCAGCAGGTGCCAGCTGTGGGACCAGCACTGGGCCAGCAGGCTGCGGTATGGGTAAAACTGGCACTGGGTCCATGGGCTGTGGGAGAGGCAATACTGGCATCAGGCCTGCAGGCTGTGGCAGTACTGGTGGTGGCCCAGCAGGCACCAGATGAGGATGCCTGGGAGGAGAATCTGCCAGTGCTGGGAGAGGACAAATGGGCTCCTGAGGGAACTAGATCTCTTTGGTGAAGGTAGAGGCAATGCCACACTGGAGGAGATGCCGGTAGCCTGCTGTTGTCACTGCCAAGAAGGACTGGTGTTGGACAATGTAGAGGGAACCGATGAAGGCAGTGCCTTGGCCGGAGGGGGGGCAATGGTAGAGGAGCTGACGCCGGTTGCACCCATGCCAGTGGAACCTCCTGGCTGAGAACCCATGGAAGTAATGGGCCTTAGCGACAGGAGCTGAGGAGCAGGAGACAGATTCCCCTGCCCTGAAGAGCCACTGCCCATGAAAGAGATAAGGGCGGGTGGCGGGGCCACTGGCAGCTCTTCGGGAGTAAGGGTAGGCAGGGCCGTAGGGGCCAACCCCCCGCAGGAGGATGACCCCAGCACGGTCGAAGGCTTATGTGGAGACCGCAAGCATGAAGCAGACTGGTTCCAGGCCCGGTGTTTGTCCCGTGCTTGTGCTTCCTGCCAGATTTTTCCTGGGATCGAGAAGAGGAGGACGTCCTGGAAGACTGGGCTCGTGAAGGTGAAGAGCTCCTGGCCTGCAGCTCCTTTTCCATCATGACAAGCTTCTGCTTGATGAGATGGCTCTCCAGGATTTTCAGGCAACATCTCAGAGTGGCCTGGTTGAATTTCTGGCAGATCTGGCAGACTTTGATATTGTGGCTGGGGCCTAGGCACAGGATACAAGCAGAGTGACCATCTTTTTCAGGAAATTGTTTGCTGCAGGCATACTTTGAGGAGCTGTCAGAAGATGAGGTAGGTGGAGAAGGCAAACTCGACGACAACACTGAAAAATAAATGTTAATACTGCAGAAAATAAAAAACGCAGCAAACGCAGGAAATGGTGGTTGACTGTAGCTGCTAAGGTCTGACGTGCATGGGTCGATGGAGGAAAAGAACTAAGGAGGGTGTGGGGGACCGCCTGCCTTTATAGGATAGGCTGACATCAGAGAGTGACGTCGGTGGTGGGCGTTTCCCTGTGGTATACTGCTAGCTAGATAATTTCTGTGTGGTCCTGGTGCCCAAGTCCTACCAGTGTTGTCCTGCTGCAAGAGTATCCCTTGAACTAAGATCCTTTGTTTCTCTCCCAAGAAGGAACTGGTTCTACAGCATGTTTTTGGAATAATGAATGAACTTCTTCTTTCAGAAGAGACAAATGACATGGAGGATAAAAGGAAGGAGGTGAAGGATGATTTGGAGGGGTTTATAGAAGCTGCAGAGCATTCCCCCTTGCAATTATTTCCAGGACCCACTCATCCACTGTAATCTTCTGCCACTGATTTAGATGCAGGGAGAGTCTGTCCCATCCCCAACAACCACCCCTGCAGGTAACAGTGGAGGTGGGAGTGTATCCAAGAGAGTCGGGTGGAACTGGTGGGGTCAGTACCACTGGTACAAATTGCTCTGGGTGATTTTGTAAGGGCACGTGGGAGGAGGGGGCCCAGCAAGGGACCACTTCTTCCCTTACCTCAGCCTTCCTGATGGTAGTTATGGCCACCTCTGGCAACAGACAGATGAAATTATGCCCTCCCACGACCCCTAGTAGGAGAGGGATACCGGGATCTGACAGATCTTAGAGTCATTCTGGGGGTCCAAAGGCCTCTTAGGGCCTCTTCAACACCTTAGTCAAACAGCTCTGCCCTCTGAAAGTGGCATTCAGAAGTGCTTGTTCCACACCACTGGCAAATCCAACAATTCTCAGACAAGAATATCTTCTCATACAAATGCCAGAAGTAGCAGCTCTAGAAGAGACGTTATAAGCTGAGTGTAGCAAATGTTTACCAATCTCAGCACCAGAAGTTAGAGTTTTAAGTAACTCATTCTGGGCCGAACCATCAGACAAAGCCTGAGCTGCAGTTTTTGCAGCTTTCCACAAGCTGTTCTGATATTTTGTCACATGGGTCTCGTAGTTTGCAGTCCTAAGGCCCAGTGAGAGAGAGAGAGACATAAGTACAATTACTCATCACATCCAGCATCATAGGTCCTTTATCAGGAGGCAAAGTATTCATGTGTTTAGGTGCCCTAGACCTATCATGAGCAGCCAAGATGACTACAGAGTCAGGTTCTGGACAGTTAACATAATAAGGATTTGCAGAGGGAACAGGATACTGCTTATCAACCTTTCTGGGAACTGCAGGCTGTGAGTTAGGTCTGTACCATGCAGCAAAAGGTAACATCCTCTACTACAGGGTATATATATAATATACGATACCTGGGGAACAGATATAAAGGGTTATCAATTGTTTAGAAGGGATAGAGCAGAAAATAATTGAAGGAGGGCTAGCTTTGTACGTAAGAAATGATATTAAAGTTTTCAAAATTCAAACACTGTCAGATTCTGATTTTGAACAGCTTACGCTAAGATTAGTCACACAAAAGGAAAGAAAGATAACAGTGCTATTGTGCAATAGATCTCCCTCTCTGGTTAGTGATAGAAGTACTGATTTTATCAACTATCTGAGACAGCTGTATGCTGGAAAACGATTATTTTTAGGGGACTTCCAACTACCCAGGAATTAGATGGGAAACACGGACTCTATCTACAACACTAAAGCTAGATTTTCTAGAGGTACTGGATACCCTTAACATGGTCAACCACGTAACAAACAGTACTAGGGGGGATAATATCCTAGACCTGGCAGAGATTGAAATAGTGTCCAAAAGGGTACATTTCCACTGGAAATGTGAATGTTTTGCCACACATTTCCTGACCAAATTATACACTTCCACATTAAAAATAATAGAAAATTAAAGTAAACCAACAGCAAAAAACAGAGTTATCCAGGGAACATAATTTACACCTCCCCTTCATGGTCTCCCTCAGAGGAACTGCTTGATAAGTTGCATTTCATGCGTTTCTGCAGCACTTTGTCTTTTCTTTTGTACTTTGCAGTCTCTCGTCTCCTCTCTTTCTACAGTGCCCACAGGGTCAATGCACCAGCGGGATCAAACTCCTCGATTTCGGTTGGACTTAGTCTGACATTCATCAAATGCCCCAGCACCTCTGGAGTCAAGCATGATCTCCAGTCAGTTTTAATGTGTTTCGTAACTGAAAACTCAGACTCAACAATGCTTGAACTGGAACTTAAAACTAACACAATGCTCAGCAGATCTATGATGCTGGGCAAGTCATTCCGTTTTCTACACAATTTTTGAAGTAGTGCGTGAAGACTGTTAGCCAGTACTGGTTCAAGAGCAAGCAGTCAGACGGCATATTTCATTAGCAGACAGAATTCCCCAAAACGTAATGTTGGGTTAAGGCCTTGACCTTCTAGTGCCTTAGAAAAGTATTCTGCTAGGAATGTCATATATTTTCTGCCATATGCAACATCATCATTGCTGTCTAGATGCAAACCTGGCCAATTGTTAGGACTGAAAATTTGACACGTTTGTACAACATTAAGCTGTTCATCAGTCTTCCCCGGTGATGGACTTATGTTACTGAAACGCTGTTTCATGGACTTAACAATTTCATCTCTGAAGTGGGTCACCTCCTTTGTAACAGTACATACAGCACCAGTGAACTGTTGCCCATGTTCCAACACAAGTACCTAATCTCTGAATTCCATTCTGTCAACAGAAATGTTTTTGACAGCAAGGAAGTGCTCACAGGCTTGCTGTATGTCAATGTTTTAATGAAACAGCAGCAGCCTCAACTCCTTCTGCAATTTGGAAAATCAGCAGCTTTTCTTGTTGAAATGCCAAAGATATAGAAAGAAAGAAGAAAAAGACATACACACTTTTCACAACACAACTTTATTAACTACAAATCTGAAAATGTGGAAATATATTGAAGTCAGTAGCCCAGCTGACATTACTAGAAACGCATGCTGACAAAGACTAACAAATAAAAGATCACGAGTACGAAAAGGCAAAGCTATCAGTTCTAGCAGTGTTTAGAGAAATCTGACTGGTTGGGGTACAGTATGATGGTGCAAAAGATCTGATGTTCTGCCATTTGTGTATCAAACATGAAATACAGTTGGGTAAGGTGGGTAATAACAATAATTTTCATTTCAGTACAGATAACTTCCGGGTTGACTATCTCATTCCATAATACCAGTGAAGCTCATGCTAGGGCAAAGGAAAAGGAGGATGCCAGAACTGCTACTCCAGGGGCAAGTAATGTAGAGGGAATGCCGAAGAACATAAATGAAGCAACGCTTGACCGTCTGGATAAACTGCTTCACACATGCCACGCAATTGCTAAGAAAGGACGTTCTTTCACAGACTGTGTGAATGTGCAGCCTTGATGATACAGAGTTCAGCAACTTTATCCACCATGTAGCTGAGGTTGAACACATGGCGCTGTGAGAAAAAAATGATGGGAACAAAGTTCATTTCAGTCATCAGTGACAGAACCACTGACTCTTCGGTCACAGAAGCTGAGATAGTCTATGTGCGGTTTGCAGTTAAAGACAGAGTACAAAATCAGTTGGTAGGTGTCCAGACTGTTGGCAGAACAAATGCAATTTTATTTGCCTTTCGTTTAACAAATCACTGTTAACCATACTGACTGCAGGCTACTGCAATCTCTGGTTCATTAGCCTGGTTGGCTAGTGCAAAAAAAAAGTTAAGGTCGACCCCTGCACTAGTACTGACCTGACCATCATAAACCTGTATCACATGCACAACAATACTTTTCCACATTTTAATGAGCGCATTTAATGCTTGAACTCTGTGGGCTAGCCATCTGGTTCCCAGCACATTCACAGGCACAAGGTACTGGAGACCCAGAAGAGAAGATGCTTGTTTTAATCCATAACGCATCACAACTGATGAGTGGTAGTACAGGAAAATCAGTTGTAATAGGTCATCAGTTTGCTATACTAAAGAACAAGGCTTGGCTGCATCTCTCAAAGCCAATTCAAGGTGATGGGCTGAGCAGTGGACCGAGACAGCAGGAGGAACCTGATCCTGAACTTTTTTGGCAACCCCATTACTAACTCCAAAAGTTACTGCTGCACCATCAGCGCAGAATCCTACCATGCAGGAGTAATCCTCGACTTTTGCATTTTCTTTTATACTGTTCATAACTACATGGAAAATATTATCAGTGGTAGGCCTGCCTATGTCTACGATGGTGAGAAATTTTGTCACAGGTTCACCATCCTTCAAATAGCGTATATAAATGAGTTCTTTCTCTATTACAGCTGAGTTGGTACTACCATCACACAACATTGAAAAATATTTGGACTGCCTGACCTCCTCTGTAAGTTGTGCATTAATATCCTTACTGATGAATTTAATAAAACTGGCACAGGCCTCAGCACAGGTGTACCTTAGTTCAATCTTTTCTTTTTTCCCTATCCATGACAGTAGTTCTAGGTCCTGCACGAAACTTGTGAATGGTTGCCCTGCTTTAGTAACCTTAAAAGCAGTCAGGAACCTATGGGTCATGATTTCTGTTGTCTCTTTATCTATTGACAGCAATCCCCTGACAACTGGGCTTTTGCTGAGGTGACATTAAGCAGCAATATGGCTGCTTGACTAGCGACGAATGGGACTAGTTTTGTATGTTTTTACTGTGCCCAGCATCATGGTTTTGCAGCCAACCACAAAGGAACCTTTGTCATTTGGAAATATTGTTCTGCAGTACTCACAGTATATCTCAGTTCAGTCATTATTTACTAAAAGTCATTCTCCATCTTTCTTCCACGACTCTTAAAAATGTCTGGTTCTTTGTTTTTCATAATCTTTTTCTTTTTGTGACATTCTTCCTTGGTTTGGGCGGCCAAGCATTATTTTTTTGTTGGGGGGGGTGGTCTCCACAGTATTCACCTCCACAGAAGACATGTAACTACTGTCAGGGATGGTGCTTTCAGGTTCAGTGGAGGAAGATGGACCTGGCTGGGCCTGTTCTGTACTTTTCTTGGCAAAATCAAATCTAAGAAGAGACACGCTTACTGATGATCTGTGAAACAGTTAATATGAATAAAGATTTTTCAAACTGACTTTTATGTGAGTCTCTCTTTTTTTAGTCAACAAATTACTATTAGGCTAGCTCAGTCAGAGATCAGACTACAGGGATTTCCCCTTTTATTGTAGACATATTAAATGTGTGTAGTAGCAGCAGGTAATCTTATATTTTTTCAGTCAACACACTATCTCCAAAAGACTGGAGTGAATCTCCCCACAAGGACCCTTATTGTACGGCAGAGCAGTTTAGAATGCAGGAATTTATGTTTATTTATTTATTTATTTATTTTTTTAAATACACACATGTCAGTGCATCACCAGCTCTGACAGAGCTCTCCCCACAAGGATCCCCTTATTGTGGGGCAGAGTAGTTTAGAATGCAGGAATAATGTTTTATTATTTTTTTTAAGTACACACACACAGTAGTCTCCAGCAGAGCTCTCCCCACAGGGATCCCCTTATTGTAGGGCAGTGAGACAGTTTAAAAAAAATCAGGAATTTTTTTTTTTGTTTTTATCCACACTGAAGCTAAGGCACAGGGACACACTTTCTCTCGTAGTGTAAGGGAAGAGCTCAGTAAAGCTTAGCCAGTTAAGTACAGTGACGTAGGAACTTACCGTAACAGTAGATGTTCGAGAGCGGTTCCTTCAGTAGGTCATCACTTACTGGACTGGTGCCACCTGGCGTTGGGCTGCATGGCAGACTTGTCTAGCAATGCCTGACAGGGTACCGCCCACCCGACGTCACATAACCGATGTCAGTGTGACTGTATATAGTGAGCGGTCCCCACATCCGCCCTCCAGTTCTCCGGCCGGAGCCAGGAAGAGGCCAGACAGCAGGAGCAAACAGGATTTGGAGACCCTGTAAAACTCCAAATGAAGGGAGGGAGGGAGGGAGGGAAGAGGACTCATCTGAAGGAATCTCTTTTGAAGATCTACTGTTACGGTAAGTTCCCACATAACTGTACTATCTTACTTCAAGAGGGTTCCTTCAGTAGGTCATCACTTATAGGACAGAGTCCCAAACAGTCCCAGAAAAACTAGGGAGGAGGAAAAATAACTCCAATGGAAAAACTGGAATCCAGAATGGACCCAGTCTAGGACAGAAGGCCCTGTAACACAGCTAGGCGAAAACAGCCCTCTGCCTAGAAGCAATGTCCAGACTGTAGTGTTTGGTAAAGGTATGGACAGAACTCCAAGTGGCTGCGGCACAAATATCCGCCGCCGAGACATTTCACAAAAAGGCAGCAGAAGCAGCCATGCCCCTAGTAGAATGACCTCTCATGGTACCTGGCAGAGGTTTTTCATACTTCTGGTAACAATACCTAATAAGGCCCGCTAGGCGCAGTGGTTGGATTTCTGCACAACGCGGTGACCTGGGTTCGGGAATGGACTCAGGGCGTAGGAGGGCCGGCTGGGGGGAGATGGATCGAGCGTCCCACGACTGCTCTCCTTCTCCGGGGGGAGGGGGGGCGCAGGGTGTCGCCGATGCATGGGGGACACCTGGTGGAGACCAGGAGTACCTCAGCATACAGCACAACAAGCTTACCAAGGGGCGGGATGGACGCAGGCCTCATTGCACGTTCTCACCCCTCTAAGGGGAAAAATCCAAGCCTTCCTCCTGCCGCCTCAATGATGCCTGTCTCTTGGGCTGCTATCAGCTCCCCAGGCTGACTCCCGCCCTATCCCGTCGCTCATGGCACCTAAGAAGGGGGGTGCTACGTCTCCGCCCTGGGGGTAATCCAGGGGGTCCGGGGAGTACGACTCATGTGGGGATGTCGCAGCAGAGGATCCGTGACCGGGCGGAAGATCTGGCGGCAGAGGAGGCGCAAAAAGTATAACCCCCCCCCCAAAAAAAAAACAATACCTAATGCAGTTGCCTAACCATTTGGAAAGGCCCTGCTTAGAAACAGTTGCCCTTTGATCTGGGGCCAAAAGAAACAAAGAGCTGATCACAGCTGCAGAATTCTTTAGTCCAGTGAGTATAGCACCGAAGAATCCGATGTACATCCATGGTATGGAGGATTGCCTCATCTCTGTTAGAGGGGGACAGATAGTATACAGGAAGCTCTACTGATTGGTTCAGCATGGCTTCTGACACCACCTTGGGAAGAAACTCTGGATTTGTTCTGAAGACCGGCCAGTCCCTATGGAAAACCAGACAGGGCTCCTTGCAAACCAGGGCGTGAAGCTCTGAAATCCTCTGAGCTGACATGATGGCAACCAGGAACAACGTCTTTCAGGAAAGGAAGTGCAAATCACAGCTCATAGCTCCCTCAAAAGGAGGAAGGGTGAGCTTTTCCAAAACGAAGTTCTAATCCCAAAGAGGAGTTAGGCTGCAGATGGAGGGGTTTCAGATGGAGAATCCCTTTCAGAAAGGTTTTCGAGACTTCCCAACTGAGCCACGGGTTTACCATCCACTAGCTTGTGGTATGCCGAAACAGCCGAAAGGTGGCTCTTCAACGATGACTATGAAAGACTGGAGTCTGACAGGTGAAGAAGCTATTCCATGACTTGAAGGGCTGAACATGAGAAGGGGTTCCAACCCTTAGTGGTCGCCCAGATGGAAGACGGTTTCCACTTCATTATATAAGTGGAACGAGTAGAGGGTTTCTTGGCCTCAATGAGGATCTGAGCAACCTGGGAGGATACCCCAAAGCAAGAGATCGCTATGCCTGCAGGAGTGATGCATGAAGATGCAGAGTCCTGAGCCCTGGATGTAGCAGTCGACCTTGACCCTGAGTCAGGAGGTCGTGAGTCACTGGAAGTGCAACCGGTGGTTCCCTGGAAAGCTGTTGCAGCAGCAGGAACCAGATCATTCTCGGCCAGAGAAGAGCAATGAGAATCATCTTTGCCTTCTCTGCATGAAGCTTGAGGAGGACCCTCTGGAGAATGGGAAATGGAGGGAAGGCGTACAAAAATTTCCGTGTCCAAGAGAGAGACCGCGCATCATGCCAGAAAGCACCATGCCCTGGAACAAGCGAGCAAAAACTGGGAGGTTTTGCGTAGAATTGGGAGGCGAAAAGGTTGATTTCCAGATGACCCCAACATAGGAAGATGGATTCTGCCACTTTCTGATGTAATTCCCACTCATGAGCTAGGGTCAGAGATCTGCTGAGACTGTCTGCCAGGATATTTAGAACACCTGGGACGTGCGCAGCCACAAGGACCAGACTGTGCTAGGCCGCCCAGTTCCACACCAGCATTGCCTCCCTGCACAAGGGGTACGAGGGGGTTCCTCCTTGTTTGTTGAGGTACCAAACTACCGACATGTTGTCCATTTGGACCAGCAGAGATCCCCTGGGAAGGAGAGTCTGGAAGGCCTGTAAGGCATACAGGATGGCCCTCATCTCCAGAGCATTAATATGTAATGTAGTCTCCAAGCTGGACCACATTCCTTGGGCTTGGTGTTCCCCTAGATGTGCTCCCCACCCCATATTTGAGGCATCTGTGGTCAGGGATACAGAGAGAGCTGGGTTCCTGAAGGGAAGACTCAAAGAAAGGTTGCAGGGATCTCTCCACCAAAGCAATTCTTTCTGAACTGCTGAGGAGACCAGCACCAGATGGTCCAAGTCGTCCAGGAGTTGATCCCACTGAATGCACAAGGACCACTGAATGACTCATGTGGAGCCTTGTGAGGGGAATAGTGGTGATGGAGGCTGCCATCAGGCCGAGAAGTGCAGGATCTCCCGGGTCAGGATGTTCCTGGAAGATGCCACTTTGGAAGCCTGATGGATCAGAGTCTCCACCCTGTCTGGAGGGAGGAAGGCTCTGCAGTGGACAGTATCCAAAACTGCCCCAATGAATTGAAGTTTCTGGGCAGGGGTCAAAGAGGACTTAGGAATACTGATGGTAATCCCTAGCCTGTTGAATAGATCCAAAGTGAAAGAAACAGCCTCTAGTAAGGAGTCCCTGGATGGGGCTGAAATCAGCCAGTCATCCAGGTAAGGGAAAACCGCAATGCCCCTGCAGCGTAAGAAGGCCACAACCACTGCCAGGCACTTGGTAAACACCTGGGGTGACGAAGACAGGCCACAGGGGAGCGCTCAGGACTGGAAGTATTCCCCTTGAAACTGAAACCGCAGGAACTGGCGTTGGCTGGGGAAGATGAGGATATGCAGGTAAGCATACCGCATGTCCACAGCGCACAACCAATGGTTATCAGAAGGAGTGAAAGGAGGCTCTGGAGAGTCAGCATCTGAAATTTGTTGTACTTGACAAACTGGTTTAGGTTGCTCAAGTCAAGTATGGTTCTGAAATCCCCTGTCTTTTTTGGAACCAGGAAAAAAAATGAAAATAAAACCCCTTTCCCCTTTGTTGGAGGGGAACATGCTCTATTGCTTCCTTTAGTAAGAGACTGTTCACATCTTCTCGGATGAGAAGAGCCTGATCCCTTGAGTAGGAGGATCTTTTTGGAGGAGTTTCTGGAGGGAAGTCCAGAAACTCTATTGTGTGTTCGACAGACACTAGCTGCAGGACCCATTCGTTGGAGGTGATCGCCCTCCAGTCCTGCACATGGCGAGTGAACCTTCCCCCACCTGCTCCCTATCAGGAGACAGTGGGGATGGGAAGTCAGGAAGTGGCTGTTGGACGTTTAGAGGGAGGACCCCCTGCTCGTCTTTGGTTCTTGGAGGCAGGAGGAGTGGCTGTACCTGTGGCCTTATGCTTTCCCGGGCGTTGTGCTGGGGTCTGTCTTCTCTGCCTCCAAGTCCTTTTCTGAAAGGGCTGCTGTTGTTGGTTGCCCAGTCGGTACATGGACCTCACCGACCTGAGGGCAAGACCTCTGTCCTGCAAGTCAGTGATAATGTCCTTAGTGTCCCCACCAAAGAGTACAGAGCCCCTGAAGGGGGCATCTTGAATAACTGACTGGACCTTGTTAGCAAGTCCAGAAAGGCAAAACCAGGAGTGCCATCTAAGGGCAACGACAGTTGCCGAGGTGCATGCCACAGAATCAACTGAGTCATATGTGGCTCACAAAGCATGCCTACAAGAAAACTTGGAGAAGCGAAGATCCTTGACAAGTTCCACCTTTAAGGTCGAGGGATCCATGGCCTGGACCCGGGCCTCTAACCTGGCCAAGGTAGCTTTCTGGTGAGACACGATATGGGCCACATAGCTAAGGGATCGAAGCACGCATGTGGCCGAAGAATAGATCGTTCTCCCAAACTGGTCCATCTACCTCGACTCTTTGTCCGGAGGAGAGGTGCTCATGTGCTTTGGTGCTGCAGAATGGTCATGAGCAGCAGAAATGACCACAAAGTCAGCCTTAGGATGCGATTTCAAGAAAGGGGCATCCTTTGGTGCCCGGTAGAGCCTGTCCTCCCATTTGGGGACACCCGGGATGGAATGATGCACCTGTCAGATGGTAGTGGTGAGGTCTTGATGAAGTCCAGTCCACAGAGGAATGGGAACTGGAGACAGTCTCTCAAGGTCCAGATGCTCTGCGAGCCTCTGCCTCACGGGGTCCTGATCCTCTGACTTTCAGTAAAAGAAATCCTTCATGGACCTCAGAAGGTCCGAAAAGGCAGGATGCTCTGGTGGTGATTTCAGGGAAACCTTGCCTGATGGGGCCTCAGGTTCCTCCGGGACCTCCTCCGAAGAATCGTCAGCCCCCTCATCATTGTTGTCATCTGCCTCTTCGACAGAATGGTGGTGGATATCGGGGAGAGAAACATCCTGACGAGTCTTCCCCAAGATGTGTACAGCAGTCACGGAAGAACTGCTAGAGAAGAGGACTGAAGAAACCGTGGGATAGGGAGTCTCGTCTCCAGGTCCAACACCAACTCTGACTGAGCCCCCTGCCACCAAGACTGGATTAGGGTCTTGAAATGTGGGGCGACGGGAGGGGGTGGTGAGGTGATTGAGGCTGAGGGGGAGGAGGGAGAGGTGGAAGAGGCGGCATTACTGGTGGGTGAGGGAAATGATAGCCCTGGAATCCCTGGTAGTGAGACTAGGAACTGAACCCAGGGTAAAACTGTCCAAAGTGACACCAGTCAGGAGAGGGGCCAGCCAGGTAGTGGTCTCCAGGGAACCCCAGCTGGTAGTGAGGGACAGTTTTGAGGTCTGGAGAAGAACCCCAACAACAGGTCTGGCAGTGGGGGTACCCACGTCGAACCGATAGATAGATAGATAGATAGATAGATAGATAGATAGATAGATAGATACTGGTGGTCCAGTGTTGGGACAGCTCCAGTCAGAGGGACTGACGTTGGAACCGGCACCACCCAATCTGGTGCCGGAAAAGGGTCCAGCGTCGGAGGGGCCAGCATCACAACTGGTGGAAGGGACCCTGACAGCAGGACCGGATCTGGCGCTGAGGCCAAATCGATAGGTCCAGGCTGAGGGACTGTAGTCGGGACGTCCAGCATTGCAGCCAATGGCTGGGGCCGATCGCTAGGTTCCGGGTGAGCAACAGTCGTCTGGACGTCCAGTGTAGGAGTAATGTTCACTGAGTTCTCTGGCAGGATGTTGGCCAGAGTCGGCGTGACAGGAATCCCACCCGAAGGTGGAGGACGGGCTTCCACATTAAGGCCTGCTGGCTTAGAAGGAGCCTCCTTCCCTTTGACCCAGAGAGGAGAACGTGGAGTTGACCCCGTAGAATTGACTACATCAAGGGGTTCTTCACCGTCTTCACCCGAGGTACCCACCGTTGAAGTGAAGGTCATGGGTGAAGGAAGAGGGGAGAGAGGGGCTTTCTCCCCCTGGTTCTACCGGACATCAGGTGAGGTGCCACTAGGCCCCAACGGGGAAACCACACCTGTGTGGCTGTCAGGGATGGGCATCTTAGCAGGTGGCTTCAGGCAGGGGAGGAGCCCCCCCGGCTGACTTATCAACGGGTGCTGGGCGGGTACCCACTGACTGGGGAGCTGGCTTACCTGCTGCCGCTCGGTCCCCATAAGAGCTGGGGTCAACTCATCGGCTGGTGTGGTGCGGTTGTCGGAGGGGCCGATGATAGACTGATGCACTGTGGTCTTACCAGACTTACCGTCCAATTTTTTGGGTGGTGGCTGGGCCTTGCTCATCGAGGGCCATGTGTCATCCGCAAAGCGCTCCTGCTCCCTAGACTTCTCCTTGTGCTTCTTCGATGGAGAAGATTTATCTGCCGTGGATTCCCTCAAATGGTCCATCTTCTTCTCTAGAGAAGCCAAGTGGGCTTTCAAGAGATGGGTCTCCAAAGCCTGCTGCCTCCTTTTCTTTGTGGCCTGGCTGAAGGTCTGGCGCTCCAGGTAGGAGGAGACAGGGTAGTCTGGGCCTAGACAGAAGACGCACTTGAGGTGACAGTCTTTGTGCGGGATCTGCATGCCACAGGACTAGCACTTCTTAGGTGAAGACATCAATGAAGAGTTGAAAAAAGGAAGAATTTTTGGTGAAGGAAATTTCCGATGCAAGATAATTTCACAATGATCGCTATATGGAAGTCTACAATATGACTGACACAAGACGACGGTGAGAAAGGACTGGAGGGTGGGCATGGGGACTGCCCACTATATACAGTCACACTGACGTCGGTCAAGTGGCGTTGGGTGGGCGGTCCCCCATCAGGGATTGTTAGAAAAGTCTGCCATGCGGCTCAACGCCAGGTAGTGCCAAGTCCAATAAGTGATGACCTACTGAAGGAACCCTCTCGAAGTAAGATTTTAGTTTACAGTAACCAACTAAGGTGCAGCTTAGAAAATTCACCACAAGCGGTACCCAAGACTTTTCCCCTATGGCAATTCAACTTTGTAAGCAGGCAACAGAAATGGCTTTAATTTCTAGTGTGGGAGCTCATTAAGTAGCAGTTGTTTCAGATTAGACAGTGCAGCCTAGACAGTAGCGTAGCAAATTCCCAGAGGGCCTGGGTGCAAGTCGATGTTACAGGACCCCTACCCAGTTTTGAATAAACATCAAAATTATGATTTGGGCCCCTCAAACCTCGTGGGCCCAGGTGCCCCTGCACCCTTGTAGCTACAGCCCTGAGCCTAGATAGAAAATTCCCAATTGACATCCCCCTTAGGGCAATCCAAAATTACAGCAGCAGTTTCAGTACCAGTTAAGACAAAGATTTTCCCCAAACTACAGTTCCCTTTATACTCTGTAGGCAGAAATGTTACTTTGTAAGCAAGAACCACTTAAGAGTAGCCTAGGGACAGGTCACAGTCTGTGGTTTTGTTCCGACTGCAGCAGTTGAGAGTAATTTATTTGTTTAATCCAGGCAGCTAGTGCCAGCTAATCCTCACAAAGACTAATTTTCCCAGTTTAGGGCAATGTACTAGAAAGCAGCTAACAAATTATGCACCAAGAGAAGGATCTTCTCCTTAGTCTGTCCCTTACTGTAGTGGGCAATTAGGCAGGGTAATTACACAGGTCCAGGAGGAATTATTTTTAAGAAAAAAGATCTCACAAAATCTTTGGCAGAATGAATATGCAGTCTGGTTTTATTCTGACTGCTGACTGACAGATCCACTTACTTTAAATGTTTTCCTCCCACTCCACATTTATCAAGCCTGCTTCAGCTTAGGCTCACTGATGCCTGCTATGCCCACTAAGTTCCAGAGTCCCCTTCAAATACTGCAAATTCAGTGTTCTCACAAGAACACCTTAGTCTATGATCAGAGGATTTTTTTTTCTAGTCAGATCCATTTCAGAATCCCGCCACTACCACTCCTTGATGGTGTAAGCAATTTGTGTTCTCCGAGTGCTGCAGCTACAGACTGCTGTTGCACTCAGAGGCAAGATCAGTATGATTTTTTTATCCACTCAATTTGAGCCACGTGGCTCTGACAATGCACTCTACAAGTAAGCGCTCCTTCCTCTCCCACTGCTGACTGACTTCTGAAGCAAACTGTAGTCAGTTCAGTGGGAAGAACTCCTGGACAGCCAATTGGATGGCAGCTGGGTTGGACTTATCACACGGGTCCCAGTTGAAAGACAACATGGGTCACGTTGCTGCTAAGGACCCCCAGCTGTCCAAGGGGAGTCTTTGCAAGTGCGTGCCAAGAGGATATGATGGTGCACTTCACCTGCCGCACCCCACCCGCGATCAGGCAGTGCAGCTTCAGATAGAGAGAAGTTGCTCATGGGCCTTCTCCAACAGATGGAAAACAGTAGGTATAGCCACAGCAACAGCATTTCCAGATGGAAATGCTGAACTAAAAGGCACATTTCCTGTAGCCTTTCCGCATTTCCACAGAAATAAGGAAAGGCTATATTTTGAGCCCTTCTTGATGGTAACCAATATGGATGATGCAACAGGAAATTGTAAAACCAGAGAACCACTCATGGGAAGTGACCATAACAAGGTAAAATTCTTAATAAAAACCAAGCTACCTAGTCAAACGGGGGTCACAAGGGTAAAAAGATATGTAGCGGACTATAACATGCTTAAAAATCTATGTTGTCATTGGGACTGGGAAGGGGCATTTCAGGACCAGAATACACAAAATATGTGCAAAATATGTGGGAAGAATTCAAAACATTTCTTTTAGATCTAGTGGAGACAAATATACCTACTCAAAACAGGTATAATAAGAGGCAGAAGATACCAGCATGGTGTAATTCTAAAATACAAAACTTAATAAAGTCCAAAAATAAACTTTATCGGAAAATTAAAAAAAATAAAAACAGTACAGAAGAAAATCAAGGAAAATATAAGGAGAAACTAAGAAAGCTCAAAAAAAAAAAAAAAAAAAACAAAGATATGGAACATCGTCTGGTCGATAAAGTGGCAGACAATAAAAAAGCTTTCTACAACTATCCAGGTAGCTTAAAATCAAGTAATAATAGCACTGGGCCCCTAGTATTGAGAGAAAAAAAACATTACTGATTGCCATGAGATGGCTACTGAATTTAACCATTATTTTGAGAGTGTATAGCAAAAGGGAGTCCCATTAGAGAACAACACTATTGAGATCTCAGCTTGTATTCCAGTAATCTCACCTGAAATGACTAGGGAAATATTAGAAAAGCTAGACTCTAACAAGTCTCCTGGGCTTGATGAACCCCATCCAAAGCTTCTAAAAGAATTGGCACAGGTCATTTGTACCCCTCTTCATATAATTTTTCAAAAATCATTCCAGGAGGTTAAGGTCCCAGAAGACTGGACACTAGCACACATCACCCCAATTCATAAGAAAGGTCCTAAATCCAGTTGTTTGAATTACAAGCCAATAAGCCTAACTAGTATCCTGGGAAAGGTCCTCGAGTCCTTCATTAAAAAAAAAAAAACACTGAAACAAGTGGTGAACCTCTGGCAGTACTGACATACAGCAACATGGATTCAAAAGGGGCAGATCATGTCTTACCAATCTCAGACTTTTATGATTCAGTTAGCAAATCCCTAGACAATAACATTCCAGTGAATATTTTGAAAAAGCATTAGACTGTGTCTCTCACCAAGAACTGATACAAACTATAAAGAAAACAGGCCCAGACGACTATATAGTCAACTGAACAATAGCTTGGCTTGGACAGAGGAAGCAAAGGGTATGCATTAGGGGTCACATATCACCTTGGGCATCAGTACCCAGTGGGGTCCCCCACAGTTCTGTGTTGGGACCCACACTGTTTAATGTACTAATAGCTGCAATTGTTGGTACCTCCAACACCTGGATATCAAAATCTGCTGATGATATCAAACTGGGTACTCTAGTCTCAAATAAACAGGATGCAGACTCGTTTCAGGACTATAGAAATTCAATAGTGAAAATGATAGAATCTAAAATATTGAAGTTTAATATGAATAAGTGTAAGATCATGCACCTGGGCAGGAAAAACTATAGATTCAAATATACCTTAAATTGACAACTTCAAACTACAGACTCAGCGAGGGACTTGGGAGTACAAATTTCTAATATGATCTTCTCTGAACATTTGTACCCAGATAACCAAAAAGAGCTACGGCATTCTGGCTTCATTGCAAGAAACAAAGAGCAGAGATAGGGAGGTGATAGTTCCACTTTATGTCTCCCTGGTGCACCCCCACCTGGAGTATTGCGGGAGCGTCTGGATGCCTTATTTGAAACAAGATGAAAGGAAACTCGAGGGAGTTCAGAGATGTGGGACGAGAATGGTGCATGGTTTGGGGGACATGTCATAACAGGAGAGATTAGGAGAAATGGGGATGTACTCTACAATATAGAAGATTCAGAGGTGATATATGTATGGTTTACACAGCCTTTAGAGAGGCCAACCTTTGGGAATGTGTGGGCTTAGAAAAAAGGCCTGACTTAAGGACCAACAGAGGTTACAAATATCAGATCAAGGGTGATAACTACAACAGAAATTTGTGGAGAAAAGTTTTCACAGAGAGTGGCTATGCAATGGAATGCACTACCAGAAAGTGTGGTGTCCTGCAATTCAATGAATCAGTTTAACCACACACTAGATAATTATTGTTCACAAAGTAAATATCAAATATTATTATAATGGTGCGGGTCTCAGTAAGGCTAATGCTATATGACCCTGAAATTTGTCTTATGACTCTTATAAGGAGGAATTGTAATGGAGGGTGTGCAAGGCACCTCCAAAAATACCATCAGATTTCTTACTCATACTACTCCTGTAACTCCTCCTCCAAAACCAAGAGTTCATGATTATAACCTTTGCCGTTGACATCTCTATCGATGACAGGAGCCACAGAATGCACCAGCGACACTGACAGTGGCTAAGAAGGAATCTGCTGCGTGCTAGTAGAAGCCATCAATAAGTGCTGGTTATCAGTAGGCCCAGTCAGCAGAATAACTGCCTGTATTGGAAGTCCAGGCAGAATATATTTGATTATATTTGAGATCAATGCCAGCACAGCCTGAGAGTCAACAGTACCCTGTAAAGGGTCTGGAAGTACTTGTGCCAATGAGCCGTTGCCTGACGATGATGGCATTCTACAGTACATAGCAGACACAGCATCACCTGAGCCAAGGCCGCACCTTGGTGTCGCATTGACAGTTGGGGGTTGCTATCAACACCACCGCAGTGGCAATGACACATGAGATTTACTTTGTCTCAACAGTGACTGAACTGCGCTGTCAAAGCAGACCTCTCTTTTTCTCTGTGTTTATCCTTGTGGCCGGACGATGAGCGGGGCTGAGGTGATGACATTTCCCTGTCCTGATCCTTCAACTTTGGCAGCTGCTTCTTGACCGAGGGTAAGGGCAACACAGACTTTGGGCCCTGTTCCTTCTCCATGGCTTTCAGAGTTTTAAGGAGGAAATTTTCTAAAGCTTTTTTGCTGCATCGCCTTGCAGCCTGGTTGAAACTCTAAAAATCTCACAAGTCCTCATGTTGTGAGACAGGCCCAAAGAGCACACACAGACCTCATGTGCATCTTCTTTATAAATTATATCTCTGCACTTACAGTAACAAAATAAAGGATCTTTCGACTTTGGCGGCATTCAGAGACAACAAAATAAACTAGTAAAATAAAGAATAAACAGCAATGGCTAGGTTGACGGCATTTCCTTCAGCAGGTCTGACAAGGATAACTGATGGCAGGAAAAGAACGAAGGAGTGTTGAGGCCACCCATGTTTATGTAGATGCAGATGTGGGATGTCATCGTGGGTGACCCCTGTCTAGCAAAAGTTTCCATGTGGTCTTAGTGCTGACGACTACAGTTCCAAAGGTGTGGCCTAATGGAGGAGATATCCTTGAAGAAGATAAGCATTTGTCAGTGCCAAATGTTTGCTTGCTTGTATTTGCTGTGCAGTTGCTGGGCATGTGGGGGGCAGGAGAAAGAGGGGGCCTGTGAAAGGGTAAGGGGAACCAAGCAAATCCAAAAGAGGTGGCGGGGAAGATTAGGGAGAAAAAGATGGCATTTAGGAAGCAGAAGGAGCAGGACACAGACCTATACCAGTTAAGGCAGAAGGAAGCAGGGAAGGCAGTCAGAATAGCAAAGGCCCAAACTGAGGAAAAAATAGCCAACTCGGTTAAGAAGGGGGATAAAACCTTTTATAGGTACATTAGTGAGCATAGAAAGAGGGAGGGATAGGGAGGCTGAATAAACTGGACAGTGGGTGGGCAGAGAGGGACAGTGATGAAGCAGGGATACTGAAAGAACACTTCTGCTCAGTATTCACAGAAGAGGAGGAGGGGAGGTACCTAATCCAATTAACAGAAGCACTCTGGATAGGAAGTTGATCCCAGTCCTTTCACAGAAGAAAGGGTTCTGAAAGAACTCCTAAAACTGAAGGTGGATAAAGCAGTGGGGCCCAACAGGATTCACCCCAGAATTCTAAAAGAATTAAGGGGAGAACTAGTGACATCGTTGACTACCCTTTTTAACAAATCATGGGGAGATGGTGTGGTACCCGAGGACTGAAGGAGGAAAAATGTGATTCTCCTTCACAAAAGTGGGAGCAAGACAGAGGCAGGAAACTACGGACCTTTAGCCACACAGGGTTGCTCCATGAAGGGAAGGTGTTTGTCAGTCCTGCTTCAGCTCAGTACAAACAAAAGAGACCCAGCACTCATTATCTTCTGTTAGAAAAATATTTTGTTTTATTATGAAACAAACACAGATATCGAAGAGGTGGAGCCCAGGGAGCACTCCACACAAAAGACCACATTTGTATGGAGTTCTCCCTGGGCTACAACTCTTCGATATCTGTGTTTGTTTCATAATAAAACAAAATACTTTTCTAAGAAACTGGTGAGTACTGCGGTTTCTAACAGAAGATAATGAGTGCTGGGTCTCTTTTGTTTGTACTAAACTACAGACCTGTCAGTTTGAGCTGTGTGGTAGGGAAAGTGATGGAATCACTTCTGAAGGAAAGAATTGTTGAGTACCTAGAGGCCAGTGGGGTACAGGACCCAAGGCAGCATGGGTTCACAGTGGGAAGGTCATGTCGGACGAATCTAATCAATTTATTTGACTGGGTGACCAAAGTAGTAGACGAGGGAGGGGCTGTGGACATGGCCTACCTAGACTTTAGCAAGGCATTTGACACAGTCCCACACAAAAGATTAATAAACAAGTTAGCCAGCCTGGCAGTGGGTACCAGGGTGGTAGCCGGGGTAAAACATTGCCTGGACAACAGGACACAGAAGGTCATAGTAAATGGAGTCCACTCTGAAGAAAGGGGGGTTACTTGTGGGGTACTGCAAGGTTCAGTACTGAGTCCAGTCCTTTTTAATGTCTTCATAAGTGACATTGCAGGGGGACTGCAATGCACCCCAGAATCCTAAAAGAACTAAGGGAGGACCTAGTGACACCACTGACCATGCTTTTTAACAGATCATGGCAGGATGGGGCGGTACTTGAGGACTGGAGGAGGGCAGATGTGATTCCCCTTCACAAAAGTGGGAGCAAGGCAGAAGCGGGGAACTACAGACCTGTAAGTTTGACCTCAGTGGTAGGGAAAATGATGGAATCACTTCTGAAAGAAAGAAAGAATTGTTGAGTACCTAGAGGCTAGCGGGGCACAGGACCTAAAGCAGCATGGATTTACAGCAGGAAGGTCATGTCAGACGAATCTAATTGATTTCTTCGACTGGGTGACCAAAGTAATAGACCAGGGAGGGGCTGTGGATATGGCCTACCTAGACTTTAGCAAGGCATTTGACACAGTCCCACACAAAAGATTAATAATCTAGTTAGCCAGCCTGGGAGTGGATCCCAGGGTGGTAGCAAACTGGCTGCACAACAGGACACAGAAGGTAGTAGTGAATGGAACACATTCCAAAGAAAGTGGGGTTACTAGTGGAGTACCTCAGGGCTCAGTACTGGGTCCAGTCCTCTTTAACATCTTTATAGGTGACATTGCAGAGGGTCTGGAGGGAAAGGTATGCCTCTTTGCAGATGACACAAAGATCTATAACAGAGTTGATACACAAGGGAAGGGGGTAGAAAAGATGAGAAGGGACTTGGCAAGGTTGGAGGAATGGTCAGACATATGGTAACTTAGATTCAATGCTAAGACGTGCAAAGTAATGCACTTGGGAAACAAAAACCCAGGAGAAGAGTACACAATAGCAGGGGAGGTACTAACAACAACAAAAATGGAAAGGGACCTGGGGTAGTCATATCAGATGACCTAAAGGTGGGTAAGAAATGTGAAAAGTTGGTAAGGAGAGCCAGAGGGATACTAGGATGCATAGGAAGGGGCATCACAAGTAGAAAAAGGGAAGTGGTTATCCCTCTATACAGACAGTTGGTGAGACCCTATCTGGAGTACTGCGTGCAGTTTTGGAGACCTCATCTACGCAAGGACATAGACAGGATGGAAGCAGTCCAGAGGAGGGCCAACTAAAAGGTGCAGGGTCTGCAGCAGAAGCCATATGAAGAGAGACAGAGAGCTTAATATGTATACTCTTGATGAAAGGATGGATGGGGGAACATGATAGAAATGTTTAAGTACCTCAAGGGGAATCAACAAAGTCAGGAGGGTAGCATCTTTCAGAAAAACTGATGTGTAAGAACAAGGGGGCACAATTTAAAGATAGAGGGGGGATGGCTCAGGGGTAACGTGAGGAAATTTTTTTTCACAGAGTGTGTGGTGGATACATGGAACAGCCTTCCTGAGGAGGTCGTTGGGTCTAAAACAGTGGGGGAATTCAAACATGCATGGGACAGACACAAGGCAATTATAGTTGGGGGTGGCAGGAAATAGGCTGCTGGTTAACTAGAATCTGCAGCTTGTCCAGTAGGTAGGGAAATGGGCAGACTGGGTGGGCCAAGTGGTCCTTATCTGCCGTCAAAGTCTATGTTTCTATGTGACTGGAAGGAAAAGTAAGCCTCTTTGCAGATGACACAAAGATCTGCAACAGAGTTGATACACAAGGAGGTGTGGAAAGGATGAGAAGGACTTGGCAAGGGTGGTGGAATGGTCAGAAGTGGCAGCTTGGATTCAGTGCAAAAGAAGTGCAAATAATGCACCTGGGAAACAAAAATCCAGGGGAAGAGTACACAATTGGGGGGGGGGGTAGTAACAACAACAAAAATGGAAAGGGACCTGGGGGTAATCGTATATAACCTTAAGGTCGGCAAGCAATGTGAGAAGGCGGTAGGGAGGGCTAGGGGATACTGGGATGTATAGGGAAAGGCATCACCAGCAGAAAACAGGAAGTTGTTATGCCTCTGTACAGACAGTTGGTGAGACCCAATCTGGAGTACTGCATCCAGTTCTGGAGACCCCATCTCCGCAAGGACATAGACAGGATGGAAGCAGTCCAGAGAAGGGCAACTAAAATGGTGCAGGGTCTGCAAGAGAAGCCATATGAGGAGAGACTAAAGGAGCTTACTATGTATACCCTTGAGGAAAGGAGGGAGACGGGGGACATGACAGAAAGTTTTAAGTACCTCAGTGGAATCAACAAAGTCCAAGAGGGTAGCATCTTTCAGAAAAAGAGATGTGCAAGAACAAGGGGACACAAATTTAAGACACAGGGGGAACGGCTCAGGGACAATGTGAGGAAGTATTTTTTCACAGAAAGGTTGGTGGACGCATGGAACAGCCTTCCTGAGGAGGTTGTGGGGTGTAAAACTGTGGGAGAATTCAATAATGCATGGGACAGACATAAGGCAATTCTCTTGGGGGTAGGAAGAAATAGGCTGTTGGTTAACTAGGATCTGCAGGTTATTCAGTAGGTAGGGAAATGGGCAGATTGGGTGGGCCAGGGTCCTCATCTGCCATCAATGTTTCTATGTTTCTGAGGGGTGCAATGTCTAACAAAGTTGAAATATCCAGTGTCCTTCAGACTACATAACACAGTGCTGCAGGCCAGACACTGTATACGGGACATGCACTCCAGCCCTTTCCAGCTATTTTGGACGTGGTGCTCACCAATGGGGAGAGGGTTACAGATATACGGGTAAGGCAGCCATCTAGGGACAAGTGATCATTGCACAGTGTGGCATTCTGTGGAAAAAGAGGAGGAATCCTGCCACACAAAGGTAAAAATCATGGACTTCAAAAGGGTTAATATCACAAAGCAGGGGGAATGTCTAGTGAGATCATTACAGGATAGGGTAGGAGGGTGGACAAGCAATGGACAAAAAAAAGGGTTCAATAGCATAAGCTACTTTATGAAATGGGCATCAGAATTTAGACATCCTGACTGGTGCATACCTGTATGATATTTCTTCTTACACACAGGAAGAAGGACCAGCAGTGCCCTGTGGACACTGATCCTAGTAAAGATGCCAGTTAGAATGTTGACAAACTGAAAATCAGCCATCTTCTTTTCACCAACTGCGAATGACATGCCAGGCTGTATTTTCAATCTGTCAACATATTTCTAAATGAAATTCAAGACTTGCATCATTAAAAGGAAAAAAAGAAAAACTGCCAGGATAAAATCATAGCCCGCACACTTACTGTATGACTGAACTGCTTTCTCACAACTCCCCCACCCCTGCGTGCTCTCTGACTAAACGAGCAGGCAGGCACTCCATTCTTCACTCCATTAGCACCGCAGTGTCCCAACACAATATTCATACCCCAACAATATTTCCCATGTTGTTCTCAGAAAACTGTACCTGAAACAACAGCTTAATGCAGCAGTTACAGAACTCTTCCACTTTCATACTTCGCTTCCTTATGGCGTAACGGCTTTCTGCTGTGTCCTCTAAACAAAAGCAGCTTGTTCTCACTAGTGCTACCAGTTACCATAGCATACAAAAATCATAAAAAAAGACAGCACAATTTCTTGTTCAAACTAAATGAAGTACGAGTACTGCTAGTCGGGGGGTTGCCATGACAACTACAGAAATACAAGTAAGGATGCCTTAGCAGCTCAAAAGTTCTCAAGTGTAAAAAAAAAAATAAAACAGGCGGAGGAACTATTTTATGAAAAATTAGGACAAACGTTACTTTTTTACTATTAAATATTATGCATTTTAGTTATCACATACATCTGTATTTTAGATAACCATTTCATAAGCGCAATACAACACTCCAGGTTGTGCGTTAGACACTTTAACACACGGCTAAGAGGCTGGACGCACTCGGCCAGTGGTCTCGTGCCTCACTACGCCTCCTAGCCGTGTGTTAAGGTGTCAAACGTACACCTTGTCATGTCTTATTGCTTACAAGATGTGCGTTAGGCAGATTATTAAGAATAGGAGAAAAAAGAAACCACTATGGTTCACCAAAGAGGTAGCTAGGAAGGTGAAGGATAAGAAAGAGGAAGGCATTCAAAAAAGGGTGAGGAGGACAGGGAAACATACAAGGAAAAACTAAAGGAAGCCAGAAAATCAGAAGGGCCAAAGAAAGTACAGAGGAAATGATAACTAGATGATTAAGAAAGGAGATAAGACCTTTTTTAGATACATCAGTGAAAAAAGAAAGACATGGGGAGGGACAGTGAGGCTTAAAAGGAAAGGAGGAGGGTCTGCTGAGGAAGATTGGGAAAAGGTAGAAATCCTGAATAAATATTTCTGCTCAGTATTTATGAAGGAAGGAGAGGGTGAGGGACCACCATTGAGAGAGAAAGGTGTGCAGGGACAGGGGGTAAATATCATTCCATTCACAGAGGAGAGGGTCAGAAAAGAGCTGGAAAAACTAAAAAAATTGACAAAGAAATGGGGCCAGATGGAATTCACACTAGAATACTAAAAGAGCTCAGAAATGAACCAGTAAGCCAATTATTCAATAAATCATTGGAGACAGGGGGTGATCCCAGCAGACTGGAGAAGCGCAAATATTGTCCCTATCCACAACAGTTGGAGTAGGGAGGAGGTGGGTAATTATAGGCCAGTCAGCTCAACCTCAGTGGTGGGGAAACTGATGGAGGCATTGCTAAAGGAAAGAATTTGGAGTTCCTGGAATCCAGCAGACAGCAAGATCCTAAGCAGCATGGTTTCACGGCAGGAAGGCCCTGCCAGACAAACTTGACATAATTGTTCAACTGGGTAACTAAAGTGGTAAACCAGAGGGGAGTGGGGCGTGGCCTACCATCATTTTAATGAAGCTCGACACTGTTCCACACAGAAGGCTAATAAATAAATTGAGCAGGCTAGTAGTGGAACACAGGGTGGTGAACTGGGTTAGTAATTGGCTAAGAGAAAGGACACAAAGAGTGGTAAGTCAAATGAGTGCAATCCATGGTGAGGAAAGTGTCAAGTGAGGTGCCCCAGGGATCAGTGCTGGAGTCAGTCCTTGTCAATGTCTTCATATGTGACACTGCAGAGGGGCTGGCGTTAAAGTGTATCTATTTGCAGAAGACACAAAGATCTGCAATAAAGTCGATACACCGGAGGGGGTGGAAAGTATAAGAAGAGACCTGGGCAAGCTGGAAGAATGGTCACGGGTGTGGCAGCTGAAGTTAAATGCTACAAAATGTAAAATTGTGCACCTGGGGTGCAGGAATCCAGGAGAAAAGTATTCAGTTGGGGGGGGATGCTGACAACCACCAAGCAGGAAAGGAACTTGGGGGTGATTATAACAGATGGCCTAAAAGTAACCAGACAGTCCGAGAAAGCAGTAAGGAAGGCCATCGGTACGTTGGGGTACATAGGGAGGGATATTTCCTGCAGAAAACGGTAAGTGATGATGCCACTTTACAGATCGCTGATGAGGCCTCATCTGGAATAATGCGTACAGTTCTGGAGACCGCTTCTCAGAAAGGACACAGATAAGCAGGAGGGCTATAAAGATGGTACGGGGCTGCACCATAAGACATATGAGGAAAGGCTTGCAAGACCTTGACATGTATTCGCTGGAGAAGAGACGGGAAAGGTGGGGGGGATATGATAGAGACTTTTAAATACCTCAAGGGATTTAATACTACCCAGGGAGGAGCCTCTTTCAAAAAAAGAATTCTCAAAAACTAGGGGGTCATGATTTGAAGATGAAGGGAGGTAGAATCAGGGGGAATGTGAGGAAATACTTCTTCACTGAAAGGGTAGTGGATGCCTGGAACAGCCTACCCAAGGTAGTGAGAGAGGGCAAACAGTGAAGGCATTAAAAAATGAAAAATAGAAACATAGAAGTTGATGGTAGATAAGGACTGCAAGGCCCATCCAGTCTGCCCATTTCTTTTTCTACCTTATAAATGTGCCATCGGCCTTTGCTCTGTCAGTGGCCTAGCTATTCTTACTCATCTGTATTGCTCTCTTATGCCTATCCCATGCCTGTTTGAAGCCCTGCACAGTATTCATAGCCACCACTTCCTGAGGTAGGCCGTTCCATGCGTCCACCACCCTTTCTATGAAAAAGAACTTCCTCACATTACCCCTTCATCGTCCTCCCTCTAATCTCATGCTATGTCCTCTTGTCCTGCTATTTTTCTTATACTGAAACATGTTAGACTCTTTCACCTTGTTAATGTCCTTAAGGTGTTTGAATGTTTCGATCACATCACCTCTCTCCTTCCTTTGTTCTAGGGTATACATATTGAGCTCCGTTAACCTGTCTTCATATGTCTTCTGATGCAGTCCCTGCATCATTTTGGTTGCTCTTCTCTGGACTGCCTCAATTTGGTTAATGTCCTTGTGAAGGTGTGGCCTCCAGTACTGCACGCAGTACTCCAGATGGGACCTAACCAGTGTCTTGTAAAGAGGGATTATTACCTCCCTCTTATGACTTGTGATACCCCTACTAATACACCCTAACATCCCCCCTAGCCTTACCTACTGCTTTAGAGGTCTGCTTGGATGATTTCAGGTCATTGGTGATGATGATGCCCAAGTCTCTTTCTTCCTTTGTGACTGCCAACAACTACCCGACAGCCTATAGGTGGCTTCAGGGTTTCTCTTCCCTATATGCATGATCTTGCACTTTGCATTAAATCCCAGTTGCCACTCTTCCGACCATTTTGCTAGTTTATCCAGATCTCTTCTTATTCTGCCCACCCCATCTGGATCATCTACTCTGCTGCGGATCTTGGCATCATCTGCAAACAGACAAGCCTTACCCTCTAGTCCATCTGCAATGTCTCTAATGAAGATATTGAAGAGACCTGGCTCCAGGACTGATCCCTGAAGTACCCCCACTTGTGACTTGCATCTCCTGATTGTATACCATTTACCACCACTCTATTTTCTGCCCGTCAACCAGTTTGCCACCCAGCTGACCAACTTCTGACCCACCCCGAGCTTATCCAGCTTATTTATCAATCTTCTGTGTGGAACAGTGTTAAAAGCTTTGCTGAAGTCAAGGTAGGTGGCATCAACTGCTCCCCCTTGGTCTACCACTCTGGTTACCCAGTCAAAGAAATCTATGAGATTATTTTGACAGGACCTTCCTTTTGTAAACTGATGCTGTCTTGGATCCTGTGCCCCTATGGATTCCAGGTGTTGCACTATCCTTTCCTTAAGGAGTGCCTCCATAATCTTGCCCACTACTGAGGTAAGACTGACTGGTCTGTAGTTCCCTTCCTCCTCCCTGCTACCACTCTTGTGAAGCGGGATCACATGAGCCCTTCCCCAGTCTTCTGGGACCTCTTCTGTGCTCAGACTCACTAAACAGTTCTGCTAATTGCTCTGCTAGTTACACCCTTAGCTCCTTTAGTACCCTGGGATGTATGCCATCAGGTCCATTTGCCTTGTCCACCCTTACCTTAGCAAGCTCTTGTAGGACCCTTTCTTTTGTGAAGGAAGTAGTGCTCACCTCCCTCCCCCTGTGTCCATGGTGCTGAGCTGTGGGTCCTGCCCTACCTTCTCTTCAGTAAATACTGAGCAAAAATATCTATTTAGGATAGATGCTTTTACAGGGTCCTCCTCCTCACACGCTCCCTTTTCTCCTTTGAGCTTAGCAATACCCCCTCTGGACTTTCTCCTTTCACTAATGTATCTATAGAAAGTCTTGTCACCTTCTTTACTGTTACGTGCTAGTGTTTCCCTCAGTTTGGGACTTTGCCTGCCTCACTGCCTTCCCTGCTTCCCTTAGGGCAGTTTGGTATGCCTCCCTATCTTCATCCCGCTGTGTTCCCTTATATTTCCTGAAGGCCAGCTTTTTGGCTCTAACCTTTTCTGCTACTGCATTTGAGAACCAAAGGGTTTCCTTCTTCTTTTGCACTTCCTTTTCTCTCTCTCTCTAACACAATGGGATGTTGCTTCAAGTATTGCATCCTTAATGCTTGCCCACTTTGCCTGTACCCCCTCACCTGTGTTTCTTTTTGTCAGGGCTAGCTTAACTCTGTTGGCCATCTTATCAAAGTCAGCTCCTCTGAAGTCCCATATTTTTGCCTTGGAATGGGATGATTTAGTTGTAGTGGCCAAATTGAACCATACTATGTGATGGTCACTGGCCCACAGGTGACCTTCTACCTGGAGATCTGTGATCCCTTCCCTGTTAGTACTAGACAGGGCTATCCTAGATCTAGTACTGTCAGTACTAGATCTAGGATAGCCCTGTCTCTTGTGGGTTGTTGTACCAGTTGTTTGAGGCCCTCCCCCTGCAGGGAATCCACCATGTGTCTAGTTCTGGCAGATGTTCCTGCCGGTATTGACCAGTCTGTATCAGGCATGTTGAAGTCTCCCATTATCTGAACCTCCCCTTTTGCTGTCATGTTTTGTATATCTTCTAATAGTAATGTGTCTATGTCCTCCCCCTGGTCTGGGGGCCTGTAGACAACCCCAGTTCTATCGGCTGTCCCATTTCCTGTTTTCAGGATGACCCACAGTTCTTCTGGCTCCTTATGTGTATTCTGAATTTATGTAGCTTTGATATTTTCATTGACATAGAGGGCCACTCCACCCGCCCCCCCTTTTGCACCTCGGTCTCTTCTGAACAGTACATAGCCAGGTACTGAAGTCTCCCAAGTGTGGTTACTGGTAAACCACGTCTAACTAATTGCTACTATGTCCAGTTTAGCCTCTGACATTATTGCCTGCAGGTCTGGGATCTTATTTCCCAGGCTGTGAGCATTTGTGTACACAATTTTCCATTGGCCAGATTTCGGTACGTTAGTTGTTGGATGAGGTCTGGCATTTCTCCTGTGCGCCGTATGGGGAGAGTTAACTTTTTTCTTACCTGGTGATGCAAATGAACTACAAACATGCTGAATCCCTGTTTGACCACTAGCTAAGGGGGGAGGGGTGTTCTTCCTATTGTATGGGGTGCTGCACCCCTCCCCCTAGTTTAAATATTCTGCAAAGACATCAAACTTCTGCCCCAATGCACTGACTTCCTCCTTAGTCAGATGCAGTCCATCAAATTTAAAGAACTTTCACTCCCAAAACTGTTGCCAGTTCCCTACAAATCGGTGTCCTTTTTCCTGGCACTAGCCTTTGAGCCACATGTTTAGCTCTGCTATCTCCCCTTCTCTGACCTTCCGTCCATCTGCCCCCCTCTCCCAGACTGGCAAGATTTCAGAGAAGGAGATGCCGGATGAAATGGATTACAGTTTGTCACCCAACCTGGTCAGGTGTTCCTTGGTCTCCACAACTGACCAGCTAGCGAGATCATTAGTCTCTATGTGTACCAGGACGTCAATGTTTTCTCCTGCTTCCTGAACAATTTTAGCAATGTGGTCAGTGTCTCTCCATGCTGATGTACCTGGGAGACATCTGACCATTACCCCTGGCTGGAGATAGGCATCAACTCCCAAATCATGGAGTCTCCTATAATCAGAAGTTTTTTGGATTTCCTTTTTGCTTTTTTTATTTTGGTTCCGATTTGGGCGAGTTTTGTTGTGCTAGCTCCTGTGCTGCAGTGTCCTCTGCCCCTTTGTTTGATTTCGGATATAGAGGCAGATACCTGTTTGTAGTTTTTATATGGTTTGTGGAGGTGATATGTTGGAGAGCACCGAGTGATGGGGCGCCCGATTTGCCCCTCCTAACCACCTGCCAACCTCCCGGACCAACTACCCTCTGTGGTCGAGGTTCTTCTGTTGGATGTTGGGGAAATGGCGGGTGGTTCTTATAATGTATTTCCTCTTGAATATGAAATTTGAGGCACGAAATCTCTGCCCATGCTGCCCGAAGCGGAGCCCTAAAATCTCCAATGGCCCAGGATGTAGGACAGTGTCCTAAATCCTGTAAGACTGTCCTTCTGAAAAGTGTTCCGCAGTACCTGCAGTTAATGATATCCATTCCAAATAAGTTGCTAGATTTATAACCTGGTCAGAGTAATGGTTTGATTTTGTGTTTTGTTGTTGTATAACTTGTTATAACAAGTTAAATTACTAGTGCCCATGTAAACGAGCTCACCTTGTGGATGCCCCACTGATCCGCCCTTTCCTGCTTTGCCACAGGAAATGTCGCAACTATGGTACCCTATAAAAGGAGTGTAGTGTGGGGTGGTTGGGGATGGGCCTTTCCTCTGCCGAAAAAAAAAGAACCACGGACGAAAGAACAAGGAGGTAAGAGCAGAAACAATCAGTCAACAACAAATGCAGTAACCCTAAATGCTTAGCCTAATGTTAGATAAAACTGTAAAACCTATGAAAGTACCACCTGTAATAATTTCAGAAAGATATACCCTGTAAGAAACACTTTGCTACAGAGAAAAATAAAGCAGTAACAGAGGATATACCTTGCAAAAGACAATTTGAATCAGAAGATTACAGCAGTAATCTGTTAGCACACACCTGTACGCACAACTTGTAATAATGCAGATGAAGGTATACCAGCAACAACAATTTGAATCAGAGAAAAATAAAGCAATGAAATGTTAGCAACAAACAGTAGCAATCCCTGTGAGTACAAAATAAAAAGAACACCACCACACAGTAAATCTGCTTAGCCAAAAGAAGTCTTAATCCTTAACCCTTGCTCTGGTAAGGTTCTCTGCTCTGTCCTTTCAAGCAATCTAGAAGGAAAAAGCTCAGGTGAAGCTAGGTGCCTTGGCTGGCAAACCAAGTCTTCCTGCATGGGATACACATAAGGAAACCCTAATGACAACACAAAAAGGGTAGCCAAGGGACACGGGGCGGGGGGAGGGAATATGGGCACACTAGATGGGCCTTGCGGTCCTCATCTGCCATCAAATTCTAGGTATCTGTCCAACCCTCTAATTGAACGCATGCGACTCAGAGATTGCCTGTGGCATAGGGCCAAAGCCACCGGTAATCTAGCTGACTCCCAGACGTATAAGGCAGCTAGAAATAACTGCACAAAACTCATACGTCTGGGGAAAGCAGCTTACTACAATGACCTCCTAGGAAAGACCTGAGGTAGAGGGAGGGAGTTCTGGGACTCTGAAAAATCTCTCACGGGTACAGCCTCAAGGGCCCCACCGGACCTTATAGTTACCATCTTTAGCACATTGCAAGACCCAAAGGAAATCGCTGATGCTTTCAATGTTGCATTCACGGACCTCAGCAATGTGTTGCCACCTGAATACCTGAATCACACCCTTGCAGGCCAGCAGCACAACCTCAACACTCCATCACTACAGGATAATGTTACCCCACCATTTTACTTCAGCCAAATCTCCACAGGTGAGACCGTCAATACATCAAACAGGCCCTTGGTAAGACCAGGATGGGAAGTGACATGATGGATATGAAGATGGTAGTACTCACATTAAACAAATTTGTGGCACCACTCACCAAGGTATTCAATGCCTCTCTGAGATCTGGCATCTTCCCTGACAGGTGGAAAGAGGCTCTAGTCACACCTGTTTTTAAATCAGGAGACAGAGCTAATCTAGCAAACTTCCGGCCCATCTCGATTTTATCCCACTCCCCAGAGCACTTGAAAGGGTGGTCTCAGAATAACTGAGTACCTAGAAAAGCATAGCCTTCTCTGCTTGCAACAACATGGATTCCAGCAAAACCACTCCACCGTCACTGCGCTAGTAAAGTACACCACTCAGCTTTATGGGGCCCTGGATAAAGGGATGGCAGTGGGGTCTGTCTTTATAGACCTCATCAAGGCCTTTGACATAGTCAATCACCAACTGCTACGGAATTGTCTCCTCTCTACAGGATTGTCAATGGAATCTGTGGCCTGGTTCCATAGTTACTTCACCCATAGATCTCAATGGGTCAGGATCAGCAATACAATCTCTGAACCCAAGGAAGTGAACCTAGGGGTCCCACAAGGTTCTATCCTCGGTCCTGTCTTATTCAGCCTCTTCATAAAATGACATGCCTTCTACCAGTCTTGCACACTCCGTACTCTATGCAGACGATGCTGTTATCTCCGTCCCAAAGAAAGACCTGGGATCAATTGGCTCTGAACTTCAGCTCAGTTTTCATGCACTGGAATCCTGGTTCACCCGAAATAATGTGCTACTCAACTACAAAAAGACAGAGCAAGATTCGAGGGTCCTCACTGCACATACTTAGTAGCAAAGAAGTACTAGACCATGTCAATACATTCAAGTACTTAGGGATTCACCTTGATGACATCCTCACCTTCACTGCCCATGCTGAGCAACTGGTAAAGTCCACCAACATGAAGCTTGGCATCCTGTACAGACACCGCACCTCAATGACACCGGCTGCCCTGAAACTTGTTACATGCAGTTCAGTTCTCTCAGCTGTGGATTATGGCCTTGTCATATATGGGGCAGGCACAGACACAGCGCTTAAAAGGGTCAAAACCATCTTCAACAAGGCCTGCCGCCTGGTCCTGGGAGTACACAAAATGACTCACTCTTGTGACCTATACAAGGAAAGTGGCTGGCTCCCACTCCACCACAGACTCCAATACCAGGCCTGCCTCCTTGCAAAAAAGTCCCTCATGGGGTCCATGCCTAGTGCTACTTCAGCCCTCTTTGAGCCTGCACAACCATCTAAATGCACAAAGAGTGCCTCCCAGGCTGTCCAAACTGTTCCCTTCAAACGAACCACCCTTGGCCAAAGATGTCTCTCCTACTGTGGGCCTAAATGGTTCAATGATCTGCCTGCAGACCTTGCTGACTCCCCCAGACTTGGCCACTTTAAAAATGGGTTTCAGCCTCTTCTTGTCAGTAAATCTGACTGCCAGTGTTTCTGTTAACCCACGGCCTCTGACAGTGGTTCTCGCACCAGTCAAACACTACCCTCTCTCACTCCCACCTTCCTGTTTCACAACTGCCCACTCCCCCCCCCACCTTCCACCACCTACTACCTCTAATGCGCATGCCCGAACTCAGTCCATCAACTTTCATTTAAAAAATTAAACAGGCTACCGTTCTCCATTTTCAACTGGGCTTACTTCTAAAAGACCAGCTAAAAGAGTACTACATGGCACACCAGTTCTTTTTTCTTTGTAAAAATGTGCCCAGCTCGTCATGAACGAGCATTCCAGCAATGCATTGGAACTATGCTGTGCTAATTTGAATAGCAGTTTCGGCTCTGGGTGTTTCAATCACTGAAATGGCACCAATCACTCCGCAGTATAAAATATAACAATTTAACATAAAATACATGCCCTTGGACAGCAATGCAGCAATGGCAGGCGAGTAGAGGCTGGGAGAAAAATGCGGTTTATGATAGCTTTCCTTTACCTGCTTTTACATGGCTGATGATTCTTAGTTGCTTGATGGCAACCAAAGAGTTGACTTCTTGAGGTTGTCACGTAGGCAGGCTTCGTAAGCACACGCTTACTGAGTCATGGCTAGCTAATGTTAACGTGCTATCTCACAGATTTAATCCATTGGTTGTGAAATATGATTTTGCTTGCAGCGCTTCAAAGCTACTGTATATAAGTAAGAAGAATTTCGCACACATTAGCACTTAAGGCCAGGAAGGGTCTGGATATGGGTTTCAAGACAATCGTTCCCTTTCCCACACTGTGGAGGCAAAATGATTCATATCTGCACTGTATAAAACCTGTTTACTGGGCCACCTAATTGGGATACACTGCATCAGATACAAAACCAAAGGCGGACACCAAAACTGAGGCTGCAGTCAACAGGCGAAATAACTACAAACAAAATGCCAAAAGCAGGGCTACAGGGTCACTGGTTTCAAAAAAAACAAAAACATTGTTACAGGTTAATAAATATATTTTAAATTAAATAAACCATGATGGGAGCAGTCACCAAAAAAAAAAAAAATGTCCATGTTTTGCATGGAATACATGCACTTTTTCAACACAAAGAAGCGCTTGTATTCAGTGTGAAACAGGGATTCATTTAAGGGGTGTCTACTGCTATCACTGTTTGTTTAATAAAATATATTTATCAACCTATAGCAATGTTTTTCATTTTTTTTTTTAAACCAGTAACCTAGTAGCCCGTTTTTTGGCATTTTGCTTGTATACACTAGGTTGGTACAAATTACTATATGTAGCATCTCACAAAAATCTATCTTGGTTACGAGAATCCTTTCACTCCTATGAGGAAATGTACAACTGTTTGGTAAATAAATGTTCAGGGGCATTATTTCACCAAAACCATAGGAGCTACAAAACCATCAACATACAAACTCATTAGTCATTGTCGATGTTCACTGTCACATTTCACAGCAGCAATATTTGTTAGTGGGCAAAACATTTCATCGTATAAATGTATTTCTGACATCCTTAGATATATCTATACTCAAGTTTATTTTTAGTTTATTTCTCAGATATTGTTAAAGCAGTTTTTATAGTTCATCTTGCACAGTGACTCGTGTCATTAAAGATGGCCCCCGCTTACAATGTTTCAAAATCTCTTCTGTTGAGGATACCTGTTGAATGTACATGCTAGATTCATAATGTGGATGTATTAGGATGGTGTTACCACCACGTTTCTGATGATAAACAGCCCTACACATTACCAAGATAATGTAATTTCTTTCATGGTGGGAATGGTACGGGAATGAGAACTTTTGAAACTTCAAAATCCGTATCTTGGTTCAGGAATGAAAGAAAGAAAATGAAAAGTAAATTGGATATCTTTATATTTTTGCCAGACAAACATTATTGCTAATTAAAAAAAAACAACAATATGGTCACTTACAAACACTGCTGCATTAACATCCCAGGTTACATTTTCTACACTTCTGGAGGGATGAGGAGAGAGAGAGTAGTTCAGGTACCAACTCTACGCTCACCTTGCTGACTGCCCGCCATCTGAGTCATGCAACTATAACATCGATTTACTAGCTGGTATATAGATATAGGATTTGTGGAACATCTTTGAAAATCATATAAATGCATTAACAGTAAAACCACTTGCATGATTTTTCAGAGACGTCTCACTCTTGCACCATATACCATTATTAGGCTAACAGATAAATCCTAGCAGGCAAATCTATACATCACTTCTTTCCTAAAGCGGGGCTATGTTCCCAGGTCCCTGTCTATTGCCTTGAAGGGGATGATTCGCAAAATGCCCTCCACTTGCCAGCTCAATATTCCAACTGCCTATCAGCTAGACTTCATGCACATTAATGTTAATTTTCTTTTCCACTCCAACTTACAAACAAACACAGCATTCATGTAGGAGATAACTGCTGTCATAAACGAATGCAGAATCCAGGTCAACCCCTGATCCCCTCCATCACAGTAATCCATTCAGCCAAACGAGTGATACATTCGTGGTCGATTATATAATTAATTTAATCAAAGGCTGAGGCTGTTTGTTCATAATGCTCTTGCTCACTTGACATCCATTGACCTAGACACACACTCACGACCACAGAGTCAAAAAATGAGGAATAACTGGTCAGTACTCGTACTTATAAAGAGGAAATATATCCCTAGACCTGTCAAGTATGTTCAATGCTACATCAATGAGGGTGGGTTCCCTCAGTGAATTTTTATTCTAGCTACTTTAAAAAAAAAAAAAAAAAAAACTGCAATGAATCTGGAATAAAGTGCACAGTTGTATCTGCCTGGAACTGATATGTCTGCCCTATTCCTCCTTTTCTGTGATTTCACCCCCACCCTGCCAAATACTTGCAGCTGGAAATGAGCTATGCTAGCTACTTTTATCACCAATCTCTGCTTCACTTTAACTCCATGATTAATTTTATTTGCCTGAAACTGGAATGCCCGTCGTACCCTTTCTCTTCATTCATCCTCCCACCACCACCCGCACTTGAAGAGGCTTGGCTGACTGGCTCACTGATCCTTTCCTGATCACCAATCTCACTCCGGTTTACTGCACAATTTAAATTAATTATATTTACCTGGAACTGGAATGCCTGTCCTACCCCTTCTCTTCTGTTATCCTTCCCCTGCACTTAGGAGCTCCAGCTAGCTGGTTCAATGCGTCTTTCCTGATCACCAATCTCTACTCCATATTTTCAACAGCACAAAGCACAATGCATTTTATTTTCTTGGAACTGGAATGCCCTGCTCTACCTCTTTTCTCCTCTGTGACCCTCCTCCTCACCACCCTGCTTTTTGCACCTGGAAACAACAGTCTTTGACTCTACTCAGTGACTGTGCCTTTACTCCCTGATCACCAATCTTACAAAAAAGAACTGAAAGATTGGCAGAGACAGGTCCTGCCTGCTGACTTCACTGAGTGTGGTGGGTGAACACCCAACATGTGGCTACCTGAAGCTCCAGCTCGGGCCTGGCTCTCCCTGGTGTCAGCATCTGTCTCTTTACCCTTGAAAGGCCCCCACCCAACCCTTTCGTTTCACCTCAGAGGACAAACACCCCCCTGATCCATCCATTCCAGTCCTCTTCCTCCCAGCTCTGGCTCCCACCCCGACCAGATCACATTAAAATATAGCACTGCTGCGAGCCTTGGCTCACTCCGATTCTATTCCCCACCCCCCCCAATCAGCTTCACATGGTAACAGATGATGGCTTGTGCAAGTGGCAAGCCACAGGATTTATGATTCAGCATATGCTGCTACTCTGTCTCTAGTTCTCTCATGTCTCTCTATCTCGCACCTGCTCACACCTCTATCATTGGTTGGTCTCGCCTTGCACTCATTTCAGACAGGCAGTAGCAGGCAAATCTGTTTTATAATGGCATCTGGTCCTGAGAGTCCTGACTCTCCTCATTCTTCTCATACTTGATTCTCAAACACTCTATATCACATGTGGCTTACCAGGGTGTCAGCTATGATTTTGGTGGGTGGCTCATGCCTGAAGATAAAATGAATGTACCAGAGCCAAGCACACCAAAACACCTGGGGGAATGGAATACTGTGCTGACATGCTATGCAACTGACTGGGACTGAACTGAGCAGGTACTAGGGTGGGGCAGGGGGTTGGGCCAGAAAGGCTGACAGATGGGAGGAACAAGACGCAGCTGCAGAAACTACAGTCCGATCCTCTAGTTACTTTTAGCCGCACATGGAATGCATAGTCCATGATTGCCAGCGTGAGCATCCAATGAGATCAGTGACAAACAACCCCCATATTCAGAGCTGGCAGACGGTGCTGCACAGCACATAGTGCATGGCTGGCTCTGAGCAATATTCAGACAGTACACTCCAACAGAATGCACTGTCTGAATATAAGGGTTCTGCCACTGCAGCACAAAGTGACTGTGAGCCACCCTGACACAGCCCAAGGCTCAGTATAGCCCACAGGAGACAGCGCTGCCCAAAATGGGATAGCGCCAGGGCTCCTGTGTACCATATTGAGCCCTAGCATGAAAATTAGTACATTAGGCATGTACAGCACTAAGGGTCTATCTGCATGATTATTATGGGCTCATTTGCATTAATGCAGCCCCTCAGCACCTATTTCACATCCCCATCGCTCATGTCCTGCAATAAAGGTCATATACCTGTTGTCCAATGGACCCTGCCCCCCCGTCTGCCCATAAGTTGAAGTAAAATGTTAATGTATATCGCTGGTAGTCTAGCAGACCCCCCTTCCCCAAACGGATTGCCCATGAGTTAATGTAAATATATTTATTTACACCCATGTTAGTGTAGTGAACCCCCCCTCCTCCGATCACCTATGAGGTGAAAAAATAATTCTTAATTACATTCCTGGTAGTCTAGTGGACCCCCTCCCCCCCTAATCACCAGTGAGTTGAAGTAAACATTTTTATTTACAGCCCTGGTAGTCTAGAGGATCCCCCTCCTCTTGAGTGACACCTGCTGATGACTGCTGCCCCACACACCCCACCACAGTCACAACTCACCATTATGGCTACAATCGACGGGTGAACAACACAGCCCGCTTACTCTGGATTGCACTCTGTGACTGTCAGACGGCGGCCAGCAGATGTGAGTAAGGACTGTACTGATCACCCCATTAGTCATCCTCATAATGGTAAGTGGTGGCTGGGGTGTGGAACAGGAGTCCTCAAAAGGTGACTGGATGGGGGGGATGTTACTTGATTGGAAGAGGGGGCACATTGAGGGTAGGCCTTGTACCAGAGGCCAATAAGATGCGGTGGCTGTCGCCAAGATTTTCTTCAGGAAACTTAAGCCCCCTTGCTCTGATCCGTCCGAGTCACCAGAGCTGGCAGCAAATGCTTGGGGCTGGCAACAGAAAAACACTTGGGGCTACAAAGACTGAGGCTTAAGAGTGAACTCCAGTCCATCGACATAACTGGTTACTCTTCTGTCTTTAAAGAAACAGCGACCACTGGACATGGGACGGGGACACAAAACAGATAACCGCCGGACATGGGGGACAAATAAAACAGATAATTGCACAACATCTTGGGGGGACAGAAGAGATGACTGCCATACATTACCGGGGGGGGGGGTAGACCGATAATGACACCTCTCAGCTGGCTATTGGGTGGCGTGTTACAGATGAACACATGCAGCCATAATCTGATAGGTGTGGCTACATCCTTTCAACTACACAAAGTTTCTGCCCATCAGCCAGGCTCGACACAGTCACCATCAGCCTGCTCCTCACTGGGCTGTCACTGGTGAGCCTCCTGCAGCCTGAGTCACACTGGATGCAACAGTGACACACCTTCGCAGCCTCTACTCTCCCGAGTAGCTACATGTTCACTTTGTGCCTGTGCACGCAAGCAAACATAAAAATGTGGGGAAACCTATCTGCTACATGCAATAATGATGGATGGGGGATGACTATAACTTTCATCAATACCCCACTTTCTACAATAAGATTCCCTACATTAAGTGTGTGTGTGTGTGGGGGTGCACCAGCCCTCTCTGTTCTCTACACCAAAAGCTTCAACTCATGGCTGAAGGAATGGTGCAGAAAGGAGAGGTTCGACTACACTGGGGACCCACTTGGGAGGATAGGGGCTTATATAGGGGAGATGACCTGCATCCATCCGAGAGGGGAACTGCAATCCTCAGTGGACAGTTTAAATGTTACTTTGATGAACACTGAAACTAGCAGAGGTGAGTGGTGGAAGAAATCGGGGAGGGAGAAACTGCCCTCTCCATGGCTGAAGTAGAGAGTAAGTAGAACGTGAGGGGAAAGGAATCCCCAGTGTGCAAATTAATAAAGGAAGCAGGGTGGTAGAGACAAAGGGGGAAGGGAATAGGAGCATTAAAGAGAGAGCGGGGAAGGAGGAAGAGCAAAAAGGAAAAAAGGGGACAATGAGGACAGTGGAAACAAAATCTGGAAGGCTGTGTGTTTGAATGCTAGAAGTCTGAGAAATAAGATTTTTGGACCTAGAGGTCATCATGGAAGAGTCATGGTGCACTGAAAACCATGACTGGGACATGGCCATACAAAGCTATACTCTGTTCAGGAAGCACTAGGTGGGAAGGAAAGGAGGGGTGTGGTGCTTTATGTGAGGGAAAGCATAAAAGTGACAGATGGTATGGAAGTGAAAAGCGGAAGACGAGGGGTGGGATTGTAAGTTTAAAAATGGAAAGAGAGGACTGTACAGAGGGGGACCAGGAGAAGGCAGACATCCTGAACAAATACTTCTGTTCAGTGTTCACAGAGGAAGGAGAAGGGGAGGGGCAACAAAAAAGTAACAGAAGCTTTTGAGGTAGGGTGGTGGACACTTGTCTATTTTTGGAGGAGAGAGTCCTGAAGGGACTCGCTAATCTGAAGGTGGACAAAGTAATGGGACCAGATGGAGTACATCCAAGGATACTGAGGGAGCTCAGGGAGTTACTGGCTGCACCTCTGACAGTCCTGTTTAACAGCTCACTGGAAAAGGAGTGGTTCCGGAGGACTGGAGGAGGGCTGATGTAGTCCCACTACACAAAAGTGGTAGCAGGGAGGAGGCTTGCAATTATAGGCCAGTCAGCCTGACATCAGTGGTAGGAAAGTTAGTGGAATCCCTGCTGAAGGAAAAGATTGCAGAATATTTTGAATCCAGTAGGTTATGTGACCTGAGGTAGCATGAGTTCATGGGGGGAGGTCATTTCAAATAAACATGATAGATTTCTTTGACTGGGTGACAAAGGATTTAGATCAGGGTGTAGTGCTGAAGGTGAACGTGGCCTACTAGATTTCAGTAAGGCTTCTGACACCATTCCACATAGACTAATAAGCAAGTTGGATAGCTTAGGAGTGGGTCCAAAGGTTGTGATCTGGATAAGAAACTGGTTAGAGAATAGGCGACAGAGGGTGGTGGTGGTAAAAGAAGTTCACTCCAAGGAAGGGAGGGTGACCAGTGGGGTGCCTCAGGAATCAGTGCTGGGACAGGTCCTCTTTGATGTCTTTATAAGGGACACTACAGAAGAGCCAGAAGGGAAGGGAAGATCTGTCTCTTTGCAGATGACACCAAACTCTGGAACTGGGTGGACACTCCGGGGGTAGGGGGAGATAAGCAGATACCCAAGAAAACTAGAGATGTGGTCAAGGGTATAGCAGCTGGGTTTCAATGTGTAAAAGTGCAAAATAATGCACTTAGGGCACAGAAACCCAGGGGTGGAGTACAAAATGGGTGGTGTAGTATTGACAACTACCAAGCAGGAAACAGACCTGGAGGTAATCATATTGGCTGACCTAAAGATGGCCAGGCAGTGCAGAAAGACAGTCTGGATGCTGGGGAGCATAGGAAGGGGTATCATAAGCAGAAAGAGGGAGGTGGTGTTGCCTCTGTATAGATCGCTGGTAAGACCCCACCTAGAGTACTGTGTCCAGTTCCATGGACCATATCTCTGGAAGGACATAGACAAAGTGAAGGCGGCCCAGAGGACAGCAACTAAAAGAAAAAATTACTCACCTTAGTAATTATGTTTCTTCTAATGGAGTCTTGCTGTATTCTGACTATTGCAGCTAGTGCCAGCACTCAAACTGCACCGGAGAGTAGAGGGTTAATTTTCTATGCAGAGCATAGAACGTTGAGCTTGAGCTCGGTTCCAACCTCTGTCTGCTGCACTTTGAAGTGCAACCGTCAGATTCTTATGAGCTAATACTAACTAACTACTATGTGGAAATTGTAAAATTTTTACTAGCCAAATGGCACCAAATATTTTGGATCCCCAAAAGACTCAAGTCAAGAAATCCAAAATCAAAAACCAGGTAATGAACAACTTAAGACTGTAAATTAATAATATAACCCACTCCCCCTAGCTAAAAGGAGGGAGTGCCCAAATGCACCCCTGGGGTGCAACACTGCACCTGCCAGCCCACTTCCCAAAAACAGGTTCTGAGAGGACAGGCAGGGAGGGAGGTCAGAATACAGCAAGACTCCATTAGAAGAAACATAATTACTAAGGTAATTTTTTCTTCAAACAACATGAAGTCTTGCTATATTCTGACTATTGCAGACTACCAAGCAGTACCTCCATGGAGGAGGGAATCAAACCTACCCTTGGGAATAGGCTCTGCAGTGCTGCTGTACCAAACTGAGCATCACTCCTAGCCTGGATGTCCAGGGAGGAATGCTTGGTAAATGTATGGACTGTTTTCCAGGTGGCTGCTTTACAAATCTCTAGCAAAGGAATATCCCTGGCCGCAGCCAGGGAAGCAGCTGTACCTCTAGTCGAATGAACCCTCAGGCCTGAGAGAGAGGTATTTTGCCTAGCTTCTCATAGCAGAATTGAATACAAGAGACAATCCACCTGGCAACAGTTCTCTTAGTGGCAGGTTTGCCCTTCCCCACTTCCTCATAAGTGAGAAACAACTGAAGGGAGTCAAACCTGTGAGCCTTAGTACGCTCAATGTAGTAACTAAGGGCTCTTTTAACATCCAAACGTGTAAACTTCTTTCTCCTGAAGAAGAATGATCAGTGAAGAACATAGGGAAAGACAGATTGGTTCAGATGAAAATCTGAAACCACTATAGGTAAAAACCTCCTATTAGTTCTAAGGACCACCTTATCTCTATGGAATAAGATAAAATTAGGCTCCACTGACAGAGCTTGCACTTTACTGATACGTCTGGCAGAGGTAATAGCTACCGGAACACAGTTTTCCAAGTCAAGTACTTAAGCTCTGCTGAAGACAAAGGCTCAAAAGGGGGTTGCATAAGCTGAGCAATGCAAGCATTAAGAACCCAAGCAGGGGTAGGATCCCTAAAGGGGGGATTGGTATGAAGCAATCCCTTGAAAAATTTACAGAATACAGGGTGAGATGACAGTGAGGAAGGCTTTCCCACTGACAGAAAAGCAGAAACAGCTGACAAATGTACTTTGAGAGTAGCTGGTCTGAGGCCTAGGCCATTAAGATGAACTATATAATCTAAAACTGTAGACAATTCAGCAGTGTGTGGGGATATATGCTTCTTGGAACACAAAATGCTGAATTTTTTCCATTTGGAGTTATAAGTTTTTCTGGCGGCGGGCTTTCGAGAGGCTTTAAGAATATCCAGAACCCCTTCGGACAGATGCAAATCTGCATACTCTAACTCTTCAAGAGCCAAGTCTTGAGATTGAGAGACCGGAAGACTGGGGTCCCAAATCCTCCCTTGAGAGGAGGTTAACAGGTTGTAATTCCTGGGAAGAGACAGGGAAAGATGGACTGCTAGGGACAGCAACGGTGGGTACCAAGGCTGCCTGGCCCAGTCTGGAGCAATCAGAATCACTTTGCAGGGTTGTGACCTTATCTTGACCAGAACCTTGAACAGTAGAGGAAAGGGGAGGAAAGGCATATACAAATTGCCCTTCCCAGTTCAAAATCAGAGCATCTGGAAGGACTGAGCCCAAGACTGGGGGTCTGCAACAAAACAGAGGAAGTTGGTGATTGTCTGGGGCTGCAAAGAGATCCATCTCTGGAATGCCCCACCTTGAAAAAAAACACTTTCAACTCCAGAGGGTCCCGGGACCATTTACGATGGCCCTGGGAGAACTTGCTCAATGCATCTGCTAGCATGTTGTCCTTTTCTGGAAGGTGGACTGCTATCAGAGAGGTTTGCAGAGAATAAGCTTGGGACCACAATTTCATGGCTTCTATGCACAAGATCATGGACCGAGTGCCTCCCTGCTTGTTGATGTACCACATAGTGGTGGTGTTGTCCGTCCTGACCTGAACCACCTTGTTCTGCACTAACTGAGAGAAAGCTTGCAGGGCCAGAAAGACCACCCTGAGTTCCAAGAGATTGATACGAAGAAGGGATTCCTGAGGGGGCCACATTTCCTGGGCTGTGAGAGCCCCCAGATGGGCTCCCCACACCAACAGAGAAGCATCCGTGGTTAGGATTACAGAGTGAGACTGAGTGATGAATGGGACTCCTTGCCTGAGGTTGCCCTGATCCTGCCACCACTGGAGAGCCTGGGTCAGAGTCTGAGTCACTGGAACTAGTTTGGTTAGAGAATCTTTCTTCCGAGATCAAAAGGCCCTCAGGTGAAACTGAATGTCCCTCATCTGAAATCTGGCCCCTTGGACGACTGCTGTAGAAGCTGCCATGTGGCTCAGAAGCTGAAGGAAGTGCCTTGCTGGCTGAGAGACCAGAAGGTGGAATGAAGAAGCCAGCTCTACAATAGTGCTTGCCCTTTCCAGGGGAAGAATAGCTCTTGCTTTGACTATATCCAACTCTGCGCCTATGAAGGCGAGGAGCTGTACAGGCTCGAGAACTGACTTGGGAAGATTGAGAAGGAATCCTAGGGAAGTGAGCACTTGCTGAGTCACTTGCAGGTCGGACTGTACTTGGTCTGGGGACTGACCCACAATGAGCCAGTCGTCCAGGTATGGAAATATGGAAATATTTTTCCTTCTTAAAAAAGCCATTACTACTGCTAGGCATTTTGTGAATACTCTTGAAGCTGATGTCAGGCCGAAAGGCATAGCTTTGAACTGATAATGGCCTGAAGGCAATTTGAACCTAAGGTACTTTCTGTGGGAGCACCGGATGGGAATTTGAAAGTAGACATCTTTTAAGTCCACGGAGGCTAGCCAGTGCCCTGGCCTTAGAGAAGAAGGATTATTCCCAGAGTCACCATTTTGAATTTTGGTTTTAAAAGATGTTTGTTCAGGTATCTTAAGTCTAGGATGGGTCGCCATTCCCCTGTCTTTTTTGGGGTAAGGAAGTACCTGGAGTACAGACCTTTGCCCCTGTGCAATGCAGGAACTCTCTCTACAGCTTTCAGAGCCAGTAGAGATGAAACCTTTGCCTCTAGGGCAATGGTTTCAGAGATGCTTGCAGGTGGAAAAGATCTGGCCCTCAGCTTTGGAAATTTCTTGAAGCCAAGAACCAGCCCCTGGCTTACCACCTCCAGGACCACTTGTCTGAGGTAACAGACATTCAGTCCTGGATGAAGTAAGCAAGCCTGCCTCCTACAGGAATGGGGGAGTCGACCTGGGCTGACACATCAGGGTATCTGCTTGGCAGGAGCCTTAGGTTGAGGGGTGGATACAGTCCTGCTCATCCCCCTTCTGCCTCTCCCTCTGAAGAACCCCCTCTGAGGAAAGGGAAAGGAGGACTGTGCTTGGTAGGAAGGCCTATGAAAAGGCTTGCCCCTGCCCCTAGCTTGCTGCCTTTGAGGAGCTGCCCGCTTTTCCTTGGCCTGTGTACTCCTACAGGTGGTCCTATACTCATTCATCTTCTTCACGTAGTTCTCTGTCTGCTCCCCAAACAGAGAATTACCCACCACAGGAAAATTCATTGCCTTAGCCTGGGTGTCCTGTGAGAGGCTAGAACATCTGAGCCAAGCCATTCTCCGAAGAGCCACAGATGTAGCCATGACTCTAGAGGACACATCATAGGAGTCCACAGCAGCATGGAACTGTACCTTAGATGCCTCAATCCCATCAGCAGCCACCCTCTCCAGCTTCGAGGCTAGCTGGGGGGGGGGAGGCCTGATTAGCCAGTATCAAAACAGTGTCCCCACCTGGACGTCTGGCACCTGGCTGCATAGGCCATATAATTAGCCTGCCTGAGTCCCATGGCGGATGCCATGTACTGTTTCTTTGCCATGGCATCCAGCTTCCTAGAGTCTTTATCTGGGGGTGTGTGAAGCCAAGAGTATATTGGCCTTATCACAGGCTGCAGCCTGCACAACCCCAACATGGCTGCATTGTTGATACAAGTACTCTGTACCTGAACCTGATAAGGTGTACCTTTTGTCCATCCTTCTGTCGACAGGAGGTACAGAATTTGGAGTTTTTAAAATCTTTTGTGTCCGTTTCCCTAAAGACTTATGAAGGGGAACAGACAGTCTCTTGGACTCTGGGATGTCCATCATCTCCACATAATCAGGTTCCTCTTGTTCCTCTACAGCTTCTTCCACAGGGAGCTGGAGGATTTCTGCCACTTTCCTGTAAAACATGTAGTGGGAAGGGGACACAGAAAGTCTAGGAGGGGAAACACCAGAAGGCCTGTCTGGGGAATTGTCCTGTTCAATAGGCTCATCCAGACCTTCCAGACCATCATCTTCATCATAATCTTCATCCCCCTCCAAATCCGGGTCATACAAATCTTCAGGGGCATGATCTTGAACCAGAGGAACCGACTGAACCGAGCGCCTGCCAGAAGGTGCCGGATCAGACGGAACCAGGCGAAGCGATTCTACAATCCTTATTACTTCGGCAATCTCTTCGGTGGTCGGAAAATGAGTCTCTGGATCCGAACTGGCAGATTTTTCTTTTCTTTTTTTAGGAACTGGTCCCTCAGGATTGGCTCTCCTCTTGCCCGAAGAAGTATTGCCCTGGTCAGAGGGCACTCCTTCAGGTTCGGACGGAATCGAACCGGGCTGGCCATCCAGGTCAGAGAACGTCTCGGCCTCTTATCCCTAAGCCTACCTAATCTTTTTTCCAGGGTAGACTTAAGGAAATTTTTACAGATTTGGCAGTCTGAATCGAGGTGGTCAAACCCCATACAATAAACACAAGTGGTGTGGGGATCAGCCTTAGCAAAGACCTCCCCACACACACTGCAGTGATGAAACCCAGTGGGCCCAGTTTTTCTTTTGGGTTTCTCAGACATAGCCATCCTAACCACAGACTTACCCTTTTTATGGCAAACAACCACACAAGACACCCTTATCGGTTTCTAACCATGTCACGGGCATTGGGGGAAAAAAACACAAGAAAATACGTTTATTTTTTTTTAACCGATAAGGACCAGTAACCACACTCTAAGTTTAGAAACAAAGACAGAATATAATATTTCACTAAACCGCCGGTTCAGCCGAACCAGTTGAAAAATCAATTTTTTACAATTTCCACAAGTTTACTATGTCTGGTTCACTACCTAGTACTTAGTGTACCACAGACAGATATCTCAACCTAAACGTGTGAAAAATAATCAGTAAAACCGAGGACTTTAACCGACTTTCGAACTGCGAGCAAAGGAGAAATCTGTTTAGTTAGGCGGAGTAAGGAATCTGACAGTTGCGCTTCAAAGTGCAGCAGACAGAGGTCTGAACCGAGCTCGAGCTCAACGTTCTATGCTCTGCATAGAAAATTAACCCTCTACTCTCTGGGGCAGTTTGAGTGCTGGGGCTAACTGCAATAGTCAGAATACAGCAAGACTTCATGTTTGAATGGTGCAGGGTCTGTCTGCATCAAAAGCCCTACAAGGAGAGAGAGTAAAGGACCTCAATATGTACACCCTAGAAGATAGAAGGGAGAGGGGGGGTATGATAGAGAACTTTAAATACCTCATGGGGTAAAAATAAAGTACAAGAGGGAAGAATTTTCAGAAGAAAAGGCAATCAAGAACAAGGGGACATGCTATGAAGCTGGAGGGGGTAGATTCAGGAGAGATGTGAGGAAGTACTTCACAGAAAGAGTGGTGGATTCCTGGAACAGCTTTCCAGTGGAGGAGGTTGGGGGCAAAAACAGTGGAGGAGTTTAAGAACGCATGGGACAGGCACTAGAGAATCATAGTGGAAAGGAAGTGGGGGGAGAAAACTGGGCCGAGATCAAGTACAGTCGGTGGCAATAATATAGGTAGGGAAAAAACGGGCAGACTGGGTGGGCCAAGTGGTTCTTATCTGCTGTCAAATTCTATGTTTCTGTTAATATGATCCTTTTCAGTGGTTACAGTGCATGACGAACTGGCATAATTAAGGTTATTTCTTGGATATACTGCAGCTGGAGGTCAAAGTGCAGGACTCATACAGTATATCCGCAGTGACAACATTATTAGACATACTTACCAGGAGTTTTCTCTAAAGTGACTCACTCCTGGGAAGGAGGGTGCAGAATGGTTATCTGTTTACCTTACTGCTCTGTACAGTGCATTTGCTTTTCTTGCTCCAGTAAGTCATGCAGGTATTAACTTTTATAAAATATTTCCAACTGAAACAATTATACTCAATCAGCAGTGTGTTTTTTGGGGAAAAAGCCGTGGTGTCCGTCACTAATTTGACGACTTCCTCCTCCGACACCTTTGCAGCAGCAGTTTCTGATGTGCTGCCTGGAACAGTTTTACCACATCCTTCAGCTTTATTTAAATCACAGCAGTAAACACCACTAAAACCAGTTATGTGGCAAAAGTTCAGCAAACTGTCAAGAACATACAGCCTAGGCTGCCAACAATTTGATACTCTGAGGACAACATTCCCAAAACGCAGCTCTGCATGCCAGACACAGACTACAGTTTACGGTTTGCCAAAAACAAAACTGGCTTAAAGAAATGCCACTTCCCTTGAAAGTACTAATTGTGACAATTGCAGTATTTACCACTGTGGGTAAAACACAGACACTGATGAGTTTCCAGCACTGGTAGTTATCCCTACCAACAAATAGGACAGCCCTACTGACCCGTTTAAAGAACTAATGATAACTTCTAAACTCAGGGTTTAGAAAAGCAAAAGGTGAAATTGAAATTCTGATGTATTTATTTAGCCAAGACAATACACCCACTGAGATAAACAGCTCCTTTGCAAACGGGTCCTGGCAAGATGGTCATTTTTTTTTTTTCCCCACAATTTGTTTTCCCAGGATAGCTCAACTGAGAGGCAACATCTCATTTTCAGTAGGGTCCTGCTCCTACCAGGTGGGCTAGCTCACCTATAAGGCCCTATATGGATCAGGCCCTGGCTACCCGAATGACCTCCTAATCTCTACCACTTCAGTGCACTCACTCCACCCCTCCACTTAGGGCCTCCTAGTGGTTCCAAGGGCCAGGATGAAAACCTCAGGAGATCGAGCATTCTAGGTGACCAGACCAGCCTTCCGGAATTCACTTCCCAGACCACTGAGGGAGGCCCCATCAATAGAGGTTTTTAAAAGGGGTCTAAAGACCCCTTATTAATCAAGTATTTTTAATTAGTTTGTTTTACTGATTTTATTGTCTATTTATTTATTGGTTTTAGCTGCTGATTTATTGACCCTGCTATTTAAGTATAATCTGTTATTGTTACTGTATGTTGCTGCACTAACTTGTATGGCACCCAGAGTTGCCAGGATTGGGTGCCAGATATAAATAAATCTTTACTTACTTATCAATTTCCGTAGCTGGGTGAACTGGAGCACTGGGAGGTTTAGTGACTTGCCTAAGGTCAGACAGTGAGTATCTGGTATTAGAAAATGGGCTAAGGCCAGCCCGCCGGCGCAGCGGTTGGATTTCCACTTGCGACGCCGCCGGAAGACCGGTTAGGAGCGGACCCGGGTCATCGGAGGGCCGGCCAGGGGAGAAGGATTGAGCCCTGTGAGGGCAGCCTCCTTCTCCCGGGGAGGGTCCCGCAGTATCCGAGCGATGAGGACTTAGCGGAGGCTGGGAGACCTCACGCCACCGGCCTGTGGCGGAGGGGCGAGGTAGGCGGGCGGACGCTGGCGCTATTGCACGCCCCCGCCTTCTCAGGGAGGGAAGTATAGGGGGATAAAATCCCTGCCTAGCGTCTAAATGACGCTCTGCCCAGGATTGCCCTGATTGGCCACCGGAGCCGTTCCCCCTAACCAGTTACAGTTCCGCGGCCGATACGGGGGTCGGTATCGCGGCCCCGCTCTCTGGGGGTGTTAGAGATGACCAGGGGATTCGTAATGTCCGTGGTCGGGGCTCCAGGGTCCGTGACCGGAGCAGAAGCCGGACGTAAGGCGGGGCATAAAGAAAGAAGCAAAAAAAAAAAAAAAAATGGGCTAAGAAATCTCCAAGCTCTGATTGGCTGATAGCCCTGGCAAGGAGGGCATCTGACAATAGAGCCCAGGTTAAAAAAAGTGCCAGCCCAATCAACCTGATTGCCAGTATCAAGGTGCCAATTTTCAGAAGCAAATTCCGCCATGTTGTTCTTCTCGAATAACGAGCAAGCGAGAGTGCCCCCCAAAAAAAAAAACTGTCACCAGACACATGGACATCACAGCACCCTAACACACTTCACATTTCATTTAACATGTCGCACAGCCTTTCTCCTGTTTATTTCCCAGAAACAGAAAGTCCTGGTGTCTCAGTCATCCAGTTTACCTCGATCGGTCTGTGTGGCACTTGGTTCTCCGCTGACACATACAGTATAAGTGGACATAGTATAGAATACTACACATTTTTCAAAGCTTGTTTTCATTAAAAAAAAAAAAGCAGCTTTCTTTTGTTCAAAGTGTAGCGCTAGCATGTCAGCAGTGCTCAGCGCCATCATAGCTTCCCAGATCGCTTCCTCCTTGACTGCAGCCCTGCTCGACCCAAGAACAAAACACTAATTTTCTTTTTAATACTTCACCCCGAGAACCAAAATGGGCAGCTGGTGTAAAGCTTTTAATGTGCCAGCGGGTGAGATGAAGGAGGGGGATCTCCCGGATCAGAAATGTGCCACTGATTTTTAAGAACAAAACTCGCAGCCCTTTCCCTCTAAAACAAACAAAAAAAACGACTTTTACAAGGAACGCAGGAACGCTGCAGCATATTGCCTGCTTAGTGCTAGCTCTGAACTCCTTATGTTGACTAAACTCCCACTGAAGCAAAACACAGAAACACCACGGAACAACATTTTTTCTTTTCTTTTCTTTTTTTTTTTATAAAAAGATAGCCAGTTACCTAACCTTCCTTCAACCGCCATGTCTGCGCCTCCTTTGCAGTCTGCTCCATTTTCTTACTGGAATCCTATAAACTATGACATCCAAGCACAGCCCCACACACACACACACACACACACACACACACACAAACAAACTTCAGTGATCAGTACTTTGAGCCTGGACCAGCTGCAAGACAGCAGAGAACAGTAAAATAATAAAGAAAAAAACAGATTGTAAAACACTACAGAAAAAAAGCACTGGGCATACAAGAGTACAGTACCCTCTATTGGAAAGCCATGTAGAGGAACTATTTTAGTACAAAACTCATATTATTCTAATTATTTAATTACAATTTCTTTTATTACATTTATGTTTTTTTACTGTGCCCATTTTCTAAGTGCAATAGTACCCTCCAGGGTAGGCGGTATTGTGTTCTACCGGACCTTCCAGGGGCTATAAGACCCTCCGCCTGCGGCGTTGGGCCTCACTACGCCCCTGGGTGGTCCGGTATAGCACAATACCGCACACCCTGTTGGGTATTATTGCTTACTTATTTGGCTCAGTGGGATTTAAACCTGCAAACTCTTAATTCTCAAACTGGTGTACTAACTATAAGCCCACACTGCTTACACAATATGTTACAATGCACACAGCACAACACAATAAAAATCACTACACATACTGATGTCCACAGGCAGGAACATTTGGCAAGTTCCCACACTTGCAGGGGATGTTTGGTTGGGAAAGAGCATTCAAGCCAAAAGCTCATTTGAAGTGAGCCGAAAAGTAGGAGTGTGTGATGTTTGGATGTTAATAAATGCCAAGTGAAGTGAGCCAAAACCTATGACCATCAGGCTATTCCACTACATCCACTCGGGTGGTAAGGCAGTTCTTTTCCTATTTGGCTACGTAATGTAATTCTTCACCAAAATGGAGAAGCAGGAGGCACGAGTGGAGAAAAGGAACTAGTTTATTGGCAACTGATTATCGGGTGGGCTCACAAGACAGGAACAATCACACACACGCATATATATATATATATATATATATATATATATATATATATACACACACACACACACACACACACACGCACAAGCTACTACTTTACAATAGGCAAGAGGAATAATCAGCTGTAACAGCTATGCTGTAAGAGCATCTTATTTCTATTTCCTGACCTCCCTATAAGAGGGAAAACTCTACAGCACAGAATGCCAGAATAGCTCAACTGACTGTAACAGCTACGCTGTAAGAGAGTCTTACTTATCTTCAGATCTCTACTTCTAACCCCAAGGTGCACCTCTCCCTAAAACTTAGGTTTTTAAAATTACAATCATTCCAATACTACAAGAAGAGTCTATGCAAAAGATGATCGTCCGTTGGTGCACGTGACTTTCTCTGTCGACGAAAGAAAATGTGAAACACTTCACTGGTGGGAAGAACTTAGGATGAAGAGAGGATTTAACAAACCATGGGTCCTCGGCTAAACTCCATCTCTCTAGGGTTGCCGGAAAGGAATACAAGTTCCGGCTGAAGTCCACGTCTAGACTGCCCGGAAAGAATAGGCAATGCAAGTCACTTGGCCACAATCCGCTTCTGGATTGCCAAGTGAAGGGATCAAGAAGAAGAACCACCAACAGACAGTCCACTTCTGGACTGCAGGTATACTCTAAGCTGATGAACATGCTGGATCAGGAGAATCCAAACCTCTGGACCACTCATGGACTCCAGGCAACCACTCTCTCTCTGGGCGTCAAAGTGCGTCGGTCTTCTGAGTTCCAAGGCCGGACGAGCCAAGGCACTCGCTAAAACAATAAAACGTATGTCGAACTGCAACCAACTTGGAGTCCACGGCCGGATGAGCTGGGACACACTAAAACAATAAACTGAATGTCACTCGGAGAGCTGACACTGACGAGTCGAATGGTACTCTGCTGTGAACATGAAAACAAGAAAACGGACGGCAGGCTTCTGCACTGGGTCAAGTCGTACTGGGGAAAACTGTGAGAGGAAAATAACAAATGGGGCGATGCAACTTTGTGGCGACTGCGGTATGGCTCTTCTCGGATTGACTGTTGTCTGCTTCTGGATGCCCTGGAGACTGATTCTAGAAAGATGGGTGAAGTCTGACAGGGTTGCACCGGGGTAAAGTAATTCCGAACACAGTTGAAGACTGATTCCAATTGTTATCCAGCACCAAAATGCTGGCACGCAGCAATGCAAAAGAGTTCTCACACTCAATAGTGTTCGTGAATGACTAATAACATAGGAAGATGCAAACAGAATCTCAATTCGGCTGTAGTGGTCAATAACTATATAGTCTCAGTGTCCGGACCAAAGTAAATATATAGGCAATTTGTCCTAGAAATCTAACCCTAGCTCTGGTGGACCTATCTCTAATTGGGTTCCTCCTAGCTAAATTGGGTTCTCCTGTTACTGTGGAAACACTATAGTGAGGAATTGGCTCCTGGGAAGGCTATATGATGGGTAACTGGGCCCCCTTTAACAATGGAGAACATACGTGGCTAGCTAGGCTCCTATTAAATCTGGGGTCGCTCCTATCGCTGGGCCCCTAACACAGCTGTAAGCCTAAATAACTAGCTATGGGTCCTGGGCCTTGTGGTACCCCTACTCTATTACTATTGGGCCGGGTGCCTTCACTTGGCTGGGCCTCGTGCCCTAGTACTGCTACGCTGGCTTGCCTTAACTGGCAAGGCCAGGGTAGCCCTTTACTATGACTGGGCTGGCTTGCCCTAACTCACGAGGCCTGGCTAGCCCTTTACTACTTCTGAGCTGGCTTGCCCTAGCTCGCTAGGCCTGGGTAGCCCTTTACTACTACTGGGCTAGCTTGTCCTAACTCACTAGGCCTGGGTAGCCCTTTACTACTACTGGGCTGGCTTGCCCTAACTCACTAGACCTGGCTCCTCTTTACTGCTAGGGCCTAGTGCCCTCTGTACCACTGGGCCTGGTGCCCTCTTTAACCCAGGTCTGGTGCCCTTTTAACTGGGCCTGGTACCCGTTCCTAAATGGGCCTGGTGCCCTCCTTCCTTCTGGGCCTGGTGCCCTACTTTGTTCGGGGCCTGGTGCCCTCTAGATGCTAGGCCTGGTGCCCTTTCCTAAATGGGCCTGGATTGCCCAGGAATGGCACTGCCCAGTTAAATTTATGCAGTGCTCTGAGAGCTGTCACTCGTGTGGCAGGTTGCCTCCCCTAATCCCGCCCCTTCATTAATATTAATAGGCATCTTCAATGGCCTTACTTCCTTGGCCCCTCACCATGGGCGTCGCTACACCTGCCCCTTCATCAAATTGGATCCTTCTGGCCCGATCCTCCCGTGGCGCTTAACCGCTTCCTTTTCTGTGCAAAGTGCAAATAAAATAAAAAAAAATTATACAGTCTCTCTGGAAGGGCTGCCAGCACCTTGAATTGTGCTGCCACCAACTCACCACACCAGCAGGATCAAGGAGGCAATCGGGAGGCGGGAGGTGTGCAGGAAGTGGGAGGGAGTTTCAGCAGGCAGGGGTAGGATGACAGGCGTCAGGAAGGCTGATGAGAGAAACTGGCGGTGCAGCCTGACTCAGCCCATGATGGGGACCAGAATTACTTTTAAATTAAGCGGGCAAAAAAAAATAAACAAGCGGCAGGGCACACAGCCCAACGACCACACCAGACGTACTTTTTCTTCTTGTGGTGCCCCGATGGCACCACCGACCATGCCGTACTTCTTCTGGGGCAGTCTTCAGGTGCTGGAGGCAGAGCAGGAGCATAGCCAAGTTCTCGAGAACAGCTTCAACAACCAGCAAGCCTCTTTCCTTTCCCCTAAACTTGCCGTGTCCTCCCTTCTCAACAGCCACCCAGGAATACACACAGAAAAAACTGTTAACTTTTTAAAACCCAGGGCTTCTAGCTCCAGAATGGTTAGGGTGGAATGCTGTGCATAAGCTGTTCAGCACAGCATTCCATCCAAGCCATTGTTCCTGTAGGCTTACATAAAATCTCTATTTATTTTTATGTACCTGCCCAGAGCACCTTACAATGTATACTGGGGGAAACTGGGGACTACTGGGGACCCTCTGACTTTGGCATATTACACATTTCCAGGTATGGCCCTGGAGCACAGGGAGGTTAAAGGGACACTGTCAACACCCCGAGGCCTCAAGGTGTCTCTAGATTAAACGAGCATTTGTCAATGCCAAATATTCACCACTGGTACTGCTGTTGTAGCAGGTCTTGCTTGTACACATTTTTACTATCTATTTACCCAGGATAGAACAGATGAGATGCAATGTCTCATTTTCAGTGGTGTCCTACTTTGGCACATTGTTAGACTGTAATTACCCCGGATATGGCAGTTGAGAGGCAAAATCTACTTTTAAGTGGACTCCCACATTTTCACCCTAAATGTCCACGTCTTCTTATGACCCATGATCAAGACAAGTGGAATTTTTAAAATCCCATCTGAAAGCTGATTTCGAGGTGTGACTGTGGCAACAAGTTTCGGAGGGGATTTGAAAAATGACACCTGCCATGTTCAGGTGGTGGCGTAACACAAGGGATATGTTAAACACTGGGGGCCAAAATATGCAAAAAATAAAGTTACGAGTAAATGCTAGAACAATTTCCTTCCTCATAAGTTAGTTGGTTTTTCACATTTTTACCCCAAATTTTCAACATAAACTTTTTATGACCATTCCTTCTGAACATGACAGGTGTCATTTATAAAACAATAGCTGAAACTTTATTTTTGCGTCACAAGTGTTAAAACATATTTCAGGAAGGGTTTGAGAAATGACAGTTGTCATTCATGAGGTGGTGTGAAAAAATAGCTGTGTGAAAAAATAGCTATGTTAAAAAGTTAAGAGTCAAAATACTGAAAATTACCACAGTTACGAGCGTGCGTTGAAAAACTACAAAGCAGACTCGTAACTTTTTTTTTTATGGTCACAGTTTTACCCCAGTTTTTCAACCTAGCCTTCTTATGAGCCCATCTCATGAAAGGGTGGAGAAAAGTTTCAAATCCTGAAATGTGATTTTATGCCACAAGTGTGAAAATGAATTCTGGCCAGGGTTTGAAAAATGACATCTGTTACGTTCATGAGGTGCTGTGAAGAAACGGCTATGTTGAAAATTTGGGGTCAAAATATTGAAAATTACTAAAGTTACGAGCCTGCCTTTGTAAATTTTAATGTAGGCTCATAACTTAGTTATTTTTTTAATATTTTTACCCCAGATTTTCAACATATCCTTCTTATGACCCCACTTCATGAACAACGGTGGAGAAAATTTTCAGCTCCTGTCCGAAAGGTGATTTTGCACAGCAACTGTGAAATCAGCTTTTGGGACAGATTTGCCCGAGTTCACTACCATTGTTCCTGAGCTGGGGTCACAAAAAAGGCATGTTGAAAATCTGCATCAAAAATATTCAAAAATGACCAAGTTATGACAGCAAGTTTAAAACCCCACTGAAACACACTGAATCACATACCAGATTTCCTCAGTTTACGGTCCGGCATTTAAGAGTGAAGACATGTCTGCAGTTCTGAGAGGATTATGGCATTGTACCCCTGTAGGTAAGTAAGAGCTTGGGGTGTGTGTGGAGGGTGCTGAGTGGGAGGGTCGGGTGGGGAGGACAGTAGCGGTGGTGGCAGCAAAGACATTGATGGATGTTTTTCCTTTTTTTACAGGGTATATTTTAAGAAAAAAACTACTAGGGATGATTTTCTTTATTTCAGGGGCAACACTGGGGGTTGGGCACCCCCAGTGTTGGTGTTATGTTTGGGGGGGCAGTGGGTGCTGAATGGGAGGGTCGAGTGGGGGGACAGTAACAGCAATGGCAGCAACAGACATTTACAGATGTTTTTCTTTTTCACAGAGTATATAAAAACAAACTACAGGGATGATTTTATTTCAGGTGGTGACACTGGGGATTGGGCAGCCCAAGTGTTGGTGTTATGTTTGTGGTGGAGGGGGTAAGTGACAGGGGCGGGTGAGGGGACAGTAATGGTGGCAGGAGCAACAGGCATTGACGGATGGTTTTCTTTTTTGCAGAGTGTAATTCAACTTACAAGGGATGGTCTTCAGCAGGCTGGGAATGACAGATCAGCTGTGCTTCCTGGGTAGCATTACGTAGATCAAAGGAAAGAGCCAACATATGATTGGGTCAGCTCGCTCCTTTAAACCACATGAAGTTTCCACCCAGCAAGCCAGAAAAGTGTTACGGTCAGCCAGGATGATGATTGGTGAGATACTAACAAGCCCCTTGCACACCACTCTGCACTGGAGCGACACTGCCATACCTCTCCAAACCCACTCTCATAGCAAAATGTTAACTGCGCGTGTGCTCTCAACGAACATAAAAAATGAAAGTTACATACTTATCATAACTGTTGATCTTCCAGAATATCTTCACCATTGGGTACCACTTATGTGCCTTTACCAGAGACACTAGGACCCTTTAAGAGCAAAGCTTTTGCTAGGAGGTCAGCAATGTCTGCTGGCCTTGGAGGCTGTGCACACACACACATATACACACACTCTCTACGTAGTGTCATGCATCAGCTAATAACTATTGGCAGCTCCCTCACTAACCTAAGTTCTGTTTGTCAGGACAGAAACAAACTGGTGGAAAAAATAAGAGACCGCTAAGAATTTTCCTAGCCCAAAGGGACAGGGAAAGTATATAGGAAATATAAATACATAAGAAGCAAAAACCTGACTACCAACCTTTGAATAAAGAGAAAAAGGCATACTAGGTAGCGTCAGGAGTAACTGGGTATGGAACCAGAGCCTCAACACCACTAGCCAGACAACAGATAGGTACGTGCCTTCTAAGACAGCAGCCCTGAAGCATAAAGCCCTGACAGAAAAACAAGAGGGGATGCTGAGAACTGGAACCCCTCTGCAAAGAAGATGGCACAGTGTACCAACACATAGAAACACAGAAACGTGAAGGTAGAAGGAGACCAAAGATCCATCAAGTCTGCCCTGGAGATCCCGAGATCCTAGATGATCTTGGGTCCACACAGAGGTTGGTCCAGAACCACACGGGGGTTGGTTCAGAAGTAGTTAGATGGGTACAAAACTGGTTACAAGGCAGAACCCAGAGGATACAGGTTAATGGAACGCAATCGACAGAAGGCAGGGTGACCAGCGGGGTGCCCCAGGTCTCAGTGCTGGGGCCTCTGCTCTTTAATGTTTTTATAACAGACATCGCTGATGGACTGGAAGGGAAGATGTATCTGTTGCAGACAACACCAAGATATGTAACAGGGTGGACACCTCAGGAGGAGTGAGCAAGATGGAAGATGACCTCAAGAAATTAGAACAGTAGTCTGGAGTGTGGCAGCTGAGATTTAATGCCAAAAAGTGGAAGGTCATGCACATAGGAAAGAAAAATCCAAGAAAGGAGTATTACCTAAGAGGTGAAAGACTGGCAGCCTCAAACCAAGAACGAGATCTGGGAATCAATCTCAGACAACTTGAAGGTTAGTAAGCGGTGTAAGAAGGCAACATTGAAGGCCCACAGAATGCTGGCCTGCAATGGGAGGGGACTCACGAGCAGTAGGAGAGAGAGGTGGTACTACTACTGTACAGATTGCGAGTCAGGCCTCACCTGGAATATGCAGTCCAGTTCTGAAGTTCCTCACCTCAGGAAGGACATTGACCGAGTGGAAACAGTACAGAGAAAGGTGACAAAAAATGATTCAAAGTCTGCAGTACATGTTCTACGAGGAAAGACTTAGAGAACTGAATATGTACTCCCTGGAGCAGAGATGAGAGAGAGGGGACATGATTGAAACATTCAAATACATAAAAGACATTAACAAGGTACAGGCACAGGAACTTTTTCACTTCAAGAAGGGCTCCAGGACAAGGGGACATGACCTCAGGCTGCAAGAAGGGAGGTTCTCTACCAACACCAGGCAGTTTTTATTCACAGAAAGAGTGGTGGATGCCTGGAGCAGCCTGCCCCAAGAGGTTGTGAGGGGATTCAAGAATGCATGGGATAGACACAAGGGAGCCCTGATTACAAAGGGCAACTAGAGTGTCAAATAGGTCTAAAACAAATAGGCAGACTAGATGGACCTAGCGGTCTCCTTATGCCATCAACTTCTATGTTTCTATGTCCCAACTGGTAGATTCCCTTGCAGATTTGATTCTATTGTACTCCTTATACCAACCCCTTTTGAATGTTGATATGGTCCTAGCTCCTACCACCTCCGCAGGTAGTTTGTTCCATGGTTCCACAATCCTTTCCGAGAAATAGTACTTCCTAAGATCCCTCCTGAAACTCACACCCCTCAGTTTCTGTCTATGCCACCTCATGTCTGAGTTGGGAGCCTTGGTGAATAGTTCAGCATAGGGTACTAAATTTAGACCCCTCATGTACTTAAAGGTTTCTATCAAATCCCTCCTTTCTCTCCTAGATTCAAGTGAGTACATGTTTATCACCTCAAGTCGCCCCTGGAACAAGAATGAATCACATAGTCTCCTGGAAAAAACAAATCATATGCTACCTGATAGAGAACTGACTGAACAGCTAAGTCAAAATATGTCCCAATTTTCCTATCTGGGAAAAAAGGAAGGGATCTAAGGTACATGTGGCGCTGTAAGGCCAAACAGCCCAAGAGAGTCGAGATGTGTTCATCTTCCCAGACACCCCTTAGGGTAGTGGGCTAACAACCCAGCTGGCATAAGAGAGGAAGGACACACCAACCCAAAGGATAGTCTGGCATAGCCAGAAGAATAATATAACAGAGAAAAGGACCAGCTTCTCTTTTTTTTTTTTTTCACTTAATATAATTTATTAACATTTTCAAAAACACTAACAATGCAGTATGTATCAAGAACAAACATAACCAGAGTAATACAAAAATCAGTCAGGAAACACAAACAACTCCAACTACCCCCCACTGGCCAGGAAGAGAAAGGCAAACCGAGTAACCAAACACCTAAAAACTGCAGAGGACTCACCTGTGGCCCTAGAAGTTCATATTGACTAAGCGAAAAAAATAGAACCCTAAAGCCATACCGTCCCCTCACATCCCCACAGTGGATCCTCTCACAGAGCAAGGGCTACTGAGAAAGGGATACCCAAGTAGCTTGGTCACAGAACTGACAGTGGAGTGTACAAAGGCTGCCATCTCTTCTAGAAGGCAGAATAATGTCCAGCCATATTTGCAATTGATTTTTCAGCATTTAAGGCTAATAAAATTTCCCTATGCTAGTCATCCTTAGTTGGGACATAGTCATCCAGCCAATGACATAAAATAGTCAGCTTGGCAACTGCTGCCACTAGAGCTATATATCTTTTCTGAGACCCATAGACACGGTCATGATACAGTCCCACCATGCATGTCTAGGACCTGCTTGTCCTGCAACAAGGACGTACCCTGTGTAAAAGCTTGTGCTTTTGATCCAATCCAGTGCACCACACTCTTCCACAGACTGCAACTGCAAATGGAGTTAGATCAGATAGTGCCCAGAGTCACAGGGTGCATGAAGCAACTAATAGGGATATATCCCAGGAAAGGGACATATCTTAGGCAGGGATGAGGAAGGCAAGAAAGAAAAGAAGGAAAGGAGATGCCTTCTGTTGCCTTTTTTTTTTTTTTTGGTCAGTATGAGGGTCCTAAAAAGAACCCTCACCATAGTACTGAGAGTTTTTTTTTTTTTGGGGGGGGAGTGGGAGCAAAAACCCAGCAATTGCTCCCAACTCCCCCTTAAAACAAACAAACAAACAAAAACTACACAGGGAGAACAGCTGGGGACATTCCACGGCATTAGATGGTGCCAGCCACACTATCAGGGTGAGCTGCCCAGAGGCTCTGTCTGTGCTGGAAGGGGGAAGGGGAGTGGTAATCAATGATTAAGATATTCTGGGAGATCAACAGTTGTGGTAAGTACACAAGCTTCATATCTTCCAAGAGTCAGTCTTCACCATTGATTCCCAAATCCCACTTATGGATCCAAGCACCACCCAGCTTTCCCTTCTGTTCTGAAGGAGAAGCTTGCTCACCCTAAGGGTGACAGACACTCTAAGCCCTCTGCCTGGGGGAGAACACCTGAAGGTAGGTCTCCTTACAGGTTTGGCAAGACCCGAGACTAGTTAGGGCAAGGTGGGAGCTCCTGAAGAACAGAAGCAGTAGGGTTTCCTGGACAGCTGCATCCTGACCTTGGGGGAGAAGAAATGAGCCCATTGGAAATGTGAGTTAAGCACCACAGGTGTCATTCAGTAGAAACACAGCCATGCTGTCTGCCTAATGCAGACTGTGGTTCCTACTAATTTGGAGGTCACCTCACTGGCGTCGTAAAAAATCACTCTACTGGGCTGTGCTGCCTCCAGATCCCAGGTAGAAAGGTCAATGGCCTGCCTGACTGTCTCACTTGTTGGCAGTGTAGCTAACAGATTGTACAGTTACAACCTTAGATGATAGTTATAGGTTGCCATATGTACCTGATATGCGCAGATGCACACTAAGGCACACGCTGAGGAAAAATCTTCTACCCAAGAGCATTCGTCTTGAGCAGACCATCTCTGGAGGTCAGTCACACACAAGGCGCTGTGGCCCTGTCTGAGTCTGCAGTACTTCAAGCCTCAAGGAGAGTTGAAGTATCCCACCTGAGTACCCAGTGGGTGTGTGATACCACATGAGGAGGTCCCTAGGGATGACTGTATTGGAGAAGGGATGCCTCCACACTGCCCTAAATACCTCCTCCATGGCCCTAGGCCAAGGAGGAATGATTAACAGTGTTGGTGGTGGGAATTCCAAGAAGTCCCAATGGTAGAGCTACTGGATCACAGTTTGCATGGGCTTCAAGGTCAAGCACCTGGATCATCTCCATCAGGAATCGCTGGTACAAGGTGTACTCAGCAGAACAGGGGAGCTGGACAGATGATTAATTGTTCTCACTGACAGACACTGATGGAAATGATGCGCTGCTTCTGGGCAGGATCAGTACTAAAGAAAGGGACTGGACTGGGTCCTGTCTGTCTCCCTGTACCAATTCATCTAAGGCACTGACCCACGGCAGGTGTTGTTCCCACGTTGAGGCCCCTCAGGGCCTATCAATGAGGGCAGCATTTCAAGGAACTGACAAGGCCCCTCTAAAAGTGGTTGACGTTACAGGTCTCTCGGGCCTTGTTCTGGGCTGCAAAACCATTTAGGGGGCCTGGCCCAAGGGGAAGGCCTAGCAGAGTCGCCCAAAGGGTGTCTTCCTACATCTGAGGAGTGACCCCCTTCGATGCCATAGGGAGAAGTGGAGCTATACAGGTCCCAAAGGGCGAGCCCAGTCCTTACTGGTGGCAGTGACATCCAGCGGCTCCAGAGAAAACTCCACCTCTGGGCTGCCATCTGACCCAGAGTTGGCACTGCCTCAGGCATAGGGCTCAAGACCAGCAACAGCCTCAGAGACAGGGTCATTCCCAGTCACCATGGTGGACACCACCGTCAAAACAGTGCTCGGTGCAGACTCTGATGTCCTGTCCGCAGCCACCAACCTCCTCAGTGTTGTGACTGACACCAGAGTCAGGGATGGCCTCCAGGAAGACACGGTCATCAATATCTCGCCTGGAGCTGGACCCAGGACTGACAATATGGTCGTTGCTGCCTCCATCATTGTGCTTGGAATCGTCACATTCCTTGGTGTTGCTAGCGACACCATGGATGGTGACAATGTCCGAACTGGCAACAGTCTGGAAAACAGCCTTGGTACCAGTCCCTCTCCTGACACAGCAGACAATGTCAGCAGGGGGCCCAATGTCGTCCCCAGTGCCACCTGCCGTGTCACTGCAAACTGTGACAACAACATGGAGAAATCTAGAGGATGACATTGAGGTATCCACTGGTGTGGAATGAACATATAGCTGTGGCCTAACCACTGGGGAGGTCTGCTGCCCAGGGCAGGCAGACCATGGAGGGTTCCAAGTTGACCATCCAGAAGTTGATGGTCAATCAGACCCATCCACTAGAGTCTCCGACACCTCAATGCAGTGTGGTCATGGAGCGTTCCATACTTCCACAGAACCAGAGGTCCCGAGAACAGGCCAAGAGGAAAGGCCTAACAACCTGTTCTTGGATGCATACTTGCAATGCCTGCCTCTGAAGGCTGGGATCGGGCAAACCTACCTAAACGCACAATTTTCAAGGGTATGGTAGTCCATAAAGAGTACTGCATGTATCCATGCCATGCCCCGGTCCAAGACAGGCTGCACAGGTCTGATGTAGGTTAGGAGTAGCCATCTGTTTCCCACTGTGGCAACGACCCATAATGGGCGGCTGTCAGATTTTATTCAATGATTTCATCTCTTTTTTTATCGGACTTCAAATCACAATAAAATGGCAAACACAAGCACCACCACAAATGAAGGAAAAATAGCGGTGATGCAGGTAGAAAAGCGTCAATGTATTGAACTGAGGTGCTGCACGATGTGCACTTGACAGAGGGAAAGCAGAACTGAGGTAGTGAAAGAGATGGTAATGGTTATTGGCTGGCATGCAGAACCATGTGCGGGGGGCCTGCAGGCACCATGCCCAACAGTCGTGACCGGCCCCCTAGAAACAGCTTTGCTCCCGCAGGGTCCTCATGCCTCTAGCCCAAATCTTTAAGTGGGAATCAATGGTGAAGACTGATTTTTGGAAGATCACATGTAATGATTGGTCACATTCTGTAGATATTGTTGACGTAGCTGGCAGTCTGATTTAATTTTTTTTCCTTTAACAGACTGGCCACCACACTGGTATTACCACACAAAAACCTGTTTGTTTACAGTAACTGATCAACTCCACTGCATGTTTCCTAGACTTGGGAACACCCCCAACATGGTCTGGCTGCTAATAATGCAGTGCGAGGAGAGAAGACTACATTACGAGTGTCTGTACTGTTTGGGGTGTTCGTAATGTTCAAAAAATGGCAGTAAGAGTAGATCAAGGATTTGAAACAAAACAAGGTTGGCTATAACTACACCATTAACATGCATTTCAGTTCTCAGAAAAGAAGCAGATCAAACAACCAGTAACATCAGTGAAGTTTAGAGAAGGTATGCAACCATAAAATGTGGGTTTTCAACTAGACCTGCTATGATGCAAAAAGGGCTGATAGTGTCCCTTTAACTGACTTGCTCAGGCTCACACTATAAACAAGTGGCAGCTGTAGGTTTCAAACTCAGATCTGGTGGGTCTCCCGGGGCCCACTTTTCAAAGGGCATATCCTGTCCCATAAAAGGGAAGGAAAGAAGGGAAAGGGAACATTGTTTAACCAGGAGTAGCACACTAAGCTGAAGCGTGTTTCCAGATGTGACCTGGGAGCACAAGGAAGTTAAGTGACTTGCTCAGGATCACACAGTATGCACTCAGGTGGCTGTGGGATTCAAACCCAGGTCTCCAGAGCTGCAGCTCAGAGCCTTAACCCACTGCGCTATACTTCCTCCTAAACCAAGTCTGGGTGTGCAACTTGCTAATGTGGGAAAAAATCCACGCACCAGAAGAAATGTTATTTTCAACATGCATGGGCAGCTATCAACAGGCAGGCGCAGGTGGGGAGGATACTGAAACTGACTCTGCATTCTATTCTGTCTATTGCACAAGTCCAAATGAATTCAATGAGCACAATCTAACAATCTGACTGGCTACTGTGCTGCTCCTCCGTTTTTAGAAACCAACCAGTACTGTTGACAAAAATGCAGCACATGGTACTGTAACATAAAAATCCTACAATTTAAATAATCTTAGAAACCTTATCAATCAATCACTTTATTTAACCAGGCAAAACACCATTGAGCAAGCTCATTTTCAAGGTGGTCCTGGGCATTAATACAATACAGTACACTTCATATGATTACAATTACGGTGGACAATGGTGCGCAAAAAAAAAAAAAAAAAAAACATTGTGAAGGTGCCGGTCAATATGGGCCTATATATACCGGTCAACATAATTAACATGCAAAGGTACATAGTGATAAGCTTTACTGAAATGAGAAGAGACAACAATCCCATATAGTCTCCGCTATGTAAGAGCTCAGACCTAAATGATAAAAAATAAGGAGGTATTAAGGAATAGGGTAGAAATTGGGGTGAAAGAGTAGGCAGCCAAAAGGGAGGCCAGAATAGGTAAAAGGTAGAGAATAGGCAGGGCCATCTTGGATTAAGGGAACTAAGCTTGTAAGTCCTAGGTTTCTGCTGTTAGGAATGTGGGGTGGATGAGATACTTAGGCGTAGGATTTGAGAGTGGCACCCGGGGCTTAGGGGTCATCGGCATCTGAAACAAACAGTTGCATGATTCCTTCAAATAATCCATTAATAGAGCTTTGAAAGTGAAAATGCTTGGAAGTGAGGATAATTTTAATGAGTCTTGCATAGTGTTCCAGAGTAACGAAAGTGAGAAGTTGATTGCTGCTGAGCCAAGGGTTGTTTTCACTCTAGGAATCTGGAAGCAGATTAAGGAGAAGCGTCTCAGGCCATAGGAACTTTTAGCCCATTTGAAGATGCTTGAGATGTATGCAGGGAGGTTATCAGATAATGCTCTAAAACCCAGAGGAGAGCATTCCTTTTTTTTCTAGTTGAGAGTGAGGTCCATCCCAAAACCTGGTATAGACGACAGTGATGTGTACTACGGGGTAGATTTAAGATAAATCTTAAAGCCTGGTGGTAAAGGGTGTCCAGTTAGCATTGTTGATGGGCAATGACTGTAAAGGAAGTCAGCATAGTCCAGTATACGTAGGAATGTAGTTTGTACTAGTCTCATTCTGGCTTCTAATGAGAGTAATGTGATAGAATAAACCTAATCGCTGTCTTAGTTTTTTCAAGGTTTCATTTAAGTGGCACAGAAAGTTGAGCTTGTTATCCAGCCAGAACCCTAGGTATTTAAAGGTATCAACTACTTCAAAGGGTTCATCTAAGAGTGTTCGGATCTGTGTGATATGTGGGCATCCGGGAAGTAGACTTTGGTGAGAGAATCACTGCTTTAGTCTTTTTGGCGTTGAGGAGGAGCTTATGAGTGAGAAGGTTGTATTGGAGGGTGACAAAGTCTTTCTGTAAGTACTCATGGGCCAGATCCAAGGATGAATTTGTGGTATAGAGTACAGTATCATCTGCGAATAAGTGCACATTTGCTGTGGCCAGCTGCGAGCCCAGATTATTGATGTATATTGCAAAGAGGATAGGGCCCAGGATGGAGCCTTGTGGGACTCCTCATAACAAGGATTTTTGTGGGGATAGATCTCCCATGGCTTTGACTTGTTGTAACCTATTGGTTAGGTAGCTGGTAAATCATTTAATGGCAGAACTATCAAGTCCGATGTTACTCAGTGCAGTAAGCATGATGGTATGATCCACAGTATCGAAGGCCTTACTTAGATCAAGGAAGAGGGCAAATACATGCTTCTTAGAGTCCAAGGCCATTTGCCAGTCTGTAGTTACTTTGGCAAGAGCCGATACTGTACTGTCTTTGGCTCTGAAGCCGGACTGAGCCGGGTTTAGCAACTTTTGTGAATCCAAATGTTCTCTAAGTTGGATGTTGACAATTATTTCAAGTAATTTAGAGAGGACGGATAGTATAGAAATAGGCCGGTAATTGTTCAGATCACTCGGATCCCCAGTCTTGAATAATGGTAGGATGTGGGCAGTTTTCCACAAGACAGGTAGCTCACCTTGAATCAGAGAGGTGTTGAATAAGTGTGTAATGGGGCGGTCAGATGGGTATGGCCAAGTTTTAGGAAGTAAGGGTCAATATTATCTGCATCCACACTCTTTTTTTTTGTATCCAGAGAAAGGAGGAGGCCCTCCACTTGCTGGAATGTAATTGTGAGGAAGCTGAAGGGGGTGGGATGCGGTTGGTTATGGTTGTGATTATCAGTGAAGCCAACAGTGTAGTCTCTTGCCAGGCTAAGTTTGCTGATAGGTGAGGTGTCAAAGGCAAGCCCTGCAGTGGCAAAGTGATCATTAAGCTTTTCTAGTATATCAGCTTTGTTCGTATAGGTAGTACCATCAGACACAATTTTGTTTGGAAGGGGTGTTGCAGTGGACTGACCTTCAACTTCTTTGACGATGTTCCAAAATTTGGCAGAGTTGTTTTTATTGTCTTCTAGTTCTTTTTGGAAGTACCTAGCTTTTTCTGACCTAATTAGCTTGGTACAAGCATTCCTAGTGGTACGGAATGCTAACCAATCAGCCTCCAGGTGGGATTTCCTCACTTTTTTCCACCAGTAGTCCCTATCCCTAAGTGCTTTCTTCAGGATGGGAGAGAACCAGCCAGGAGTTTTATTTTTTGATTTGATCAGTCTTAGTGGGGCGTGTTTGTCTATTAGTCCCAGTAAGATGCTGTGAAAGATGTTAAATGCCTCGTTAAAGGTGGGGGCTAGGTAGAAATCCTGCCAACGAATGTTGCTTAGATCTTTCAGGAAAGTGTACTGGCAGAACTTTTTCAGGCATCTTTTCAGTTTGAATTTGGAGGCCGTTTTTATTTGGGAAGGATGTCTGATGCAGGCAGTAGCGCAATGGTCGCTTATATCGTTGAAGAATACTCCAGTATGCGAGATAGTGTGAGGTTTGTTTACTAGAATAAGATCCAGGAGGGTGCTGTGCTCAGGGTTTTTTCTGTTAGGTCTGGTTATAGCAGTCAACACTTGTAACAGACCATTAGCATCGCATAGATCCTTCAATTTCTTACAGCTGTCATCATTCCAATTTAGATTGAAATCCCCCATTAGAATACACTCAGTATTAGCAGAGTCAAGAAGGTTTTGAAGGTGTGGCAGAAGTGCCCAGCCACCAGACGGTGGTCGGTAGCATGCTGCCATAAGGAGTGATTTCTCACTGAAAAGTGAATTTTAGAGCAAGGCATTCAAATTCCTTAGCCTTTGAGGTACAGTCAAAGACTGTGACTGTGAATTTGCTTTTGACATATATTGCAACCCTTCCCCCTCTAGTCGGTCTATCACAGCGGTAGATGATATATCTGGGTATGTTGATAGATTTGTCCAGGGTCGAGGGTGTGAGCCAGGATTCAGTTATGAAGAAGTCAGGAGATGCATGTAGAGCCCAGGTCTGTATAGAGTCAATCTTCTTTAGCAAACTACAGACATTGATATGGAGAGAGCTAATCCCTTTATATTGAAGGAGGTCTGCAGGGGTGTCCAGAGAAATAGGTAGACCTGGGTTTAATTCAGCATTTCCTGAACAGAGTAGGAGAAGCAGTAGTAGTTTTTTTAAGGTGGTGTCTTAGCCTGCAAAATATTCTTTTGTTACTCCTTCTAGCGTACATTGGTTTAGCGGTGCCTGTGTTAAGGGCAGGATTGCTATTTGCTAGGGATAAAACAAAGAGAACTGATAGAGCCAACACCATTCTTGGGAACTGCACATGTTCTATAGTTATGGCCTGGTGGGAGGAGGGGCATGACCATAGAGGAGACGTCCCTGATGTAGGATGCCATGGTCTAATGTGGGAGGCTATATCTTGGTAGATGACAGAGGAGGGAAACTGGCCTTTGTCCGAGTTGCAAACTGAAATTTTGGGTAGAGTATAACAAAGTAATATAAGGCAACTATAGAGAAGGATAGGTGCAGATGGCATTCTTAACGTGGAGATATTTCCTTTTACCAGTAATAAACACATGATTTGCAACAGTTCCTTGAGAGGGCCAAGGAAACGAGTGGATCTTGTGGGAGGATGGGGTACCGATGAAAAATTAAGGTCTAGATAACTAATGAGGCGTGGCTGGCAATAGCCAGTAGGAGATAGCTAGAAGGCTGGGGGTGGGGTTTATGTGCATTTAATCAGGACCGGGGGAGAGGGTGGGTGGGTGGCAGAAAAAATTGGCAGCTAGGGCTCCCTTCCTGGTGGTAATCAGTCCCTGAGGGCAAGTCCCTACCTGCGTTTCTGTGAGGGGCTGGTGGCTTCAGGCCTGGACTGCGGGTGGCAGTCTGGCAGGTCGGGTTTGTCAGAGAACCATGGCTGTGGCTCTCAGACTACCTGCGTTTCTGTGAGGGGCTGGTGGCTTCAGACCTGGACTGCAGGTGGCAGTCTGGCAGGTTGATTTCATCAGAGAACCATGGCTGTGGCTCTCAGACTACCTTATGTGAATGTTAGTGCATCCTTAAAATCTCAAGTTCCACTGCTCCTGCACTCACCGACCTCGGTAGTTCCCCTGCGGATTACTCCTCATGGCGGGGCCAGGAAGGAAGTGCCTCTTCGCACCCCTCCCCCCAATTCAGAAGCCAGGGTTGGCCCTCGGGTGCAGCGGACCATCATAGAGCCCTGCCAGGCTCTTTTCTTCCATTTTTTTTCTCCCGTTCCCCCTCCCTACAGACATGATTACGTCAGAGCATGCCTCCTGACCCGTACTGCCCTCCAACCACTGCCAGAGGGCAATCAGCAAGCGGGATGACAAGGTATATCCTCCCCCCTTCCGAGAGAGAAGAGCAGTCCTCCAGACACTCCATCCTGTCTCACCCTGCTGACCACCGGCTTGTTCCTGAACCCGAGTTGCCAGCGTGGCATGAGGTGTAGCGACCAGTGCCTCGACCTCCAGTGACACTGGGATGGCAGTTTTTTGTTTGTTTGTTTGTTTTGTAACACATCTGAAACAGTTTGTACTCCACAGTGTAGTGGCATCACTCACCACAGCATCAAACCTATCATCTATCATAAAAGAAAACCATAAAAATGATCAAAAAGAAAAGAAAAAATGGCGAACAGTCACATTATTATTAAATTTCTATTCACTTGATAAGGCCATTTTCTGGAGAAATAATCACTCTTTACTGTGGATCACCATAGCCGGTATAGTCTGTAAAATACAGTAAACCAAGTATATAACATTTTATCAGCAAGCCATGTTATAATGGATCTCTTGTTCCATTACTGTCTAAATGAAGTTCAAATTCATCCTTGACAATTCCCTCAAGAACTTTGCCAACAGAGGAGATCAAGGTTACAGGTCTTTAATTTGTATAATCAGCCCTACTTCCCTTTTTAAATACTGGGGTGATGTGTGCCATTCTCCAATCTTTTATCACCCTTCCTTCCTTCCTTCCTCTTATGATTTCTGGAATATTACCACTAGTGGCTCAGCAATTACTTCAGCTATTTCTTTGAGTAGTTTAGGGTGAAAACCCTCAGGCCCGGGAGATCTATTAAAGGTCTAAATTTTGCAATCTGTTTCTCACAATCGAAACAGAAACTTTAATGTTGTTTTCTTTCTTAACTCCATATGTTAAACAGATGTCCTCCTGTCCTGATACACACTTTGAAAAAATAGAAAAGCTGAGCCAAGTCAAATTAGAGCTCCAAGGAACACCAAGAGACTCCCAACTAGTGTTGTTCGGATAGTATCCTATAAATTATGACACCACCAGATACCAGACGTTTGACCAGATAATGGATCCGATAGGATAGTAGCGCTATCCGGTTGCAAATTCGAGTGTGTCGGATCTGGGTCAGATCCCCTGGATCAGACTTCAGATCCCTGGATCAGAGCTCAGATGATGTGGGATCCAACTTAGGACAGATCCCAAGTTGGATACTGCCACTATCCGATGGATCACAACAATATCCACAAAGGCATTAGCCAAGCATCACCAAGCCCCACCCAATTTGAGATAAAATAAGTAGTCAGTTCAGGCAGAAATAATATGTAAAGATTTGCCATGGTGGGTGTGCACGTAACTCGGTTTTAACTGATGTGTGCCATAAAGTAGCAGCACCCATAATAAAAAGGCCATTTAAAGTTTGTGAAGGAGCAAGGGTTGAGCTGCTAATTTTGTGTTTGTTCACTGGCAGAATTTGACTGCAACATGGCGAAGGCAGGCCGAGCAGCCAGGATTTCAAAACCTGAAGGCCCAAGCATCAGTACCTGCTATGTAAAGAAGGCTGGTATCCATGAACTAGGGATGTAAGTTTGTCAAGGCAGTCATACATGTCATTGATTCCATGACGTTTTATCTTTATTCAAGACTTCCATGACTTTCACTAATGTCATCAGAATGTAGCAATGATGACAGTGCCACAACATTTACTACTGTTTACTAATGATTTCATGAACAAACAATGAGTCATTAAAACCTTGTCCATGACAAACTTACATCCCTATCCATGACCAGCTAATTAAGACAGCTTAGTTATAATGTTGTAATCAAAATGAAGGTCTGCAACTGCATTTAAAATCCTGTCGTTTTCTACTTGACCTTCTACCTGTGAAATGTGTGGCCTAAATATTCAGTGTTAGTTATATTACTCCCTGTACAACCTGCTGACCCCTACCAATATTCTTGTACTCCTGTATGTAATTGATGTATGTATGTATGTACTGTTCTCTTGTCACTGGACACTTGTAAAAACGGGCAGTTTTGCTCACATGCTTTTCCAGTATAAAAATGAAATGAAATGAAGGTCTGAGCCTTCAGGCTACAGCCTGGCTACTCCCCTGCAAGGTGAGAAACCAGCAATGCTGCAGCAGTATGTGGCTCCCTGCAGGCAAGTCTAACAAAGTGCATTTCATCACCGTGTTGTGTGTCAGGCTCGCTGTATCAGTTTTCTTAATTTACAAGAATAAGCACAGGAATACTGGAAGGGAATTGTTTCTGTGGTGGTTGGAAGGCACACCAGGTTCCAGACTCCAAGTAGACTGTAGTCCCAGACTCTAAGTAGACTGCTGTGTATTTAAAATAAATCTCTCTCTCACACACACACACACACACACACACACACACACACACACACACGTTGCCTATTAGACCTGCCAATGAATAATAATGTGTCTGCAGTTTTTCTGTAATGCAGAATATGACTTCAAGATTGCTGCCCAATCACTTGGCCTTATCAGATAAAAGAAAGTAACCTGGCCCGATTTGGGCTCAGACTGATCTGTACTATATGCCCACTCTTCGGCGACTGTAGAGTTTCATATCAGCAACAACTGCTAGGATAAAAAGGATACTGCATCTTTATTCAGGTTCTTAATATTAAATTCATGCAGGGATCTGCAGCTCCCACCCACCCCATGGTGACCATGCCTGACATACTGAATGACTGATTTTTCTTTTACTTTTTTACTAGCAAAGAGGAAAACTGGTTCCCTTAGCTTAAAAATATGCTATTTCACTTTCCCAAGTGAAATAAAATTATCAATGGAACTGGACAGAGCCAAAGTTTGAATGACAGTACATCCATAGACACACATACTTACACAAATTATTTTCGCGTACACACACAAACTAACACCCCCACCCCCCCATACACATACCTCCACCTGCACACCCTTACAAACCTGTACATTACAACTTGAAGGGGCAGAGATTTGCATCAGAGCTATATAAATGTTGCAATGTGCAGAGGTGTCTCCTGCTTTTGGAGGACTTTCTTGATACTGCCACCATCAGCAATGGCTCCCAGCCACACAGGACCTTTATCAATGCTGCCAACAGCTGAGATGACTCTCCTGTCTAACAGTTACCCAAACTGCCCTCCCACCAAAAAAAAAAAAAAAAAATGTATGGCCTGGTCTCAGCTGTAAATACATTTTCCTGGTTGATGAAACACATAGATACTGTCAGCAGATAAGGGCCTATGGCCCACCCAGTCTACCCATTTGAACTTGTAAGTACCCCCAGAAAATCACACTGGCAGCACGGGTGATGGAGAAACAGAATGTGAGCAGCATGCTAAGCAACTGAGAGTGAAACAGACATTCCTGTCAGGGGCTGGAGGGTGTGTGTTGGACATGCGTGCTGGTGCCATGCTGTACAACTCTATAGGAAAAAGTTCCAACGAGTACACAGTCCTCAAACTGTGCAACTACAAACACCAGACAACTGATGCACAACTGACTCACACAAAAGGTAACATCAATCTGGAAAAAATTAACATAATGCACCAAAAGTACTACAAGGCCCCAAGGGAAGTGATGTGTGTTATATAAAATAGTTTTGACATGCTTATAAGTAAATGGGACTCGGGAGAGGTCTCTTGGCTAATCCATGCTCCTCATGACTTCCTGGGGTTCAAGAACAGAGAAGCAAAAGTTACAGTTGGATGCTCAGAATGCTATTTACTTTTTAAGTATTTCTTTCTTTTCCAACTCAAATTTGATTCCAAAGGGAAATGTGATCACTACGGATAAACAGTAAAACAAGAATACAAAGTTAGATAACTGATACACTTGACCAGCAGAAGTGTACTAATCCACTTAGTGCCTAGGTTTCATTTTGTGTCAGCATTCTGGCCATTTTTACAAAGTGGGCTATCTCTTGTTTAAAAAAAAACAAAAAAAAACCAATATTTTAAAACGTCCAATCATGCTACCTAAACACCCAACCTCACCATGAACATGCAATAGACATCAAGGCCCTCATATTCAGGCATGTCCGTCTGAGCAATACAAAACAGCATACAATCATTAGGGAGGAATATTCCTAAGGCAGCAAGTACGAATATAACGCTGTGGTAGCATGCTTAAGGACAGTGCACCCTAGCCTCCCTGCTGGTAGCAGACACCCAGTAACATAGGGTGATAAGCCCATCCCAAACAGAGCAGCGCCTTTGCCCCTGGGTGCTGTACTCAGGCCTGCATGCTAATGACCACATGACATGCACGATGCTAAGGGGCCATTTGCCTGCCATTATGTGCCCATTAGCATCTCTGCACAATGCCTCCATGCATGTGTATGCATGGAGGCATTCTACAGAGCTCCAACAACATGTACAGTGTTTCTACTAAAGAATCAGTCTGGATTTGAAGTGCTAGGGGTGTCTCTGATGTAGTCTTTGTTTTACTTGCCACAATAAATGCCTGTTATTTGCTATCCAGCTTGGTTTGCATTTTATTTTATTTATTTTTTTGTTAGTGCTTTTTTCCCTAGCCACCAGTCTGCTTACCTCATGCTTCCAGGCATCCTCTTGAGGTTTCCGGCCACAATCCCAGGGACCCCCGGCTCCACAATCAGCCCACAGCGTACCCCCATGTCTTGCCCCCTGCGACGGGGAGGTGGAGAACTACTCTCGCACACACACAGGATCCAGTACAGCCGCGCTTCCTCGGCACCGAGCAAGTCCCCCATGGAGACGGCCATTAAGCCGCCACGACTGGTGCCCATATTTTCCCTTTTTCCTGCCCCCGTGGATGTCTGTGGCATGCAATGACGCCAAGGGACAGGAGCGCATGCTACCACAAATGTCCCTTCCGGCGTCGGTCATACGTTTCCCCAAGTCTGCCAATGGCCTGCCGCCGCCCCAGCCACTGGGCCATCGGGCGTCCGCCCCCGGGAAGAAGAGCAGTCCCACGGACACTGATTCTTCTCCTCCCTGCTGACCCAGGCTCCTTCCCGAATCCGGGTCACCGGCGTGGTGCGAGGTGTGGCGTCCAGCACCTCAACCCTCAGCACCACCGGGCCGGGCTTGGTTTGCATTTTATGGGCATCAATTTTGTATATTTGCGGTCCTGTCCTACACTGTTGCTGTATGTTTAATTTTGTAGATTTATTTATTTTTTATATATACGGTACTTGCTAATTTTGGATTCTAAGAAAAAAAGTTTGCTTGCTGAAATTATTTGTTTAATAATTATTTTACTTTTATAAACAGGATCTTCTTTTTAGACAACTGTAATTATACTTAAAACAGCAGTACAAGTTAACAATAATTTAAATAACTTGGTGGGCAGTTAGGAGAAACTATAACGTCAATATATCTGACTTTTGTTTTGCTCTATTTCATTCCTGAGGCAAGATAAAGGATTCTGAAGTTGCTAAAAGTTATTGGTCTTTTCCCATGTCGACAATCATAGATGTAAGCAAATCAGGATGGTGCTTCGCTGCTGGCCATCAGAAACATATGCTGGCAATGCCCTGACCTATTCGCATTATAAATATGGCGGGGTGCAGTTAGTGTGTGCTGTCTGGGGAGAAGAGTTTTAAAAGTTGCTGGGTGCGCAGAGTCACACAAATTACAAAAGTTGTAATTAAACAGGATCTTAAAAATAGCTGACTGAATTGAAAATACCCCAATGAAGAATTTAACATTATCAGAAATACATTACTAGCTGCACAATCGAGCAGACTTGACAGACCGTATGGCCTGCTTCTGCTGGCATTTTCGTATGTTCTGATTACTGCTAAAAAAAAAAAAAAAAGGTAGGATGACATTTCTTGCTGGATAACTAGTACTGCTGCTTTAAATATTTATTCAAGGCCACTGATTTATGGTGCTATAAATAATAAAATGTAATTTTCAAGACTTAAAATTCCAGCAACAGCACTGGTGATTGTTAGTCTAATTTCTGGATTTTACTGGGATTCTACTGTCATTCTTTTAGCATATGTATAAATGATCCGACTAAAATGAGGCTTATATACAAATAATTAAATGAAGCAAATAGTACAGGAAGCAATTATATAAAAAAATACAAGTTCTGTAGATTTATTGATTTGGCAAAAAAAATCCCAAATTATAAACAAAAAACAAGTTCTGTATCAGTAGATTTACTGATTTGGTAAAAAAATGCCAATGTCAGTGAAATTCTTTGTTTTTGCGTGTGTGCAGGCAGTCCAGATTCTAGAATTTTACAGGGTTTTCTGGTAAAAAACAAAAAACAGTGGCCTTATTTATTATACATAAGGTACAACATTAACAGTACAGTTTTTTATGTAAGTTAAGGGTGTATGTGTGCGTGTGAAATTTAAGTGGTACGTGTGCCAGAAAAATATGGTATTTCATGGACATCAGATAGAACCTAGAACCCTTATTATAACATGGAGTAGTGCAGTAGAGTCACCTTTTGGTAGATTGAGCTTCAGGTGACCGTTCATTAATCCCCAATATACGCACAGCTAGTTGGGAAGGGGCAAGAACCAGCATCAGTGGGCAGAGTGGGACTTGTTAAACAGCTGAGAAAAGGAACGCGACAGGCAGCCATTGCTGAAGCGAGGCAAGCGGCAGGTACTGCTTCTGTGGATGTCCGTTCAGTTTAACTAGTGCAGTGAGCGAGAGCTCCTATAGTTATAAAACCCAGTAACAGAATTCCCCCACTGCAGGTCGATAGTGTGACCTGATAGTCTGCAGTGTGTCCTCCGCTCTCATGCCCCCGCCCCATGCCTGCTCCCGGTGCTTGTTTGTTTATATGAACATACGAATAAGCCAGTTGAAGATGGCCATTTGGTCCATCTGGTCTGCTCATATTGCAGAGTGTACGGCCAGAGCGACTGTCCCTACCTCCCGCCCCGCTCCTCTCATCCTCCCTACCCATGATCCTTACCTTCCCCCATGCCTATCCCAGCCTCTCTTGAAGCTGCCCACTGTCTTCAACAAGACCACCTCTTCCGGCAGTGCATTCCAAGTGTCTACCACCCTTTCCGTGAAGAAGTGCTTCCTGAACTCCCCCCCAAACCTCTCCCCTCCAGCTTAAGACCGTGCCCCCTCCTGTTATTTATTTGCTTTTGGTAACTGGGCAGGTGCACTAGGCAGACCTAACTATTTTCAGGCATGACCCGGGAGAGAACAAAACAAGTACAGATCAGATCATCAACTACAAGGACAACATCAAAATGAAATACAAAGGAATTTCAGCTATAATGGAGCAGGTACAATAGTAATTGAGACACTGAGCTTAGCAACAATCCGTATGACAAAACAAGACCTAGAAAGTAAGTGTTGGAATCAGGAGCAAGCAGCCAAAAACAGCAGAAACAGACAGATGATTTCAGTCAAGAGAAAGACCAGTGGCAAGCATTGGCCAAGGTGACAAGCAAGGTTAGTTAATTGCTAAAAGGAAAATAAGGTCCGCAGGCAATGGGAGGAGGAAGGGAGAAAGTTAACATGTACAGGCATCAAGGCAGGTGAGGTGGGCGAACAGAGCTCGTTTGAATGCAGCATGCGATTTGGTACACCTGAGGAGTAGAGGAAGGGAGTTTCGAGTTTGGGTGCATAGTGGGAAAAGGATGGTTCCCCCATTTTAGTGAGGCAGGGGAGCACGGAGAGTAAGGCTGAGGCAGTGGACCGAAGTTGACAAGATTGTGCCATGGGGGTGAGTAGCCTAGCAAAGGAGGCAGGCTGAGAAGATAGAATAATGCTGTCGACTAGGCAACCAAAGGCGAATACAAGTTTAGATGAGGGAGAGAGTTATCATAGGTCCACGTATAAAGAGCAACAGTGTATAAGGTGAGGGGCAGACAGAGCGAATCTGCAGATATTATTGTGTGCAGCATCCCACTTTTGAAGGATGCCCGCTTGACTCTTCCAAAGATGGGCAGAGCATAGCAGAGCCCAGGTAGGAGGAGACCTTGAGCCACTGAGACCCTAGCTGCGGGTATAAGGTTATGGTTGCCACTTAACTTAAAGAGACCCCCTTATCCACCTTAAGTATTTATTTAAACTGTTTCACCAGGTAGACATACAGAGTTGGGGAAAAAAAAAACTCATTTACAGATGTGACATGGAGGAAGGGGAAAAGGGAACTAGTCAGCAACAAAAACAATCAATACATACAGATGAAAAGATACAATATTTATTTATTTAAAAGTTTCACCAGGAGAACATACTGAGCAGACTACCGCTTGATCCCAGATGCGTCCGGGATGGGAAGTCATAAAACAGAGTTTTAAATACAACAATACAACTCAAAACAGATATAAACATCAAATGCATAAGTTCAGTACATACAGGTGAGTTGTTTCAGACAACGGCCCAGATATTCAAAAGGCTTGCGCCATGTGCAACAGGGTTGCTCCAGCGCAAGTCCGAAAATGCGCCATTCTTCGATATTCAGCGGGAGGCAGATGCGCCCCCCAAATCACGCTGAGCAATAGCGCAATGATAATGAACGTATGCACAACTGAAGGGGGAGGAACCATGCATAAATGGCGCAGTGCGATATTCAACAACATGCGCCATGCGCAATAGGGGAGCAAGCGGAAGTTGCACGATAGCAGAAATGAGCCAAAATAAAAAGGAACAAGGGAGAGGTGCAAGAACGCTACAGGGAAGGAACATGAGGCTGAACTCTAGCCACACAAACAGGGCAGGAGGGACACACAGGGCAGGCCAGGGAAAGGGCACCCTGAACACACAGGCACAGGGGAGGTGTGGGAAGCCACAGCCAGTGCAGAAGTGGGAAGTGCCACACAGCACAGAGGCCACCACATTTAGGTGTTCCTGGTGCAGGGGAAGTAGCAGCCAGGACAGCGGGGGGAACACAGAAACAGCTGCCAGGGTGGGTGAACACAAGCCAGGGACTTGGCCAATGCCACCATCCAGATGGAGGCAGTAATGAGGGGGGTGAGAAGGCAGGCAGCAGGGGGGCGCGGCCGTGGAAGGGCCAGTCGGCGGTATGCCCCCAATAGGCAGTACCGAGCCCACACCAGCTTCGAGCTGTACAGCGATACTGAGATCGTGGACCGGTACCACCTGAATCGGGCAATTCTGAGGCGGCTCTGTGAGCTGTGCAGTGATGTGATGCAGGCACTTACACGATGGAGTCATGCTCTGTCAGTGCAGACTAAAGTGACAGCTTGCAAGTGCTTGCTCGCCACAGGTACCTTCCAGAGACCAACAGGGGACACGACAGGCATAACCCAGTTGGCCACGTCACACCACCTCACCCAATTCCTCAGTGCACTGCTGCCACATGCTGTGGAGTACATCCATTTTCCCAGCACACTGGCGGAGCGCACAGCAAACATACAGGAGTTCCACAGGGTATCACGTATGCCTGGCGTGCTAGGGGCAATAGACTGCACCCATGTGGCCATCCGCACACCACCTGGTCCCAAGGGGGCCGCATATATCAATCGGAAGGGCTATGCTAGCATCAACTGCCAGGTGGTGTGCGATGCCAGGGGGCGCATAATCAATGTCTGTGCCACGCACCCTGGGGGAGCACATGATGTCTTCATCTGGCACCAGTCGGCACTGTGCCACAGATTCGAGTGTGTGGACATCCCCACTGACCACTTAGTGGGTGAGTATGCAAACCACACGGACAGACATAGAGCTTGGGAGGGGCATGGTCAGAGGTGACATGGGTAGTGGCCTACATGGCCTGAGGCAGGGCGATGCTGATCACCAAACTAACCTCCACCCTCTACACACAGGTGACAGTGGATACCCACTCTGTCCCTGGCTGCTCACACCATACTGGCGGCCCGCGACCCCATCACAGCAATGCTACAATGAGGCACATGCCACCACATGCAATGTTGAGCGGGTGTTCGGGATGCTGAAGGCACGTTTCCGTTGCCTGGACACCTCCAGCGGTGCCCTACAGTACAGCCCCTCAAAGGCCTGTGGGCTATTCCTGGCCTGTTGCATCCTGCACAACATGGCCAACGAATGTGGGATAGCCGTACAGGTCGAAGAGTGGGACAGCGATGAGGACGCAGGTGACGATGGTGATGGGCAGCCCCCCCCTTGGTCGACGGGACCCCCGACTGCTCCGGCTGGCACAGCTGCACCGGGACACCATCACAGAGGAGCACTTCAGCCAACTCAGGTAAGTCATGGGGCCATGTGCAACCACCAGTGGCAAAGGCACAACCCACAAACACGCATGGACACACACCAGGGGTGCATGCCATCAAGGGAAGTGGCCGGCCATGGAACTGCACACACTACCAGGGATGGGCGAGGTCTAACATGGCACGCGGTCATATGCACACACACACACACACACACACCTCACCAGACATGCACAAAGGGTAGGAGGCACGCCGACCCAGACTGCCACCCCTAGCCACATGTCCATAGACCACAACGCCCACTGCCTGTCATTGTGTATGTCAGATGCTGGGCACCATTGCACAGTGGCATACAGCGCAACACAGGCATCATCATGCACATGCAACAGCGGACAGCAGCCGGGAGGGTGTGCAGATGGAATGTGTGTGTGTGTGCAGGGCCGGGTACCCACCCGTGCATTGCCCGCTGAACGACACAATGCACGCAGGGCAGCATCAGACAGTAGCCATGCTGGGAGACAGGTCAGTCACGCGCCATAGTGCCATGGGCGCCATGGATGCGTGGGCAGCCCCACCGAGACCCGCCAGCAGTGACAGGCTGACCACTGGCCTCATGGGGTGGCACCGACGGTCCTCCAGGGGTTCCACTGTGTGAACGTAACCGTGCTCGCGCAGGGGTCTGCAGCACACTGAACATGCCTGAGCCAGGCGTGCTCGGGATGCCCACAGCTGAACCCGGTGTCAACAAGGATGGTGTCACATTACGCCAGGAATGGGGGGTGGACATTGCACTGCGTGGTGTCTGCGACGCAAGGGCAAATAACTGTGTGCCCATTGTGGCCATGACAGCTGTGAATGCTTGTGTCTGCCTGTCAATGACAGTGGTCACATCCTCCCGCAACTGGTCCATCTCTGCCAGGAGCAGAGCGGTGTCTCTGCTGTGCCGCTCCTCTGCCTGGTGCAAAGCCGCACTCAGTGCATCCACCGCCGTCACAAGCCGCATCTGCGGATTGACTGATGTTTGCAGTATGCGGGTGTGCTCATCCAAGAGATCATCTGCCTGATCGGCATGCTGTCCCTCAGGGTGTTCGCGGCCCTGATGCTCATCACCCCTTGAGGGTGGGCGCTGCACACCAGGGCCAGGCCTAGGCATGTCCACAGGCGGTGCACTGACGCCGCCCCCTGACACTGTACCCCCATGGCCATTGGCTGACTGCTGATGCTGCCCCTCCGACTGCTGCTCCCTAGGGCACAATGGTGCCGCCGCAGTGACCGCAACAGTCCCACTGTCCTGGACACACATCAGTGCTGCCCCACTGGTGCAGACAGGCACAGGCTGGGACTGTGATGACACGCAGGCCTCCACGGCGGCACCACCCACAGCCATGGCCGCGGTGTCATCTGCTGTGTGGCCATCCTGTGGCACACACGTGTCACTGCCCATGACATTAGCTCCATCATCGTCGGTGACGGATCCAGCACCAGCCCGAGTCTCAGCTTGCTGGCATCCATGGACACTGGAACACGGGCAGGGCCTCCTCCGCACCTGCTCCACCAACATCAGTCCGGACGTCCAGGCAGGCCCACTGTTGCCCTGACCCCCGTATTCCTGTGGAAGTGGATGGGCCCTCCTCCATCTCCATGTGACTGGCCTCAGTGGAGAAGCCCACCACCGCTGACCGATGCAGATGCTCAGGAGCTGTAAGGGAAAAAAAGTACCATTACTGCATGTGACCTACCCTGTCTCCCCCACCCCCCCCCCAATAGACAGACCATGACCTACCATGCAGTGATGGGCTACCACTCGTCTGGAATCCACCATCTGGAACACCCTCAATGGCGCAACGCTGCATGCTGCCAGCAACCCACTCTTCCTGTGGGGTCAGGCGTAGCACCTCCAGCTGTCCCCCACCGGTTGCAGACCGTGCTGCCCTGATGGCAGCCATCTTCTCTTTAATCCTCCGCCTGTCCGTGCCCATTTTCTTTCTGCACTCCTGCACGGAGCGCTGGTGGCTGCCATGCAGGTTTACAGCATGCGCCACCTCCTCCCATGCAGCAGCATGGGCCTGTGGTGTTCCCTGGCGTCCGCTGAGAAGTGGCTCCTGGTCGAGGTAGGCCTCGAACAGGGCATGTGTCTCGGCCTTTGTAAAATTTGGCCTCCTCTTCCTCCCACGACTCTGTTCCTCTTCCTCCACCACACGCTCGGTCATGATTCATCCTGTGAGAATGACAGGTGTTACCTGTGACTGTGCAGTCCCATGCATGTCCCAAACACCACAGTCCACACTCCCAAACAGCATGCAACTCATCGCAATAGACTGCAGTAACCAACTATGGACAGTGCAGCCCAATGTCACACTTTTATAGCGCAACCCATGCAAATGAGGTAAGGCGCATCTTTAAGTGGATGCAAATGCAGTGACTGCGCCATTGAATGGCTGATTAGATGATTTGCATATGCCGGCTGAATATTGCGCTGTTGCGCTTTGCGCAATTGTGTTAAACGAGCTGAGCCAAGGGCACTGTTCTGTGACATGCGCAGTATACACCTAACTGCGCATGCCTGGGTTGATGACGCAGGCGCCTGCCGTGCTGTGCGTGGGAGGCAATGCAGGACATGGCCACCATTGTGCCAGTGGCACTACGGCGCTGTTCACCTATATGGTGCTGTGGCACTGGGGCGTCGTAGGCACACTGGGGCAACAGTGCTGTAGGCCGCTATAGGAGGAGGCACACAGGCACCCAATCGCGCAACACACACTGGGTTCCAATCGTGCTGTGGCTGTCCGTGCGCCAGAGACCCATGACCCTGTGCCCGACCTTTGCCCCCTAGATGCCATGCGTCAGGCATGGGTGCACCACTATCGCGCTGTTTGGTGACAGTGCGATAGGGAATGGCAGCGCTGTACCACGCAGCATCTGCACGTGGCAGGACTGCGCTGCAGAGTGCCCTTTTGCTTGAACTGGGCAGCAGAGATGGCATGGAGGCGTGCTGTGGTTTGGAGTCAGATTGAGCTCGCCAACCTGGTGGCGATAGTTGAGCCCCATGCTGGGGCTTTGTTTGGGGAGGCACCCCTGGACAGGGCTAGGAGTGTGGTATGGCAGGAGGTGGCCGACGCCCTGGAGGAGGCCACCGGTATGGGGCGGATGGCGGAGCAGTGCCGCCACCATTATGGGGACTTGAGGCGCAGTGACCCGGACCTGCTTGGCCGCCTGCGGGCACGTGCCAGGAGGGGCATGGTGCCACGGCCAGGAAGGTGCAACATCCATACACTTTTATCGTCCATACGAGTATCATGGTTGCATGTGTCCGGCACATGGTGGGGGGAGCTGTCTGGTGTTGGCCGTGGTGGTGGTATTGGGGTGTGGGGTCAGTGGGTCTGGCTGTGTGGGACTGCACATACGTGGGGGTGGGGGGACTTTGCTACCGGATTGTACTGATGTTTCTCTCTTCATGTTTGCACCTTAGGGCCAGAAGAATGGTGGCGCAACAGGGAGGGGAGGCGCCGCATGTTGGAGCAGAGGGATAGGATGGGTGATGGTGGTCCGCGGCGCGTGGACCAGCCTGCTGATGGCAAGTGCCTTACATCCATGATTACTACTGCATGCTGTATAACTGGGCAGGCAGTGGGGTACGGCCACCATCCATTGACACCACTGCCATGCACGCAACTTGTTACAGTCAGCACTGTCCAGTGGCACTGCATATCTGGGACTGCGTCAATGGTGGTCCATGCGTGCACCGGGCACATGGCTGTGGCACTGCCTTCACACCGCATAGCCAAGTCACTGTACGGCCACGGTGGTGCTGTGCAGAACATGGGCGGTGAGTGTGTGCAGTGGTCCACATGGCTTTGGCTGCCTGGGTGGGCAGATCTTGTGGACACGGTCACTGTGGGTGGTCGCACACCATCACAGGGGCATGTCACATGGCTGTATGCCATGCACAATGGGTGGGCTGCAGGGGGATGGACAGTCACACCTATTGACTCTGCTCTCTCGTCCTAGGTGGCCTGAGACTCCTGCAGATCCAGTAGGATATTCAAGAGCTGCTGCGAGTGGCGAGGGAGACATTAGAGCTCCTGCGCCGAATACACCACCACGGGGTCAGGAGGAGGAGCTCTCATCGGCACCAGGAAGAGGGGGACTGGGGCGGCCATTGAAGTCCCCATGCCCCGACTACCACCTTCCCCCCTTTGACCCACCCTCACACCCCTTCTTCCCTCTCCCATATGTTCACCCCTGCCCCTTACCTGCCGCCACCTGTTATGTGGCCCTTCCCCCGCTCTTCTATATAGTTGTAAATAGTTTTACTTTACATTTTTTCAATATATACATTTTGTTATAACAACTGTGGTGGTCTCTGATTTGCAGCAGGCTACAGGTGCTCAGCTGCAGTGGTGTGCATGGCGTCAGGGGTGGTGCACGCATGGGCGTGTGTGTGTGTATGGCGCGCGCAACACAGAGGTTAACCACCTATGGTGTGGGCAGGGGATCAGTCACTGTCTGTGTTTGTGTGTTGTACTCTGTGCACTGGATGCCTGTGTGCAGTGGTCCACGGGGCCTGCACTATGTGCATGGCACCCCTGTCAGACCGTCCATGGCCTGTGCAGCTGACACCCTTGCATGTCTGTGATATGCACGGTCTGCTGGTGTGTCAGTGGTGGCTGTCCATGCTGGATAACAACTGTACCCGGCACAATGACAGGTGGACTGCCATCACCAGTATGGTGCACGTCTGCCTCCGGTGGCACTGTGGCCTCTGCTGTTGTTGTCCCCCATCCATGCTGTCGCTTGTGTCTGTTGCAGGGGATGTGCTCCAGTGTCTGTCACTTGTGCTCTGGCAGCATGCTGATGGCATACAGCTTCACAGTGCCTGCGCAGGGTGGCTGGCACACCTGTGCAATGTAGGGGTGCTGGCCATGTGTACACATCAGCCGTGGCCACACGCCAGTGGCTTGGTTGACCCGCTACTGTGTCCCTGTGTTGGTGTGCCTTTGGGTATGGGTGGGTGTTTGTCCATGCACTGTGTTGCATCCTGTGTGGTACATGCCTCCATGCTACACTGTGCATGTCTGTGCTGGCTATTGTGGCCACTGCTGGGATGGGATGTGTCCTTGGGAGGGTGTGCAGGGTGCTGTACTGCTGGAGGTGGGGTCCGGGGCATGCCCTGTCGCATGTGGGGTACCTCGTGTGCTGACGCATGGTCAGTCTCTCAGCTGTACCTCGGGGAGGAAACATGCAGGGTGGCACTGTGTATGCATCTGTTGCATCGCTGTCTGCTGCCGCCCGCTGCAGGGTGCCCATGGTGGGGCTGCCTTGCATGGCTCCATGGTGCACAGGGTTGCATTGTCACAGTGGGGGTGGTGGCATGCATGGGGTGTCCTGCACTGTTGGGTGCTACTCCTGGGCAGGGTGTATGGGGATCATGGTGCAGGGTGTGCTCTGCATTGGTGGGATGGGGTGGTCGGCCATCCTTGTGTGCCGGTCACAGCTTGCCAGGGGGTGTGCTGGGGCACCATGGCCCAGCTGTGGGTTGGTTGCTGGTATCCATGGGCTGGTGGTTATTCCAGCTCGCCCCCAGTTGTGTAGTGCATGGGGTGTGGGGGACGATGTCTGTTCTGTTGTGTGTTCCTCTGCCCATCTGTGGCATGGGTGCTGGGCCCCTGCATCCCCGGTTGTGCTGTTGCATTGCTGCCCTGCTGCTGGGGGCGTCCCTGGTTGCGCTATGGCGCATCTGGACTGCTCAGCTTCACCTCCCTAGTTGCGCTATGGCGCAGGTGATGTGATATTCAGTCATTGGCTGCAGGCGCATCTTGGCCTGCGCAGTTTTTGAATATCGTGCTTCTTATGCATGGGCGCAGTGGACTTGCGCTTGCTCCTGCTGTTGCACACTTTTTGGGTGCAGTTTGAATATCTGGGCAAACATGTACATTTTAGGAATGAATATTAGGAGATACAGGTATAAACAATAAATATAACAGTATACAATACATTAACCATATCATCAGTCGTCTGGTAATTTAGCAGATGGAAGAACAGGCAGTAACAGTATAACCCAACAACAGAATCGGGTACAATCGCAGTAGGACACAACAGTATTTTTGAGAAGCTGTTTGGAAGCAGCAAGACTAGAGGGAGAACAATTACCCAAGTTAAGGTTTTTCCAAACCTTTGGGAGACTGTAAGTGAAGGCAAGTTGCCCAGTTTCCGATGTGGGGCAATGAACCTGTTGTCAGAGTGAGAGTGGAGTTGTGTCCAGGCAGAGCAGTTGGGGAGAGGAAGATGCACAAACAGTTTAGGAACTTGTTAAACCATTACCTGAACCCAAACAAGGCTATGTGTGTTGCACCCATTTATTTAGCAGTGAGAGCCAGCCCAAATAGTCATAGAGTGTGCAGTGTTGTGTGACAGCAGGGGATCAAAGGATGAGTCAACAGAGGGCACTGTGTAGGGCATCCAGTTTAGATAAATGGCATTTTGGGACAGCATTGTAGACCCCATCTCCAAAGTCAGTGACTGACACAATTAACAGTTCGACCAGACATTTGTGCAATCAAGGTACAAGGTACAAATTTATTGATATAAAGTGCATGTGCTATAAGTATTACACATAAATATACATTCAAAACATTATTTCCAACCAATTTTAGCTTCAAAAAAAATCCATAACAAATATAAAATTCAAGTTAAATAATATTTGCTATTTCCCTTACTCTATTAACAGCAAGAGAGAATTGTACAACACTAAAAAGTATTGCCACGTCTTCTGTATTTCGTAAAAATCTCAATTTGTCTTCCAAAGCTAGACCAGAAATCTTGTTAAGATACTGAGACAACCATTCTTCTCTCAATTCACTCAAATACAAACATGTAAATAGGATATGGACAGTATCCCATTTCCCTGGGCAGTCGACCTTACACTATTCCCCTCTTGAAAGTATTCCATTTCATGAAACCTGATATGACTCCCCCATTTACACTGAATCGTAAATTCACTAAAGCTTTGTAATGCAAATTATTCTCATGCTTTAATAGATATATTTCTCTATTAAAATAATTTTTAAGTGATTTGTAAATTAGAAAGTTTGTTGATGCGGACGCTCTTGTCATATCCTGTTGTTTAGTAACATCTTGGATCCTGTTTACCACATCTGTACAAAATCTAACGCTTCTATCCTTTTTTTTTATTTTTTTTATTTATTTAGTTTTTGTTGACCGGGTAAGTGCACTAGACAAATCCTGCCTATTTTCAGGCATGACCTGGGGGAAGGGGGATACAGATGAATGCCAAATGACCTTGAACCAGATTAAGCTGTTGGTGGTATTTTTAGTGAATGAGGGAAATTTGTCCAGGACACCGGGGAAATTCCCCTATTCTGTCGGTAGGAGGCCTGGCCGTTGCTCTGTGATGGGCACTTGGTGTTTGGCGTTGGAGGGTGAGGATGTGTTGGAGGTAGGGGAGCTGGTCTCCCTCCCTATCTCTTCTCCGTGGGAGACCAACCTGGAACGGAGTGGAATAGCAGCGGGTATTGTTTCGGTACCCCAATCGGTAATGTTGCAAGCAGAGGAACGACCGGTTTCCACGATAGTGGACAGCACTTCAGTTTTGACTCCTATGGATGTGGCAGAAGCTGGAAGGACAGCAGGTGAGCGTTCTGCTGTTTCTATGCTCAGACCGATTGCTGGGAGTCCTGTCAGTCACAGCATGACGTGGACTGACAGATCTCAGCTGCGTGTGCTACGCAAGGTGGCTGACTCAGCTGATGTCGGTGAGCGAACTGTGTGTTGCTCAGAGCTTTCGGGGGCTGAGGAAACTGGCAGCTGTTCACTTCCAAGCGAGTGCCAAGAGTCTCTTCCGAGCTCCCCAATGAAGGATGTGGCAGCTTGTTTTTCGGTTCCCTGCACTACGGACTCCATGCTACGGGAGGAACACGGGGAGAGTCTGCCTTACATTCTAGCTCAGCGTTTCTTGGACACCGGGCATCCGGGCGTGTTGACGTCCCCTCTTCCAGGTACTGTGTCTCTTTCAGGTTCTGATACTTTTTCCCACGGGCCCCAACAGCAGGTCTCGACGGGGCACAGCTTCCCTAGCATTGCTGAACAGGGTTTTGACTCGCACATATCTGCTTCAGGCATTACGATTGTTGCAGCATTACAAGGAGCAGGGTGGGAAAAATCCCCCTTAGATGATTCTTGGACTTCCCATGTACTGCCCAGTCCGACACCACAGGGGGATTTACTGGATATCTCGGACCCCTTGGAGTTGCCCTTGGGCTTACAACTCACTCAACACCCTACCTGGCGAGTAGGGGAGGCTCGGGTACTGGACCAAGTGGAACTCTCACGACGTACTTTGCCTACTGACACTGTGGGGACTATTGTAGCATATGGGCCTCTGGCCCCTTCCTTGCAGTCTGTTGCTAGGGATTTATTACGGACTACTGAGCCCTCAGCTACCCTGGTGGGGTTGGGGGGTGGCTCAATTCAGGCATCCAAGAATATTGAGGCCCCTCTACCTGCTTCTGGTGTTTTTTCTGCACAGGTCACGAAATCTTCCTCTGCTACCTCGACTCTTGGAGTGTCTGCTGGCTCACAGAAGCCTTTGCTTTTGCTGGTCTGTTTCATTCCCCACCCTGAGCAAGCCAAACGGCGTAATGCTGTTCGACTACGCTATAGGGGTGGGCTGGACGTTTTTCCAGATCGTTTATATGTTGGAAAAACATTGATTAAGTCTAGTTTACAATTTTCTCCCTCTGAAATTTACGCCCTGATCCATACTTTTGGGGACAATTATTTTGACATTAGCTTTAAAACAGCATTAAGTTTAGACACATTTTGGCATCGCTATCAGGCAGTTTGGCACTCTCCCTTATGGTCACCTTTTTTTGCTATTACCCTTACAAAGCCCACAATAAAAAATGTCACTGTTCTGTTTAAAAATGAGGGAGTAGCAACTGATGATATTATTCGTTGGTTATCTGCTAAATGTACTGTGTTGGGTTTACCTGATCCAATTATTGACTCTGAACTTTTTTGGACAGGGGGGTGGAAATTACAGGTGAAATTACCAATTGTAAACGGGGTTATCCAGCATTTGCCAAGTTGTTTTTACTTGGGCAGAGATAGGGGTTTCATTTTTAACCCAGGACAGCCTAAATCTTGTTTTAGGTGTGGGGCCCATACGTATCTTAGTAATGCCTGTGATCAGCTCAAATGCTCCTCTTGTCTAGGTTCCGAGCATGTGAGTATTAATTGCCCTCATCCATCCTACTGTAATTTGTGTGAAGCAGCCTCACACTCTCATAAAGCATGTCCGTGGGCCTCACATAATAATCCTGAGATGCCTTCTGAAAGTCAAGATGAGACAGTTTCTCAGGCCCAACGGACTGCTCAAGCTATGCCTCACTTTAGGCTTTTTGCTCCTGAGACTTCCTCTTCTCTGTCTGGTTCCACTTTCCATCAGGTTAACCCGGTTTTGGTTCAACCAAACCCTGCTGAGCCCATGCCTGTCCCGGAGGTAATATCAGTCGAAGTGGGTACAGTGCACCCATTAGAGGCCTCCACCTCTGCTGTTCTCGGGGTGCAGTCAGTGACTCCTAGTGCTTCTGCTGAGCCCTGTGCTCCTAAAGAGGTTATGCCCCCCCCCCCAAAGACACGGATTGGGTTCTAGTGGGTAATACGAGACAGACGAGAAGTTCTCTCTTGAAGGGGGTTCCTCTCTCTTCTGACTCTCTGCCCTCTGATTTGGTGGTTGAAAACAGGTTTGCAGTGTTACATAAACGTAAACAGGCTATTGAAACTGAGGGAGGAGTCTGATGCTTCCTCTGTCGCTTCTTCCCAGGTAGAGATGTTAACTGACACTGAGCAGGTTTCTGGAGACACTCAGATTAGTAAGAAAAAAAGGTGCAAAATGAAGTCTCCAGGGAAAGGAAGAGGGAGAAAGAAGTCCTGAATGTTTAATGTCACATAAGGGGGATGTGTTGTCCTTTGGCAGCTTAAATGCCAATAGCCTTAAAAATTCCAAAAGGAGACAGGCTATTTTCTCCCTTTTCCTGTCTCTACCAATGCATATTGTGTTTTTACAGGACACCGGGCTCCATTCCCTTAGGGAAATTGGGCAGGCCTCTAGGGACTGGAGGGGCAGCTTATCTTTCTGGTCCTTGTCGGAGGAAGTGTGTGCTGGAGTGGGGATTCTTATTAAAGATTTGGAAATACAAGTTATTAGACTGCTTGACTTGATTCAGGGCAGGGTCCTTATCTTAGATGTAATTATCCACCATCAAGAGTGGAGGTTAATCAATATTTATAACCCACAACTTAAAACACAACGGATTCAGACTTTGAAATCTATTCAACCCTTTCTCCAATCTTCAAGATCTATAATTTTTGGAGGGGACTTTAATTGTATTTTGGCCTTGTCAGATAAGACCGGGGTTACCCAAAAGATGTATTCTGATTCTAATTTTCTCAACACCTTGTATGTTACAGCTAATCTGCGGGACGGGGCTTCTTTTGGTCCACAACCTCCGGCACACACGTTTCACCGTGGCAGATTTACCACAAGAATCGATTATTTTTTTATTTCTCATTGGTTGACAAGTGTTCAGTATTCAGTTCTTCCCTGTGAAAATTCTGATCATTGTGTGTTAATGTTATCTATAATCTGTCCACATAAACCTGTTTCTCATACTTTTCGGAAGATGAATATTTCTGTTTTAGGGGATGAAGTAGGGTGGCATGACCTGTATAGTCTTCTCCAGGATAAGATCTTAGTGTTTGACATATATGATAATCCAGCCTTTTGGTGGCAAGATACCAAATTAGACATTAGGAAATTTTGGCGACAGTTTTCTAAACAAAATTCATCTAATCGGTATTTTAAACACCTTGATTGTAGACGTCACTTGCAAAAATTATTATCTTGGCAAACAGAATGGGGGCTCGACTATTCTGCACAGATTCGGCAAGTAAAATCTGAGATGCGTTCATATCAGTATGAGAGAACCACCTCGCTATTTTTGGAACAAAAATATGGGAGGAAAGGGGCAGCAAAGTAGTCAACCCGTATGACTGTAGTCATCAGCAGGTCGAGTCCAAATATATGCCCTCTTTAATTTCCCATACTGGCACTCAGCTTAGTGATAATGACAATATTTTGAAGGAAGTTTCCTATCATACCTGGACTTTATATGGTCAAGAATATGACCCACAAGCCTGGGATAGTTTTCTTGATTCTTTATGTATCCCCTCATTATCCCTTGATTGTGTCGGCAACTCCTGTCGGCCTATCACTAGTGCTGAAGTGGACTCCATAATTAGTCATCTGAAAAATACTGTAACTCCTGGTCCTGACGGCATCCCCAATGAGTTTTATAAGAAAGCTAAGTCTTTATTATTGCCCTATTTAACGGCAGTATATAATGTCATTTGCAGGAATATTACCAATGCCGCTCGCATTGGCCAATAGTAACTTGATTTTTTTATTCAAGCATAAAAATGATAAAGAACGTCTGGACAACTGGCGCCCCATTAGTTTGTTGAACTCCGATTGGAAGATTTTATGCAAAATTGTTTCAAATAGACTTTCCCAGATTGCTTCCAAAGTGATTTTTCATACCCAAACTTGTGCGATTCTGGATCGTTCTATGCTTACTAATTTAAAAATCTTATGGGAAGTGTTTGATAGGTGTAATACGCAAGGTTATGTTCTTAGCTTGGATCAGTCTAAGGCATTTGATCGAGTTCCACATAACTATTTATTTGCCGTCTTGGAAAAATATGGGATACCTGCAGAATTTATTCTCTGGATTAAGAACCTATACAGGTATGCCTGCACAACTCCATTGGTTAACGGGTTGAAAGGCTCGCATATTCATATCAAAAGAGGGATGCGCCAGGGGTGCCCCCTGAGTCCCCTGCTGTATGTCTTTTCTATCGACCCTCTCCTCAGAAAGCTGAATGACGAGGTGACTATTAGACATATTTCTGCATAACCGGACTTAGTTTTTCCCAGTGCTTTGGCTTATGCAAACGACATCTGTATTCTGATAGCAGATCAAGCATCTGGTGAGAGGGCTATTGGTATTGTACAGTCATTCTCCTTGATTTCTGGGTCTAATTTGAATACACAGAAAAGTGCTGGTATTTCAGTACGTATTCCATTACAGGCAGTGTCAACTGACATTGGGGGGAATAGTCATTCAATTGCACAAAGTACATATTTTAGGTCTTTCTTTTGGCCCAACTACTGCGACAGAAAGCAATTGGATTTCTTCTATGGAGGTAGCAAAAACCAAAATTGTTAGATGGAGAAAATTCCCCATGTCCTGTAAGAAGCGGATTTATCTGCTCAAAACTTGTATCCTTCCCATTTTTTTGTTGGCAAGTTATGTTTTTCCCCTCCCTATGCATCTTGAAGCCCGTCTCTATAATTTATTTTTTCAACTTTTATGGGGTAGCAGACTAAACCCAGTCAAAAGGTCCATTACTTACTGGCCTATCAAACAAGGAGGTCTTCACATGGTGAACCCAGTATTGTTTTCTTTTCTATTTTTGTGCACTCTAATATTTTTCCCTGCATAGCCAAAATGACAGATTTTTGGGTACACAGTTTTTCAGCCCGTTCTCAATATTTTTTGGACAAGTGGCAGGCACCTGTGTGGAAACCATTTACTAAAATCCCTATAGGGACGTCTGGATACCTTATTGAAATTTTTGAAAAGATAAAACAGTGGAAGGTGTCCTGCAAGCTGGAAGATTTACAGAATAGAAGGTGGTTATATTCTTCTGTTCTGCAAACAATATTTTTGGTTTCACCATGTTTTGATGTACCTTGTGACATTCAACGTCTTACCAAACAATTACTGGAGGGTCGATCCCAGAAAAAAATGTGGGATACCTTATGGTTATGTTGCCATAATAAATTAAACATTAAGGGAAATCAAGCCCATAAGCAACTGATTGAGAGATATTGTGTTCGGGAAACTTGTATATGCCAAACTGAATCCATGTCACACCTGTTTTTTGAGTGTCCTTATATAGCCCCACTATGGTCTCAGTTGGCACAGGAATGGTCTTTGCCAATGTTTTCTGATCTCACTTATTTAGACTTGATTTATGGGAATTTTGGGCCTGAATGGAAGGCCTTTTTTCCCAGTACACTGAGAGTTCTGTTCACTGTTTGTAAATGGTGTATCTGGCAGAACAGATGTTTGCTTGTCCTTCAACAAAAGCGTGCTACTTTGCAGGAGTTATGGGGCCACATTACGAAAGAAATTGCTCATATTTATTGTTCTGAGAAAAAATCTTTGCCTGCAGCCTTAGTGACATTTTGGTGGACAGCATTACCTTTAATACTGTTTGAAGGAATTACTTGAACTGTTTAATCTGAGGGGGGTTATGTGCTGGATGATTGTTATCAATATAATTTTTTTTCTCCTTTGTTCTTACCCCGACATGAAGGTCTCTGTTTGGTTTTTCTATGTATTTTTGTATATTTGTTTATTTTTTGTGACCCATCTTAGTTTTTGACTTGTTATATTATTTTCCAATAAAAAATTCCCCTACTCCTTTTGATAAGTGCCATGGGATCTTTAACATCCACCCTGAACTACCACCAATCCAGGCAGATGGGACCTCAGTTTAACGTATCATCCGAAAGACGGCACCTCAGAAGTGCAGCACTCCTCTCATGCTGTACTACAGTGTCAGTACTGGGATATTAACCCAAGTGCCAGATGTGGGAACTGAACCCACAGCCCTCTGATGATGATATTACTCATCATTAACATAGATTCTAACCTTAACATTTTGAACCCATTATCCAGATCCTGCACCCATGTACCATCCTTCAATATAATTGTCTCTCGAACACCCTAAGTCAAGCTATCTTTCCAGAAAGCATATAGTACTGGGTTATCCCCTGAACAGTTTAATATCTTACACAAATAATTAAATTGCCCAGTCAGATCGCAGGAGACAAGAGACGTACAGCCCATTTCAGCTCTTGAATATACACCTGGAATAAATTTAGGAAGGCATAAAATTAATCTCATATATATATATATATTTTAATTGGTTCCAGTGTAATCAGATTATATGAACCCCAAATCTCTGTACCATAGAGAATTACTGAATCCACCTTCATCTCGTGTATTTTTAATAACGCAGATGCAGAATTATTAAAAAACTGTTTTGAGCCGGCCCGGTGGCACTGAGGGTTGAGACGCTGGATGCCACACCTCGCGCCACGCCGGTGACCCGGGGTCCGGGACGAGCCTGGGCTGCTGGGGGTCTGCAGGGGGGGAAGAGATAGAGTATCCGGAGGACTGCTCTCTCTTCCTGGGGAGGGTGCAGAGAAGCAACCGCTCCTGGAGCGGCCTCTGGTGGATATCGTTTTTTTTTGTTTGTTTGTTTTTTTTTTTTAGTTGTTTAACCAGGAGTAGCACACTAAGCTGAAAGCTTTTTTACAGGCACGACCTGGGAGCATAGGGAAGTTAAGTGACTTGCTCAGGGTCACATAGTATGTAAGTGGAAGCTGTGGGATTCAAACCCAGGTCTGGTCTGCTGGATGTCACTAGATTTGCAGCTCAGAGCCTTAAACTACTGCGCTATACCACCTCCTCAGGGCGCGTAGGCGTGGCGCAGCAGATGTAAGTGAACTGCGGCATGGCGTTGCCTCGATATGCCGCACTCTGAGGAAAAGAAAAACAGTGGAAAACCCCTCTGGTACCCGGTGAGTTGAAGAAGGCCCTCAGGGCGCTCCTACATCCCCACGCTTGGCCCAGCGCACTCCAGGTTTCCTCCAAGGCCGACCCGGGCGACAAAGGTAGGTCCTTCACACTCAGCTATAAAGAGCCGCCAAGGGAGGGTGGACCCAGCCCCGGAGGTGATCTGGGGGTCAGACTTGCTGATGTTGTCCGGGGGGAAAACTGGGGGAATGTGGGGGTTCAGGCCGGAAGTAGAGGCACATCCGAGAGGGCACTCCTGAAGGATGCCCAGGAGGTTCAAAGGAGATAAAGTTAGTTTAAAAAAAAAAAACTGTTTTGAAAATTTGTTTATTGCCAATGCTATTTGTCTTGTTTTCTTTTTTTCTTCTATATGTAATCCCCAAATTCGTGTGTTGTGGAGTGTTATTCCTAAATAGGGATAACTACTTGCAGTACTTACTATATTTTCCCCAATCTTCCACCAAAAATTCAAATTTTAGGTTTATTTATAACTAGGATTTTTGTTTTTCAAATATTAACAAATAACTGTAAATCTCCTAAAGTGAAGGCAACATTTGACAATGCTGTTTGAAGACCACTCGCTGTTCTTGAAATTAGTACAACATCGTCAGCATATAAAAGTGCATTGATTTTGATGTTATTTATTTTTGGAGCATCAGTCTCAGATAGATCTAATTTTCGAACTAACTGATCAATGTAAACAATTAAACAAAAGAGGTGCAAGAAGACATCCTTGCTTAACACCCTTAACTGTATTGACAGGTTCAGTCAATCTCCCATCAAGTATCGTACTCGAATTGTTGTATTTGAGTATAATCTCTGGATAAGTTTAAGCATTTTCCTATCAATTTTCCAAGCCCCCAAAATTCTCCACAAAAATTATCTATTTATACTATCAAACACTGAGGTCATATCTATAAATGTCAAATATAAAGGGGATTTATTTATTTTTGCTTTCCTAATTAAATAATCCAATATAAACATACAAACAAGTATGGAATATTTTTCTCTGAAACCAAACTGTTTATCCGACAAAATTTTGCTTTCATTTACTCAATGATTCAATTCACGTAAACAGATATGTACAAATATTTTGGCTGAAATGTTCTGAAGAGCTATCAGTCTGTAATTGGAAGGATCATATTTTTCTCCTCTTTTATGTACAGTATAGGCACAATCTCCACATCAAGCCAAGAGTTTGGAACTTTTTCTACTTTTATTACTACCTCAAATAATTTAGCAACGATGTCCACCCACCAAGAGGTTTCAAATTGAAAGAACTCAGCAGGTATTCCATCAGTACCTGCAGCCTTGTTGGGTTTTTTTTGTTGTTTTTTTTAACTCTTATAGCAGATTTAATCATTCTTTTAGAAATTACAAAATCAAATTGAGAAAAGTTTTTTCCAGGAGTGCTAGTTATGATTTCAAAAAAGTTTAACGGGTATCTTAATAGGTTCATATAAACATTCAAAGTACTTGGCCCATTTGGTAGTAGATATATTTGCCTCTACATTCAAATGATATTGGTTTTCTGCCAGAAGGATACATTTCCAGAAGTCTTGTAATTTTTTTTCCATTATAGCTTTCTGAAATTGACCCCATAGAAAATTATTAAATTCCATTTTTTTATTGAAAAAAGGTCACCTATACTCTTTCCTTAAGCGGACTAAAGATTTATTATAATTACAATCTAAATTGCTCCTGTTTAAACATTTAAGTTTATTTAACTTTTTTTTATATTTAATACACTTTATATCATTCCATGGTGCTTTATTTTTTTTCTTATATTGAACATTTTTATTGATATATAAAAAGAACAAATACATGTTATAATCCACACATAAAATGACTCATTATACAAGTTAATTCACTTGTAATACAAATCAAAATTTCTTATTCACATATCAATCAAGTTGGTCAATATATTCAGCATATCTGGTAGCCTCCCATCTGACCCATATCAATCATTCCATTACCTCAGTTGACACCCCCTATTCCCCCAGTGAAGTGCTCTCATGGGGTAAAATCAGGGTATGTTTCCAGTTGGTGTAACACCCATCTACACCAGAAATTATCAAATTTCTCTTATTCTAGCTGTTAATCATTCTAACGCATATATTTCTCAGACCATGGAGTTCCAGGCATTCTTTGTTGGTATTGTTTTAGTAAGCCAAAGTCTAGTAATCACCTTCTTGGCTGCCAGTATCAAGAGGCTAGTCTGTTTAAAAGTGGTCTTGTTGACTTTGACTCCTTGGGGGGTTGCTGTCAGGATATATATGGGGGTAAGGAGAGCTGGGCATTCATATATGGTTATAATATCCTGTATTATTTCATGCCATTACATGGCCAATAGGGGGCAGTCCCAGAAAATATGTGTCTGGTCGACTCTAACCTGTCCACATCCCCTCCAACAGCCAGTCTGTGCATCTGTTGCGAATTCAGCCACCAGCGCTGGTGTATGGAAAAACCTAGTCCTCAATTTCCAAGCAAATTCTCTCCAGTAGGGTGATCCTGAAATCTTGAGTGTTTGTAAGGAGTATATCTCCCATGGCCCCTCTGGTAGACTCTCCTCTAGCTCCCTTGCCCAGGCTTCTCAGATGGTATTAGATGAGTCTACAGCCCTAGTCATAAATGCTTTGTATATTAGACTAATCAGATGGTCGGGGGTGGGGGGGGCATTGGCACTATTGCTAGGATCAGGCCAATGATCAGGGTTAGGTTTTCTGCCAGGGCTGCTAGCACTATTTCTGATGGTTGTAAATATGATTTGAGCTGGAGATAGGCATGAAAATAACCCTGTGCCAGTCCATAAGTGACTCTGAGATCCGTAAAGTATCGGAGTCCATTAGGAGTAAGTAGTTGATACACATAGGTTAGTCTGTGTCTCCTCCATTGTGTCAGGGTCCTATCTAATTTGTTTGGTGGAAAATGGGAATCTGCTACGAGGGCTCTGAGATAGAGGAGCTCTTCTGATGAAAGGAACTGTCGAGTCACTGTTATCCACTGTCTGAAGACTTCAGCCATGTGGGACCAGAACTTAAGTGGTCTACATTGGGAGGGGGGATTTCCAAACAGATATGCTGAGAGATCAGTCAGATCACTCCAATGTAGTTCAAATTGTTTCCCGTGTGCCACCTGTTGGGGGTTTAGCTAATATAACAAGGTGCGGATGTAGGATGCTAAGGCATAGTTTTGCAGGTTGGGAAGGTTGAGGCCCCCCTTTTCTCCAGGAAGCTGAAGCAGGGACCATCTTACTCCGAGTGGGCAGCCTTGCCACATGAAACATGAGATCATCTTATCCCACGCTTGAAAACAGATTTTGTCTGGTGTTATTGGGAGAGTCTGTAGGAAACAGAAAATAAGAGAAAAGATATTCTGTTGGATCGTCTCCACCCAAGCCATAAAACTCAGGGGGAGTCCTGTCCACCTGTTGACATCCTCCTGCAATTGTTGGGTAAGCAGCTTAAAGTTCAGCAAGCACTGAGCATTTGGTGATTTTAATTCCTAAATATCCCATTGTTATCTTATGCCACTTAAAGGGGAATCTTGTTTTCAAGGTTCCATCTGGGGTAAAGTTTTAGCAACACTTCAGTTTTTTGCTCACTAACTTTATATCCCGCCAATGATCCAAAGAGCTCAAGCTGCTCCCAAGCCCCAGGGACAGATTGCTCAGGTGTCATCAAGGACAAGAGAATATTATTGGCAAAAAGAGAAATTTTATACGTCCTACCTCCCATGTTTATCCCCTCTATCTCCCTCGGATTCCTGATTGCCTGAGCTGTTGGCTCAAGGTAGAGGGCAAACAGGAGGGGAGACAGAGGGCATCCCTGCCTGGTTCCTCGCCCCAAGGTGATTGGTCCGAAGGGGGCCCCATCTAATCTCAAATAGGCTTGAGGGGTGTCATATATATTTTTTGAAGCTGAGTGATAAATTTAGGGAAGCTAAAATAAGACAGGGTCTCCCATAAAAAAGTCCAGGAGAGCATGTCAAAGGCCTTCTCTGCGTCTAATCCTAGTAACACTAGGGGTATCCATCTCTGGGTGGCGTGCTCGACCAACAAGTAAGTACGTCTGACTGCATCATGTGCTTGCCTCTGTTTTATAAAGCCAACTGGTCTGGGTCGACCAGCTGGGGCATGAGATTCTCCAACCTGTGAACCAGTATGCTCATATATATTTTGTAATCATAACCAAGCATTGATATAGGTCTATAGGAAGTGGGATGTTTATGGTCTTTTGGGGGTTTTAAGACCCCTGTTAATATTGCATGTCTCCACGAGGGTGGGGGGAGGGGGACTCCCCGTCTTGCACCTCATGGAAGGCCTCCAACGGGGGAGGGGGGGCAAAGAAGGTCCCTAAACTGTTTATAAAATTCTGATGGGTATCCATCTGGCCACAGTGCTTTCTGAAGAATCTGATCTATTTCCCCCATCATTACTAGCCTTACAAGGGATTTTATCTGGTGTTTGGTCAGTTTAGGTAGGGCTAAAGAAGAAAGGTAAGTTTGTACTTGCTCTATGTTCGGGGCCAAGTCAGTCGCACATAACTTCTGATAGTATGCAGCCATGGCCTGTCTAATTTTACTGGAGTGGGTTAAGAGGGTCCCCGTTTCTGGGTCAGTTAGGGTAATTACACAAGACTTGGCTCTATGTTCCCTTAGTCTACGACCAGATTTCTGGAGCCCTTGGGTCCTCCCTCATGATATGTGTGCTTCAAATAAAACAACTGTTGCTCAATCTTCTGATCTACCAGCTTCTGGAGTTTCTGTTTGACTATCTGAATGCGAGGCTGTGCCATCCCGTCCCCTGAGGCAAATCTATCTTATAATGTCTAGAGCTCAGATTGAAGCTCTTCCTGGAGTGCGCCTCTCTGTCTTTTTTTTGTCAAGGTGAAAGCTATTACTTTACCCCTAATAACCGCTTTTAGAGTATCCCATATCATTGTACGTAGTGTCCCTGGCTGTCTGGTATCGTTCAATACCTGTGGTATTGAGTCTTTGATCATTTGTTTAAATTCGGGGTCCCTCAGATCATAGAATCCTAGAAGCTTGACGGCACAAAAGGACCATACCAGCCCATTTAGTCTGCCTTCCCCCCCACACCTCCCCCTCCCTGCCAGCCCTGCCCCCGATACTCAGCCCCATATGCTTGTCCCATGCCCTCTTGAATTCTTCCACCAATTTAGCCCCCACCACTCTGTCTGGTAGTCTGTTCCAGGACTCTACCACCCTCTCTGTGAAGAAACACCCTCTCACATTGCCTCTATCTTTTTCCTTGCAGTCTGAGGCTGTGCCCTCTAGTTTTGACCCCCTCGTTCCTCTTAAGTTAACCCTCTTCTCCCACTTTATTGAGCCCTTTTACATATTTAAAAGTTTCACTCATGTCTCCCCTTTTCCTCCTTGTCTCCAGTGTGTACAGATCCATCTCCTTACACTTCTGCTCGTATTTCCCTGCATACCCTGCACCATCTTGGTTGCCCTTTTCTGAACCCTCTCCTTGCGGAGATGTGGGCTTCAGAACTGAACACCATACCTTAGGTGCGGCCTCACCATGGCTTTGTAAAGGGGCATTATTACCTCCTTCTAAGATTCAAATGCCAAAAGGAGGAACCCTTCTATTTCCCAATTGTAGCCTGGCATAAACTGGTGCATGGTCTGATAGGAACATCATGCCATGCCAGACATCCTGTAATGTTTCTAAATGTTCGGCTGTAGTGACTACATAGTCTATTCTGGATGCTACCCCTGTCCTTGGGGGCCATGTGCGTATACCCCCTACTTTTAGGGAAACAATGGTGCCACAAGTCTATCAGCCCCAGGTTTGGGAGGGTTTGTTTTAGGTATTTCTGAAGAGGATTAATTCTGTGTGCCATCTGGACTGATAAATCCAAGGTTGGGTTAAGTGTTACATTGAGGTCCCCCAAAGGATCAGTTGGCCCTGCATGACTTCAAGCAGCTGTGAAATGAATTTCTGTGCCATTGTTTTAGGGGAACCCGAAGTGAAGTACACTGATGCCAAGGCGACTGGTCTAGCAAATAATTGACCTACCACAATGGCATACACGCCCCCCGGGTTCACCACCTGGGTTTGTAACTCAAAAGGAACCCCCCTCAGAATCATAATGGCTGTCCTCCTTCTCCCCGAGGGGTAAGAAGAGGCCACCAATACTGGGAAACCTAGGTTTTGTGTTCTACCAATGACATGTGTTTCCTGTAATAGGACCATTTCCAGTTTGTCTCCTTTTATAAATTGTAGCAGGCGGGATCTCTTATTGGGACTGTGATTCCCATTAATGTTCAGTGACATTATCAAGATAGATCTATCCATGGTCTTTGCTGTGTAAAGTCTTGTTAATGAATGTGCTCCCCATCCCCCATGGGTTCCAAAATGTCTCTCTTGCCTTTTCATTGGTTTACAACCCTTGACCCGAGAACCAACCACTCTATATGCCAACTGCCAGTGAACAGAATAATGTTCTTTAACCAATATGACTTTTTCAGTCATATCCTGGTGTTGCCTATTACACTCAAAAAACAATATGTTTCTGATTAACATTATAACTGAAAACTTGCTATGTCCTTATAACTCTCGTTTTTAATCTGCTCAGTACTTGTATCACATAAAAAAAATAATTGGAACTTGCACTCATGATAATCAATGAAATACCTATAAACATTCAATTGCCAACAGGGCAAAATGATCGAACCTGTATTTCCATCTAAGGAAGTTTTTTTTTTTTTTTACAATGACTTCATAGGTAGGGAGGTATTAAACCATCCTCTGTGTTAGAGTCAGATTCGACTCTGGAGTGGGTAAAGCCACGGTGTTAGTGTGGGCCCCCTTCCCCTCTACTCAAAGCAGAAGTAGAGGGGATCGATGTTATGAAGAGAGTGAAAGCTATAGCGAGAAGGTGCAAGATGCGCTCCCTCCTGGCCGTCACCCCCAAAACACGCATCTCTGAAGGCGAGCATCGGGTGGAGTGCCAAACACCACCAAGCTCTAAAATCTGCTGGAGAGCTAACAGAAAGCACAGTTTAGGTTTTACAGCTTCGTGGCCCCCTGACCCATCATTTAGCTGCTCTTTCTCAAAGTCGGGTGGTCAGTCAGAGCGTTTGCATAGCCTCAGGTTAACATTATAGTGGCTGCTGCTAGAGGGAAAGAGGGAAGATCTCCTCTTAAGAAGAAGCCAGTAATCAACGGCTGTTAGACTCTGGTATATGCAGGTCTGGGATTGAAATTGCAGCGAGTTACTGCAGGGTACCATTTACAAATTTCTCAAGCTACTTTATGTACTTATATCAACCCCACAGCCCCACGCTTTTAGTCAGATAATCTAATAAGTTCCAGTTCTCCCCAGTCCTCGAGACTCCAAAATGGTTTGGGTTTTATCAGTCTAGTGGCTCCTTGATACCATGGTGCTTTATTTAATAGTTTTAAAACTTTATTTTTTTACAAGTGCATTAGTCTTTATATCATTACTCATCTCATCTAAAAGACTCTCACAGTGAATAAAAATATAATTACCAGGAACACTGAGTATTAATTCTTTCTTCCTTAATATGTGAGAACTTTGTAAGAGAATATGGCCCAGATATTCAAAGCTTTGCGCGGTGCGCATACCGTTTGCGTGGGATTAGCGCGGGTCTGCTATATTCAAAAGGCCAAATAGCACACGGAAAGTGCATTATCGCCGTGCAAACCATAATTATATGCAAGGGGCACAGTGAACATGAATACAGGTGCTATGGGATAATCATCGGCTAGCGCCGTGCTAAGGTGTTTAGCGCAACTTAGCGTGACCCTGAGCACGGCACAAATTACCGCCCAGGAAAAGCTGGTCTTAACCCTGGGCAAACAGCTTCACATGACATTGGGACTTTGCGCAGTGCCTGTGTGGGATTTGCGTGGCTTGTGCAACCCTAACATATGAGTATGGCACTTAGAAAATGCCAGACATGGAGGACACATACTGCTCACTGATGGCACCACCATGATGCCAACAGCTGCCACCAGTTCCAGCCATGCCAGGCAGTAAGGGGTGATCTGGCCCACAGGGGACATCATGGTAGTGTGGCCAAACAGCACACACCTGCAGACCATATGCCTGTGGTGACCAGCACACACATGCAGCACTGAGTGCATGGTCGCCATTGAGGGGAGGGTGTACGGGTGGCCAGACCTCACCACAGCCCAGGTGTGGCCACAAGGCTGGGACACATCATGCAGTGCACATGGGCCAGTAGTGGAAACACCCCACCACCTGTGTGCCTGTTTGATCTTAAGTGCCCCCCCAGCCACATACCGCACAACTGTACAGATGCCACAGCACACGCAGCCAGCCATGTATATGTCACTGTGAGCATCCCATGCCACAGGTGCAGTATCTGTGGATCACACAACAGTGTAACAGTACTGTCCACTGTCAGTAATCACCTGCAAGCTGGGCTTGTCGCTGTGTACAGTGCAGTGGTCATCACTGCCCTACATACCATAGGCATTGCCATGTCCCTCACGCTACCGGCCCCCTTGCTACCGTAGTGTCTACTGTGCACTGTAGCATGACCTACAGTGTGACGGTTGCATGCAGCACCACCACCACCTGTGCCTATGCTGTATTGTCCCCTGGGGTACGATATGTTATGCTGTACTGTTTACATGTAGCCTGCAGCTATCATCATGCACTGCCTGACCTACAGGTGGAGCTGCAGTCGGACCTGGCCAGCTCCTGTACTTCCAGACTGACCTACAGGTGGAGCTGTGGGACCCTGCAGTAACGCTGGGCAAACTGCATGCAAATCAGAGCATAATGAGATACTAATGTGGCTGTTTGCCCAGAGACCACCTAAGTAGGCTCATTTGCGTATCACTTTTGAATATGGCAAAGTTTAGCACCAGGAAAACAGTTTAAGCTCCGCGCTAATCCCGCGCAAATGCGTTAGCTCCGCGCAAATGGTTCGGGGAACGTTATACTGCTTTGCACACTGTACTGTCCCATAGGCTGCTTCCTGCAGTTGTACTGGGTCCATGCATTTGCAGGAACACACGTTGGCCACATAGGTCCCCTCTACCTACCTTCATGTCGCTGTGCACTGTGTTGCTGTTGTGGTCTGCACTTCCTGGTTGCCATATTCAGAGCTGTCCTATTACAGGGCTACATTTGCCCTGCTCTCCCAGCCCAGTTTGTCTGGCCTCATTCCCATGCTATATTCAGAGGCTGTTTGCCCTGGGCTATTCTCTTTGAATACAGCTTGCTTTGTGCTCCGGGCTAACTTTGCCCGCCAGGCAGTGCTAATTTAGCCTCGGGAGCAAAGTTTTGAATATCTGGCCCTATGCATTTTAAGTGGCATTATAGGATCCCATTTAATACATTTCTTGCAGAGTTGTAAATGTTGAACTGCCTCCAAAGCAGATATTGAATGTTTTGGGTTCTGATCATATAGCCCATCCTTCATCAGTAGCTCAATGGGGAAATGATCTTAGAAATTTTCTGGCAAAACTAAACTACATATCTTAGAATAAAGTGCAACATCCACTAGTGCCAAATCAAGCAAAGTGCCCCCTTTTTTGTAGCAAAAGTGTGTTCACCTAAATTATCAAATGCATTTCTGCTATTTATAATACAGAGATTGTGATTTACAATAAAATTCATAAGCACAAATCCCTTTTTGTATTTAGAGTCATCTTCTGGTATAGCTTTATAATATTGCTTATCATCCAAGTTGTGTCTTAAGTCTATCTCTTAGAACACCAATGTGTGCATTCCAATCACCATAAAGCATAAAATGTCTGAGTAGTAAAAGTAGAAAGATCATCCAGAAAACTGGATAGTTCTTCAAGTTGAACTTCAAACTCCATGATTTTCAGACTAGGAGGGAAATATGAATTCACAAAGAGAATATTCATACCATTCTCAGTAATAACATCAATGGCAAGCCAATTACAGTACTGAGAGGTATATATTGGTGTCAGCGTGGCTCAGTTGGTAGCACATCCACCTCTGGATCAGAAGGTCATGGGTTCTCGTCCCACACTGGGATTGGACTTGCACCTAAAAATTGCTGGCATCCGAGTGCAGTATTGGGGGGGTGCTGTACTGCTGGGGTGTGCCATCCTTCGGATGAGACGTTAAACAGAGGTCCCTTCTGCCCATCCTGGTGTTGTCCTGGTGGGTGTCCAGGTGGAAGTAAAAGAACCCAGGGTACTCTTCGTAATGAGCAGGGAACATTCCTGGTGTTCTGGCCAACATTCCCCTTCCCATAAACTGGTTCATGCAATTATCCAGGCTGTGTGTGGGTGATGATGTGCAATATGGCCGCCACCACACATTCAGTCACTTCACTACCAGTCTAGCATTGCTTGTAAAGCGCTTTGCGATACTGTGTATGAAAGCGCTATATAAATGCTGATTCTTCTTCTTCTATATGTCTTGTGAACGGACCATTTCCTTCTTGTATCCAACAGTAGCATCAATCCACCACTACATCAACCCTGAGTGGCCACCCTCCTCCCAGGTATGGAACATTTGGTAAAGCCCTGCATTTCCATATGAGTGCCAGAATCAAGCCAGGTCTCCTGTAGTAAAATAACATCATATTTGTTCATTAAATAAAGCCAAGAACTATCCCCATTTTTCCCATTTACCCCTGCTGTGTTCCATGATAATATACTGTATATATAAGCCAGAAGGAGTCTTAAGTGTCGGAGAGATGGTTTTCTTTAAAATTCAGTCTGAGAGTTCAATTGTAGAACACTCCAACTCGGAGCTCTCAATGGTGCAAGAAAGAGCATCATAATAACTGTGACAGGACACACTATCCACATGTGTACAACCATGGTCAGAATTTTCCTCATCAGAACTCTCAGTTTCACACTCTTCCAAAAATACAGGTTACTCACCTGTAACAGGAGTTCTAGGAATGGTATATGTTGTTCATCCACACTGTCTGGCAGGTTCCTTGCCGCTTTAAATCTTGCCGGAAGGTCTTCAAGCTGGCTCCTCCCACCCACCCAGGTGGTAAAACTCTCGGCTCCGCCCCATGACACCAGATCTAGCCCGCTGGAAGCCAGGTTGTGCGTCGAAGCCGGGGAGGCTGGGTAGGTTGTGTGGATGAACAACATATACCATTCCTAGAACTCCTGTTACAGGTGAGTAACCTGTATTTCTAGGGACATGGATATATTGTTCATCCACACTGTCTGGCAGACTCCTAGCAGTTCTCTGGGAGGAGGGAGGCAAGGTGCACACCCCCTACTTAGGGAATAATGACTGGAGAACCGAGGCCCCAAAACCAGCATCCCGACGTGACTCAAGGTCGATGTGGTAATGGGTAATGAAGGTGTGTGCCGACTTCCAGCTAGCAGCCCTGCAGATTTCCTGGATAGGGACGTCCCTGGAAGCAGCGGTATGGCGGGTAGAATGAGCTCTTATCCCTTTGGGAGGCTCCATGCCCGCCAACCTACAGCAGAGATCTATGCAGGAGGTGACCCACCTGCCTATTGTCCGCTTGGCTGCAGGTCTGCCAGGTGCGGCTTCAGCGTAGGTGACAAACAGCAGGCGAACCTCTCCCCGAACTTCAGCCGTCCGCTCCTTATAATAAGCGAGCAATCTTCTAGGGTCCAGAGTATGGAGCCTATATTCGGCCTCCAAGGTGTGATTGGGGTAGAACACCGGCAGAGTCAACACCTGGTTAAGGTGAAACTCCGACACCACCTTCGGAAGAAATTTTGGGTGGGGGCGTAGGACAACCTTGTCCCTGTGGAAGACCAGATAAGTAGACTTGATGAAAAGCGCCTGGAGCTCTCCCCTCCTTCTGGCTGACGGGATAGCCACCAAGAAGGTGGTCTTCCACGACAGGTGAGAGATTTCACACCTGTGCATCAGTTCAAATGGCCTGCCCATGAGCTTAGCCAATACCAGCAGTAGATCCCACGGAGGTGGAGGTTCTCACGCCAGAGGGGATATGTGATCAAGGCCTTTGAAAAAGCGTCTGACCACCTTCTCCTGCGCCACTGACTGCTTCCCGGCCCACGCCCGGTAAGCAGAGATGGTTGCCAGGAGCACCTTAAGGGTCATCGACCAAAGCCCTAATTGAGAAAGGGACCAGAGGTAGTCCAGAATGCTTGCCAAGGAACAGGAGGAAGGGTCCAGGCCCTTGCCCTGACACCAAATGGAGAATCTCTTCCATTTAAAGGCATAGCATTTCCTGGTCGACTCCTTAAGGGAAGCCTCAACAACGTTGAGGACCTCGTCGGAAAGACCAAAGGCCTGGAACTCTAGCCGCTTAGGAACCAGGCCGTCAGGTGCAGGGATTGAAGGTCCAGATGGAATACCCTCCTCTGACTGACTGAGATCAGGTCCGGGCGGGATGGGAGCCGCCTCGGGAGCCTGGAGCTGAGGCTGAGGAGATCTGGATACCAGAACTGGCGGGGCCAGTCTGGGGCTACCAGAATCACCTGCGCCTTGTCCCTCCTCGCCTTGAGAAGCACCTTGTGGATCAAGGGAAATGGGGGAAAGGCGTAGAAGAGGCCCGGGGTCCACGGCCTCGAGAAGGCATCCCCCTGCAGTGAGCCCTGCTGAGGGGGGTGGGCATGGAACAACTTCAGCTTCGCATTCTCCCTGGAGGCAAACAGGTCCACCTGAGGCATGCCCTGCAGGAGAATAGATCTTGTACTACCTCCGGCAGGAGAGACTACTCGTGGGACACAGCTCCTATCCGGCTTAGGGCATCGGCCAGAATGTTGGAGGCTCCTGCCACATGGATGGCAAGGAGATCCACCTCCAGGCTGCGCATGAGGGACCAAATGCAGAGAGCTTCCCTGCACAGGGGCATGGAGCGCCTCCCACCCTGGCGGTTTAGGTAGTACATGGTTGTGGTATTGTCCGTCTGGACCTGGACCACTTGACCCCATACAAACGAAGCAAAGGCGATGAGGGCTAGACAAACCGCTCAAAGCTCCAGCAGGTTGATGTGGCATCGGGACTCCTGAGGGGACCAGAGGCCGTGCGCTCTGTGCTCCCCCAGATGGGCACCCCAACCCATCAGAGAGGTGTCGGTCGATAGAGAGACCGTTGGCTCAGGGCGGACAAACGGGATGCCCTCCTGCAGATGAGCTGGAACGATCCACCACTGGAGAGTGTTCCACATCTCCTGGGTCACTGTCACTGGCTGATCCAAAGGACTGGAGCGCTGTGACCATTGGCTAGCCAGTCCCCATTGTAGGGGACGCATGTGCCAACGGGCCCAATGGACCACACTGGTACAGGCCGCCATGAGACCCAGGAGGCGCAGGAAGTCCCGGGCAGGGCACCATTGCCCAACCTGAAATGACTGGGCAAAGGAGGAAAGAACCTTGGCCCTGTCCGCCAGGAGCTGTGCTCTGGCTCGCAGATAGTTGACCTCTGCCCCGATGAATTGGATCACCTGCTTTGGCATGAGTTCCGACTTGGCCTCATTGATAAGGAGGCCAACTTGAGAGCAAACCTGGAGGGCCAGATCCTTGGACCGCTCCACCTCCATTCTGGAGGAGGCCGCAATCAGTCAGTCATCCAGGCAGGGGTACACCCGGACCTTTCGGCGCTGCAGGAATGCTGACACCACTGCTATGCATTTGGTGAAAACCCTGGGAGCTAGAGAAAGGCCGAAGAGCATGGCCCAGAACTCGTAGAGGGACTCCTCTGTTCTGAAGTGGAGGAATCGCTGGCGGGACGGACGGATTGGGACGTGAAAGAACGCACCCTGGAGGTCCAGAGAACAGAACCACATGCCTCGTTCCAAGGATGGAAAGATCTGAGCCAGAGTGACCATCCTGAAGGTTCGAGACCTTAGGAACCTGTTCAGGTCGTGCAGATTTAGAATGGGGCGCCAGCCCCCCCGTCCGTTTCGGGACCAGGAAGTACCTGGACACAAACCCTGGGTCTGGTGGAGGATCTGCCACCTTCCTGATCACCTCCTTTTGGAGGAGCAGGGCAATGTCAGCTCGACGGGCCGACAGAGAGACTGCGAACCCCGTAACCCCCCATGGGGCGATGGCTCGGAAGGGCGGGGCCTGCTCGAACTCCAGAGGCAGACCCTTTCTTACCACCTCCAACACCCAACGGTCCGTGGTGATAGTGGACCAGGTGGAAAGGAAGTGGTGGAGCCGTCCCCCCATGGGGAGAACCCAGGAGGAAGTGATGAGGCTGGGGCGGCACCCTCAACCCGTCACTGGACAGGCTTGGAGGAAGGACCGGCCGTGGGACCTCCTGGGCCTTTTCCTCCCGGCTTCATGTTAGAGGAAGCTGCAGGCTTGGCTTTGGGGTGCCAAGTGTGAGCCTACTGGCCCTGATGCTGGTGTTGCTGGGCCGGACGTGCCGCAGGGGCAGAAGGGCGAAAGGACTTATGCTGCTGTCGGTGGCCTTTGTCCTTCTGAGCAGACGTGACCGAGTCCAAGGTGGCACTGGACTTTTCAATTCTCTGGAGGTGGCCTTCCACCCTAGGCCCGAACAAGTCGGTACCCAGGAAGGGGATTTCTGCCAACTTGTGCTGGGTATCCGCTGTAAAAGTGAATATCCTCAGCCAAGCTCTGCGGCACATGGCCACTGTGGCCGCTACTGACCAGGCACAGGAGTCTCCGATATCGAGAGCCATTTGGAGCTGCTGTTTCGCCACTGCCCTTCCCTGATCCCACACCTGCTTGACCGTACTCTACAGATCAGCCAGGAGATGAGGGATCACCTCATCCAGGGAGCCCATAAGGGCGTGGGAGAAGTGCGCCATCAGTATGGCCGAACTGGCCTGACGAGGACGCAGCATATACTTTACGCCTGGCCTAGTCCAGCTTTTTGGACTCTTTGTAGTGGGGCTTATTCACATTCCTAGCGTTCCCGGAATGCCGGAAAATGCTGTCGGTAACCAACCCCTCCACAGAGGGGTGTTCCGAGAAACCGGACAGAGACCCAAGTAGGGACCGCATACTTCCTGGCCATCCTGGCCGAAGGAGCAGGACAAGAAGCCGGCTGCTGCCATAACTCCAAGGCTGGGCCAACAGTGGCTTCAGCCACTGGAAAGGCCTCCATGGGAGAATCCCCTCGGTCCAGTATCTCCGTGAGGGGATACTTGGCCCGCTTGGATATGGGCTCGAGCTGCATCCCGGTGGACTCCGAGATGAGTCGAAGCAGACCCATGAACGATGATGGGCTCTCATCCATCAACTGCCCCCCGGAGGACTCCAGGTCAAGGGGCCTGGAAAACAGGGAGGAGTTGTCGTCAGACTCCGAGGAGTCTGCGAAGAGCTGACTAGGGCCTGAGCCACCCTCCATCTGCCGAGGACGGTCGGGAGTGAGGGTGACCGACAACCAGTGGGGCAGTCCCTGACCTGACTGAGAATCCTTGGTCGGAGCCCCTGATTTCAGTTGTGGAGGCAGAGGTTCCACCACAATTGGTGGGGCAGCTGGTTTATGCCGAACAACCGGCCCAGGTTTGGGCACCTCGACTACCGTGAGGGGTTATTTCGGCCTTCCGGGTGACAGCCACTTAATGGCCGGGGAAGCCGAAGGCGTCGACTTGTTCCCAGTTAGAAGGAGCTGCTGCCACATTAAGTCCTCGTAGCATCGATGCAATTCGCGCCAAAGCCTCTCCTCCTCCGAGGAGGAAGACGAGGATGAGCAGCGCCGCCGCTTTCCTTGGTGCCGAGACAGACCGCCAATACCGGCGGGATCGGCTGGACCAAGACAAGGTCCAAGCCCGAGACCGTCAGTGTTTCTGAGGGTGGGTCTGGGAGGGAGCAGGGGAAACTTGCTCCTCCCTCGGCTCAGGAGCCTTGACTGGGGACTCCGGCACAGGAGGTGCAGGCAAGTCCTCTGTTTCCTCCGGGGAACCGGTGATGAAGGGTTGTCAGCTTCACCAGTCGACAGCCTGTCCGACGGGTTGAGAAAAATCTTGACTGCGTCGACAGGTGTCTCGGCCTGCTGAACTGACAAGGACACCATGAAGCCTTCGGCCTTAGCCTCGACCGAAGTCGAGTGTTGACTGTCCAGGGAAAGGGACCTCTCCCGCTCCCACGAACGTCGATGGTGGGACTTACTCTCCGAGTCCTTCTTTTTTGACCTAGAAGAGCGTCCCGATGGCCCCTCGCCCTTCGTGGAGAGGGACTGGCAAAGCTCCTTAAAAGAAGCTGTGTAGGAGGATCCCAAGGAGAGCGGGATAAATGCCGCGACTGAAGATGAAGATGCGGCCTGGGCGCCCTCCTCTCGAGGCGATCATCTGCTCGAGCTGCTCTGATTGAGCTGGCCGCGTGGAAACGTAATGGGCCTCCTTGGACTTCACCGGCGGATAACGTTTCTCGAGAGGCGCCCAAGTTGAAGCTGGGCATACGGTCTTCGAGGGGCGTTTGCGAAAAAGATCTGCACAACTCGCGGGCCTGCGGGTCGTGTGGTCAAGGCGAGGGCAGTAGATGCACACAGGTGTAGGTCGGTCCTGGACATCTTCTGCCTGCATGGGCACCACCGAAAACTGGAGTCCATTTGTCCGCCGCGGCGCGAAGGAAGAAGTAGACGAAGTCTAGAAAACTTTAAAATTATTTTCGGGTGAACCAAAGAGTTTGGATCCAGTCTAGACGCAGAGTGCTAAGGAGGGAACCTGAGCTTCCAAGCGGTAAGGAAGTTCTGGGGTCATGGGGCGGAGCCGAGAGTTTTACCACTCGCGTGGGTGGGAGGAGCCAGCTTGAAGACCTTCCAGCAAGATTTAAAGCGGCAAGGAACCTGCCAGACAGTGTGGATGAACAACATATCCATGTCCCTAGAACTATGCTGTTATTTATTCTTTAACCCCTTAGCTTTCTCTCTCTTATTTCTTTCAGACTCTGGAGATCCCTTCAACTCGTGCTCCATAACTGTTGGTTTCTGTAGGTATCTGATAATAGACTGCTGATTATCCTTACCCTGATTTGTAATTTGCTTAATTTGCTGTGAGTCACTATTCTGTAACAGAGATCTAACTTCTCTAAAGAATTTTGTGGTGGTGTCAAGGTCTATACCCATTTTACATGTTTCCTCCTTTAGATTTAGTATCTCATGTCTTTCTGCCTTATTCTTCACCACCACACAAACATAATCTTTGTTGGGGAAAGTCATATCTGTAGACTGAGATCATATCTTCCCAAGTAAACCTCGTTTTAAGTTGACTTTTAGTAATTTTATACAAAGCAATTCTAAGTAAAAAGGGTGTCTCCCTTCTAGCTTTAGGTATACCATGAAAATAAACACTATGTAGCTTAGTTTCCAGTTTTTCTTGCTTCTTATCTACCTTTTTGTTGTTCTACTCTTGATAGTCTTATTCTGATCTGTTTCCATATTTTTCTGATACCATCTTCTGCATCTCCCAAATACATGGCATTGTTTGTATTCCCTTTTCCTTATAATATCTTGTTTTCTTTTTCTCATTCCTCTTAACCACAGTTTTCTTATTTGTTTTCTCCACTTTCACATCTACTCTATTATGAGCCCTGATGTCCCTCATCTGCTTATATTCCTTGTCAGCCACTTCTTCTGTAATTTCTTCTATACTTTTCTTTGCTTCTTTAATACCCTTCTCTACATAAACCATTTGTTTCAACTCTTCTAACTGCTTTTTCTGCTTTTCAGGTTCTTTCATAATAGCTCCCATCGATATGTTTGTAACCACTACAACGGTTTTAATCTCAGAGAGTTGCTTGTTAATGAGAATATTAGCCTGGACATTATAGTCACTCATAAGTGTTGGATTAAGTTTACTATGGGAATGTAGAGGTCCTTCTGCCATCCCCTCTTGAGGTATATGGGCACTCAGAGTAGCATTACATAAGTTCTCAGTGGGAACTATATTTTTCTCCTGCAACTGAATAATACCAGCATCAGTGCATATTTTTCCCATGGGGCAGGTCTCTCTCTATTCATAAAAGGAGTGATAAAATTGTCAAAAATCTGTTAAATAGTCTTCTTTTGTATCTTGGGCCTTGTCCTCTTCTCTTTAAACAGTAATGACCCCTGCTTAATGTCCCCTTAAGTACATTCTTGTACTATCTCTCCTAGCTCTTGATTCTGAGTTTCAAGTGCTTTAATAGATTTTAATAAATGGTCACCTTGTAAGCTATTCTTTTGTTCCTCTAAGCTTTGCATAAGTTCTGATGGTATCCATTTTCTTGGAGAGGATGTCCTAGGTATACATATTTTGTCTGCGCCATTTAAAAATTATGTGATCTTTTTATTCTTAGTTATTGCATTCTCTCCCTTAGTTTTGGAAACCACTTCATCATTTCTTAATTTCATACTTTTATCTTCCAATTCTAATACCCAAATGGAAAATTTAGTATACACTGAAAAACAGTTGTACAGAAAAAGAGCAAAATAAATAATAATACTGAGCAGATCCTTTTATTTTTTCCCCCAATAGGTTATCTTTGCTACAAGCTTTAATGCCGTGGATCCAGTGAATGAAAGTACCCAGAAAAATACTCGCTTTGCCAAAAAGGCCTTGATGCCAAAGCCATGGATAACGGTTGATCGACATAGAATTCAAAAAGCTAAAAGACAAAATTGAAAAAATACTATAAAAACTAATAATAAAATAGTTCCTTTCATTCCTCTTATATAAAATTCAAAAACTTACAAGGAATCAGTCATGTCACATGAAGGGATCTGATTAGATTGGAATATCCCAGAAACTAATGGCTCTGGCCAGCACACCGTAGACACAATAATGATGCCTAAAAAACAGAAGCTAAGCACCAACAAAATATCAAAAAAAAAAGTAGATAGGGACACCAATAAAAGCAAAACACGAGTTCAAATCTCCACAAAAAACTCTAAAAAATGACTCACTTGAAGCGTTAGTTCCTGGAGTATACTGCAAACAGGTAGGCAAAAACGGCACTCCGTACAGAAGAACGCCAATGCATGCGCTTTATGTGGAACCAGATCACGTGGTCTTTACCCAGCAATACAAAATAATATTTTACAAATAGAAAAAATATAAAAATATAAAAAAAAATTAGAATCATGAGGTGGTTGAATGGGATATATTACATAGGAAACCTTTCGATACAGGGATTTGGATGAAATATCGTGACCCGACCGGATAACCTGAAGTGAATCCACAGAAGAGGTAGGCCTACTGAGGAAACTGTGCTGACAGACATGGAATTAAAACTTCAGCATCTAAATTCTGTTTCAAGAAGTCTAGCTACAGCACAGATCACATTAACTGAATGTTATATGAGCTGTAGTGAGTCTTCTTTCTCTGTCCCGCTTCCTTAGTACTCCACGGCATCTCTGTCCCAACTTATTTATCCAACTCCACTGGAACCTCACAGATTATTCCTTTTCTACTGTTTTTATTAGTTTAACTTATTAAATTTGATACTGCCCTACTTCAATAGGGCTTTGGGGCAGCTTCCGTCAACTCGCAATTTCTCCAGTTTTCCCCAACTTTTCAAATCTTGACCCATAGCTCCGAGCTGCTAGAGTTACAAGGTTTTCACCATATAGTGCCCACGGCTCCAAGGCTCCCAGGCTAAGCTGCAGCTTTCCGTCCCCTGCGGGATGCCCTGACTCAGCTCCAAACAGGTCCTACTCCTCCACCGGCAGACTCCAAGACCTGGTAAAGATAAACAGGAGAACAGCAGCAAGCAAGGGAAAACAGTGGCACAAGACAGACTGGAAAGATATTTGAACTTCACAATGGTTAAGGCAACAGTGGTTTACCTTACATAAATGGGACAATAGCTTTTCAAAAATTCTGCTCTGTGTCTCAGCCGAGAACACCAGCGTGCAGCCGCTCCTCCTCCTCCTCCTCCTGTGACTATCTGCAGATCAGATCAGACATTTGTGCAGTCCCAATGAGAGGCAGTCAACAACCTTATACAGGGCACTAAGCTTTCTGTGGGATTTGGAAACCAGTGCTTGGATATGTAAAGAAAAGTCTAGAGAATTTTCCAAGGTGACACCAAGGTATTTGTAATGGGACACGGAGGACAGGGAGGTACCATCAGGGGTATTTACAGTCAGGAGCAGAAGCAAGACATTTTGTGGTGCTGAAGAGCATGGACACTGTTTTGAATTGACTGAGGGCACGGTAATTTGCAATGAACTAGCTGGAGATAGCACCGAAGTCCATTTGTAGGCAACAGAGATGTCAGATGGACAGATCTACGACATTGGTTTGACAAAAATTTTGTTGAACGACGTTACAGCGACTGCTTTATGTTGACCGCAATTTTCTCAGTGAACCCACCCCCATCCCCCCGCTCAGCAGTAAGGTTTAGTACTTGGAACACTGTTGGGAACCAGGGGATCACAGGTTTAAACCCTACTACAGCCAAATACTATGGGCCCCTGAGCAAGTTACTGAAAATGAGTTGTTGGATCTAAACGCAACTATCCTGGAAAAATACACTGTAAAAATGAATAAAAGCAGAACCCCACTGGAATCAAGCTGTCACATCTTAGTAGTAGCAGTAGTGATACTTTTGTTTCTTAGGCACCCCATTCTGCAGGCTCTGGGCACTTTAATAAATGACATAAATCCATAGCAGTACTGTAGATTAATAAATAAATGACCAAATTAAGCTGAACTTAACTGGGCTTTCCTAAGTAAAAAATTGTGAAAAGGAAAAAAATAAACACAATACTGTTGAGCAGTACCCTTCTTCACTTACCAAGTCTAACATTTTCTCTTATAAAATAAATACAATACTGTCCCAGTACTCTACCACTGAGCTATAGGTTTACATGGTTGATGTGGGGCTTCCAGACATTCATTCTTTCTCTGGTATTGCATATCCTGCAACTACTGTAGGAGCAGCCAAGAAGACCATTAGATGTTTGGTGCAAGATTAGTCACTGCTTAGCAACTGAATCACAAACTTTAGTCAAAACAAAGAAATAACGTACAACATGCAGGCAAACATTAAGGCATTCACCAATGCTGGTTTTTGTTGTGCATCAGTCTATATATGAATTCTGATTCAGTGCAGACCCCCCCCCCCCAAATACACAGCTGTAACTGAGTTTGGTAATTATGCCTCTGAATGCTTCTTGATCAAGTTGCACTCAACCCTGCACACAAGTCTTGGCTGGAACTTTTGAGGACTGACTGACTGCAGGTGTAGGTTCCCTTACACTGACATAAGTACCAAAATCAGCAACCGAAGCATTCAGAGCGAGTGTAACACTAAACTTTAGTAAATGCAGAAAAGAGTATGCATGACTACAAAAGGTGATATGAGCTAAGCTTGTTGGCACCTAAAAACACATGGTATTTAAAACCAAACCCCATTTACCTTCCTGGTGTTTCCCCTCCCAGTATCGCAACATATTCCAATATTTGTGTCTAGCTATGAGCCTTCTGTCTCAGAGTCCATCTACTACTACTGTTGTGTGGCATGCACAAAAGTCACAAGCCTACATTTACGACATCATAATCTGTTGCCACAGAAATTATGATGATGATGCCATGAACACAAGATTGTGACATGCAGCACCTGCATAATCAAGTAACGGAATTTGGAGGGTGGTGTCATCGTGGCACAGGTCAGGAAGCATAGGAAATCCAGGAGCAGTTGTAAAATTTGCAACAAGAGTTTTATTACTAATAACAGTAAAATAAAAAATAAAATAGTTCAGTATAACTATTTACGAAGGCAGTATAAGCAGAGAAAGTCCATCTGGGTTTCTTCTTAATTTCCAATCTCAGTCTCTGTGTTTCTCTTCCCAGAAATTGCAGCTGTTTTTATAAGTCTTTGCAACCCCCCACTCGTTAAGAAAACAGCATGCTTCTCAGACAGTGTTCTTGCAAGTTTCAACAAGTGCAGCAAAAAAAAATACAAACAAAAAAAAACAATGTGATCCAGAACTGATCTCTTGCTTACAGCTTCTCAGAAAGTTTGCAAACAGGTTAACCCCTTGAGTTCCAAACAGCTTTTTGCAATCATTTCAACAGTAAAACTATATACATTTCTAAACAAAGGGATCCCAGTATCAGTTACATTTCCACATAATGATTCACATATGTTTTTATACCAGCAGATATGCAAGGGGGAATAAAATACAGAACAGCAAGAGAAGGTAGAATGATAGCGAAAGGCAGAGAATTGCAAGACCATCAAGGTGATCAAGTCCTAGGTCTCACGAGAAAATTTTTTCGTGCAACCAGACAGATAAGAGACAGAAAAGGAGAGAATAGAACAGTTCCTTGCATTTAAACTCTTTCTCCATAACAACTGGGACGGGGCAGTATTCAATCCGGTCACAGGTGGGTTACGAGAGAAAAAAAATTCTTTAAAGTCAAATGCTTTTAATCCTTTGTGTTAAATGTGAAGGAAAATAAAGGAACAAATATATTAATAACAGGATTTGTATTCGAGTATTATGACTTTTAGTTAAAGTATGCTGTAGCAGAATAGCCCCTCTTTAAATAGAGTTTTTCATAGCCTGGGCCAAGTGAACTGAACCAGTTATGTCACAGATGGATTCCCTTGTGCTGGATTTTTGATGAGACTGCAGCTTACTGGTTTCTTCTACTTAGTACATTAGTCTAGTCTCGCCTGCTTTTGTGAGGATAAGAATTATATTAGCTTATTCACTTGGCTCGATCTTGAACCCCAGAGCTCAGACCAAGCTTGATACAATGAGCAGCAGTGTACCTAAAGTTTCATATTTTAGTTCTCCATCTTCTAGGCCTCTAAAAGAATACATTACATTTTGGCTGCTTTGCTTTCTCTACAATGGTTTTACTGCCTGGTGAAATTTTGGAAGCTCTCTGTCAACAACGTGAAAAGTCAAAACTTTTATTGTACATGCCAGAACTTGGGAGGGTGCCTGTTCAGCTGCAAAGGTGGATCTATGGACCAGGGATTCAGCAGTTAAGAAGGAATTAAGGTTCACATTGCACTTTTTATACACACTGCATCATCAAGTGCTTGATAAGCCATACACAGCTCTAGCAGACATTAGGCATGCTGAGGTTAAGTGAGACGCACGGAGTTTAAGTAGAGTAAGGAGACAAATGGGGTTCAGTCACATGAGTAAATGCAGGTGGAAGGATTCAAAGAAAATGCCAGGACACACTTGGAAATGAGCTACTGTTCAGTGTGCATTCCTGGACGTATTATACTGTAATTATAAAATAGGCCATGAAAACCATGTCATCTCATTAGTTGAAACCACTGTGGTTCTCAAAGGAAGTGGCAGTGAAGGTTCAAGAGAAAAAGAAAGCATTCAGGAAGTACAAGGAATCTCAGAAGGAGCAGGACAGAGAACTGTATCAGTTAAAGCAAATGGAGGCTGGGAAGGCAGTCAGAACAGCAAAGGCCCAAACCAAGGAAAAGACAGCCAACTCAGTTAAGAAGGGGATAAAACCTTTTATAGGTACATCAGGAGCAAAGGAAGACCAAGGGAGGGATAGTGAGGCTTAATAAAGGGAGGGAGGGTGGGCAGAGGAGACTGTGAAAAGGCAGAGATACTAAACAAATATTTTTGCTCAGTATTTACAAATGAAGAGAGGAGGTACATAAAACAAACAGTAGTAACACTCTGGATACAGAAGTTGATACCAGCCCATTTACAGAAGAAAGGGTTCTGAAAGAACTCTTAAAACTGAAGGTGGACAAAGAATGGGGCCTGATGGGATTCATCCCAGAATTTAAAGAGCTAAGGGTAGAACTAGTGACACCACTGACTACCCTTTTAACAAATCATGGGAGGATGGGTGGTACCCGAGGACTGGAGGAGGGCAAATGTGATTCCCTTCACAAAGTGGGAGCAAGGCAGAAGCAGGAAACTACAGACCTGTTAGTTTAACCTCAGTGATAGGAAAATGATGGAATCACTTCTGAAGGAAAGAACTGTCGAGTATCTAGAGGCCAGAGGGGCTGGGACCCTAGGCAGCATGGATTCTGGCGGGAAGGTCATGCCAGACAAATCTGATAGATTTCTTTGACTGGGTGACCAAAGTAGTAGATCAGGAGGGCTGTGGACATGGCCTACCTAGACTTTAGCAAGGCATTTGACACAGTCCCACACAAAAGATTAATATCAAGTTAGCCAGCCTGGGAGTGGGTCCCAAGATGACAGCCTGGGTAAAAATTGGCTGGAGAATAGGACACAGAGAGTAATAGTAAATGGGTCCACTCAGAAGAAAGGAGGGTTACTAGTGGGGTACCGCGAGGTTCAGTATTAGGACGGTCCTCTTCAATGTCTTTATAAGCGACATTGCGGAAGGACTGGAAGGAAAAAGTATGTCTCTTTGCAGATGACACTAAGATCTGCAACAGAGTTGATGCACAGGGTGGGGTGGAAAGGATGAGAAGGACTTGGCAAGGTTAGAGGAATGGTCAGATGTATGGCAGCTTAGATTCAATGCTAAGAAGTGCAAGGTAATGCACCTGGGAAACAAAAACCAGGGAAGAGTACACAATGGGGTGAGATACTAACAACAACAAAAATGGAAAGGGACCTGGGGTAGTCATATCAGATGACCTAAAGGTGGGCAAGCAATGTGAGAGGGCAGCAAGGAGGGCTGGGGGTTACTGGGATGCATAGGAGAGGCATCACCAGTAGAAAACAGGAAGTTATTATCTCTCTGTACAGACAGCTGGTGAGACCCCATCTGAGTACTGTGTGCAGTTCTGGAGACCCAATCTCATAAAGACATAGACAGGATGGAAGCTGTCAGAGGAGGGCAACTAAAATGGTGCAGGGTCTGCACGGGAAGACATATGAAGAGACTTAAGGAGCTTATATGTATAGCCCTCGAGGAAAGGAGGGGGCATGATAGAAACTTTCAAGTACCTCAAGGGAATCAACAAAGTCCAAGAGGGTAGCATCTTCAAAAAAAGAGGTGTGCAAGAACAAGAGGGCACAATTTGAAGATAGAGGCGGCTCAGAGTAATTTAAGGTATTTTTCACAGAGAGGGTTGTGGGGTGCATGGGCAAGCCTTCGAGGAAAGTTGTGGAGTCAAAATCAGTGGTGAATTCAAGCATGCATGGGACAGTCATAAGGCAATTCTGCGGGGTGGGGGTAAGAAGAAGTAGGCTGCTGGTTAACTAGGATCTGCAGCTTATCCAGTAGGTAGGGAAATGGGCAGACTGGGTGGGCCAAGCGGTCCTTATCTGCCATCAAATTCTATGTTTCTATGAAACACAGCACATGATCATTTATTATTTTCTGACAACTGCCACCTCTCCTGAATGACATATTTAAAACAATAAATAAAAGCCCATTCTATAAGTGGGATAACACTCTCCATTGTGTGCGGTAATGAGGCCATAATGGACTTCTTACGTGGTTGTGGCTGTTGTCTATACCTCATGCCTAATAACCACCTGAGGCATGCGTAATTCCCTAACAACCAAACAACGTGCCACGTGTTATCCTTTACCTAAATAAACTAACAAACCAGGGTCTTCAGGTTCACAAATAGGCTACACTGCCTGCCTAGTATGCTGTAAACTGTTCAAAGACAAGTTATAAAATGATCTGCACTTAAAATAATTTGGTGGGTGTCTTGTGTGTATTTACGCACTTGGACGAGTTGTATTAAGGTACGCGTTCTCCTGCAGACAGTGGGAAGCACATTTTGATACTACCACAGTAGAAACCTTAAGCAAGTCAGTAGGTGAGTAATCTTTTTTCAACAATCATACAGAGCAGACATTTTGTTTAATATCATCCTTTATTTAAAGCCAAAGGATTAATTTGCTATAAATCAGTAGGGAGACCAAGGAATCTAACTGCAGGTTGAGTCTCAAAGATACAAAGACTTAAAAAGAACTGAATAAAGCCCACAGGACACTGTACAAGCCCTTCTCTGATCAAACGTGTCAAAAATATAAAAGGGGACATGCAGCCCACATCAACACAGGATGCAACAGACGTTTATGCCTGTTGCCAGTGCAACCTGAGAAAGAATATAATTTGTTTCTGTCCCTTAAAGGACCTTCCAGTCTAACCAGATGTTTTCAACTTTTAGGTTGAAAATCAGAAAATAAAACAGTTTTTAAACTCAATGTAAGCTTAATATAAACACACTTTACAGGTGAAAATCCATGGAGTTTTGCTTTGACAACAGGAATATCATGTTAATGAAGTTTCAAAATGACTTTCAAGTTGCATGCTAATTTTACAATATTGTCTGAACTTATTCAAACATCCGCCTCTGTCTGATCTTCCACTCGTGTGATGAGGCAGTTCCACCTACTGGCACCATCTCAGACTGCAATAACTGAACAAAACGTACCTGTTTGGTATAAGGCTTTTAAGGCAGCTATGTCTGACAGGTCCTCAGCTCTTGCTTTACACAACCAACGCTGATAACTGGAACGGAAAATAAAAGGGAGCCAATTGACTACAGAAAGGGCAAAGTGCAGCACTAATAAAAATGAATGAAATCTAGTAAAGTTCTCAAATTCTAAGCAGGTATTTAGCTGCAAAACAGTGTTTTACTGTTTGCCAAAGCAATCACAATTGCACATACAAGTGTGTTCACTATGAGGCTCAAAGCTTTTTTGTTTTATTTTTAAAATCAACGATGACTATATCCTACAGAATTATTTTTTTTTTTCATATAGCTGTTTGCCCTCCACTGCCACACACTCCTTCCTGTCTTTGGGCCCTTGACCTGTTGGCTTCTAGATCCATCTGCCACCCCCACCGTCACACTGATAGGGATCTGCATTGAGCGGGGCCCAAAAGCACCAAGGGCCATCACATACAGCAATGGAGAGAGAGAGAGAGAGAGAGAGAGAGAGATGGAATTTTCTGTGTTTTTCTCCCAAACCCAGTACTGTGGTGGCATGGTGGGTACATGCGTGTGGAGGTGCTCATACACTCCTGGAACCACAGCCCCATCCACTCACCCAACATTGTGTCAGCCCCCAGGCCTCTGCTTCGACACCCAGCTTCCTCCTCTGGGTGTTAGCCGAGAAAGAGGAAACTCACCACCCTAGTCTGGGAGATGAGAGCTGCCTAGCAGCTACTCGCTCATCTCCCAGCCCTCTTCCCACCCACAGCACCCAGAGTTTGTTCACGCACTCCAGTCGCCAGCGTGGCAAAAGGTAGTTGCTGGAACAGCACCTCAGCCCTCAGTGCCATCAGGGTCCAAAATCAATGTTTTAAAGCATCAGATCATGCTACAGCAAAACTATTGTACAATATATTTTTATTCCATTTCAAATTGTCCTTTTTCGCCCAGCTTTTAAAATGCTCTTTGCCCCTTATTTGAACCTGCTTTAGAATTTGTTTAGATTAGAAATAAAAGAGAAGCTATGGGAAAGTTTCCAGACACTGTGCAAACTGGCAAACAAATATTTACATTGATTTCATTCTTTAGTTTTCTACGAATTAGTCTTTCATCTCTGGCCACTATAACTATAGTCCCAACATTTTGCTGCTTAGCAGCTTTTTCAAGGAAGGTGGTCCTGTAAACTCAGAAAAGATATGTATGTACATAACTATACAAGTATATACAAGTTTTTCTCTCAGTTTCATCATTGGAAATTCACTTTAATAAAAAATTAATTTGACGTAATATTTGCTCTCACAAGCTCATATAATCAAATCAGTAGTAGTATAATGTCAATGCAGTACATGCAGAACCAGAGCTTATTTCCATAAGAAATCACACTGGCTAATGTTTCCCAACTGTTTATTGTAGGCACCATAAGCAGCATGCTGCTCGGTATCCTACAGTCACCCACTTGTGTGGACTACCAGCTCAATGTGATGATGTCACCAAAGTTGCGTGTCAGATGCTGACACAATGACGTCACACACTGGCCCCTGTATATGCACAATCGTTTGGTCTGGCTTCAGATTACAAAAGCTGCCTAATCCGATAGGTTTCTATTGTAAATGGGAACAACCTCCCAGGTATAGAACTGAAAAGGCACTACATAGTCACACTACAACATTTTAATAGATAAACGCTAAGATAAACACATATATAAAAACAAACACAACTGAATAATATCTCTCGCATCCATTACACTGCACTGTTACAAAATGCTAGACTTTGCCATATTGGGAGACCATTCAATGGTCTGGTTACACTCACCTGGTAATCAAACGCGCCAAATCTGTCTATCAAATAGGTTTCACACTCCAACAGAAGGCGATTCGGACCCCCCTCCCCTTGTCTGGGAATGTTCCCCTTTCCTATACTATAAAATCCAAGTGAGGATGTCTGATGCCTTGCCTGATTAGAGTGTCTAGCTAAGCTAAGAATTTCCTCTTTCATTCTAATTGTGGACTTATGTTCAGATACTGTTTTCTTTCAATTCTCCATTTGTTTTAATGATGTAACTTTTGTCCCATGGACATTCTAGTAAATAGACCACAAAGGAAGTGTTGCCTAATCTTAACAGTCTCATTCTAAACTGATTATTCACCTCTTTTACTTTTGCTGTGTATTAGAACACTGAGCACCGCTTCACAGGGAAAATCTCCTGGTGGAACTGAGCCAAAGCTGAAACCTGTGTCTGCTTTCAGAATCTTTCAACCAGAATGGAATAATTTGTCTTTCAACGTATCACTCCATTTAGCAACCACTAATAGAGGGGATGCAAATACCACTCCACCCATTTGTGTTGCCGATAGGATATTCCAACTGGAAGTAATCACTTGTTTAACCTGTCTGAATACTGGAAAACACTTTGCTGAGAAGATAACCGTTAGGTACATCACTCTCATTTGCGTATTTCTGCTCAAGCAGTGAACTTCCATTAATATCATCAGTTCTCTCTACTGCTGCTTTTAAAATCCTATCCAGATATCCTCTTTGTTTGACCATGGAAAGCACTGCATTTTTTTCTTTCACATACTCATTTTGCTCAGAACAGTTCCTCTTGGCATGTAGGAATTGCCCTAAAAGGATGTTTTCTACTGTTTTCCTAGCATTAGAACTGTCAAATTTCTCAATCATTTTTTCAATCTATTGGTTTTGGATAGAGCCAACTTCACAGTTCCCCATCCGGTTTATAAATTTCCAAGTTTAGATTGGTATATATAACTTATATGCTATGGTGATCTTCATATTGGATTTGCGTGCACTTAAGCATTCATGAAACTTTAACAAGTCAGAAACTTCACCATTTCACAAGAAAAACAAGTGATCAATGTATCTCTTAAATACCAAGATATTCGAATAGTAGCGGTTCACAGCTGCATTTATAATGACCACGGACAAAAGCCAAGCATGTATAAACTGGCATAGGTTAGGGCCATTGTAGACCCCATCACTGTGCCTTTCCTTTGCTCATAGTAATCTTTCGTTCGTAATAAGTTCAGCCACTATATAGGTCATTAGTTAGAACACACCTGGAGTACTGCGTGCAGTACTGGCGTCCGTATCTGAAGAGGGACATTAAGTTACTGGAGGGGTTGCAGCGCAGAGCGACAAAGATGGTCAATGGGCTGGGGGACTTATCATACGAAAGGAGGTTGAAGGAGTTGAACATGTACTCACTGGAGAAGAGGAGAGATGGGGTGATATGATTGAAACCTTTAAATACATGAAAGGAATAAACAAGACAAGTACAGAGGGGCTGTTCAAAGTAAGGGAGGGGAGGGACACCAGGGGCCATGATATGAGACTGAAGCGAGGAAGGTTCAGGAGGGAGATGAGGAGACACTTTTTTACAGAGAGGGTGGTGGCTGGGTGGAATGCATTATCTGCTGAAGTGGTATGCAGTAGAACAGTGGACTGCTTCAAACGAGGATGGGACAGGACAAGGGGGAGGGTTAATGAAGGGAAAGGGTGGAAGAGAGGGGCAGCTGCAGAATAAGGGGTGCTAGCTGCACATTCGAGCAGACTTGATAGACCTCTAGGCCTTTATCTGCTGGCAAATTTCGTATGTTCATAAGTATTCTCATACTTGAAGTAATTTCTTTCAAGGACAATTCAAGAAAAATAATAAGAAAGTTAGTTGGTGGTTTCTCACCTCTAATACTGACTTTAACACCTGATGCCCCTCTCCATGAAGTCAGGCGTGCAGAGCAAGCTGACCAATCCCTACAAAATTAAGAGCACTGGCCACATGGATGGAAGGTGACTCACAGGGCTCAGAGAAAAGCGAGGCATACTGGGAGAATGGGCTCCTATATCATGAGTGGGTTGCAAATGGAGGACCAGAGGAAGGGGTACTCCAGCAGATAGGGTGGACGGACTGGGATTGTGGGAACTAGAAGACGCCTTAGGGCAAAATGGGTCCCAGATAGAGGACCGCCCTGTCTGGTTCCTGTACCCAAGGGCTCCACTGTGAGTGGGCAGATGACATGGTCGGCCTCAAGGTCCCATCCTACTCAGGCTGTGTTGTGTAACGCCAGGTCCATTAAAAACAAGACTGCAGCAATTGCTAATCTTGTTGGGTCATCAGACCTGGTGTGCATCACCAAGACCTGGCTGGATGAAAACTCTGGCCCAGTTCTTAAGTCAGCTATTCTGGCTGGATTCTTGGTGATGCACTGCCTGAGGGTGGACTGTAGGGGTGGGGGTGTAGCCATGTGTTTTAGAACAAAACTGAACCTTGCAGTTGTGCCAGTTGGAGAGACCCGGTCCTTCGAATGTATCATTGGCGCAGGTGTGGGGTGCAGGACTGTTTTTGTCTACTGTCCACCCAGGGCCAAGAAGCAATTCTTGCAGGAAGTCATGGACTTCATCGTCAACATGGTGTTAGAGCCCCCCAGATGGATGGTTCTGGGGGACTTCAATGCCTGGATCAATGATGAACTCTCGCAGTTTGTACAGGACTTCCTCCAACTGATGAATTAATTGGGCTTCAGACAGGTGATTACCTCCGACACCCATAATCACGGTTATTCTTTGGACCTCGTATTCCTACTGGGTATGGAGACTTCAGGCATGGTGGTGGAGCCAGTTCCAGGCTCTCCCCCCACAGGCCTGCTCAACGGAGATGGTCTGGTACCACCCTTTAAGGGGTTCGACTCTGGATGGCCTGGCAGCGGTACTGGATGTATCGGGTCTACCAAGTGCAAGTCGTGACCCAGATGCTCTGGTACAGGCCTATAATAGGGCTGTGGTGGAGGCTCTGGATTCACCCCCTCACCCTGCGCCCCTCTGTTCCCTTGGTTTGATGGACTCTGAGGAAACTGAGGCAAGTGAGCCAAAGGATGGCGCATTGCTGGCAGAAATGGGCCTTGAATGTAGACAGACAGACTTGGTGGTCCATTATAAGGGCGACCAATTGACTATTTCCCATAAGAAGGCAAAGTTCCTGTCCAGGGAAATTGCCTCTGCACAGAATCGACTGGCTCAGCTCTTTCGAACTGTGGACAGACTGTGCAATCCAGCCTGTCTGCAGACTCACAGAGCATTGTCACAAGAGAAATGTGACAAGTTTGCTCGATTCTTTGCAGATAAGGTTGCCGATATCAAGTCTGAGATCTGTGCAGCTTGTTCCAGTGGAGATGGCGGTGGTTGGTGGAAGGTTGCAGTTCCCGGGTTGGTCTGGGCAGACTTCGACCAGCCGGGATTGGGGATGTCGTGAGGGTTACCCAGAGTATACGGCCAACCTGCTGTAGTTTGGACCCAGGCTAAATTCGCTTCTTTGTTGGGGGCATTAAGGTCATTAGCCCGACCCTAGCAGAGACTGTCTGGTGTTCGTTAGAGTCAGGTGTGTTTCTGGACACCCAGAAGAAAGCAGTGGTGACACCTCTCCTTAAGAAACCCTCTCTCAAACCAGACTGTCTTGCTAACTACAGACCCGTCTCTAACCTTCCCTTCGTGGGTAAGGTTATTGAGAAGGTGGCCACGCTGCAGCTGGAAGAACATCTCACCATCCACAACATTTACGATCCTTTCCAGTCTGGACTAAAAAGAAGAGGCACAGCACCGAGACAGCCCTTGTTCGAGTTCTCATGATCTCCTGATAGCGAGAGATCAGTGGAACCATTCCCCATCTTGGTTCTTCTTGACCTCTCTGCAGCATTTGACACTGTGGACCATGGTATGTTGCCGGAGAGCCTGCGACTGATCTGTGGACAATCTGGTAAGGTCCTCAGATGGTTTCAATCTTTCCTCACTGGCAGGTTTCAGAGAGTTGCCTCGGGGATTTATGCCTCTGACAAGTTCTCCCATCATGTGGGGTGCCGCAGGGCTCTGTGCTTTCACCCATGCTGTTTGTGGTGTATATGCTGCCATTGGGAGACACTGTAAGGCAGTATGGGCCGAGTTTCCACTGCTATGCAGATGACACTCAGCTCTATATGTCCTTTGTACCCAAACATGTGGGACCGGTCTTGAGCTTTACCAACTGCCTCTCAGATTCATGACTGGATGAATGCTAACTGGTTGAGATTAAACCCAGACAAGACCGAGGTTTTGGTGGTGGACCCAGGTCATCGGGTAGAGGGGCCGTCGGCTGGACAGCCTCTGGGCTTTGGCTAGGAGGCTTCCCACTGATTACCTTTGAGTGGGTGCGAAATACTGCAGTTATGTAAGAACTTACCGTAAGGGTAGATCTTCGAGAGAGGTTCCTGCAGTAGGTCTTCACATATAGGACTGCGCCCCCTGACGTCAGGTCCGCATGGCAAACTTGTAGATAGCAATCATCAGCGGGGACCGCTCCCGATGTCGGGGCGACGTGATGTCAGCCCAACTATAAAAGGGGTGGTCCCGCACCCACTTTCCAGTTCTCTTCCGATGTAGACCTATAGATAGGTAAGGAGAAACCCAGAGTGAAGACTTCTCAGACCCTGCTTCCACTCTAGTCCCGAAGTGCTAGACAAGATGGAAAATAAGGATAAAACAGGGGGAAGGAGGGTGGAAAACTAGACCTACTGTAGGAACCTCTCTCGAAGATCTGCTGTTACGGGAAGTTCTTATGTAACTGCAATATCTTATTTTGAGAGGGTTCCTGCAGTAGGTCTTCACATATAGGACTGAATATCAAGCAGTCCCAAAGAAAAGCAAAAACATAGGTGCGTCCGGGAGAAGGAGAAGTCACCATGAGGAATCATGACAGAAGGCCTTGCAAGACTGCAAGACCAAAGCCAGTTCTGCACCTAGAGACAATGTCCAGACTGTAATGTTTAGTGAAGGTGTGAACAGACGACCATGTGGCCACAGCACAGATCTCTGCCGTACACACATTCCTAAAAAAAGGCAGTGGAGGTTGCCACGCTACGAGTGGAGTGACCTTTGACTGCCCTTGAAAGGGGCTTCCCATATTTCATATACAAAAAATGGATCCAGTTAGCAAGCCATCTAGAGATGGTCTGCTTGGAAATAGTCTTGCCCTGGCACTGAGGGGCAAAGGCTATGAACAATTGGCTAGATTGCCTAACCTCTTTAGTCCTGTTCATACAGTACCTCAGGATCTGGTGCACATCAAGGGTGTGCAGAAGGTATTCCCCCTTATCGGAATACTGTGGATAGTACACTGGTAATTCCATGCTCTAGTTCAAAGTGGTTTCAGAAACTACTTTGGGCAAAAAGGAAGGATTAGTCCACAGGACTACCCGGTCCTTATGAAAAATCAAATAAGGTTCTTTACAGACGAAGGTCTGCAATTCAGTAACCCTTCTGGTGGAAGTAACTGCAACTAAAAATAATGTCTTCCAGGAAAGGAAGCGTAAGTCGCAGGAAGAAGCTGGTTCAAACAGGGGTAAGGTCAGCTTTTCGAGCATTAAATTCAGATCTCAGGGAGGACAAGGATTCCAGATCGAAGGTTTCAAATGAAGGATGCCTTTCAAAAATGTTTTGGCAACCTCCAGCTGAGCCAAGATTTTGCCCTTCACCAGGAGGTGGTGGGCCAACACCGCAGAAAGGTGGACCTTAATGGAGGAATAGCTAAGGCCCGCCTCGGACAGGTGCGCGAGGTACTCTAGAACCTGGGAAGCTGGCATGAAAATGGATCCCAGCTCCTTGCTTGGGCCCATATCGTGAATCTCTTCCATTTCATAGCGTAAATAGATCTGGTGGAGGGTTTTCTGGCCTCGACTAGAATATGCGCAACCTGCGAAGATACCCCATAGCGAGAAATTGCTATGTCCACAGGTACCATGCATGAAGGTGGAGAGACTGAAGGCTCGGATGTACCAGGAAGCCCTGTTCCTGAGTCAGAAGGTCATGGGAAATGGGCAGAGGAACCAGGGGTTCCAGTGCCAATTGTTGCAGAAGAAGGTACCAAGTTTGGCATGGCCAAAGAGGGGCAATCAGGATTGCATGAGCCCCCTCCTGATGAAGTTTCACCAGAACCTTCTGAATGAGAGGAAAGGGAGGAAAGACGCACAGAAACTTCCCTGTCCATGAAAGAGACATTGCATCTCGCCAAACAGCACCATGCCCAGGAACAAGTGAGCAGAAGACTGGTAGTTTTGCGCTGCTCAGGGAGGTGAACAGATCGATCTCTGGCTGACCCCATCGAAGAAAGTTCTTCTACTACCTCTGACTTTAGCTTCCACTCGTGGGCCCTGGCCACTGATCGACAGACCGTCTTCCAGGACGTTGGTGATGCCCGGAACATGGGCTGCTGTCAAGTAAAGGCTGTGCTCAATCGCCTCGTACCACACCCTCATGGCTTCTCTGCAAAGAGGATATGAATGGGTTCCTCCCTGTTTGTGTAAGTACCAGACAGTGGACATGTCCATCTGGACTAACACAGATCCCGGAACCAGAAGCGACTGGAATGCCAGGAGCGCATAAAGAACTGTCCTGATCTCCAGAACATTGATGTAGAGCATCAGCTCCTGGTCGGACCAAGACCCTTGTGTCTTGCGAGTCCTCAGATGGGCTCCCCAGCCCAGATCTGAGGTGTCTGTAGTGAGAATTTGGATTGGAACTGCAGGATGGAAAGAAACTCCCTTCAATACGTTTGAGAGATCTTGTCACCAGCAAAGATCTCTCTGAAGGCTGTTGGAGATCATTACTTTTTGGTTCATGTCATCCGTCCTCTGATCCCATTGGACTTGAACAGACCACTGGGTGACCCTAATGTGAAGCCTGGCCATAGGAACTGTTGAAATGGCGGCCACCATCAGTCCCAATAGATGAAGCACTGAGGGTGCTGGGATCCATCGGGCCTGTGTTACGAGAGTGGCCTGAGAAGCTAAGGTCTCTGCCCGATCCAATAGCAGAAAATCCTTGCCCTGAACTGTGTCTAGTACAGCTCCAATGAACTGGAGCCTCTGGGATGGTACTAGCTGGAACATGGGAAAATTGACCGTTATGCCCAGGAAAGCAAACAAGCTCAGAGTGAAAGAGAGAGACTCTTTCAGGCTGGTAGGAGAGGGTGTTGCGAGGAGCCAGTTGTCCAGGTACAGAAAGACATAAATGCTCTGATGGCGTGAAAATGCTACCACCACCACTAGGCATTTGATGAATACTCTTCGGCCGATTAAAGGCCAAAAGGGAGTGCCCTGAATTGGAAATGCTTCTCCATGAAGACAAAACTGAGAAACTGTGGTGGGCCGGGAGGATGGGAATATGCAGGTAAGCATCCTGCATGTCCAGGGAGCACAGCCATGAATTGGGGTGGAGCAGGGGAAGGAGCCCCTGAAGGGTCAACATATGAAACGTCTTGTACTCAAAGACGTTTAGTGTGCTGAGGTCCAGGATGGGTCTCAGGTCACCAGTTTTCTTTGGAACCAGGAAGAAGTGGGAGTAAAATCCCCTTCCTATTTGGTTTGATGGGACGGGTTCTATGGCCCTCTTTAGAGGGAGTGCCTGGATCTCGAGAGACTATGAGGACCTGATCCCAAGGATAGAAGGACCGTTCCGGCAGTTGAGGGGCTGGAATTTTGCTGAATTCTATGGTGTGACCTCGCTGGATGAGCTAAAGTACCCAAGCTTCTGCAGTGACAAACCTCCAACCGTCCAGGTGGAGGCTGAGCCTCCCTCTGACTGGTTCCTCCTGTGTTACTAGAGGGAGCGGAAGGAGGGGAAAGGAGTCAGGATGTTGAGGGAAGGGGAGCTTTTGCCCCAGAGGCCTGTTTGGGAAATTTGGCCTGTGGGGTTGGAGCTCCAGATCCAGGTGCACGCTTCTTTGCTTGGCGCTTGGCCTGAGATTTGTTCCACCTTCTTTGTCGGTGAAAAGGCTGCTTTTACTGGCCCGTCTTGTATAAGGAGCGGACATCCTGCAAGGAGCGTCCGCTCTCCTGCAGCCCAGTAATAATATCTTTAGCATCACCGCCAAAGAGAATGGAACCCCTGAAAGGGGCATCCAGAAGAGAGGACTGCACATCCTGCACCAGTCCTGCTATACGAAGCCAGGAGAGGTGACGGAGGCAAATCCCTGTGTCTGCCGCTCTAGCCCCCGAGTTATAAGTCGCCCGAAGGGCATGACGACATGAGGGTTTCCCCATCCTAACTTTGTCCAACAACTTCTTTCCCAGGGTTTCATCCTGAACTTCTTGGAGGTCCCTTTCCAAATCCAAAAGTGAAGCTTTTTGAAAGGCGACCATGTGCGAGACGTAATTAAGGGAGCGTATCGCACAAGAGGAAGAAGAGTATATTTTACACCCAAATTGGTCGAGTTGACATGAGTCTTTATCAGGAGGTGAAGAGCTCAAATATTTGGGCTGGGCTGAACAGTTGTGAGCAGCCGTGATGACCATGGAGTCAGCCTTAGGATGGGAGTTAAGGTGAGATATCCCTTCGGGGGGTAATAGATGTGGTCAGCTTTGCATAAGACCGCTGGTATGGAGGACGGTTGTTGCCAGACTGTGGTCACAAGGTCCTCATGGGGCTCCAGCCATGGAGGAATGGGGATAGGGTCAGAGGTAGCCCGATCCAGGTGCTCTTCAAGGAGTTTTCTTTGCAGATCGACCTCTTTGGATGGCCAGCCGCCTGAATTGAACGCAATAAATCTCCAAAAGAGGGGTCCTCCGGAGGTGACTTTGGAGAGTCTTCCGGGGGGGACCTCTATGGGAGGTCTAGGCTCCTATGCATCCGTGTCGGTGTCAGAGGGCTCAAAGCCACTAGGCACGGAAGGGTCTGGTTCCGTGGTGCTAACAGTGATAGAGGTCGATGCTCTGGCCCGAGGAGGCAGTGGAGAGGTGACCCTGGGGGCGGCGCTTCCCGCACCAGCTGTCTTAACTCTGACAAAAGTTGCACTCCAGTCTCTTTCCACCAAAGAGTTATGGACTCGTGGTCTGGTACCGGAGGAGGAGCGGGAGGCTGGTAATTCGGGTACCCTGGGTACTGAGGATAGTGCCAGGATGGGTAATACAAAGAGTACCTGGGATAATCCGGCGTGGGGTGTCCTGGAATAGGATATCCCGGTGTCGGGTAGGATGATGTCCGATAACCCAGCGTCAGGAAACCCGACATCCGGTAGCCCAGCGTCAGGAGACCCGGCAACAGAGGCACCTGGCCTGGCGTCAGGTACTGAGTGACCAACGGAGAGCCACCTGCAGGCGGGAGAGAGGGTTCAGGGACTAGGAACCCAGTTGAAGGATCCGCAGGGTGTGGTGCTGTAGTGCAAGAAGGTGGCTTCAGATCCGGGAGCGTGCCCGAAGAGCAAATGGTGAAGGCTCCATAACAGGATCCCCGGTCGGCAGTGGAACCTTGCCCGGCAACGGCGGAAGTGGGGAACTTGATAGGCCCCTGATGGCAGGTCCGAGTGCGATCTTGCTAAAGCAAAAAGCAAAGAATCGGGTGGCGAGTCTCTGAGGTGAAGAACCCTGGGAGATGACAGGTCGAATTGTCCCTCACTCTGTCAGATGTCGAGGGCCAAACTGGAGCCCGACGGGAGAGTGGATGGATCCAGACGGGCGTCGGAGGAGCCGGCGTCCAAAACAGCAGATCCAGTTGGGCTAGAGATGGCTGGAAGGCTGCCACTAGTCTGACTGGCAGAGGCCGCGCGTCCCTCGCTGGAGGCGAGGGGTGACTAATCTGCAGGACAAGGCGATGAAATTACCACCTCTAAAGAGGCTACCCCCGGCTGCCCGCTCACCTCGGCAGGAGGGGGAGAAGGGGCCCGGCCCAAAGAGGTGGATGGGGTGCCCGAAAAAGTACTCACAGTTGCAGGCTTCTCATGTGGCGACGGACTCCAGTCCCGGCACTTCTCTTTACTTTTCTTCTTTTCCGGGGTCGGAAACGACGACCTTTCCCTGAGTTATTGGAGCTCCTTTTCCATAGCCACCAAGCATCGGGTCAGAAGATGTGTCTTGAGGAACTGCTTGCGCCTGGTTCTGGTCGCCTGGTTGAAGGCCTGGCAGATGGAACACTCCTGGATGTCATGCTTTGAACCTAGGCAAAGGAGGCAGCGGGAATGGTCATCCCCGTGCGGGATTTGAGCGCCACATTTAGAGCACTTTTTCTTCTGTCTAGAAGACATCAATTTGAAGAAAACAGAGAAATTTAGGTAAGAGGCGAAGTAAACTTCGACGAGAGGGGAAGGCCACCAGGGGCCATGATATGAGACTGGAGCGAGGAAGGTTCAGGAGGGAGATGAGGAGACACTTTTTTACAGAGAGGGTGGTGGCTGGGTGGAATGCGTTACCTGCAGAAGTGGTATGCAGTAGAACAGTGGACTGCTTCAAACGAGGATGGGACAGGACAAGGGGGAGGGTTAATGAAGGGGAAGGGTGGAAGGGAGGAGCAGCTGCAGAATAAGGGGTGCTAGCTGCACATTTGAGCAGACTTGATAGACCTCTAGGCCTTTATCTGCTGGCAAATTTCGTATGTTCGTATGTACAAGACAATGCAGACGTTGGATTGCTGTTCTGACATGAGCAGAATGTTACTGAGGCGACGGTGGGAAAGAACTGGAGAGCGGTCACGGGACCGCCCCTTTTATAGTCGGGCTGATGTCACGCCGCCTCAACGTCGGGGGCGGTCCCCGCTGATTACTATCTACAAGTTTGCCATGCGGACCTGACACCAGGGGGTGCAGTCCTATATGTGAAGACCTACTGCAGGAACTCTCTCGAAGTAAGATCTGGATGTTATTCTTGACAAGGGGCTGACCCTAAAATTCCACGTGTTGTCTGTTGTCAAGAATGCCTTTTACCATCTGAGGAATATTGCCTGGATTAAGCACCTTGTTCTGCCCAATGACCTTCCAACTTTGGTCCATGCCTTTGTGACCTCCCACCTTGACTACTTTAATTCGCTGTACCTAGGGCTACCGGGGGTTTATATCCACTGCTTGCAGCTGGTGCAGAATGCAGCAGCCAGGCTGCTGACTGGGCTTCCTCGAGTCTGTCTTGTCATGCCTGTGCTGTGCAGCCTGCACTGGCTGTCTATTCGGAGGCGAATCACCTTCAAGGTCGGCTCGCTGACCTACAAAGCCCTACATGGACAGGGGCCATGCTATCTGCAAGAACTTCTCCATCCCTACCACCCCTTCCAACCACCGCCCCCTCCGCTCTGCTGATGAGGGAAAGCTAGAGATTCCCAGGGTTTGTTTGAGGACCTCTGGGGCCCAAGAATTTGAGTTAGCGGCCCCCACCCTGTGGAATTCTCTACCTAGTCGGATGAGAGAATGCCTGATGGTGGAGAGCTTTAAAACTGTGTTGAAAGCATATTTGTTTAATCTCGCTTTTTTCCCCATCCCGTATAATCTTGTGATGCTGATATTTATTAATTTTATTTAATTTATGGGTTTTTAGCTGTGGCTTTATTTTGCTAGCACTATGGTCTTTTGTGAATAACGCTATTTTATAAATGAAGTTGGCTTGCATGCTTGCTAGTTCATAAGCAGTAAAGGAAGCATCTTCTGGCCTTAAGCCCATGATATACCCTTTTCTGGACACTTAGGAGTCAGATGTACAAAAAGGCAACAGACTAAAAATTTTTACTGGCCCAATCTCTTATTTTTTTTAGCCGGCCACCATCAGTCCTGCCCCCTCACCCAGCAACCTCACCCGCCTTTTCCAGGACTTACCTCTCCTCCCCGACACCCTGGCTTACACCCCTGGTCACAGCCATAGGCAGGGACCCTACCCATGATGGAGACTGGGTAGGAGCTAGAAAGGAGATCATCTTGGTTGGTGGTGGGGGGACTGGGCAAGAGGCAGAAATCCTCCTGCAGTGTCTGGTATGTTTTCAATTTTCTAACCCAGCCCCTTGTGGGACGCCAAGAAGAGCCTCTGACATGTCGTCCTCCATGGTTCTCTGGTCACCCAGGTGGCAGCACCACAGCGAAGTCCATCATCCCTCCCTCCCCAAGGTGGAGCATGTCCTCCGAAACACTCCACTCACCTCCCCCACAGTCCGAACCTGGGTCATCGGTGTTGCAAGCGGCAGCACTACCACTGCGCCAGTGGGCTTGATCAATGGGCCAGTATCTTTAAGAACATGGCAAACTACTGTCAGACTTTTCTACGGTGCCAGAGGGCGGGAAATGTTGGGGACAAGGCTAAGGCAGCTTTGATTTCCCCTGCCTATAACTGAACAGCCATTTCAGTGAGTTGCTGTGAACATTGTGGGGCAACTCAGCAACCCAAGTGGCACAGGCAAGAGGTATATTTTTGTGCCAGGAAGTACCCAGAGAGGCCATGGCCATGTCCTCTTTGGTGGTGGAAAAGTGGCTAATGAACTGCTGGAGATTCTTAGCCAGGTGGGATTTCCTCAGAAGATTCTGTCATACCAGGGCACCAATTTCATGTCTGTCCTAATGGATAGTCTTTGGGAGAAGTGTGGGGTGCATCAGCTCAGGGTCTACCCATACCACTCCCAGACTAATGGCCTGGTTGAGTGATTTAATGCATGGCTTAAATCTATGTTAAGGGCATTCACCAACCAGCATGTGAGAGAGTGGGACAATTACTTATCCCATCTCTTATTCACATATAATTTGGTCATAAGGTAAGAGGTACCCTTGATTTTGCCTTTGCCTTTGCCCCCTCCCTCTCCCCAATTTTCTCATTTCCCTGACCCCTCCCCATCTCCCTCAATTTTCTCTTGTTATCCTTCTCTCTCATTTTTACTTTTCTTCACCTCTCCCTCCCACCTTACTAAGTCACTCCTCCACCATAGGCTTCAGGGTCTCTGCCTTGTCACTTCTTACCCTGGTAACATGGGCTTTCCTGCTGCAAGGACCACCTGGGCAGACTAGGTTGGCCAAGTGATCCTTTTCTGTCCACAAATTCTGTGTTTCTGTTGCTACCCTGACCCCTGAAGCCAGAGAAAGGTTGGCCTTTGTCATGCCATTTGACCTATTTGAGTTTCGAGTAATATCATTCTGGATAAAGAATGTACCAGCCACCTTTCAATGACTCGTGGATCAAATTCTGTCTGGGGCAGAAGACTTTACCCTGGCGTACATGGATGACATCACCATCTACAGCAAGACATGGGAGGATCATGTTAGGCAAGTAACCAAGTTGCTCCGCCAACTGAAGGCTGCAGGGCTGACAGTCAAGGCAGAGAAGTGCCAAATAGGGACGGCAGAGGTATCACACTTTGGGTTAAGGGTAGGGAGTGGGAACATTTGGCCTAAGTCAGTAAATAGTGAGGTCATACAGGGATGGTCTATGCCTACCACAAAGAGAAAAGCATGGGCCTCCCTAGGGGTAGACAGTTACTATTGCAAGTGTGTGCCAACCTTCAGTAGTATGGCCAAAACCCTGTTTGATCTCACTAGGAACAGGATGCCTGAAAATGTTCAGTGGATGGATCACTGTGAGACCAGAAGGAGGGACTATATCGGGTACCTGTGCTCGCGAGCCCTGACGATTCTCTGAAGTTCATGGTATACGTGGCTGCATCCGCTCATGGGCTACGTGCAATTATGAGTCAGTTCATGCACACAGGGGAGGAACACTAAATCATGTACTTGAGCAGAAAGCTGCTGCCCTGACAGAAGACCTATGCCAGAACTGAGAAAGTGTTTTGATATCATATGGGCTCTGCAGAAGCTGCAATCATATCAATATGGGAGGCATTCACACTGATCAATGACCACAACCCCCTTACATGGCTCCACAGGACCAGCGGGCAAAAACCACAAATTGCTAATATTCATCCTGGTGCTGCAGTGCTATAACATGGACATCAGACTCTGCATTGGGTCACAGCATGGCAACACATACGGTTTGTCTGGCCAATAAACAGTGGCCCAGTAAAGAAAGTGAGGTTCTTGAAAAACAATTAATGAACAATTACAACAGAATGAGAACTAGGGGTGTAGCAGGTACAGCAAATCTGTTAACATAAAAAGAAAAATCATTTGTTTCATTTATTTATTAAATTCTCGGATTACAAATACCTTTGAGCAGAAACTGCTCGCTTACAAAGGTTCCATGTCAAAGGATGAGGGTCAACATACATACAGAGGTAGTAAAAGAATGCACAATAAACAACCAAAACAACTGAAAGAAAAAAAATAAAGATATTCAGTTATAACATACTTTGAGATAATATTCATACAACGAGCAGCTCGAGTAGGCAGCTGGCTGCAGCAACAATAAGACATAGGGGGCACAATAGGCAGTTAGTATTGCAGGCGTGCAACCGGGAGAGGAAGTAGGCAGGCTAATGGGCCACTGTCAGAAGGTGGTGGAAAATGTCTTGTACCAGTGGAGATACGAAGCAGGAAAGGAGTCACAAGAGAGGCCTGGTGCCAGAGGGAATGAGACTGGGAAAGGGTGGTCTGTGACACATGAGTGAGCAGGGAGGTGTTTAGAGAGATCTCTAGTCAGAGAAGCAGTCACACTGAGTGGTAGAGGTGAGATAAAGTTTAAGGGTTGCTAAACGATTTTTTTTTCCATTTTTTTCAGGGGCTGGAGATCTAACACCTATGCAGTGTATGTGTGTGTTCATTTCTATTATCATCAGTGCCTCTATTATTATCTGTGACTCTAATGTATTTCAGTCACACTAGGATACCTAGTGGAAACTGGAAAAAATAATAATAAAACCAGAGGGTAGTTGGTCCAGGAGGTTGGCAGGTGGTTAGGAGGGGCAAATCGGGTGCTCCATCACTCTCTGCTCTCCAACATAATACTTCCAAAAACCATATAAACACTACAAACAGGTATCTGCCTCTATCTCTGAAATCAAACAAAGAGGCAGAAGACACTGCAGAGCAGGACACTGCAGCACAGGAGCTAACACAACAAAACTCACCCAAATCAGGAACCAAAACAAAAAAAAGCAAAAAGGAAATCCTAAAAACTTCTGATCATAGGAGACTTAATGATTCGGGGAGTTGATACCCATCTCCAGCCAGGGGTAATGGTCAGATGTCTCCCAGGTACATCAGCATGGAGACACTGACCGCATTACTAAAATTGTTCACAAAGCAGGAGAAAACATTGATGTCCTAGTACACATAGGGACTATGATCTCGCCAGCCAGTCAGCTGTGGAGACCAAGGAACACCTGACTAGGCTGGGTGACAAACTATCATCTATTTCATCCAGCATCTCCTTCTCTGAGATCCTGCCAGTCTGGGAGAGGGGAGCAGAAGGATGGAAGGTCAGAGAAGGGAGACAGGGGAGCTAAACACGTGGCTCAAGGGCTGGTGCCAGGAAAAAGGACACAGATTTGTAGGGAACTGGCAACAGTTCTGGGAGCGAAAGTTCTTTAAATTCGATGGACTGCATCTGACTAAGGAGGGAGTCAGTGCACTGGGGCAGAAATTTGACGTCTTTGCAGAATATTTAAACTAGCAAATGGGGAGAGGGGTGCAGCACCCCATACGTCGAATGGGAAGAACACCCCTCCCCCCTTAGCTAGTGGTCAAACAGGGATTCAGCATGTTTGCAGTTCATTTGCATCACCAGGTAAGAAAAAGGTTCGTCTCCCATACGCCTTACAGGGTAATGCCAAACCTCACCCAACTAACACAACAAAATCTCCAATGGAAAATCATGTACACAAATGCTCACAGCCTGGAAATAAGATCCCAGACCTGCAGGCAATAATGTCAGAGGCTAAACTGGACATATTAGCAATTAGTGAGGCGTGGTTTACCAGTAACCACACTTAGGAGACTTCAGTACCTGGCTATGTATTGTTCAGAAGAGACCGAGGTGCAAAGGGGGGAGGTGGCCCTGTATGTCAATGAAAATATCAAGCTACAGAAATTCAGAATACACATAAGGAGCCAGAAGAACTGTGGGTCACCCTGGAAACAGGAAGTGGGACAGCCATAAGAACTAGGGTTGTCTACAGGCCCCCAGACCAGGGGGAGGACATAGACACATTACTGTTAGAAGATATACAAAACATGACAGCTAAAGGGGAGGTTCTGATAATGGGAGACTTCAACATGCCGGATACAGACTGGTCAATACCAGCAGTAACATCTGCCAGAACTAGACACATAGTGGATTCCCTGCAGGAGGAGGGCCTCAAACAACTGGTACAGCAACCCACAAGAGACAGGGCTATCCTAGATCTAGTACTGACTAACAAGGAAGGGATCACAGATCTCCAGGTAGAAGGTCACCTGGGGCCAGTGACCATCACATGGTATGGTTCAATTTGGCTACTACATCTAAATCATCCCATTCCAAGGCAAAAATATGGGACTTCAGAGGAGCCGACTTTGATAAGATGGCCAACAGAGTTAAGCTAGCCCTGGCAAAAAGAAACACAGGTGAGGGGTACAGGCAAAGTGGGCAAGCATAAGGATGCAATACTTGAAGCAACATCCCATTGTGTTAGAGAGAAAGGAAGTGCAAAGAAGAAGGAAACCACTTTGGTTCTCAAATACAGTAGCAGAAAGGTCAGAGCAAAAGGCTGGCCTTCAGGAAATATAAGGGAACACAGCGGGATGAAGATGAGGAGGCATACCAAACTGCCCTAAGGGAAGCAGGGAAGGCAGTAAGGCAGGTAAAGTCCCAAACTGAGAAACACTAGCACGAACAGTAAAGAAGGTGACAAGACTTTCTATAGATACATTAGTGAAAGGAGAAAGTCCAGAGGGGGTATTGCTAAGCTTAATGGAGAAAAAGGAGCATGTGAGGAGAGAACCCGTAAAGGCATCTATCCTAAATAGATACTTTTGCTCAGTATTTACTGAAGAGAAGGTAGGGCAGGGCCCACAGCCCAGCATCATGGACATGGGGAGGAGGTGAGCACTACTCCTTCACAAAAGAAGGGTCCTACAAGAGCTTGCTAAGCTCAGGGTGGATAAAGCAATGGGACCTGATGGCATACATCCCAGGGTACTTAAGGAGCTAAAGGTGGAACTAGCAGAGCCATTAGCAGAACTGTTTAGTGAGTCTCTGAGCACAGGAGAGGTCCCAGAAGACTGGAGAAGGGCTCATGTGATCCCGCTCCACAAGAGTGGTAGCAGGGAGGAGGTGGGGAACTACAGACCAGTCAGTCTTACCTCTGTAGTGGGCAAGATTATGGAGGCACTCCTTAAGGAAAGGATAGTGCAACACCTGGAATCCATAGGGCACAGGATCCAAGACAGCATGGGTTTACAAAAGGAAGGTCTGTCAAACTAATCTCATAGATTTCTTTGACTGGTAACCAAGTGGTGGACCAAGGGGAGCAGTTGATGTTGCCTACCTTGACTTCAGCAAAGCTTTTGACACTGTTCCACATAGAAGATTGATAAATAAGCCAGGTAGGCTCAGGGTGGGTCAGAGTTGGTCAACTGGGTGGCAAACTGGTTGACGGGCAGAAAACAGAGGTGATGGTAAATGGTATATAGTCAGAAGAGATGCAAGTCACAAGTGGGTACCTCAGGGATCAGTTCTGAGGGCCAGTCCTCTTCAACATCTTCATTAGCGACCTTGCAGATGGACTAGAGGGTAAAGCTTGTCTGTTTGCATATGACACCAAGATCTGCAACAGAGTAGATGATCCAGATGGGGTGGGCAGAATGAAAAGAAATCTGGATAAATTAGCAAAATGGTCAGAAGAGTGGCAACTGGGATTTAATGCAAAGAAGTGCAAAATCATGCACATAGGGAAGAGAAACCCTGAAGCCACCTACAGGCTAGGAGGGGAGTTGCTAGCAGTCACAAAGGAAGAAAGAGACTTGGGCATCATCATCACTGATGACCTGAAATCATCCAAGCAGACCTCTAAAGCAGTAGGTAAGGCTAGGGGGATGTTAGGGTGTATTAGTAGGGGTATCACAAGTCGTAAGAGGGAGGTAATAATCCCTCTTTACAAGACACTGGTTAGGCATCACCTGGAGTACTGCGTGCAGTATTGGAGGCCACACCTTCACAAGGACATTAACCAAATTGAGGCAGTCCAGAGAAGGGCAACCAAATGGTGCAGGGACTGCATCAGCAGACATATGAGGACAGATTAACAGAGCTCAATATGTATACCCTTGAGCAAAGGAGGAAAGAGGTGATATGATTGAGGCATTCAAACACCTTAAGGGCATTAACAAGGTGAAAGAGTCTAAGATGTTTAAATATAAGAAAAATAGCAGGACAAGAGGACACAGCATGAGATTAGAGGGGGACCGATTAAGGGGGAATGCGAGGAAATTCTTTTTCACAGAAAGGGTGGTGGATGCATGGAATGGCTTACCACAAGAAGTGGTGGCTATGAATACAGTGCAGGGCTTCAAACAGGCATGGGATAGGCATAAGGGAGCAATACAAATGACTATGAATAGATAGGCCACTGACAGAGCAAATGCCGATGGCACATTTATAAGGTAGGAAAAGAATGGGCAGACTGGATGGGCCTTGTGGTCCTTATCTGCCGTCAACTTCTATGTTTCTAATTCTGTGGTCCAAGTTGCATGGCATTTAGCTTTGAGCAGTCCTTTGTACTAGAGTACAAACACGGTGGGTGGGGAACAGCAACAGTTCCTGTCCTGTAAAGGCCCTATGTCTTGGGTAAACTTCAAAGGACTGGGTCCCTTTTTCATCTAAAAAGGTCATGTTTGGTCCATAAACACACAGCTGCTCCAGTGAGATGGCACCCTGTTGAGCAGTTGACCAGGATAATAAAAGGACCAAGCTCTAATCAACAAATCTAGTTTGGACCAATCAAGGGGAAAAAGGTGGTCCTTAGAGTTCAAAGGCAGGTCCAGCATGTGATGTCAGAGAGACTTGTCCAACGATGCAGGGATAGTGAGCTGGCCAGCTAAAAGTATCTCTTATTAAACAGTTGTAATGAGAGTTTATCTGTGTCTTGGATTTTGAACTTGTAACATCATGTGTTCGAGTTTGCCATAACTCACCAGTTCCCAGTTGGGGTTTAGCTACTTTAATTAGAAATTTAGTTAGCTTTGAGTTAGGTTTTCCTCTGTGATCACTAGCTTTCCAAATGTGTTTATTATCTATGTAGAAATACTACATTCTTCATACTCTTTAGTATGATCCTGTAAAGAACAGTCACGTACTTATCATAACAGTAGATTTTCGAGAGAATCTCTTTCATCAGGCCACACTTTTAGAACTTGTAGCCACCAGGCACTAGAACCACATGGAAACTTTTGCATCCAGTCAGCCAGGGGCCACCCATGGCAATGTCATATGTCAGCATATAAATAAACACGGGTGGCCTCTCCTCAGTTCTCCACCTCAGATCATGCTTGGAGGTTCTCTCTTCAAGAGAGACTCCCGCTCTCCACATACTAGGAGAGATAAGGATAGGAAATGTGGCAATGGAGACAGAAGCACAAGAATCCTTTGTTGCAGACTCCTAAGGAGAAAGGAGGGAGGGAGGGACAGCATGGCCTGATGAAAGAATCTCTCAAAAAGATCTATTGCTACGCTAAGCATGTAACTGTTCTATCTTCTTCGAGGATATCTCTTTCATCAGGCCACATCTTTTGTATGAGTCCCAAGCAGTACCAAAAACCAACAGTCTACGTGGACGAAGCCTGCAGGCTTACGCTAGTAGGTCTTGTAGCACAGCTAGGCCAAACCCAGCTGGTCTCCGAGAGGCAATGTCCTAACTGCAGTGTTTAGTTAAGGTGTGGACAGCACACCTTGTAGCAGTTGCATAGATCTCTGCAGCGGAAACATTCCAGAAACAAGCAACAGAGGTGGCCGTGCCTCTGGTGTAATGACCACGAACCACGCCAGGAAGTTCCATACTGTACTTCCTGTAACAAAACATAATACAGTTTGTCAGCCATTTGGACAAGCACAGTTTAGAAACTGGGGTGTCCTCTTTCCCAGGGGTGAATTAAACAAAAAAGCTGTGAAGATTTTCTGCAGTCCTTTGTATGGTGTGTACAGTACCTCAGCACTCTATGCACATCTAAAGCATAGAACAATGCTTCCCATGGATTGGCATCCTCTGGATAATACACTGGGAGGTGGATAGTTTGATTTAAAGTAAACTCCGACACCACCTTTGGGAGAAACTTAGGATTAATACCCAAATACACCTTCTGTCTTTGTGAAAAATCAAATACGGAGGCTCACACATTATAGCCTGCAGCTCTGAAATCCTTCGAGCAGAAGTGAGTGCAACTAAAAATAATGCTTTCCATGAAAGAAAGCATAAGCCACAAGTCATGGCTGGCTCAAAAGGAGCCAAAGTCAACTTCTCCAAAACAAATTCAAGTCCCAAGCCAGGACCAGGTCACACATAGGAGGCTTTATGTGTAAAATGCCTCCCAAGAACATACAGGCTACTTCCAGTTGAGCAACAGTACGGCAATCTACAGGCACATGGAAAGCTGATGTGGCAGCCAGGTGCACTTTGATTGAGGAATACTGCACGGCTGAATTTGACAAGGACAGCAAGTACTTACCCGACTGATTGGACAGGTAAACAGATCCAGGTGGTGAGAAGCACCCATAAAGCAAACACCTTCCAATTGACAGAGTAAGGATGCCTGGTGAATGGTGTTCTAGCAGCCACCAGAACATCCCCTGCCATTTGTGAAACTCCAAAGCCAGCTATGGCTATGTCTTCAGGAGCCACACATGCAGATGTAAAGAGTTCAAGTCTGGATGGACCAGGGTTTCTTATTCCTGTGACAGTAGACTCTAGCACAGGGGCAGAGGTACTGGGGGTTACACTGCTAGCTGTTGCAGCAGTGGGAACCAGATCTGCTGAGGCCATAGGGGAGCAAGGGGTACTAGAGTTCCCCCTTCATTTTCAACTATTCTGTGAATGAGTGGGAAGGAAGGGAAGGCATACAGGAATCTCCCTTTATAACAGAGGGACAACACAACTCGCCAGCAAACTCCAGGCCCTGGAGTGAAGGAGCAGCAATGTGGCAGTTTTGCATTGTGTGGGGACACAAAAAGGGCCAACTCTGGATGATCCCACCTTCTGAAAGGGTCATCAGCCACCAAGGTAAGCAGTTTGCACTTATGCATCCTGGACTGTGACCTGCTCAGCTTGTCTGCAAAGACATTTTGGATGCCTGGAACATGTAATGCTGATAGTACTAGTCTGTGTTACAGAAGAGCCCAATATCAAACTCTCACTGTTTCCCTGCTCAACAGAGAGGAAGGAGTCCTCCCTCCCCCTATTTGTTGATGTAATGCATCACACTGAAACTGTCCATCGGTACTAGCAGAGGACTTGGAGACAAGTGGTCTTGGAAGTCCTGCAGTCCATATAGGATTGCTCTCATTTCCAGAACACTGATGTAGCAAAACATGCTCCATCAGAGTCCAGGTGCCATGCGTCTGATGAGGGCCCAAGTACACTCCCCATCTTAACCCCGAAGCATCCATGGTGAGGATCTAAAGAGGGAAGGGGATAAGGAATGGAACCCCCTTTAGCAGACTGCTGCATTCCATCCACCACTTGAGCACTTTGGGCAAGGCAGACATGACTAGAACCATCTGTTCAAGACTGTCAGTTAGCTGACCCCACTGGACTCTTAGGGTCCACTGGGAATCCACATGTGCTGTCCGACCAGTGGCACTGTAACATTAGCTGTAGCCATGAGTGCCAGAAGGCATGAAAACATTTTTGCTGAGACATAACGGCTGGCGTGCACTAACTGTGCTTGGGCAATCAATTGGTCAGCCCTGCCCATAGGCAGAAAAGACAAGCTATGGGCCATATCCAGTACTGCCCTCTATGTACTGCAGTCACTGGCAGGATGTCATTACTGATTTTGGTATATTGACTGTCACCCCCAGAGCAACGAACAGCTGTCTGGTTCGAGCTAAGGTCTGCAGCAGCTGGTCCATGGATTGGGCTTTTAATAGCCAATTGTCCAGGTAAGTGAAAGCAAACAGGCCCCCCCATCCCCCGAGAAGGGATGCTGCAACCACTGCCAAGCATTTGGTGAAGACCCATAACACAGAAGATGAGCCAAAGGGCAACACTGAATTGGTAGTGCTCCCCCTGAAACAGGAATCTCAGGTATTTCTTGTGAGGTTTCTGGATTTTAATATGGAGGTATGCCTCCTTCATATCCAAGGAGCATGTCTAGTCCCCTGTTTGCAGTAACGGAAGAAGACCCTGCAGTGTGACCATCCTGAGCTTCTTGTATTCTGTGAAGAAGTTCAGATCTCTTAGATCCAGAATAGGCCACAAGTCCCCTGTCCACTTTTGGACAAGGATGCATCTGGAATAAAAAGCTGTGTTCCTCTGTTCTAGAGGTACCAGTTCTTGGCTCGGTTTTGGAGCATAGTCTTTACTTCCTCCAGCAACAGGGACATGTGCCCTGAGGGATATGTTATGACAACTGGGGGATGATCCGGCAGATCATCCAGAAGTTACAGAGCATGCCCCTGCTCTATGATCTCCAGAACCCATGCATCTGTAGTCACCTCTCGCCATTGGTCTAAGTGGAGGGAGAGGTGACTCCCAACAACCACCCCTGGAGGTAAAGGTGGTTGGGGAGTGTATAATGAGACAGGCTAAGCTGGTGGAGGTGGATCCACTGGCTTCACCACCTTTGGGCACTTTTGAATGAGCACCTGGGATAGTGACAGGGACTTGCAAAGCCCCTGCTCCTTTGCCACTGCCCCGCCATCTGTAGGCTGGGTGCTGCCCCCAACACCAGCTGGGCAAAAAGTACCCTTGCTCCTACCCCTGGGCTGAGTATAGTACAGGGAGTGTATTGATTTCAAAGTCCTGCCAGAAGACTGAAGATCTTTTAAAACTTCTATCTCATGACCAAACAACTTCTGCCCTCTGAATGGGGCATTAAGAATTGTTTGTTGCACATCAGTGGCAAAGCCTGCTGCTCTGAGACAAGAATAGTGCCCGAGACAGATGCCAGAGCCCACAGCCCTATCAGAAACTTCATAGGCTGTATGGAGCAAATGCTTGTCCACATCAGCACCAGCAGTTTAGGCGAGCTCTCAGGCAATGCTTGTACTGCAGCCTTAGTCTTCCTCCAGAGGGTGTTCTGATATTTCATCATGTGGGCCTGGTAGTTAGCAATATGATAGCCCAGTGAGGCAGAGGCATATGTACGCCTGCCTAACACATCCGACCTCCTAGATTCTATGTCAGGAGGAAAGGAGGTCAGGTGCTTAGGTGCCCTGGATCTGTCATGGGCAGCAGTGATAACCATTGAATCAGTCCCAGGCTGTGTAGCATAAAAAGGCTTCCAAGAGGGTGCAGAATACATTTTATCTGCCTTTCTGGGTACAGCTGGTATATTGTTTGATCTATACCAAGCTGTATAAGTGGCATCCTCCAAGGCTGGAAGCAAAGGAGGGACCACAACAGAGGGAGCTTCTGGTAGATCTAGAAACTCCAGCAGGTTCTTTTCAGTAGAATCTTGCTCTTCCAAAGCAAAGCACATGGCAGCTTGCATTTGCTGCATCACGGCAAAAAATGAGGGATCCTCTGGAGGTGACCTCATTGTGTTCTCAACAGAGTTATCACTATAGGTGGAGACTGCAGAGCTGGTGCCATGTTCCTACTGGCTCTTAGCATAGTCTTCCTTTTCATCCTGCATCATCAGATCAGGGTTGTATTCATATTTTTTGTCAACTGGGACCATGGGAATTAGGGATCACGCTGGCGACATTGGTGGTGGCATAGGAGGATTCTGTGGGAAGGGAGTACTTTGCAGTGTCAAGGAGTTAGGCATTGAGGGCTACACCAACAGGATCCCTGGAACAGGATGTCCAGACAGTAGATGCCTTATGTCCGAGAAGGGGAGAAGGACTACCTGAGCATCAGGGTCACTTTGGTTAGCAGGCACGACTGGAGGAGTCGACAGTGGAGGTTGGGTCCCCATTGTCGATGGCAATGTACCAGCCGTAACAGGCCCAGTAGTGCCTACGCCAAGCCCCGACTTTGGTGTTTGGTCAACGGTTGAAGGGTGGTTGGCATTACTGCAAAGCGGATGACACTGAAGCAGAGCTTGTACCTACAGAGTACAGGGTGACCTGGAGCGACCCGAGGAAGGCTTATCCTTGTCCTGGTGCTTGTGACTCCCTGAAGATTCCTCCCCAGGTTTTGACGACCATGATTCGATCAACAGATTTTTCTTGGAGCTATTTCTCCATCTTGCTACGGTCTTTTGGAGTGCAATTTTCTCCAGATTCACCATTTTGCAACACCTGGTTGTGGAACTGAAACCCCAGCAAATGTTGCAGGCTTTCACGTTGTGGTCTAGGCCTATGTTGCAGACATTTACTTTGTGGGAGTTGCCGGTGAAGATTGTCTCTCCACACTTGCAGTAATGGAACAGTTTTGATGGTTCTTTTAGAAACATAGAAACAGACTGACAACAGATATGGACCGCTTGGCCCACCCAGTCTGCCCATTTCCCTACCTATTGGATAAGCTGCAGATCCTAGTTAACCAACAGCTTACTTCCTCCTACCCCCCCACTAGAATTGCCTTATGTCTGTCCCATGCATTCTTGAATTCCACCACTGTTTTTGACCCCACTACCTCCTCAGGAAGGCCGTTCCATGTATCCACCACCCTTTCCATGAAAAAAATACTTCCTCACATTGCCCTTGAGTCGTCCCTCCTCTAGCTTCAAATTGTGCCCCCTTGCTCTTGCACATCTCTTTTTCTGAAAGATGCTACCCTCTTGGACTTTTTCGATTCCCTTGAGGGACAGGCAGGTCATCGAAAATCACTACAAAAGTGATTACTTAGCTAGGAAAAGAAAGAAAACAGCAACTATGAGCAGCAACATTTCTGATGGTGGTCTGATGAGTCTGATCGCCAGCAGGAAAAGAACTGAGGAGAAGAGGGAAGAAATAGGCTGTTGGTTAACTAGGATCTGCGGCCTATCCTGTAGGTAGGGAAATGGGCAGACTAGATGGGCCTAGCGGTCCTTATCTGCTGTCAAAGTCTATGTTTCTATGAGGGGCCACCCACATTTATGTATATGTTGATGCCTGATATCACCATGAGCGACCTGGCTGACTGTCTGCAAAAAGTGTCTGTGTGGTCCTACTGCCTGGCAGCTGTAAGTTCCAAAGGTGTGGCTTGATGAAAGATATCCTCGAAGAGGATCATATGTAAATATTGTTGAGTATTAAAATGTCATTTTTATATACTTCGTGCCTTCTGTGACCAAGTCATTTCTGGTGTAGATTACTAAGGGTAAACTGGCAAGACTGTGAACTGCTTCCAAAGAGACAAACTACATAACTACCGTATCTAAAGCAAACTGTCCTCAGCTGTAACAGAAGTGGTGGGTCATTTGCCTTTGGAAAAGAACACTGTGCTATGTATGCAGTGGGCCTAGTGGGATTCAGACCTAGAGTTCCCCCCAGTGAGAATGCAGCTGGGCGGTGGCAGCATACCAAGGTAACCATTCAGGAATCTGAAGGGTTGTGGTGTGCTGTTTTCCACACACCCCCCCCATCCTGTATTGTATTTCTTGGTTATTGGCCCTATCTGCAAACATTATATTTCTTTGCACTAAATTCAAGCTGCCACACTTTAGCCCACCCCTCCAGTTTCTCCAGATCTCTCTTCATGGCCCTGGCACCAGGGATGGATGAAGTGACTGAAAGTCACTTCAGGAGTTACTTTCTCTTCCCTTAGGCCACACCTTGGGAATATCAGACATCAGGCACCAGGACCACACAGAAACTTTGCTAACTGGGACTGTCCACGTCGATGTCACATGTCAGCATGTATGCAACTGTGTGTGTGTGTGTGGGGGGGGACTACCTCTCCTTAGTTCTCTGCAGGACATTAGATTTGGAGGGCCACTATAACTGAGAAACCAGGATAGCACATCCAGGGAAAGTGCTGGAGGAACCATCATGTCGAATACCACAATAAGAAGTGTGTTATGTCACCCTAGAGGGAAGGAAGGAGGGAGGGTCAACACGTCTTAAGGGAAGAGAGTCTCTTGAAGATCTACTGTACAGTAAGTATGTAACTCTTCTATTTTCTTCGAGGATATCTCTTCCATTAGGCCACATCTTCGGAACGAGTTTCAAGCAGTACTGAAAGGAAGATGGGACGCTGGCAGCGTCTGGATCATGAAAGGAGGCCTTGCAATACAGTAAGACCAAAACCAGCGCATCTGCGAGATACTATGTCCAGACTATAATGTTTAGTGAAGGTGTGGACAAGGCTCCAGGTGGCTGCAGTACAAATGTTGGCAGCAGATACATTTTTGACAAAAGCAACAAAAGTGGACGCACCTCTTGTGGAGTGGCAACAAACACCACCAGGAAGTTCCTCATCATACTTCCTGTAACAGAGCGAATTACAAAATGCCAATCATTTGGAGAGGCCCTGTTTGGACACAGGAGCGCCCTCTTTCCCAGGGGCAAATGAACAAAAGCCGAGAAGACTTTCTGCAATCTCCAGTACAATTTATATAATATCTCAGAATTCTGTATACATCTAATTTATTGGGCAATGCTTCACCCTTGATTGGCATGCTCACGATAATAAACAGGAAGGTAGATGGATTGATTTAATGCAAATTCAGACACCACCTTTGGTAACTTAGGATTAGTACACAAAGAAACTGTCTTTGTGGAAAACTAAGAGAGGAGGCTTGTGCACAAGAGCCTGTAGCTCAGAAATCCTTCGAGCAGAAGCGATTACAACCAAAAATGACACTTTCCACAACAGAAATCGTAAGCTGCAACTCGTGGCTGGCTCAAAAGTGGCCAAAGTAAGTTTCTCCAAAACAAAGTTCAAGTCCCAAGGCAGGCTGGATTTATTTATTTAAAAGTTTCACCAGGAAAGCATACTGAGCAAGCTCCTGCTCATTTCCAGACAGATGCATCCAGTAGGGAAATGTGGTCATGGGAAGGTACATTTGTTTACAATAAGTACAAAAGTGGAGATGTTTACATAATAAGTACAAAAGTAGAAATGCACAGATAGTTGTACAATACAGAGAACAGGTATACAGAAGTAGCAAATGCACAGTAATTTTAATACAGTAGAATAAGTACAGTAAGATGCACAGGTAACAGCTGAGGCAACAGCCGGGGTTGGGCAGCCAAGCCTACCCTCATATCAAGTGCCATGACATAACTTAGTTAATAGTACGATTAGGAGCAGGAACAGGCAGAGTGGAAGTGGGCTTTGAGAAGGGTGTTGAGGAAGCAAGGAGAAGGGGCTTGGTAGATGGTAGGGGGGAATTTATTCCACAGTTTAGGCAAGTGGTAAGAGAAGGCAGCCTAGCCTGCAGAGGTGGACATGTGTGGGACGGACAATGCATGGGGGTCATATTGTCTGAGGGAGTGGAGCGGAGGGGGAAGAGTGTGGAAGAGAGATAAGAGGGCAGGGACTGTGACCAGAATCTTGCTGTAAGACTAGTGGAATGGGCCAACCTTCTATCCTGAAGGGATGGGAGGGATAGGGCTTGGTAGAGGGCACAATGGTGGTTACTGTGAGAGCAGTCAAGGGCAAAATGACAGAAGGAGTGGAAGAGGGTATCCAGTCTGGTTAGGGAAGTTTTGGGAGCGGCACTGTAGACTACATCCTCGTAGTCAAAAATGAGGAGAATCATTTTCTGTACTATTGCATGGCGAGCTGGCAGTGGGATGTACCCATGGTTGCGATACAGGGCACCCAGTTTGGGGTGCAGTTTCTTGTGGATGGCTTCAATATGTATAGAAAAGTTGAGGTGCTGGTTGAGCCAGATGCAGAGGTATCTAAAGGAGGTGCAGCCCTCCAGTTTTGTCCCATCCAGGGTGTGAAAAGTGGAAAGGGAGGGGAGCCAAGAGAGTCTCTGCCTGGTGCCAAAGGTCATGGAAACTGTTTTCTTGGCATTCAGGAAGAGCTGATTTGCACGAAACCAGTGCTGGACATTCCCAAAGCCACAATGTAGTCTGGTTGCAACATCAGAAGTAGAGGGGCCTGATGTATACAGGATGGTGTCATCTGCATACATGTGGATGTGTGTGGGCAGGCAGTGGGCAGGTTGCTGAGGAAGACAGAACAGCAGAGGGCCGAGGACAGAGCATTGTGGTACACCAGTGGGGATGGGCGGGGGGAGGAGGAGAGAGAGTCTCCAATCCTGAAAGATTGAGTCCTACCTACAAAGTAGGAGTGGAACTAGCTGGTGGTCTCGCTAGACAGCCCTGCAAGTGATAGCTTGGATAGGAGGAGTGGGTGGGAGACAGTGTCGAAAGCCTTTGCAAGGTCGACGAATATGGCAGAGGTGACAAGGCCCTGGTCCATGCCTGTAAGAATGGAGTCAGTGAGCCTCATTAGGGAGGTTGTGGTTGAGTGGGACTTCCTAAACCCAATAAGGAGTGAAGAAGGAGGTGGAGTCAAGGAGAGAGGCGAGCACGAGGTGTTCATGAAGTTTTGCAAGAACGGGGAGTAGAGATATAGGTCCATAATTTCCAGTGGAGGAGGGGTCGCCACCTTTCAGGGGATAATAGTGGCATGTTTCCATTCTGTCGGGATATTAGGAAGAGGTTGAGGAGCAAGGCAAGGGGGCAGCTCTGGCAGGGGCTGCCAAGATAAGTATTTTGGAGTCCAGCCTGGAGGGGTATTTACCCTTGAAGGGGTTTAAGCGCGAGGAGGAATTAAAGACCTCTACCGGGAGTGTCTTGTGAAGGAGAGGTATGAGGCCTAGCTAGGTTAGGAAGAGGAGCTGTGGGCTTGCCCATGGGAGGCTGGGGATAGAGTGGACCGGAGTGTGGAAGTACATGAGGTAAAGAATGAATTAAACTCAGTTGCCACAGCAAGCAGGTCGGTTAAGGTGTTACTACCAGCTTTAATGACAGGGGTAAGGGGGCTGGTATGGGGGGTGAAAGAGGGATTTCACCACCTTCTAGAATGTGGAGGGGTGACTTATGTCTGTAAGGCAGGTGGATTTAAAATAATCTGCCTTAGCCCACTGGATTGCTCTAGTACAGGCATTACGAAGAGTGCAATAATTCTGGTACGCCGTGGTTGAGCCGGTGGCTGTTGAACAGGAGGATGGAGATGCAGAATACCTCTGAGGAACGTATGGGCGACCTCAATTTGTGCAACCATACGTCCATCAATAGGGGCATGGAAAGCTAATGTAGTTGCTAAAGCACCTTGTTGGAAGAATATTACAGACTAGAATCTGACAATGAAAGCAAATATTCTAATACCTCCTATACCAGACAGGTGAAGGAGTCCAGATGGTTGGATGAGGCCCCTAAAGTGAATCGCTTCCATTTTAGTGAATATGAATGCCTAGTGGAAGGCTTTACGGCTGCTAGTAGCACATCAGCAACTTTAGGTGAAATCCCAAAATGTTTGATGGCTATGTCTTCAGGAGCCATGCATGAAGGATGTAGGGACTTGAAGTCCGGAAGAAATAGGGAGCCCTTGTTCTGTGACACCAGGTTTTAAGACAGCAGTGAGGGTTCCGGAGGTCCTATTGCAAGTTGTTGCAGACATGCAAACCAGGTCTGACATGACCACAGAGGAACAATGAGGATGAGGGAGGCACCCTCCGTCTTCGATTTAAGTAGCATCCCATGGATTAGTGGGACTGGAGGGAAAGCATACAAAAACTTCCGTTTCCAAGAGAGGGACAATGCATCCCCCCAGAACCAAGCCCTGGAGTGAGAGAGCAGAAATGTGGCAGTTTTACACTGTGCGGGGACACAAAAAGGTCAACTCTGGATGATCCCACCATGTGAAGAGGTCGACCATGGAAGTCAGCAGTTCCCATCTGTGCTTCTTTGATGGTGACTTATTTAGCTTGTCTACGAAGATGTTTTGGACACCTGGGAGATAAAATACATGGCTGACCATTCAAGGCTGTGATCTAGCACCCAGCACCTCACCCTCACTGCCTCCCTGCATAGGGCATAAGAATGAGTGCCTCCTTGTTTATGCAGTGAACCACATTGATGCAATCCATCTGGATAGGCTGAAGTCCCTGAGTCAGAGATGACTGAAATGCTTGTAGAATGTACAGGATGGCACGCATTTCCAGGAGGCTGATATGTAGACGCTTGACTCCAGGAGCCCTGTGTTTGAGAGGGCCCCAGGTGTGCACCTCAACCTCAACCTGATGCATCAGTCATAAGGATTTGTATTGGAGTGGAAGTCAGGAATGGAACACCTTTCAATAAATTGTTGCAGTCCATCAACCATTTTAGGGTTTTGTATAATGGAGACGTGATGTGCTCCTGTTGTCCAGAACATCCGTCAATTGTGTTCATTGAACCCTAAAGTCCACTGTGGAATTTGCATATGTATGCACACCAGAGGTATAGTTACAATGTCCACTGCCATGAGGCCCAAGAATTCATAGAAGAGACCTGGCTTGGACTTGCTGACTGTTGTAAATAAGTTGTGATTGACCAATGAGGTGGTCTATCCTGTAGAGTGGCAGAAAGGCCTTTTCTGGGCCATGTCTAGGACTGTATCTTTGTATTGCACGCATTGGCATGGTGTCAAAACTGACTTTGGAACATTCTACATACCCCCAATTCATTGAACAGTTGTCTTGTTCAAGAGATGGTGTGTAAAAGTCTGTCCCTGAAACTGGCCTTTAAAAGCCAGTTGTCCAGATATGGCAAGACATACAGGCATTCCCTGTGAAGGGCTGTTGCCACTACTGCTAAGCATTTGGAAAAGACCGGTGGTGCACAGCATAAGCCAAAGAGCAATACTTTAAACTGATAATGCTCCCCCTGCAGCATTAATCGGAGATATTGTCTGTGAACTTTCCTGATAAGATAGGTATCTTTCCTATCCAGGGAGCTTAACCAGTCCTCTTGTTGTAAAAGGGGAATGAGAGCCAGGAGAGAGACCATTTGAAACTCCTTGTACACTATGTAGAAATTGAGGCCCCTCAGATCTAGCACAGACCTCAGGCCTCCTGTCCGTTTGGGAACCAGAACGTACCTGGAGTAAAACCCCTTCTACATTTGATGAACAGGAACAGGTTCTATTTGTTGCATGAGAGACTGAAAGGTTGGGTCTTCAGGTGGAGACCTGGGTGTGTACACTATAGTCCTCACTTCATCAAGACAGGGTACAGCTAGAATGTGGATTATATGCCTCTTCCCCATATTCCTGTTCCTCTCCATAATTCCCCTCTGTTATGAGGTCTGGATTATATTCCACATCGTCTTCATCAGATCTGTCGACGGCAAGAGACGAGGACCATGCCAGCAATGCCAGTGGCAGCTGGGAAGCTGGTATTTGCAGTGAGCTGGTAGTAGATGTCGATGGGACCTGTGTAGAAGATATACCCGTCAAGTGTAGTACAGGCTGCAAGGGCAAGCCCAGCAGCAGTTGTCTTATGTCAGAAAATGACACCAGCACTGCCTGCATGTTGACGATGCTCTGGCCAGGGATCATGATCAATGGAGTCCATGACTGGCCCCGATCAGTCAATGACGGTGACGTACCATCTATAGTAGGCCCAGTAGCGCAACCTTGTTGTCTGACGGTTGATTGGGGCTATAACCGCCATCAGTGGAGGAGATGGAGGCAAAGTAAGGTTACCTGCAGGTGGCAGCACTAAATGGGATCTCACAGATGGAGATTCCTTGTCCATGTCCCTATACTTGTGTTTGTGGGATGACATTCTTTTTCACGGTCTTTAGGCTTCAATAACCGAGAACTAGTCGATGGAGTGGGAGACACTGCATTCTCATTTTGGTTTTACTTTCTCCATGGTGGCCGCTAGAATTTTCTTAAGGATAAATGTCTTTAGCTCCTTTCTGCAACTTTGCTGTGTAGCTGGATTAAAGGTTTGGCAAATCTCATAGGCCCGCATGTTGTGAGAGTCTCCCAGGCAGCAAATGCACACCTTGTGGGTGTCATTTTGAAAAACATTCTTCCTGCATGCTCAGTACAAAAAGAGCATCAAAGGCTTCAGATGCATGCAGAAGTGGCAATGAAGACTTGAAAAAAGAATAAAGAATGACACCATGTCAATGTTCATTTCCACAGCAACTCCAATGAGGCTAATTGATGTCAGGAAAAGAACTAAGGGGGAGGATAGGGCCACCCAGTTATATACACACTAACGCATGACATCGTTGTGGACAGCCCCAACTAGCAAAAGTTTCTGTATGGTCCTAGTGCCTGGTGGCTAATGTTCCAAAGGTGTGGCCTAAGGGAAGAGACAGCCTCGAAAAAGATGCTGAAATTCCTAAGGTCTGTGGAAAGTTCACGAAGATTCGCAAAGGCAAATTTCAACTGGTTTGCAGTCACAGTGCTGGTAAAGTTTACATTCACAACACCTCTACCTGGCACACTCCTCGGAGTCCACTCTCCCTCAGATCTCTGTGTTGTCTGCAAAGAGGCATATCTTCCCTTGGACTTCTACCCTTATGTCACAAATGAACATACTGAAGACCACCAGTCCTAAGACCAATCTTCGGGGTACCAGACTAGCATATCAGATGATTGTCAATGACTCTCCTATTGAACAGAACCAGTTCTAAGACCAACCCTTGGGGCACCCCACTACCGACTTACCTGATCCTTGACAACATTCAATTCAGTACTACCCTCTGAGTGCTCCCACTCAGCAAGTTATTAACCCAACTCCTTGTTTTATCCTCAATCCCCAAATCACCCAGTTTCTTTACTAATCTTCCATGAAGGACAGAGTACAAGGCTTTATTAAAATCCAGATATAATATGCGTACAGTCTGCCCTTGTCCACTGCTCATCACCTAATTAAAGAAGTTGATCAAGTTGGTCTGGAATGGCCTCCCACCTATAAAACCATTTTGTCTGGGATCTTTCAGACCATCTGCCTCTAGGAATTCCACAATACTCTCCTTTATAATGGATTTTAAGTTCTTACCTACTACAGACCTCTGACTAATCTGTAGTTGCTGGCTCCTCTCTACTCCCAGTTTCTGGAAGGGGGGTCACATCTACCATCCTCCAATCCTCTGGCACCTCTCCTATCTCTATTGAGCATTTTAAGAAGTTAATTAGTGAACCTGCCACATTTCCCTCAACACTCTCAAATACAACCTAACCCATAAAACATCTTCTCTTCATCTGCCCTTTAATAACTCAATGAGAGACATATTTTTATTCTGATATTGTCTAATAAATAAGTTTAGTCTCTGTTAACTCATTTACTCACTGGCTACAATGGGGTGGTAATTAATGCAGTTGTTGTTTTTATTCATGTCATCAACATAAAGCTAAAGAAATGATCGTATATTTACCAGGTCCTTCTTTCCCTTGAACTTTCTTTTTTAGACACTGGTAATAATACATTGAATTACAAAATGTGGTTTATTTGATGTTATTTCTCATATTAATTTTATAACTTCATATAATTTTTATATGGTATGACTCTTCGGATGATTACTGTCAGGTATATCATTACAAAGGATTATAAATGGTTTTGTTTAGTTGTATTTTTATAATTCTAAAGTATAAATTATTTTGTATCATGGTATCGTTATACAGGATTATAAATCATCTTGTATTATTGCATCTTTATTATCGTGAAGGATTAAAAATGATTCTGTATCATTGAATCAATCACTGTAAATAATTATAAATGATTTTGCATCATCGTATCTACTGTTTTAAAGGCTTACAAATGATTTTGCACCATATGTTTATCACTGTAAAGAATTATAAATGATTCTGTATAACTATCTTTTTCATTGTAAATGATTACTCTAAAGGATTTATTATTGTAATGGATTATAAATTACTTTATATTACATCTCCATCATTGTAAAAGGTTATAAATGATTTTGCATCTTCATAGCTACCATTTTAAAGGCTTATAAATGATTTTGCATCATATCATTATCACTGTAAAGAATTATAAATTATGTACCATACCTTTTTCATTGTTTTAAGGGATTATAAATGTTTTTTCTTCATCATAAAGGACTGTAAATGATTTTGTATCATTGTAAACTATTGTAAGTAATTTTTTATCACTGCATCTTTATCACTTTAAATAATTAAATGATTTTGTATAACTATATCATTTTAAAGGATTAGAAATGATTTTGCATCATTGTAAAAGATTAAGAACTTATTATTTATCATAGTATTTATAATTGTAAATGATTATAAATTATTTTGCATCACTATATCTTTATCACTGTAAGAATTATAAATAATTTTGTCTCCTTGTATCTTTTTCATTGTAAAGGATTATTATAAATTATTTTGTATCGCTGTAATGGACTAGTCATGATACTAAATTATATCTTATTGTAAAACATTATAAATGATTCTGCATCACTGTAGCTATCAGTTTAAAGGTTTATAAATGATTCTGCAACATATCTGTGTCACTGTAAAGAGATACAAATGGTGCTGTCGTTTTGTATCTTTTTCACTGTAAAGGATTATTATAAATGATTCTGTATTTTTTAGCAATGGGAAGACGATCCAGCTTGCTGGAGATGCACTTATATGGGCTTTGGCCTTCTGTGTATCTGTCTCCTTTTAGTATGACCTTTAGTATCACTGTAAAGGATAATAAATGATTTTTGTATCATCGTATCTTTATAAGGATTATAAATCCGATTGTAAACCTGGGATGATCTGGCACACAGAGTAGGCCATGCGGTCCTTTTCTGCTGACAGATTCTATGTTTCTATAAAGGATTCTGTACTGTCAAAGGATTATAAATTATTCTGTTTCACCGTAAAAGATTATAAGCAATTTTGTATCAGATCAAATGATTATAAATAACTTTGCATTATTGTATCTATCAGCAAAAAGGATTATAAAATATTTTGTATCATATCTTTATCACTGTAAATGATTATACAGTATCAATGTATGTTCCATTGTGAGTTTCATTCGTAACTTTACATTTGGTCTGTGCCTGCCCTGGCACCATAAGGCTGGGAGATCAGAGGGCTACGGGTTCAGTTCCCACATCTGGCACTTGGGTTAATATCCCAGTACTGACACTGTAGTGCAGCATGAGAGGGGTGCTGCACTTCTGAGGTGCCGTCTTTCGGATGAGATGTTAAACCGAGGTCCCATCTGCCTGGATTAGTGGTAGTTCAGGTGGATGTTAAAGATCCCATGGCACTTATCGAAAAGAGTAGGGGAATTTCCCCAATGTCCTGGCCAAATTTCCCTCATTCACTAAAAATACCACTAACAGCTTAATCTGGTTCAAGGTCAGTTGGCATTCATCTGTATCCCCCCTCCCCCGGGTCGTACCTGAAAATAGGCAGGATTTGTCTAGTGCACTTACCCGGTCAACAAAAACTAAAAACAAGATGATCCAACTCATAAGGTTAATTTTAAAAAAATAAACTGTTCAGCACAATTACCCTGACAATTTTTCTTTATTTAATATGTTGAAGCTTTGGCTGCTGACTGTTCTGAATGCAATGGCAAAATGGTTGCACATTTTTTTTTTTTTTTAACTTTTCAATTTTTTTTTAAACAGCTGAACAGAGCAAATTGAAATATTCAGGACTTACAGATTCTGGCATTAACAGCAATTTCACAAATTTCAGCCCAAATACAATGATGGGTGTCAGTTACAGGTAATAAAGAATCCAGGTTTAACACTGAGGTTACCAGTGACCTGAACAATAGTGGATACCCTGAAACACAACAGGGATCAACATCAGGGTTGAAAAGGAGTGCAGAATGGTGTGTTTTAAAATTACTTTTAAAATAAGCTGCTGCTTTTACTACTAGGGAAATATGAAGCTTTAGCAGAAATCCACATTAGACCACTTCTAGTTGTGATTCGTAACATTAAGTGCAAGATACTTTAGTAGAAAATAGAGCTTCAAGACTTCCCTTCTCATTGGACCCCACTTCACCAGTACAGACCACGATAATGACAATGCTGTCTGGTGACAGGAGGCTGCAATGCCACTGTAAGAGCCTTCACAACATTATGCCTGTTTGGGTTTGAATCTAGCAGTGTGCAAAAATTGTCCAATGTGCAAAGGGTGGTTGCAATATCCAGATCTAATTTTTCCATGGCTATTTGTGAATAAATTCTTTAGAAGGAAAAGAGTTCCCAAAATGTTGGTAGCACTAATCAGTGCAAAGACCCTTTGCATAAATTTTTGTAAGGAAAGGGTTCCCAAAATGTTGGTAGTGCTAATTCGTACAAAGACCCTGTTCACTCCAGGGCCACCTAAGCCCTAGTAATTCCTAGAAAGATTCCAAAGAGGGTGTTCACTTTGAAGGGACATGGTAGAAGGCCCAATAATTAATCAGCTCTCAGAGACACCAAAACAAATGTGGTATAAAGCAGCAGTTTAAATAATTTATAATATAATTTGATAAATACACAGAAAGACACATATCCCAGTTGTCCCACATAGGGTGGTCAATGCACTGCCAAAATGCAAAAAATTTCCATAACAGCCTACCTCCCTCCCTCAGAGACAGCTGTCCAAACATCTGGTACTTCACTCTCAAAAGAGCTTCAGCAAGGCATGCAGCGCCTATTTATATATATTTATCAGATGAGATAATGAATTATTATCTGCCGATGCTTTTGCAAACAAAGCATGCAAAAGCAAGGAAGATATGGCACTGCTCAGGGGAGACTGAAATGTTCACTATGCGATTAATGTCATAAGAAGAATGAAAATTAAGTTGAAAATTACACAGTTACTGATTATTGTGTAATAATACCAAAATCCAGAAAAAAATTGAAAAATAATTTTAATTTTTGAACAGTTATGTAATTTTGTGTATCACTATAAAAAAGTATTGATACAGCCTAGCATTACACAAAAACAGTATCAACACTATGTATTTGCCATTTTTTGGCTGTGTCACAACTAAAAAAAACTATCGCTAACATACTGAAAAAGAAGGGTCAAACAGTATTGATACATACAGAATAGTATCTAAACACAAAAAACAGTATTATCCAAACTACTGTAATTCTTCATGGCTGAACTCCAAGCCTTCATTAAAAAAAATATGTTTCTAGCCCCAACAATTCCAAGGTTAGACCTTCCTTAAAATGTGATAAACTTTGGAACTGTAAGTGATAGAGGCATTTTATTTTTAAAGAAAGTTTGGAGTCAGATAAATAGATATATCTGTTAGTACTAAAGCGACCATAGACAGAAAAAAACCCATAAAATGTTACATACCGATGTAACAAAACATAAAACGGTTCCCTAAAATTTTAAAGTCCTGTCATTTTTAACATATTATACGGACACATATAGACAGCTGATACAGCAGAACAGTATAATTCTGATCATTATGGGTTGAACGAACTCCAGCTTTCTTTAAAAAAACAAATCAAAAATAACTTAAGTTCCTATGATTAACAGTTCAACTGTTACAGCCATTTAGAATTTCAAGCATTATGAAACATTATTTTTGGAAACAGAAAATACTAGTGACTGTTCTAAGAATAAACACATTCTTTTCTAGTTTAAAATGGCACTTTACATGCCACTTGTTTTGACATATTTTAGCCGATTAATTATTAAACCACCTCTTGAACCCCTTCAGAGTGCACACTCTATTTAGGAATCTTCATAAGGAGAGACACCCCTTCCACCTATACACCATACTGGCCTGCTCTCATGAGATCAGGACACTTGCTTCACAAACAGTTTGTAGTGGTCCTGCTGGAATGGGGAAGCCCTTTAATGCACTGAATTTATCTAGTTTCCTCTTGCTGTTCCCCCCATCCCATCTGCATATTCAGATTTACCAAGACTGCACTCTTTCTGCAGCCAGGAGGACCAGTAAAGTGTCGCCTTCACAGACACTGCCAATGCCACTCTCTGATCTACCAGCATGGGGTGGTGAGTACCAGATCACCCATGCACACCCAACCCCCAGCTGGCTCCAGCATGAGATTCTGGGGGAATGCATGTGAACCTTGGTCTCTCAGGTGTCAGCACAACACAGGCCCCATGCACTGCATTTGTTTCTTACAAGGTAAATTTATAGTACATGTTTGCCAACCTTGCTGAAGGCAATGTTGACATTCTCCACAAAACTCACTTTCTCTGGTGTTGTTTCTGTAGGGCCAACTCAGACATATTTCCTTGCAGGTTCATGCGTCTCTGTTTGTCAATGTCCCCCTCCATCCGAGCAAAGGCATGGGAGCCAATGTAGGACACATCCTCTTCTAGCTCATCTTCCAACTCGTCTATAACACCAGAATGCAGATTGTTAAGAAAGGAAATAACTGATCAGGTATGTCAACTTCCTGTAAACATGCTCCACTAGTTTTATTGCTCATCTCACTATCTGCACAAAATTTCCTGCCAGGATACATACTTTAGTGCTTTAAGAAATAAGACTGCTGACTGTTAAGCAGACTTTTCCTAGTGCAGTGAAACAGCAATTACAGTAGAGCTGGTTTCATTTTTTTTCTTTAGCAATTTGTACTCTCCCCAACCATCATGATAGCCATCAAACCCATTCTTTCAAACCTCTGTGTATCTTGAACCTGCAGCTTCTATCCCACATCGTAGCCCTTTTTTAGTAAGTATGTGCAATATGCACCACAGAAAATGGATTAGGGAGAGTCTCCTGGGTCACCAACTGTCCCAGAGGTCCTGATTTTTCTTCATACAAAAAAATCCATGTCCACCAAAAGGCACTGGTTCAATGGGTGAAATGTATTTATTTTAAAGTTTTTTTTTTTTTTTTAATTACTCTATTTCTTCTCTTATCAGATGGCCCCCATCTGCCGTACACCCAGCCCTGATGCCCTGACATCCACTGGGACTTACCTTGTAAGCCTGTATTCCCCTAGGGCTTGCCCCCTGCCCCTGGTGGGGTTGATGAGGGTTCCTTGATCCCGGTCAGGAACAGGATACGGTTCTTGGCTGGTGGGCCCAGCTGGTTGAGTACAGGGCCTGTGGGTGTCTGGCATCATCCTTTCACTAGTATTTTCTGTTTGTCTTCCCCCTCCCACAGGCGTGGAGGGCAATCACGCCATGATGTGGATCATGCACTCCAAGGAACTGCAGGTTGACATCTGTCATGCCCCACCCCTTGCCCTCCTTGGCAGTCCTGGATGCCTTTTCCCCCAGCTTCCACTGGGGCAAGGCAATCACTGGGCTCTGCAAACCCTCCCCCTCAGAGCAGGAGAGCAGTCCTTCAGACACTGATCCTCCTCCCCTGGCCAGCCCTCCAACATCCTGGGTTCGATTCTGAACCCAGGTTATTGGTGCTGCAAGTGGTGACACTACCGCTGCACAGGCCAGTCTGCTGTGCTGTGGAATAACTTATTTCCAGTGGCATCCTGGAGAAAGGTGCATAGAAGTAATACAATAATTTAGTACAGGACAAAACATTATAAAACAGATAAAAAATACAGTTCATGAAACTCAAAGAAGACAACCATTAAGAGACTATGCATGATTTAGAAACAGGAACAAGTAAACTAAATTAAAGAAAAAAGATAACTGTACAATTTATCAGCTTAATTTAAAACGGTGACGGTGACAAGAGGAGTAAAATGTAGGGGGAGAGACAGATTAAAGCATTTGCAGATATGGAGATGTTGTCCTCAAGTAGGACTTTTAAGGCTGCATATGAGGGGGAGGAGTGGATAAAGGGGAGACTAGACGAAAAGGCGAGGGAATCAATAACAAACAGAAAGCAGATTTCCTTGCCTTGGTCTTCTTAGCACAGGGTAAAAGGCAAGAGTCAGAAGAGCAAAGGGGGTAGTAAGAAGGTGGGGAACAAGATTAAGAGCTAATATCAGAAGGAAGGGTGCCAAACTAGACTTTAGAGAAGAAAGGGGCACAATAAGAAAGGTGCTGTCTCACAAGAGTGGGTAAAGAAAGAGATGGAACAAGGATTAGTGTTGTAAGGTTAATCAAGAGTAAAACAACAGAAAGAGCCCACTATGGCAGGAAGAGTGGATTTTATAGCAGCGCAATACATAGCAGCCCCATGATCAAAGGTTGGAAGAATAATTTTAACAAGAAATATATTGATGAGCAGGGAAGAGATTACAAATGTTATTCCTGTACAGGCTACAAAGCATAGGCAAGTATTTCTGTAGACTGAATCAACATGGCACAAAGAAATCAAAACCTCTAACAGACACCTGGGTATTAAAGCAGCAATGCTTACTAACAGCGAAACGTATGACCAGTACTTTTTATTCTTCACCAGACAAATGGCACACAACTTTTTCTGTTGGGGCACACTGCCACAAGCCTGACTCTGTGAATAGAGGTAGTCTGGATGGTGACCCTTCCCAGGGCACTCTACCTCTTCCAAAATGTGCCCATACACATCATGGAAGTAGGATAGGGAGTTTGGAATAGGGAAAGCCCCCACTTTATCTGGGCAGGTCAGATACCTCGAGTCAAATTGAAAACACTGTTCCTATCCAAATTATAGGAAGGATTATCCCTACTAAATCTCTTCCTCTATTACTGGGTGGCACAGATCAGGTTCCTATTATACGGGCACCTAGGAACCACACCAAACCCATAGCTGAAGTTGGTAAGAGAATACTGTTCAAATGTGGACCATGTCAGAGCCCTATTCTGTACCACATGGCTCCAGCCACCTGAATTCCAAAAACGTAGATAAGCCTTGCCTGCAACCACGGACAGATTTGGAACTCTATCCGTAAGTTGCTGTATCTCACACCTTTCCTCCTGCTGTTATGTCCTATATCTTCAGAATTCTCCCCCAGCACACCTAGACCCAGGTTACCAAACCTGGGGAAGATACTCCCGCCAATATCTTTCTCAGCTGATTGTGGCAGCAGCGGTACTTCTTTATCAAGATCCAAACCACTTCTGGACTCAGGAGACAGGGACACTTTAGATTTCTCCAAATCCGCCACTACAAACAATCCATACCATAAGAGGCCTGTTCCCTAGCCTTCTATCTAGCAATTATCAATTACTTTCTCAATGTTCTTAAAAACTGGTGCCACCCCACACATGATCTCACAAATCTACAAAGCCTTGCAGGACACTGTGGGTGACTCAACTCTGGAGATGGTACTTAAATGGGAGGCAGAACTGGAAATGCAGATTCCACTGGAATCCAGGCAAAAATCCTGCCCTGCATCCTCCAAAGTCACCAGTTCACATGCATGGTGAGAATACAGTTGGAAACAACTTACAATATATTTTAGAACCCCAGTAATCTCCACCCACTTTCTGACTTCCTATTCTGCAGATTACTGGTAAACCTATGGAAAAACATGGGTGACAGTCCCACATCATATGAACCTGCTCAATACTTGCCCTGTTCTTTCAGGCACTAAATCTCAAACTCAGTGATCTGGCTGCCCCCACCTTTTTTTTTTTTTTTCATATAACCGGATGGGTCCCACATCAGGATCCTCCCTAACCAACACTAGTGTCACTTCTTTTCAGCAGATTCCGTATAGGTGCTCCTCTCGAGCTGTCCCATAGAGAGGACAGCTCCTTGGCTATAAAATGTTGGATAACTGGATAAACTCCTGAAATGTCCTTTTACATGATGTTATGAACTAAAAATACCCATCTGTAATTTTGCACACCACACACTACGCATTATGTACTGTGGACCACAGGAAGAATAGGTTACTGACCTATAATCACAGTTCTAGGAGTGGTATATGGTACACAACCCCACTGCGGCAGTTCCACTGGATAGTAATGATTCACCAGAACATTTTGCAAGCTAAGCTCCTCCCATGACCTGGGCAGATATATACCCCAGCTCCGCCGTGTGACATCAGATCTAGCACGCTGGTAGCAGGAGCATGTGCCACTTTCCATGAGAAGCAGAGTGGGTTGTGTAGATGTGTACCACTCCTAGAACTATGGTTACAGGTGAGAAACCTATTCTTCTAGGGGCATGGATAAGGTATACTATCCACATTCTGACAGACTCCTAACAGTTCTCCTGGAGAAGGTGGAAAGGCACATACCCCATACGTGGCTAAGAGACTGAAGACCCAAGGTTTCAAAACATGCATCCCAGCATGATTCAAGGTTGATGCAGTAGTGGGAAATGAAGGCATGTGCTGACTTCCAGGAAGCAGCCCTACAGATTTCCTGTATGGGGATATCCCTGGAAGCAGTCACCAAGGAAGTGGTATGTCTGGTGGAATGAGCCCTAATCCCAACGGGAGGCTTCAAACCAGTCAACCTATAACAGAGGTCAATGCAAGAGGTGATCCACGTTGTAATCGTCCGCTTTGCAGCTGGTCTACCAGGTGCAGCTTTAGTGTAGGTGACAAACTGCTGGCAAGCCTGATCCCTAATCTCAGCCATACACTCTACAGTACATAATGTGAGCATTCTCTGCAGGTCCAGGGTATGGAACCTGCGGTCAGCCTCCAAAAAGGGGTTGGTAAAATATACCAGTAAGTTAATCACCAGGTTATGGTAATGCTCTGATACCACCTTCAGAAGGAACTTTAGGTTGGGGCAAAAGTCGACCCTGTTGCCGTGGAAGACCAGATAGGGAGAATCCAATGAGAGTACCTGGAGCTCCCAATCCTTCTGCCAGATGTGATGGCCACCAAGAAGGCCATCTTCCACAACAGGTGTGACAACTCACACCTGTGTATCTGCTCAAATGGCTTGCTCATGAGTATAATCAAGACCAGCAGTAAGTCTCACAGTGGAAGTGGATCCCACACTGGAGGGTCAAGTGGTCAAGGCTCTTCAAAATGCGCCTGACCACCTTCTCTTGGCAGACAGCATACTGGCCCATGCCTGGTAAGCTGAGACAGCAGCCAGGTGCACCTTAATGGTCATTGTTCACAGTCCTAGCTGGGAAAGGGACCAGAGTTAGTGCAGGATGCTGGTCACTTGGAAGGCACGAGAATCCAACTCCTTGCCCTGACACCAAATGGAAAATCTCTTCTAATGGAAGGCCTAGCACTTACAAGTCCACTTCTTTCTGGAGGCCTCCACAATGTGGAGGACATCCTTGGATAGACCAAAAGCCTGGAACTGTAGCCGCTGAGGAACCAGGCAGTGAGGTGCATGGACTGAAGGTCTGAATGCAGGACCATCCACTGAAGTCTGGTCAGCAGGCCTGTGCAGAGAGACAACTGATATGGAGACCTGCTGCTGAGGCTGAGGAGATCTGGGTAACAGAACTGCCTTTGCCAGTCTGGAGCTATCAGGATCATCTGTACCTTGTCCTTCCTGACCTTGAACAGAACCCTGTGGATCAAGGGAAGGGAGGAAAAGCATAAATGAGGTCCAGGGCCTTGTGATGGCATCCACCATCAGTATTCCCAGACTGTGGGGCGCACAAAATAGCCACATTTTGGCATTCTCCTGGGAGGCAAACAGATCCACCGAGGGTGAGCCCCACTGGGAAAACAGGTGGTTCACCACCGCCTGATGCACAGACTACTCATGCAATGTCTCTTCTACCCAGCTTAGAGCGTCCGCCAGCTGACTGTTCTCCTTCCACAATGTGAATTGCCAGGGATATGAACATAAGAAACTGCCGACAGATACAGGCCCTACGGTCTATCTAGTTTGCTCGAGTGTGCAGCACTCAGCCAGTCAGACTGCAGCTGCCTCTCGGCTCCCCCACATCAGGTTTTCCTCCTGTGTCACTCTCACCCCCGCCTACTCCCAGTTTAAACCCTATCTCTGATCTTGGCTCACCCTCTCTTGAAGCTTCTGTCCGCAGTGATACACCTCCTCTGGCAGGGTGTTCTACCCTGTGACAACCCTTTCAGTGAAATAGCACCCCCTCATTTCCCTCCTGAATCTGCCGCCTTCCAATTTCAGAATGTGTTCCCTGGTTTCCATTCCACCTTTTAGTTTGAAAATACTCTCAGTGTTTACTTTGTTCATGTCCTTCAGGTACTTGAAGGTCCCAATCATATCCTTCCTCTCCCTTCTATTCTCCAAGGAATACATATTGATGTCTCTCCTTGTAAGGTTTATCTCCCAATACCAGGATCATTTTTGTTGCCCTGCATTGCACCCCCTCCAACAGCCTGATGTCCTTCTTCAAGTAGGGGTGCCAGTACTGCACACATTACTCCAAGTGTGGCCTCACCAGGGACCAGTACAAGGGCACGATGACTTCCTCTCTTCTAGAAGTAATTCCCCTTGTGATGCCCCCCAGCATTCTGTTGGCCTTAGCCACTGCCTTCCTGGACTGGGATGAGTGGTTCATTTCCTCTGTTACCAGTACACCTAGATCTTTCTCCTCGGTTGACGTGGATAACTCACTCCTCCCTACCAGTAACTATTTATAGGGTTCCTGGCTCCCAAGTGCATGACTTTGCACTTCTTGGCACTGAACCCAAGTTACCATGTTCGATCATCCCTTCAGTTTTTCCAAGTCCTCCTGGAGTACATTGCTGCCATCCCCCTGCATCCACTTCCGCACAGATCTTAGTGTCGTGAGCGAAGAGGCTGATCTTACTTTTTATCCCATCTTAAATGTCGGCTATGAAAATGTTAAACAGCACTGGTACCAGCACCGGGCCCTGTGGAACTCCACTTGTTACTGCCCTGGGCTCTGATAATTCACCCCCCACTACTTCTGTTGCCTATACTGTAATCCATTCTTTGCCCACCTAACCAGTTTTCTGCCACCTCCCAGGTTGCTCAATTTGCTGGTCAGCCTACATAATGGCACAGAGTCTAAGGGCTTGCTTAAGTACAGGTAAAGGACATCCACCACATGACCCTTGTCCAGTGCCCATGTCACCCAATTTAAAAAGTCCATCAGGTTCATCTGACAGGATCTGCCTGAGACAAACCAGTGTAGTCTGCTGTCCTGTAGACCATTACCCTCCAGAAATTTTACCGGCCTTTCCTTCAGAATAGTCTCCATTAGTTTTCCTACAACTGCGGTAAGTCTTACTGGCTTATAGTTTCCTGGTTTGTCCCTGGGCCCACTCTTATGGAGGGGCACCACATGAACCACCCTCCAATCCTTGGGCATGCATCCCGTATCCAGAGAGATGCTGAACAGGTCCACCAGCGGCCCTACCAGGACCTCTGCTAACTCTCTCAGGACTCTAGGATGAATTCCGTCAGGCCCAGATGCCTTGTCAGGTGCCAGAAAGTGGGCCGGACCCCAGGAGCATTGTTAAAATGAGTGAGTTGCTAACACTGAAGCGTTTGTACATGCAGTAATAGAATGAGGGGAAGATAAATTACAAAACAGGAGAGACTACTTAGAGGAGCCACGAAAGGGTGGCATTTTAAAGATGTAAGAAGCTACACGAGGGAGGTCAGAGAAGAATAAAGTGTTCAGAGGAATTACTTTGTGGATGAAATACTGAAAACATAACGAGATGTTTACACTAAGATAGAAATGAGTTATTTAAAACAATCAAATTCTTTATTTATCCAGGCAAACACCATTGAGCAAGCTCATTTACAAGGTGGACCTGCATTACACAAGTCAAGTAACAACGCATTTATATACAGACAAATAGACAGTAGATGCAAGAGTACACAACAGTACAGGTAGGCCTGAAATAGACAGGATAAGTAAAAATACATTTGGGTTCAGATAAAAGACAGTCGGTAAGGGTACATATAAGAATAGGGTAGCAAGTCAGTAAAAATTTATACCAGATACAGCAACATCCATGGTTTGGTATGTCTGTAAGGTAAAGGCATTATAGTCCAGTGAAGAGATTAGCTGAAGTGGATGCTTCAAGCGAAGAGACATACATAGTTTAAAAAGACCCAGGCGTGTCAAGGGGAAGACATGTGTCAGGAGCTGTGGGCAGCCAGTGGCGGGGAGGGGGTCTGGAAATGAGATAATACTAGGAGCGGAGGAATGAGATGCTGTGGGTATACAAGGAATAGGTCGGTGAGGGAGGGCGAGATACATACATAGATGCATAGATTTAGGGTGGTAGATAAGTAGGTGGCTCAGGGACAAGATATGCACTGATACAAGAAGGAAGGAGGATGGGAAAAGCAGGGAGGACATGGAAGGAGGGGTGTAATTAAGATAGGATCATTGGAAGCAGTTGCAGGCTTCTGTAATGTATTTTGAGTACAAGGTCTTAAACACAGTGAGACTAACAGAAGTCCTCAGTTTCAGTGATTTCTGTAGCACATTCCAGATTTAGGATCGTTTGAAGCAGCTGCAGGCTTCTGTAATGTATTTTGAGTATAAGGACTTGAACACAGTAATACTAACAGGAGTTCTCAGTTTCAGTGATTTCTGTAGCACATTCCAGAGTGACGGTAGAACGAATCCAATGGCAGCTCTCCCAAAACGCGTTAGGGCTTTGGGCACTTTCAGAGAAATCAGTGAACAGCTTCTTAGGGCATAGGTTCCAGGGATATTGAGAGTCAATCAACAATGTACTGCAGAAGTTTGCCAGTGATAGCTCTGTATGTCCAGACAGTTGCATTTTTATTTCGTCTGTAGTGTAGGGAGGTCTAACCTATGGCCGCATATAAAGAGCTGTGACGGATGGAGAAGGGGAGACCAGTGATGAAGTGCAGGGCTCTGTGGTAAAGTATGTCCAATTTGCCAAGGTATGAAGTAGAACATTGGCTGTATATAAAGTCGGCGTAATCAATTAGGGAAAGGAACGTAGATTGAACTAGCTGTCTTTTGGCCTCTGTAATTAGTAGGTGGTTTAGCCTGAAGAAGAGACCTAGTCTCTGCCTCAGTTTTTTTTTTTTTAACAAATCGTCCAGGTAGTCTGCAAAGGAGAGTTTGAAGTCTAGCCAGACCCCCAGGTATTTGAATTTCGCTACAAATTCCAGGGTTTCTCCTAGGAGGGTGGTGATGGGGGGTAGAGCAGGGTAGGCTGCATGGTTAATAGGTGAAAATAGCATCGCCTTTGTCTTTTTGGCGTTAAGTAGCAATTTTTTACAAAGGAGCTGGTACTGAAGTATGTTGAAGTCATCTTGCACATCGCTACAGGCAGTTTCAGGAGTTGTACGGCTTAGGTAGATCACTGTATCATCTGCAAACAGATGAATTTCCACCTCATTGATGCCTTAGTCTATACTGTTGATGTAGATGGCAAATAGGAGTGGTCCCAGGATGGATCCCTGCGGGATGCCTCTTTTTAACAGATTCGACGGGGAGAGTTCACGTTCGGCCTTGACCTGTTGGTGCCTATTAGAAAGGTAGTTGTGGAACCAACGCAAGGAGGTAGAATCTAGACCAATAACTTTTAATGAAGAAAGAAGGAGGCTGTGGTCAACAGTGTTGAAGGCCTTACTTAGGTCTAGAAAAACGGCGCAGACAAATTTTTCGTTCTCTAGCTTGTGCTGCCAGTCATCTGTCACCTTTGCCAGGGCCGTGACTGTACTATGTTCAGTTCTGAAACCAGATTGCATTGGGTTTAGTGGGTTAGTATCATCTATGAAAGATTTCAGCTGGGCATTCACAATTTTTTTCCAGATGTTTTGCTAGTACTGAGAGAAGGGAGATGGGCCTGAAGTTTATATCACAGGGGTCTCCGGATTTAAACAACGGAATAACATGTGCGGTCTTCCACAGTTTGGGGAGGGTCCCTTGAGAAAGGGACACATTAAATAGGGGCGTAATAGGTGCAGCCAAGACATGATAGGCAATCTTTAGGTAGCATGGATCGAAGGTATCAGCGCCAGCACTTTTTCTGGTGTCCAACTGGAGGAGGAGATCTTTGACCTCTTTTAGTGAGGCAGGAGAGAATGAAAAGACTGCATCTGAGGGACTAGATTCTGAAGGTTGCGTGGTAAGCTGGGAGCATAGGCTGCATGCAGGTGAGTTATCAAAAGCTAGCCCTGCAGCAGCAAAGTGATTTTAAACAAAAAGATCAACACTGCAGATTGGGGCCTGATGAAGTGGTGTTTGGCCACAAAACTGTTGCCCAGATTTTTTCAGTGTGGAAAAATATGAAATAAGAGAACTTTTTTGCTACATGTGTGTTATTTTTTTAGTGGAGTTCATCCTATACTAGTTATAGATAGATCCAGGTGCCTTATCTACCATCAGGGACTTAAGGCCTTCTAACACCCTTTCCTGTGTGATTATTCCACCCGTTCTACCTCTCCCCTTACTCCCACCCCACCCTTCCCCTTAGGTACGGGCCTTTCCCTCTCCCTGGTGAATACGAGCAGATGTACTCGTTGAGTACTTCTGCCTGCTCTGACACCTTTTCCACCCACCCACTGCCATTCTTGATCCCAACTATCTGATCCTTAATCTTTCTCTTCTCTTGTATATACCTGAAGAAATCCTTTTCACCTTTTCTGATCCCCTGCACAAGCCCCAGTTCACTAAATGGCTTGGCTGCTCTTACTATTCTACTTACCTCCCAGGATTTCCTCATGTGTTCCTCCTGGTCTTCCTCTCTGATGGATCATTTATAGGCTCTAAAGGCAGACATCTTTTCCCTCACCCTCTCCCCTACCTCCATGTTCATCCATCTTGGCTTTTGTCCTGGTTTTCTTACTCTGACTCTTTACACATGTGCTAGTGGCCTCAACTAAGCACAGCTTGATGACTGTGCATTTTTGCTTGTCGTCCATGTTAGGGCAGATGCTAGCTATGTGCCCCTCTGGAATATTACTCATCCTGCCAAAGTCTGCCCCTTTGAAATCCATGACCTTAGTCTTTGTGATGGCCACCTCCTTACCTAGGTCGAGTGTGAATCACACAGTGCGGTGGTCGCTCCCTGCCAGGGGATCCTCCACCCCAATATCTTCGACTTGTTCTCAGTCTGCCAGCACCAGGTCCAAAATGTTCCCCTCCCTAGTTTGCTCAGTTACCTTCTGTGCCAGGAAGCTGTCATGGAAGGTTTCCAGGAGGATCAGCTCCCTAGGCATGAGGTAGCAGGGATGTTCCAATCCACCCCTGACGGATTAAAGTCCCCTACCACCACATTGCTCCCATTGCCACTAAGCCTCCTTAATTGTTCTTCCAGTTCCCTATCAATCTCCTCCTTCCGAGCTGGAGGCCTACATACTACCCTTGATCTAACCTTTGGCATCCAGGCTGCGCACGAGGGTCCAGGTGTAGACAGCCTCCTGACACATGGGAAAAAATCTCCAACTCTCTCCATCTCTAAACAAAACACTGCTCTCTTTTTAGAAGACATATTTCCCAAGCAGTTAAATTCTGCATCCATGTAAATTACACCACCAGTGTTCCACAAAATGTATCAATAAGTTCCTTCCTGGGAGCAGCCTGAAGAGTACATTAGTCTTTCTAACAGGTGGAACCAATTAAGACATTCTATACCGGGGCTGATTTCCAGCTGATAGTTCTGTAAACAAACTTGTGCAGCTCAAAATGCACCTCAAGGTTAACCCCCCATGTTCCAAATAAACCCAAACAGATTTCTGCAAACATTTCAAAAATATAATTACCGTATATCATATACACATACATACAAAGTTGCCAGCAGATTAGGCCCAATGGTCTATCATATCTTCCCGAGATGCAGCTCCAGATTAGATTACAGCAGTTGCCCCCCCTTCATGTGCTCTCCCCTACCTGGCACTTCCCTCTGCACCCTATGTTTTACCCATGTATCTATCCCATCCCACTTTGAAACCTTCCACCATTTCCTTTGCCAACAGTTTCCCGGTAGTACGTTCCAAGGTGCCACCACCCTATCTGTAAACTAGTGTTCCGTCATTCCCCCCTGTACCTCCCTCCAACTAATTTAAGGCTATGCCCCCTCGTATCTCCCTCCTCCTTCAACATAAAGAGACCCTCCATGTTTACCCTATTCATTCCCTTTATATACTTAAAGGCCTCTATCATATCCCTCCTGTCCAGACTCACCTCCAGGGAGTACATGTTCAACTACCACAGTCGTTCTTCGTAGGACAATTCCCCCAGTCCGTGGATCATTCTTGTGGCTCGTTTCTGTACTCTCTCCAAAAGGGTATTATCCCTCTTTAAGTAAGGTCTCCAAAATTGTATGCAATACTCCAAGTGAGGCCTCACCAGGGAGTTGCACAGAGGCAGAATTACCTCCCTCCTGTCTCCTAGATGCTATACCTCTAGAGATGCATCCCAGTATTTTAATACCCTTAGCAGCCACTCTCTGGCACTGTTCAGAATGATTCGTCATGGCATCAATTACCACACCAGGTCCTTTTCCCCTCTAGATATCAACAGCTGTCCCACCCCGATGGTGGTTATAGTGGCACACTGCACCTCCAAGCATTAAATCCCAACTGCCAAGTGTGTGCCCACCTTTCCAACCTGACCAAATCCTCCTGCAATGCCCTCCCGCCCTCCTTAGAATCATCTGCGAAAAGGTTAATCTTGCTCTGTAGCCCCTCCCCAATGTCTGAAACGAATGCATTGAACAGGATTAGGCCCAACACTGATCCCTGAGGGACCCCGCTGATGACCCTCTCATGATTTGATGTCACCCCCTTGCAACTACTCTCTGCTGCCAGTCACTAAGCCAATTTGATATCCAACCCACCATTTTATCCCCCACCCCAAGGTTCCTAAGCTGACATATCAGTCTTCCATGGGGGACCGAATCAATAGTCTTGCTTTAGTCCAAGTACAGGACATCAACCAGCTTTCCATTATCCAGGGATCTTGTCACCCAATTATAGAATCTGACTAACTTAATCTGATATGATCTCCTCCAGATGAACCCATGCTGGCTTTCATCTTGAAAGCCATTCGCCTCTAGGAACTTCGCCATCCTTTCCTTCAGGATGGTCTCCATCAGTTTGTCCACAATGGACATCAGACTGACCAGTCTGCCGTTTCCTGGCTCATCCCTCGGTCCACTCTTGTGGAGTGGCACAATATGTGCAGTCCTGCAGTCCAGGGTTACGCATCCTGACTGGAGGGAGGAACTGAATAAATCCATCAATGGAGCAGCCAGGACAACCGCAAGTTCCTTAAGAACTCTTGGGTGGACCCTGTCTGGTCCTGGGGCCTTATCAGTCCTCAAAGACTTGAGACCCTCCCTCACCTTCACCTCGTGGATCTCACAATCTCTAAGTGTCCCCTCATCCATCTTCGAATTAAAGCCGCGATTCTTCATTACGATTCTACCTTTTCACTTGTGGCTTCTGATCAAGGGTGGCTTAAGGGGCAGCTAGTAATACTAAATGACAGATATGAAGGTACAGTAATTGACAAGTCAAGTCAAGTGACAATCATCTGGTCACACCTTAAAAGATTTCTGAAAGGAGCTGAACAGAGAGTGGAGAGCTTAGATCAACTGAAGAGAAACAGCAGACGGAGCTGTGATAAGTGCTTCACATACCGGACTTACAGGCTAGGTAACGCGAAAAGAAAATCTTTTGATCTAGACTTCAAAGTTGCTGCATTCCACATCGATGAAAAGCAGCTTAAAGAGTGAAGGAAAAGGTTGCCAGCACTAGAAGAAAAGACATCTCTGATGGTATCCACGAGGCCCAATTAAAAAAAAAAAAAAAAAAAAGATGATTATATGGCAGGGGTAGGAAGAAAAAACTACTCACCATAGTAATGTTGTTTCTTCTAATGGATTCTTTCTGTATTCTGACAATATTCAGTTAGCCCAAGCACTTGAACTGCCCCAGAGTTGAGGGTTAAATTCTATGCAAAGCATAGAATGTTGAGTTCGAGCTTGGTTTTCAAACCTCTGTCCCTGGTACATTCTAATGTAACCATCAGATTCTTACGAGCACTAACGCTAACTAACTAGCTAATGAAATTTTAGAATTTTAAGCCATAGGCCAACAAGTCCTTGGGTCCAAAAAGACTCGAGTCGAGAACCCAAGAAGAAAACCTTTATCTAGATAGTGATAACAACTTATGAATAATAATAACTTTTCAAAACTTAACAATACCCATCCTAGCCAGGATGGTTTAAAGAGGTACATATCTAGGGTGCAATATTGCACCAGCCAAACTCACATCCCAAAAGACGGTTCCGAGAGGACAGGCAGGAAGGGAGGTCAGAATACAGTAAGACTAGCCAGCCCAGTGGCACTGAGGGTTGAGGCGCTGGACGCCACACCTCGCACCATGCCGGCAATGAGCTTGGGGCGCTGGGGTCGGCCAGGGAGGAGAAGAATGAAGCACCCAGCGGCTGCTCTTCTTCTCTGGGGAAGGGGTGATTCGCTGCAAGCTCCCGTTGCTATACCGCCATGCAGGAAAGCCTGGTGGGTACATGCAGTAGTGGAACAACAGCATGGGCATTGGGCAGATGCTGGCAGGGGGCGGAGCCTTCCAGGTCATTGGCCCCCATTGCACGCTGATGTCTAGGGAGAACAAGGGAAATTCCCCATGGTCTCTCCCAGGCGACAGCACCTCCCTCCTTGTCTCGGGCTCACAACGGCAGACCCCGCTGTACAGGATCCACATCTTAGCATGTTGGCTTTGGGGAGGTGAGTACAGGGGAGTGCCTCCTCACCCTGCACAGGGAGTTATCCGGGTGCTTTGGTTACTGTGTGAATCCGTGGTACTCTAGGGGCAGATCGCGGCGAGACCAGGTGAGAGCAGTTCAGAGGATGTCTGAGAGAGGGGAGAGGTGAGGTAGTCAGGAGCATAAATACTAGGTTAAAAAAAAAGAACACAGGAAGACTCCATTAGAAGAAACAACATTACTACGGTGAGTAATTTTTTCTTCAAACAACATGAAGTCTTGCTGTATTCTGACAATATGCAGACTACCAAGCAGTACACCCTCTCTTGGAGGAGGGATCCACAAAACCTAATTTGGGAAAAGGCTCTGCAGTACTGCTGTGCCAAACCTAGCATCATTTCTGGCTTGAGTATCCAGACAGTAATGCTTGGCAAATATGTGAACAGTTTTCCAGGTGGCTGCTTTACAGATTTCTAAGAGGGGAATATCCCTAGCTGCTGCCAAAGAGGCAGCTGTACCCCTGGTCGAGTGAGCCCTCAAGCCTGAGGGAGGCTCCTTGTCCAATTTTGTGTAACAGAACTGAATGCAAGAGACAATCCACCTGGCTATTGTTCTCTTGGTGGCAGGTTTACCCTTTCCCACTTCTCCATAAGTGAAAAACAACTGACAGCAGCCATTTCTATGGGCCTTAGTATAGTCCATATAATAGCTTAATACCCTTTTTACATCCAGACTGTGCAGCCTTCTCTCACCTGAAGAAGAATGGTCAATGAAAAACACTGGCAGGAACATGGACCGGTTAAGGTGAAAATGTGAAACCACTTTAGGAAGAAATTTTCTATTTGTCCTGAGGACCACCTTATCCTTGAAAAAAGCAATAAAGTCAGGTTCTACTGACAGGGCTTGAAACTCACTGAATCCTCCTGGCAGAAGTCATGGCCACCAGGAAGACAGTCTTCCAAGTCAAATACTTTAGTTCAGCTGAAGGCAAGGGTTCGAAGGGGACTGCATGAGTTGTGCAATACAGACATCCAAATCCCAAGCAGGAGTTGGTTCCCTAAAGGAAGGGTTGATATGTACCAGACCTCTGAAGAATTTACTAAAGACAGGGTGAGGCTCAAGGGAAGATCCCTTCTCCGTAGAAAGAAATGCAGACACAGCTGCTAGGTGAACCTTAAGAGTGGCAGGCCTAAGGCCTAAGGCATTCAAATGGACCAAATAGTCCAGAGTTCTGGATGAAGGCATATCCTTTCTGGGTGTCCAGCTGAGAGCCTACGAAGGTGAGTAGCTGCGTGGGTTGTAGGTGAGACTTTATTTAGATTTCCGAGAATCCCAGAGACTCCAGAGTGTGCTCTGTAAGGAAAATGGATTCCTTGACCTGACCAGGAAACTGCCACTGTGAGACAATCATTTAAATAGGGGTAGATAGCGACAACCCAGCTTCCTGGGGTGTGCTGCTACTGCTGCCAGGCACCTGGTAAAGGCTCTTGGGGTCGAGAACAGGCCGAAGGAAATTGCAGTGAACTGATAGTGGCCTGAAGGGAGTTTAAATCTGGCAAACTTCCTGTGAGACCTCCTCATGTGTATATGGAAGTAAGTAACCTTTGGGTCCAGGAAGGCTAGCCAGTCTCCCTGCTGTAAGGACTGCATGATTAGCGACAGACTGACCATCATGAATATGGGTTTTAACGGATGTTTGTTTAAATATCTGAGATCCAAGATAGGTCGCCACTCCCCAGTTTTCTTTTGTGTCAGAAAGCACCTGGAGTAGAGGTCCTTGCCCTTTTCATGGGTCGGAACCCTCTCCACTGCTCATAGAGCTAGAAGGTTTTTTACCTCCAGTTCCAATAGTAGCACCGGTGTTGGGGTTAGAGATTTTGACACCTGGGTATGCTTGTGCTTGACCTGTAGACTCATATCAGGGCTGAGACTGCGAGGCTGTTGGTTGGGTAGAGGCGGCCCTTCTTTGGCCCCTTCTGACCCTCCCTCTGAAAGCACCCTGTATTGAGAGAAGTCATACTGGGGATAGGGAGTGTAAGGCCTGGGAAAATAACCTCTGCCCATACTGCCCTCGAGTGGGATTTCTGCAGGGCAGGAGGCTTAGGCTTAGAGGAGTGACTCCATGAAGTCTGGAATCAAACAATATTTATTTCTTCTCAAAGGCAAAGTCCATGGCCTTAGAATGGGTGTCTGGGGTTAGACTGGCAGTTCTAAACTAGGCAAGGCATCTCAGAGAGGTGGCATGGGCCATGGCTCTAGTGGCGGCATCACTGCCGTCATCTGCCATCTGGAACTGGTACTTTGTAGCTTCCAGGGCAGTTTTTGCTGTGTCTACCAGCTTCTGTATCACTGTATCTAATGCACTGCGGGTAATGGCCAGGACCGAATTCCACAGTGCTTTCTGATATTTGGCCACGAAAGCCATGTAGGAAGAAAGTCTGACAAGCAGCTGTGGTGTACATTTTCTTAGCTATGAAATCTATTTTCTGGAGTCCTTGTCCGGGGTAAGAGAACAAGTGAGACCAGTCGATAAGCTGCTTCAAGGTTGTACATCATGGCTGGGATGTACAGACAGGCACTCAGCATTGTTTTTAAACAATTGTTTTTTTTTGTTTTTTTTTCAGCCTGCTTGTCAATCCCTGCCACAGAAGTGGGGATTTGAAGCAGTTTCATGGTATTACTTCTTTTTGAGGCATTATAGATGGGCACAACTAATCTCTTAGGGGGTGGGAGATCTTTCATCTCCCTATAATCTTTATCCTCATCCTGGATGGACTCCTGAGTAGTGAGGTCCAGGGTTTGGATAAATGTAAGCATAGAGGAAGGATCCTCCTGGTTAGCAAAGGAAGCTCCAAAAAGGAGGGTCAGTGGACACATCAGGTTCTAGGCCCTCCAAATTCAAGTCAGGGGCAGCATAAAAATATTCATCATCATCTGTATCACCCTCGCAGTCTCCGAAAGACAGAACCATGGAAGAGTGCTTACCAGCCCCAGTAAATACAGACCCAATCTTTTTTAGGGTCCAAAGATGTGCCATGCTTTTGCCATGTCTTGCACAGTTGGGAGTCCTGCGAGACTGTGGCTATATATGCTTTTTTTCCTTTATGTTTTAAGCTACCTGTTGTCTCACTATTGGCTTTCCCAGGTGGAACAGGAGCATTTTTGTCTTTACAAACTATCTTTTTAGCCACTTCATCAGCAGCTTAATCATGCTTCCTTTTTTGTACAGACACCTCATCAGCGACTTTATTATTTTTAAATTTGTGAGGAACTTCAACAGCTCCTTTGGAAGTTTTATTTTTTTTGGCTGAGACTTGGAGGCTTCATTAGCACCCCTACTTGAATTTTTATTGTTATTAAATTTAGATGGCCCCTCATCAGTAGCCTTTGATTTTTCCTCAGCCATAATTTTCAAGTCTCTTTGCTAAATTTCTCACTCAGTTTGTGCAACGAGAATAAATAAACTCTAGACCTAAACACCTGGGGACAAAGGTTGCTGAAAATCTGCTAGCCAAAATCCTGTGACAGAAGACACAGTTATTTTAAAATTCTATAGGTCCAGATTTCTTTTCAGTACTGGAATTCTCTGGTATGCCAATCCACAGAAAACCCAACTGTCAAAGTTTGAAAATCCAAACTGTTACCCTGTGGTAGGGACCCGCAATTCCGGAGGTAAAAAACACAGAAAAAAAACGTAAAATTCAATGGTTCCTTCAAGAAAAGTGTAACCACAGTAAAATAATTAAAGAAGCCACCGAAAATACTCAATTGTGGTAAAAATAAATATAAAATAAGCAGAGGAAACCTCGGGGAAACTCTGCAGAACTGCGGAAAGAAAACCGCTAAAAAACAGTAAAATTACACTTAGCACAATGAAAAATTAAGTTTGTGAGGGAAAACTTTACCAAGAGAAGCAAAAAAAGGCCATCAACAAGGAAAGTTGAGAGACACCTATGGGGCAATGTGGCTCAATCAGCAGAGAAAAATTCTGAAGCCCTTCAGGCTGCTCCCTCTCAGCACACTCCCCTCCTTTTTTCTGACTGGCTGATATCCAAGCTCATTTTGCTAATTATCTTAAAGACATACCTCTGGGGCAATTGCATCTAGCCAGATAACTGCTATGGTTACTGATGCTAAAGTACTACTGGTGTAAGAAATTATACTTCCTATTTTTGACTACAGTGATTTAGTGCACATTAGTGCCCCTAAATCCTCCCTTGTCAGACTGGACCTCCTTTTTCATGCTTTCTGACACTTTGCTTTAGATTGCCCCTCTCGTACGCACCACTGCTCTCGTTACCCAGCTCTTTCCCTCCCCTCCCCTCTCCTCTCTTGATGCTAGGCGCTTTCCCATTGTGTCTCTTTTTTATCAAAATTCTGGTTCGGCACTCTGCTGTCTTATCTCAAATCCCTTCTTTCCCCTCCTCCTTTTTCCTACCCTTTCTGTAACAATACTTTCCACTCTCTCTCTTTTCCTTCTAGAAAATCTATTGTTGGCCAGTCTGCTTTTTCTTTCCGCTTTCCAAAACTGTGTTCCTTTCTTTGCCTTCCTATTCATTCTGCCTCTTCTCTTTCCTCCCTAAAGTCTCTTCTTTCTGACTTTTGTGATCCTACCTGCAAGTGCTTGTGACCCTTCCTCTTTTGCTCTATTCTCTAGTCCTGCCCTCCTCTTACTGTTCTGCTATTTTTCCTTTCTGTACAACAGTGATTTGTTTTCTAGATGCCTTTATTTACTATTCTGCCTATAGTATTTATGAGTCTGCTCGTAAAACTATATTATTTTATTTTACCTTGTTATTTTTATTGTTAGCTATCTCCTACTCTCCTCTCTCCCAGGACTCATCTGGAAATAAACCGTTTTCAGCTGAGTATGTACTTCCTGCTTAAATGTTTCAATAAATAATAAGAGAATGATAATTATTTTTTCAAAAAACTGCAAAATCACTAAGTACTGCATCTTACTGTACCTTAAAACAGCAGTACATGATAGTGAGAACATTTTGACCTATACTTTTTTTTTTTTTACTGTTTTGCGCTGCCCCACATCTACTTGCAGAATACCCTTCTTTCCTCATTTTGAGTTTGCTTTAGTACTTGTTTTCACATTTGCAATAATAAACGGGCGCTCCTTTTAGTATGACTCGGACCAGGTTTTTATCAGTATTCTCACTGGTTTGTCCAACACCTTTTGTCCCATAAGGCCAGGGAGCACGGCCTGCTGTACGATAGTTTATGTTTGTCACAAAGAAGTGATTTTACACAACTGATTCACCTTACAGGACAACAAGTGTACAAAAACAGCTAAGAATACTGGTAAAAACCTGGTCCAAGTCATATTAAAAAGAGCACTCCTTGTATTATTTCAAATGTGGGGGGGTACTAAAGCAGACTCAAAATGGGGAAAGAAGGGTATCATACAAGGCGGGAGATAAGGGGCAATCCATAACAGAATAAAAAAGTATAGGTCAAAATTTTCACCGCTATCATGTACTGTTGCTTTAAAATACATTACCATGTTATCAGCAGCTTTTGTCTTGTAAACTTTATTTATGAAACCAGATTACAGCAGACAACAATTCTCAAAGGATTAAACTATACAGGGTTTACATGACACCAGGCAGACCCCCCCCACACACAAAATTAAAAAGATGACTGACACAAAAGTCACTGAGGGTTACAAAATAGCATCAGTAGTGCCAAAGTACAATAGAGTACCAGTGCTCATACTCATCCCTCTGAATACTAGAACAGGAAAATGTATTACAAGGAACAAATTATTCTCACCAGGGAACAAATTCTTCTCAACAGTGTTTATCAAAAAGTTTCAAACAGCTTTAAAGTGGTTAATCTGTGACTGAGCTCGATACTGAGCACACTCTAACTTCTATCTAGACCGCAAATTTGATGCCCAACATGCCATCAAGAGGGATCACAACTCAAACAACACTAAGCTATAGTTTCATTTTTGCATTGCTCAATGCCACCTGCCAGAGAATCCTGGAACTGATCAATCAGGGCTCAAAAGAAGCCCCATGTATACAGGGTAGGAACCCAGTACCTTGGTCATGATCTTGTTGAACCAGTTGCCCATCATCTTGGGGAACTCCAACACCATGTGAAGGAGGTACCCTCAGTGACTTTCCATTTAGGACAAAGTGGATCCTTATCTTACTGCATGCAATACAGGCATACCAGAGTATATTAGCAACAATAAAGAAGATTACATTGAGTCTGAAATAATGTATTACTTCGGGAGCAAGTAGTCACGAACTTAATAGCAGCTGTCCATATTTCAGAACCAACTGTACAACCAAAGTTTTGCTCCCATTGCAGCTGCACCCTTCACACGGTCATGGGAAGGCTATGCAAATGAGGTGACAGAGAGTAGAAATATGGGTTACTCACCCATAACCATAGTTCTACTAGTGGTATACAGTTCACATCCACACTTTGGCAGTCTTTCTGGAGACAGACAAGTCATTGGAAGTCTTCCAAGTGTAATGCCCTTGTTACCCCGGGTTACTAGAATCCCAGTAAGACCTAGTTGTTCGGCAGGGAAGGCAGCTTGCGAAACTCCAGTTAAATGAATTTCACACTGTCTCACTCTGTTCTCAGTCTCAGCTGAGACCGAGGGATGACATCACCATAGAACTATCGCAACTGCATGAGCCACATTGGAATCTGCAGAAGGGAGTTTACAGTAGAATGTTAGGAGTTCTGAACAGTCAGTGTCAGTAGTCTGCAGTTGGAGATTGTTGTGAGAGGAGCACAGCAGTTCTGTGCATAGGCTCTTGGAGCCTCAGCTCTGAAACAGAGCTACATTTAAGGAAAGTGTGTGTTTCCCTAAAAGAGGGACACAGTAAGCTGTTCTTTAAAGTGGTGGAGACCGCTGATGTGAGTCTCTGCCCCATCCCTCAGGGCATGGGGCAGGAAGGTTGCCTGCTATTCCACGAGCAACCCCCTGGCTACTCAGAGGAGAAGCTGCCTTATTGCCCCCCCCCCCCAAGTGTGTGGGATACAAGAAGATTTCAAGATTCACCTGTGGGGCACCTGCAACCAAAGGGTGAGTTCTGCTCTTTCTAAAGGGCCCATGTTTCATCCTGAACTGTGTTAAAGTGGGAATTGGACTGCTGAAGTAGTGGGAGGCCTACAGTAATAGGCTTAGCCAAAAGTGAAAGTATGTTCAAGTCCAACACAAAGGGAAAGTCAAGACATGTAGAGGAGATGTGACATACGTCTACCCAGTAATCTACATTGCCAAGCTTTCAAAAAGAGTTGCTTAGTTTCCGAGAGAAATGGCCAGGTATGGATTGTGGGAGCAGGAGGTGGGAGACCCCCCCATCTTTAGTAACTTGGTCCACCTCTACAGATTTGCTCTGTGGATTTCTACTTTGCCTAATGCACTTGGCCAGGGATAAGGGAAGTACCCAGACGTGGGATGGAAGGAAATTTCCCTTTAGGAGTCAAAGGCTCTAAGGTGGTTTGTGGAGCCACCAACAGGAAAACTGGTTCATTCCCATATGGACCATGGATCAAGTGGCTGGTGGGGGAGCCGGGCCATGGGAAAAACCCAAGTAGTGTACAGTCGGGCTGTGTACCCAAAGCTGCATACAAGTCCAGGCTGTGTGCCTGGTGGGTTCACAGCCTGAGGGCTGGAATAGTAAAGAAGTGTTTTGTTATCTCTAATCTGCATTACCAGGAATGTAGCCCCGTGGGAGTCCGTCTATGCTTTGTTTGTTCAGTTTGGATATGAATAAAAGCCACACTTTAGAATCCCATTCCTGGTTTTGGACATTAGTTATTGCTTCCTGTGTTCGGATTTACTTGGGTGCCCCTGTGCACAGTAGCCAAACCTAGGCCCCCCTGTGCCGAGTAACCTAGTCCTCCCGGAACCCAGTCCCCACCAGGTACTGTTGTCAGCTTCAACAGCATGCCACCTGTCATTTGCCAAAAAGGCAGGGGTGCAGGCGTTACACAAGCTACACTCCTCCCACCAACCAGCTGGTATATTCTTGAGCTCTGCCCCATGATGTCAGATCTTTGCATGCCGGAAGCAGGGATTCAGATGCCACTTCCTAGAAGAAGTCAGGTGGGTTGTGTGGATGTGACCTGTATACCACTAGATGACCTACGGTTACAGGTGAGTAACCCACATTTCTAACAAGGACACAGTTCGCTATCCACACTCTAGCAGACTCCAAGCAGTTCACAGAGGAGGGAGCAAGGCGTGCATCCCTATCTGGTGAACATGGATTGGAGAACCGAGGACCAAAGGCAGACTCCCAACTACTCATGCTGTCAATGCTGTAATGGGAAATTAAGGCATGTGCTTTACTTCAGTTTGTGGCCCTGCATATCTCCACAATGGGGATGTCTCTTGAAGCAGCCACCAAGACAATGGCATATCTGGTGCAATGAGTTCTAAGCCCCTTGAGCGCCTTCTTGCCAGCCAACCTACAGCAGAGGTTAATGCAGGATGCAATCTACCTTACAATCACCTTCTTTGCTTCGGGTTTGCCAAGCGCAGCTTCAGTATATGCTACAAGCAGCTGGCAAGCCTCACCCCAAACTCCAGCTGTGCACTCTGTGTAATATGAAAATGCCTTTTGCGGATCCAGGTACACCTTAAAGGCTGCCACTCAAAGGCCCGTGAGAAAGAGGGACCATAGGCAGTTGAGGATGCTTCTCACAGGACAGATCAGGGGATCAAGCTCCATACCCTAGCACCAGATCGGGAACCACATTTATGCATAGTATTTAGAAGTTGTCTCCTCACAGGATGCCTCCACAGTGTATAGGACATCTTCCAAAAGGACCAAAGCCAGGAACTCTAGCTGCTCAGGAACCAGGATGAGAGAAGTACAGCACCCCCTGAACACCCTGCATACAACATAATTATTCCATATGCAGGGGGATAAATCAGTAGACCCCCAGATGAGATTACCCCACCAGGAGATACAGAACTTGATAGACCTGAAAAGAGAACAAGTTCTCTAAGTCATAAATATTATTTGGGGGCATTAGGGAAGCATGTACTTTGGCTAGATGGCTGCACGCACATAGATTGCAGGCCTGTGTTACACAAATAAAAGACCCAGCTATGGGCTTATTAATACATACCACCTCAGGAATACAGGCTATGTTACATACATACTATCAAACCCTTTATCGAGCTACTTCCCCCACGCCTCAAGCAGATATTGTCAAATATTTGAATAAGTTGGTGCTACCTACCCTAATGAAGGCCTATATGGGATCCCTAAGGAAGTTGTTAAAAACTCAAATACTGGCAAATGTCCGGACCCAGATGGGTAGCCGGCAGAGTTTTTCTTGTGGTTTTCTTTTTTGTTCATCTAGTTTTTTCCCCCACAAGGCTTCATCCACCTCAAACCACATACTCTCTCCCGATCCTGGCCCAGGCCCCCTGTTGAATCCCCTATGGATTTCCCCTCATGGCCGGGCCAGCGAGGGGAGGGCCATCCCATCCTCTCCCCCCCGGTGCACACACATCCAGATGTTGGGGTAGAGCCATGGGTCAGGAGCGCAGTCAGGACTTCATACAGCCTGCCAGGGTCCCCAGTTTCCAGTCCCCCCACTGCTGGGGCGTGCACACAGAGGCGGACGCACGCTGTGGAGTCCTGCAGCATTTCCTGTCAATGGCATCACTGACCTGTTCAGCCTTCAGGCCTCCACCTGGGGGCAGAAATTCGGCAGGACTGCCAAGTCACCCTCCCTGGGAGAGGAGAGCTGTCCTCCTGGCACTCGGTCCTCTCCCTCCCCGGCTGACCCCCAGCAACTCGCAGTTCGCCACCGAACACGGGTCGCAGGTGTGGCAGAAGGTAAGGTGCAATGCCTCAGTTTTTTCAAACAATGTTCAGGCTTTTTGCTTCCAAATCAGCTGCAGGCCTATAGATCAGTGCAACGGGGGGGGGCTCCACCTCCTTCTTGGAAATGCACACCAATTTTGAGATTCCTAAACCTGGTAAAGACCAGAGTCTCCACAATCTTACAGTCCAATCTCTGTCTCAAATTTTGATTGTAAGGCCTTTATGGCAGTTTGAGCAGCTAGAATGGATGCTCGTCTTCCATTATTGCCAGACCGGGAACGTGTGGTTCCTTGTACGACATAGAAAGGCTCATGATATTGTGATACAAACACTTGTACTAACAGAATATGCTGTCTTACACTTACTCCCCCCGGTCCTGGCTGGCCTTGATGCAGATAAGGCCTCTGACAGGGTCTCCTGGCCCTTTGGGCGAAATTGGCTCAGTTTGGTTTTGCTGAGGTCTTGATCCAGGTGTTGCAGAGGTTATATGTGGCCCCACAAGTCTACTTTAAGTTCAGTGGTATGTCATCTGATCTGATTCAGTTAGAACACGGTGCCCGGCAGGGCTGTCCCCTTCCCCTATTTTGTTTGCTTTATATTTAGAAGCCTTGGCAGCCCAGATCCACACAGAGGAGGTGGTTGAGGGCATTTCAATACAAGAGAGAGAGTGTTTAAAATAGCGTTATTTGAGGATGACCTCTTCTTAACACTAACGTTGCTGGCGACATCGCTCCCTAGGGTCTGGGAACTTTTCCTTAAGTACGAGTTTCTGGCAGGTTTTAAAATAAATGCAACAAAAACAGAAGTCATTCCCTACAATTTTAGCCTTTTTGAGGCCCTGAAACTTAACTTACTGGTTTGTTGGACCGGGGGGCACTCAAATATTTAGGAATTCAGATTCTTTTTTCAGTTATTGTAGTTCCCCCAGCACAGAGAGAACTACAAGAATGTAATTGAACTGATGATTTTTAGCACTAAACAGTGCAAACATTTAGTGGGGCTTTGGTTTTAACAGTCAGCGGCCAGAGAGAAGGTTTGTTGATGTTTTAAGTTCATTTTCTGGCACTCTGAGGTTTGAGAAGACTAGCTGAGGTTTTAAGTTAATTTTCTGACACTTTTAGGTTTTGTACAGAATGTTTGCTATTTCCAGGTTCCTACCCATAAATCTCAGCGTCTCTGCGAGTGGCAGCCGAGCACAAGTGAAGGTGGGCACAGCAGAGGCGAGTGTCTTCCTTGTCAGCTGGGACAAATGGGGTAGCCGGTCTGGTCTCTATATCCTTGGAAACAATAAGGTATTTAAATTGGGGACAAATTAGTACAGTGCATAAATTGCAATAAGTTTGAAAAGGGAAAAAAGGACTGCAGAGTACCCCAGTAAAAAATGTACCTACATAGTGTAACCCCCTTGTTCACAGGGGTTACTAGAATCCCAGTTAGAACCAGTGGCAGACAGGGAAAGGCAGCTACTAAAATGCCAGTTAAATGGATTTCACACTGTCAAGCTCTAGTGTCAGTCTCAGCTGAGCTAGAGGGTGATGTAATCTTAGAACTCTCGCAGCGGCATAAGCCATACTTGTACTAGTCTGGGGAAATAGCTTTAGAATGTTCAGTGAGTCCTGAGTAGGAGTTCCAGGAGGAGGCTGCAGCTTGCTGTGCAGCTCCTCAGACAGCTCTGACAGAAAGCTACCACTGTGTTTTGGGTAGTTTGTTCTCATACTAGAAGAAGAACACAGAAGACAGTGACTGAAGTGGTGGAGACCTTGTCAAGTGGGTTTTCCTTTGCCCCATCCCACGAGGGATGGGGGCAATCTTCAGGGTTCAGGGGAAATCCCCTTACCCAGTCCGCCTAGTGAAGCTGCCTATGACAATTTCAGAACTGTGAGTACTATGTTTGTGTCAGCCCAGGAGGAGCACCTGCATTCCTTTTGGTGAATTTTCTCTGACAAATGGACCCTGTCACCTAGACTAAGTCTGTTTTTAAAAGTGTCTGCCTATGATGGAGTCTAGAAAGAGACTGTCCAAGTACAGAACTTTTATTCATGTAGTATGTTAAGTGTGAAAAAATCTTTCAAGACAGCATCTACAAGTTTTCTGTGAGGGTGTTATTAACCAGATGAATGGCAGAGTATAAACTTGGAAGCAAAAGATGGGGGACCCCTCCCCCCACTCTGGAGTAACCAGTTTACCTCTCCGGGTTCAGTTTGGGCACCAGTTCAATTTTCAGTCAGTGTATTTGGCCAGTGCTTGATGGAAATAGTTACTCAAACGTGCAGTCTGGATTCTCTGCGAGTCTGTATGTGCTCTTTGGTGGTTATGTGTGCCACCAGTATTCCTCATGAAATATGGGAAAGTATCATAGTACTGGCCGTGCGTGCCTAGTCAATGGGAAAGAGTCCTAGTACTGACTGTGTATGCCTAGTCAATGGGAAAGTGTCCTAGTACTGGCAGTGTGTGCCTAGTCAAGAGGAAATGTACCAGTAGCTGTCTGTGTGTGCCAATCTCCATTTCAGAACCTGAGAGTTCACTGTGTGTGTTCAGTATGCCTATGTTAAATGAGAAGTTCAGGAATGTCTGCACCTCAGTAATCTGCATTACCAGTATTAGTAACCCTGTGGGGGTCAATTTTCGCTTTGGGATTATTCTCTGTGTATGTGAATAAAAGCCACACTCTAGAATCCAACCTGGTTTGGACAGTACTGTTACTGCTTCCACTGTGTCTGGATTTACTTGGATGCCCCTGTCCAGAAGTACAAACCTAGCACAATTCTGAGCAAATGTTTTCTCCCCGGGACCTGGGTTGCTGGCCACAGCAAATGGTCCCACCAGGTGTCTGGCAGGTAGTTGCCACACTTGGTTGCCTGTCTGTGATAGTAGGCTTAGAAAAGAAATGTGTGTACAATGTTTTGTAAACCCCCAGCTCTCTCCTTTGCCCCTAGATGCTAGGTGGTGAGAGGAGCAGCCCTGCTAGTTAAACAAGGGGCCAGTGGGGGGGTTACAACAGTAAAACTGCTAGACAAAAATAAGAATCTTAAAAAGCAGCTTGATTTTCAAATTAAAATGTGAAAATCAGAACAATTTATATAAAATACTGGAATAGTTTTGCAAGAGAGTGAACTAGCTGCTGCTGAACTGCGGAAATCCACAGAACAGGTCCATAGTACGATGATGGGGATAAGAGGAAATGAAAGATGGAAGGAGATTCTGACAGTGAAAATGAACTTAAGAGGACAATAATATTGTCTAGGGCAGGACGGGAAAAGACAGATGATTGAAATAATCCCTACTGAAGTAGGAAACAGATTTTCTGTTTTTCAGGCAAACAAGCAGACAGAATTTGAGAGTAGTAATAATTCTGAAAATCAAAACATGCAATCTCAACAAGAAAATGGTGTACTAGAAAAAAATAACAATGTGGGTTATAAATCAGTGGACAGTGCTGCCAGACACAAGCACGCCATAATACCAGGGAACCTGAAACAAGTCTTTCTGCCCAAAGGGAGACTGTTGTACTGGGTGACTCTGTTATTAAATCTACAAAGTCACATGTAAGGGTCAAAAATAGATTATTGTGGTCAGCTGCCTTTCTGGAGCAAAAATTCTGGATATCAAAAACAGCGACCTACTGAAAGGTACTCTCACTGAGGCACAGGTCAGAGAGCATAGGATAAACCAAGCGCAGTTGTAGAATTCACAAAACGTGTTTATTAGTACTAGCAGTAACATAAAAAAAAAAATTGTTCAGAATAAATAAAGGCAGAATAAACAGAGAAGGTCCATTTGAGTTTTCCTTCAATCTCTGTATCTGTAACTCTCTCTCTCTCTCTCTCTCTCTCTCAAGAAATTGCTGCTCTGTTTTTATAAGCCCTTGCAACCCCCCTCCTTTACAAACATCCTGTTTTTTATGTTTGCTTGCACGCATGTGCAAGAAACATTGTGTGTCAGCTTAGGAGAGAAGCGGGTTGTGGAGGTGTGGCACTGTGGCGGCCAATGTCGGCACTGCATTGTTGGGCTTGGCAGTGCTCAGCCAATGCAGGCCCAGTGTCCTAATGACACTAGCTCTGCAGAGTGCCACAAACTTGTAACAATTTCGCCACTGCAATCAGGGGCTGCCTCATCTTTGCAGCATCAGACAATGAGGGAGCAACCCGTCATTGCATAGCGGTACCTTGCCTGGTGTAACATTTCGTCAATGAGGCGGCAGCTATGCGGCCTCAGAGCTCCATGAAAGCCAATGGGAGTGCCCAATCCCGTCGGCATGCCCCTGACCAATTTATTTGCCGACAGGGGAGCCCACTCCCTGACGGCATAATGTCCCCCTCCATTTGCTGTGTGCTGAGGAGGGTGCCCAATCCCCCCCTCCCGGCGTCATGCCACCCCCAAACAGTCTTTCTTTGCCGATGGGGGGCCCAATCCCCATTGGCTTCAGTCCTGCCCTCTCCAAAAATGCAGGTGGCACACTGGGAGCCCAGATGAAATGACAGTGCCACTGTTCATTAGGTGGGCTCTCAAAAAGCCTATGTTGCAAATTTGATGAAAAAAATTACTGTTTCAACAATGGCATTTTTCCACACCTCCTTATGAATAGTATAGCTGTCATTTTACTCATCCTGGCCAAAATGCGATTTTGCACTTTTGGCACAGAATAGCGAGGTCACTGTGGGAAATCAGTTTTCAGGACAGACGAAGAAAATGATAGTGACGCTGTTCATGAACAGAGGTCCTAAAATGCCTATGTTGAAAATTTGGTGACGAAAGTACATAAAATGACTGTGTTACAAGCGTGTGTTGCTCAGTTTCCACGCACTCTTGTAACTTTGCAAATTTGTAATATTTTCATCCCAGATTTTCAACACAGGCCTTTTTTCACACCTCCTTATGAACAGTACAGATGTCATTTTTCACATCCTGGCCAAAATGTTTTCGCACTTCCGGCGCAGACTAGCATGGTCACTGTGAGAAATCAGTGTTTGGGACAGATTAAGAATGAGCGAGTGGGGGGGGGAGTGAGCTCAACGGAGCTTTGTCGGGACTGCTGCGGATTTCTTTGTGGGCAGAAAAAGGTGCCAATGCAGGCGGGAGCCCAGTACAAAAGGGCAGCCTGCAGCACTGGGAGAAACGGAACGAGCAAGTGAGAGAGCTCAACAGAGCTCTGTTGGGACTGCTGCGGATTTTTTTGTGGGCATAAAAAGGTACCAATGCAGATAGGAGCCCAGTACAAAAGGGCAGCCTGCAGTGCCAGGAGAAACAGAACGAGCAAGTGAGAGAGGGGGAATAAGTGAGCTCAATGGAGGTCTGTCGGGACTGCTGCAGATTTCTTTGTGGGCAGAAAAAGGTACCAATGCAGGCAGGAGCCCAGCACAAACTCTTGGAATCTCCTCCCACTGTTTAATTTGAGTTGTCTAGGTTACTCAAATGTATTATTTATCTATATTCTGTACTTCATAAGAATCTTATGTTTTATGTTAACTGTCAAGTTTTTGTTACATCTCTGCTGTTTTACATCCTGACGTAAAACCTTTGTAAGCAGTGTATACTCAAAGGTTGTATCCGAATTATTAAATAAATAAATAAACAAACCAACAAAAGGGCAGCCTGCAGTGCCAGGAGAAACGGAACAAGTGAGTGAGAGAGGGGGAGTGAGCGAGCTCAATGGAGCTCTGTCGAGACTTTAGAGTTCCCCACCTTCCCACCCGCGGTCCTATATTACAGCAAGGTCTCTGGGGTGGAGACAAAGCAATGATTGGATAATTTTAGGATTGCTGTAATACAGATTTAGTTGTTCTGTTTATTTCTCTAACTGAGCTAAGTACTGAGCTATATGGTTAGGATTGCTGTAATAATACATATTTATTTGTTCTGTTTATTTCTCTGAGCTGAGTAATACTTGGAGTGCAATAGGATTTCTAACTGGGTAAGTGAAACTATGATGGTTGAGAACAAAAAGTATGGTAGCTAAGTGGTGACAAACAGACAAGGAGGCTTTAGGATTACTACAGTAACACAATATCTAACGGACGAGATTTAAGACTGAATTAACCTGGTTGGCAAGGGGGCAGTAGGGGGACTAGTGTTGGAGGAACAGCAATTTGAGTAAATAGGGGCCTAACAGTTATAGTAGGGTACAGAAACCTGGAGTAAAAGCCCGTAACATAAGTTGGGGGCCAAAATGGGACAGGTGCCGCGTGTCAATAGAGTGGGTATCTTTGGAAGGGTGGTGGGGTGTACTGGGTGTGGGTCTGCTATGATCCTGGACTGGGCTTGGAGAATGGGAGGGGGGTGTATGGTCTGTAGACAACTGGCTAGTTTGAGGGAGGAACTGTGGAGATTAGGGAGGAGTCTAAGTGGCAGGGCAGATGAGTATGGTAGACACCCTGGCTGGGGGGACAGGGGAAGAAAAACTAGGGACTGAAACTGACCCCGGTATCAGAGGCACTAGCAGAAAAGGGGGGGGGGGGCCCGAGATGAGGGGCCTCCTGATGGGGGAGGAACAGACCACGAGGAGTACCAGGGGATACAGCAGATGGCTGTGGGTGGGAAGGGACCAGAGGGGGCATGAGGGGAGCAAGTAGGAGTGGGGAATGACAGGAGGAAGAGATATAGGAGGGGTATCGACCAGGAATAGATTTGAGCCTCTGCTATGGGAGATAGAAGGGGAACAGGAACATACTGAAGGGGGGAGGACAAGCAGGGCATGACAGGGATGACAACAGGTAGAGGAAGACATAGTGAGGACGAAAGGGTACAAGGGGGGCTAGTAAGGAAAGAAGGGGGTGACTGGAGGAGAGAAGGCTACGGGAAGGGGGAGGATGGGAGGGGCATCACTAGCAGGGTCGAAGGGAATAGGGGTTGTAAATCGACAATAACGGGGATAGAAGAGTGGTTGGAAATCAGCAGGGGAGGTGAGAAGGTTGACATGGGAAGCCCAGTAGGAAGTAGTCAGGCTGGGAAGGGGTATAAGGGGCATCGGAGGAATAAGGCAGAGAAAAGGGGTGAGGCGGAAGTAGGGGGTGCAGATACAGAAGTCACAGAGGGTGCAGCTGGCAGTGGAAAGGGGCAGGGAAGAACAAATACCGGGGTGGTGGAAGGGGCATTAGAAGGGAAAGGGGGTAAGGGACGGGGGGGTACTCATCCTGGGGGATTCTATACTGAAAGGGGTGAGATAGGACAGAAAAGCACAGCCGTATTTGGGTTGAAACTATGCCCATGTGGACTGCAGGAGGGGCAGGGCAGGCACTGCTCAAGTGTGCAGCGAGGGGGAGGAAGAGACATTTAGTGTTGCATGTGGGTACAAATGACTTGGTGGGGGAAACTGTGGAAGTAGCGAAGGGGAGGTTTGAGGGGTTGGGCAGGTAATGTGAGGGGGTGGGGAAGTTGGCAGCATTCTCGGAGGTACTCCCGGTACCATATGCAAGCACGGAGAGGAAAGGTTAGGATCAAGGAGTTTAATGAGTGGCTGAGGGATTGGTACCACACCAAAAATTATGGGTTAGTGACTAAATGAGGTAGGGTCTGGGGGAATAGTGACTTGTATGAGGGGACAGGCTACACTTGAGCAGGGAGGGGAGTATTAAAAGCAGGATTAGAGGGGTATATCTCTAATAAGATGGATTTAAACTCATGGGAGGGGTGGCCAAAAGACTGAGGTTGGTAGAAAGGTCTGGACTGGGGAGCCTAATGAGCTCACCCCTCTGGATATAGGTAAAGGCGGAGATGTAGTAACCCCGGGAGGGGCAGGCAGAGTGGTCTGAGTGTAATACAGAAGGCACCACCACCAGGTAAGAATTAGGAAGAGAAAGGGTGCAGACTACCGGGAGGAGGGACACAGACCAAAGAGAAGAGTGAGGAGAAGGAAGAGTATGGGTGGAAGGTGGTCTCTCAACACAAGAAGCCTAAGGAACAAAACTGCAGAGCTTCAGGCACTCCTTTCAGAAGGGAAGGTGGACATTGCTGCAGTGACAGAGACTTGGGCCACAGAGTACCATGACTGGGACTTGGCAGTCCCTGGATACAGGATATACAGGAGGGACCAGGGGGTTGGAAGGGGGGGATTTGCACTCTATGTGAGGGAAGGGATCAAATGCATAAGGGATAAGGGAGAAGAGGAGAGAACAGAGGTGCTTTGGGTGCAACTCCTGGATTCCAAGTGCAGAAAGCTGAGGCTGGGAATGGTGTACAAACCACCAGCCCAATCCAGGGAACTGGATGGGGAGTTGGCAGAGCAGATAAGGAGGGTGTGTAGAATGGGGAGTGTGGTGATAGTGGGAGATTTTAACCTACCTGGGGCTGACTGGAGCACTCCAGCCACTAGCAGTACCAGGTAGCAGGTATTCCTTGATGCATTCCAGGATGGCCTTCTGACACAATTGGTAAGTGGGCCTACAAAGTTTGGTAGCACTCTGGACCTACAACTGGCAAATGGGGAGGCAGTGAGGGAGGTAAGGGTGGACGACCCACCAGTGGGTAGGGACCACCAAACAATGTGGCTCGTTCTCACACTGAGCAGAGAGACAGGAAGCACAGGCACTAAGGTGGTGGACTTTGGGAGAATGGGAGCAATACTGCAAGGGAGACTCCAGGGTATGAGGCCTGGGATGGATGCAGAACAAAAGTGGGGAATCATACAGACTGGGCTAACCGAGGCCACAGTAGCCTGCACCAGGGCCAGGAGTAAGAAGAGCAGAACCAAGAAACCATGCTGGCTGAACAAGGAGCTGCTGCAAGGGGTGAGGGCAAAGAGGGCTGCATACCAGAAGTACAATAGAACAGGGAAGGGAGAGGATAAGGAGGTCTACGGGAGCTGGTCAAGGGAGGTGGCCAGAAGGGTGACAAAAGCTAAGGCCTCCAGGGAATTAAGGTTAGCACAGGGCATATAGGGAGGGGAAAAGGGTATTTTTGGGTATGTCAGGGAAAAGAAGTGCAAGGAACATATTGTGAGGATAAAGCAGGGAGGGGATTAGGTGGAAAAAGGGGAGGAGCAAGCAGAAATTCTAAATGAGTACTTCTGCTCTGTTTTCACTAAGGAGAGGGATGGTCCGCTACCAGCATGGGCTGGGGGGTGGAGTGGGGAAAGGGGGGTAGTAGGCGACGGACAAAGTGATCGCCGGGAGTAGGGTGCTAGAGGGACTGGGGGCAGTAAGGGTGGACAAGGCACCAGGACCCAATGGCATCCACCCCAGGGTGCCGAGGAAGACGGCGGAGCTATTGGTTGAGCTGCTGGCAGATCTGTTCAACACCTCCCTGTAAACAGGGTATGTGCCCCAGGACTGGAGAGTGGCCCATGTGGTGCCCATACACAAGAGTAGACCTAAGGAGGAGACAGGAAATTATCAGCTGGTCAGTCTCACGTCCATAATGGGTAAGCTTATGGAGGCAATACTGAAAGAGAGGCTGGTGTGGTATTCCTGGAGAGTAATGGATTCCAAGATGGGCGACAACAAGGGTTCATCTCAGGGAGGTCTTGTCAAACCAGCCTAATATAGTATTATGACTGGGTGACAATGGAGTTGGACAGGGGCCATGCGGTACATGTCCTGTACTTGGACTTCAGTTAGGGCCTTGATACAGTGCCTCATGGGAGACCGGGGGACCGGATGGCAGTGGGGGGGCGACTAAATGGATAGAGAACTAGTTACAGGAGAGGGTGCAGTGGGTGGTGGTGGTGGGAGCTCTCAGCACCCAGAGCAGTGATAAGTGGGGTGCCGTGGGGTGAGTGCTGGGCCCGGTGCTATTTGGGCTCTTTATTTCAGATATAGCACATGGACTGGGGAGCAGGGTTAGTCTGTTCACAGATTATACCAAATTGGGGGTGGTGGTGGACGAAGAGGACAGATGGGAAAAACTGCAGGGGACCTAACCAAGCTAGAGACATGGTTGGTGGAGTGGCAGCTAGGATTCAACACAAAGAAGTGCAAGGTGATGCACTCCGGGGCTCAGGACCAGAAGAGGGACTATTAGTTGGGGGTGAGGCTGGGGATCACAGAGGAGGTGAAGGACCTAGCTGCGTTGGTAGCTGGGAGCATGAACACCTTGGCCCAGTGCAGGAGGGCAGTGCATCGCAAGAAGGTTCTCATCCAGACACAGGATGTGATCCTACCTCTCTACAGATCATTGGTCAGACTGCACCTGGATTACTGTGTGCAATACTGGAGGCCATACCTGAGGAGAGATATAAAGTTACTGGAGGGGGGTGCAAAGGAAGGCAACAAAAATGTTAAAGGGGATGGAAGGAAAGGAATATGAAGTTAGGCTGAAGGAGTTGAACATGTACACACCGGAGGAGAGGAGGGATGGGGGGATATGATTAAAGCCTTTAAATACCTGAGGGGAGTAAATAAACCTAGCACTGAGGGGGTGTTTAAACTGAGCAGTGGAACAGAGACGAGGGGGCATGGACTGAGGTTGGAAGGGGGGCATTTCAAGAGGGAAATAAAGAGGCACAACTTCACTGAGAGAGTGGTGTTTAGTTGGAATTTGCTGCCAGAGGGGAAGGTAACATGTAAGATTGTCAATAGCTTTAAGGAGGAGTGTGATGAAGCAAGAGGAAGAGTCAGGGGGGCACGGGCTGAGACAAGTGGGGGAGGAATTGAGGGAAGGAGGCTGGGGTAGCTGCAATCTAGGGTGCTAGCTGCACACTCGGGCAGACTTAGATAGACCGATTGGTCTGTTCTGCGGGCAGATTTGTATATTTGTATGTAAAATCACAGTGACCCTGTTCATGAGCAGAGGTCCAAAAATGCCTATGTTGAACATTTGGTGACAAACGTCCATAAAATGACTGTGTTACAAGCGTGCGTTGTGCAGTTTCCACGCACTCTCGTAACTTCACAAATTTGTAGTATTTTCACTCCAGATTTTCAACACTGGCATTTTTTCACACCTCCTTATGAACAGTACAGCTGTCATTTTTCACATCCTGCCCGAAATATGGATTTACACATCTGGCGCAGAATAACGCGGTTGCTGTGGGAAATCAGCGTTTGGGACAGATTAAGAAAATCATAGTGACAGTGTTCATGAGCAGAGGTCACATATGCCTATGTTGAAAATTTGGTGAAATAATTACACTAAATGACTGCTACGGGCATGCACTGTGCACTTTCCACGTATGCTCGGAAGTTCGAGCTTTTTTTTTTAATATTTCCACTACAGATTTTCAACGTTGCAATCTCTTCACACCTTCCTATGAATGGCACCGCTGTCATTCTTCACATCCTGCCCGATCTGCATTTTCGTACATCTGAAGCACAATGGCACGGTCGCTGTGGGAACTCAAAGTTCAGGACACACTGACAAAAATCACAGTGCTACTGTTTACGAGAAGAGGTCCCAAATGCTTTCATGAGGTGGGGGGCACAATTGGGCCATATTGAAAATTTGTAGTGCAAATACCAACAAACGCCTGGGGGCATTACGGTTTCTAACCATAACGTCCCACCCTGCACAGACTGACAGGCATCAGGGATGTGCCTTTGGATTGACAACTGTAATGCTCATACCATTCCACCCCCAACCCTGCAGCCAGTGACAGGCATAGAGATGTGCCTTGGACTCTTCAGCCCCCAGAGCTCACCCCCATTCTTCTATATTGCATCCATTTCAGCGTATGTCCTTACGTATTGGGGTGAAAAGCCGAACACCCCAAGGCACACCTCAACACTTGTCGGTGTCTGCAGAATAAGGCGAGGTGAAATGGCATGAACGTTATGGGTGACAACCCAAATGCATACCCCAATGCCTGTCCCTCTCTGCTGGGTGGAGGTGGGGTTGGCATGAAAGTTCAATACTTCACTGCCATTCCTACTCTGCATCTGTCTAACTCCTGCATTTCCAATGCTAATACCAGCAGGCAAACAGTCAGCATTGACAAATGCTTGTTTCTAAAATGCTCTTGTATGTTTCAGGCAGGTGCAGCTAGAAAACATGTCCCAGAACTGAAGCCTTTTCTCCACAGCTCTTCAGAAAAAGGGCTTAAAAACTGCTCTCAGGTTAACCCCTTGAGTGCCCAATAGCTTTTTGCAATAATCTCAAACTATAATTATATACATTTCAGTAGTAACACTATATAATTTCTAAACAAAGGGATCCCAATATCAGTTACATTTCCACATAATAATTTGCATATATTTTTATACCAACAGATATGCAAGGAGGAAAAGACAGAAACAGCAAGGAAGACTGAGAGACAGTAAAAGGTAGAGAATTGCGAGACTGTCGGGATGATCAAATCCTAGGTCTCACAAGAAAATCTGGTTGCACAACCAGACAGACAAGAGACAGGAAAGGAAAGAACAGAAGAGATCCTTGCATTCAAACTCTCCAAAACAACTGGGACAGAGTCCTATTCAACCATGTCACATACACACCCTCCATAAGAGGGAATCTGTTTTATCAAACAGGTTTCAAAAACTTTTTATTAATTCTCTACTAACATTAGTGTCTGACTTTCACAAATTGAGCACATGTGCAGTAACCTTTTTTTCTGTAACAGTACAGCAAACAGTAATGTTTAAAACTCATACATTTGTTTTTCAGTCTTCAGAACCCTCAATTCCTGATCCACATCTTGACAGAAAATCAGCATTGCTATTCTCTTTACCAGATGTGTGTATCATCTTGAATTTAAATGGCTGTAGTGCCACCTTGTAATTCTGGAATTTTTATCTTTCATTTGGTTAAGCCAACAGAGAAGATTGAGATCTGTCAAAACTACAAAGTCAGTTCCTAGCAAATAAAACATAAGGGACTCCATGGTCCACTTTGCTGCTAAACATTCCTTTTCAATGGTGGAGTACCTTTTCTCTGTGTCATGCAACTTCCTACTTATGTACAGAATAGGATGTTTCATCCCATCTATATTTTGACTCAGGACTGCACCTAGGCCTACCTCTGATGCATCTGTTTGTAACAAAAATGGTTTCTCAAAGTCTGGGCTTCTTAAAACAGGGGCTAAACATTATGCAGCCTTAATGGCTTGAAAAGCTTCTTCACACTCTGGGGTCCATTTCATATTATTCGGGTACCGTTTTTTTCATGAGTTCTGTGAGGGGAGTAGCTAACTCTGTAAAGTTGGGAACAAATCTCCGATAACCAGCTAGCCCTAAAAATGACCTGTCATATTTCTTGATTTTAGGGACAGGGCTGTTAGCTACAGCATCCATCTTAGAAACCTCAGGCTTGACTTCTCCATTTCCCAAAACATAGCCCACATATCTGGTTTCCTGTATGCCCAATGCACATTTGGTAGGATTAATTGTCAGACCTGTCTTTTTGATCGATTGGAAACTGCTCGTAGGTGTTCCAGGTGGCTTTTACAGTCTGGACTACATACTACGACATCATCCAGGTATGCAGCACAATCACCAGTATGAGGGGAGAAAATTACATCCATGCAACGCTAGAATGTAGCGGGAGCGTCATGTAAACCAAACAGAATGGTGGTGAACTAATAGAATCCAACAGGAGTAGCAAATGCAGTTTTGTCTCTGGATTCTTTAGCTAAAGGGATGTGCTAGTAATCCTTGGTGAGATCAAGGGTACTGATGTACTCTGCACTCCCCAGTCTGTCCACCAACTCACCTATTCTGAGTATAGGATAAATGTCAAATTCTGACACTTCATTAAGTTTCCTAAAATCAAGGCAGATTCTAGCATCCACTTATTTTTTCTTTACATTTACCATTGGAGATGACCAAACACTTTTCGACTCTTCTATGATACCCAATTCTTTCATTTTTTGTATTTGTTTAACTACACCAGCTTTTAAGCGCTCTGGCAACCTGTATGTCTTTTGCCTAATGGGGCGAGCATTCCTTGTCACTATTATGTGCTAGACCCTTTTTGCCTGGCCTGGCACTGTGATAAAAGTACTGTTAAATGTCTTTAGCAAGTTCCGAATTTCTGCGGTTTGTTCGGGGGTTAAGGAAACATTCACCTTTACATCATCAGCAGTTACAGTTTGTTCCAGTGTATCATAAGCTACATCAATATCATCTTTATCAGTTTCTGGCAAAACTAGCAAAGCAGCTTTTGGCATTTTTTCAACCCATTTCTTGAGGAGGTTAGCATGGCATATCTTACTAGGATTTTTCCTGTCAGGGGTCTCAATCTCGTAGTTAACGGTGCCAGTACGTTTAAGCACTCTATAAGGCCCTTGCCACTTCACTAACAGTTTATTTTCTCTTGTGGGCAACAGTAGCAAAACCTTCTCACCTAGCTCAAAAACTTTCTCTCTTACCCCATGGTCATAATATACCTTCTGTCGGTTTTGGACCTCTTCCTGATTACTATGGGCAATTTCAAAATATTTTGCCAGCTTCTTTCTTAGGGCACACATATAAGACGTTATAGATGGTTTCTGAGTGGGTTTATCTTCCCATGTTTCTTTTATCACATCCAGTGGCCCTCTTGGCTGCCTACCATACAGGATTTCAAATGGTGAAAACTCTGTTGATGCTTGTGGCACTTCTCTGTAAGCAAAAAGTAGGTAAGGCAAGTATTGGTCCCAATCTTTTCCCTCCCCTTTTACAAACCTTTTTAACATACGTTTTAGAGTTTGGTTAAAACGGTCAACATGACCGTCTGTCTGAGGGTGATAGGGGGAGGTTCTTATGGCAGTGATACCTAGTAGCCTGTACAGCTCCTTATGTAAAGCAGCACCAAAAATACTACCCTGATCAGTAATAATTTCTTTAGGTATGCCACTCTGCTGAAAATTTTTGCAAGCTCTGCTGTCACTTTTGAAGCTGTAACAGTGCGCATTGGAACTGCTTCCATGTACCGAGTAGCATAGTCGCATACTACCAAGATAAATCTATTACCCTTTTCACTTTTGTCTAAAGGGCCAGCCACATCCATTGCAATTCTCTCAAAAGGCACATCTATCAAGGGTAGGGGGGGACCTTGTCTTTTCTAGTGACTGGGGCTACTTTCTGACACTCAGCACAGAAATTACAATAGGTAGCAACATCTTCATGAATTCCAGGTCAGTAAAATCTATACAGCAATCTGGCAATGGTGCGATCCTTCCCTGAGTGACCAGCCATAGTAACAACTGTGTTCTATACTTCTGTGGTATAACTAATTGTTCTGTATGTTCCTGTGTCTGCAGTTTAACCCAAACTCTGTATAGTAGCCCATTACATTTTTTAAACATAGATTCACCCTGTTTTGATTTTACCCCCAGCTGCTTAAAATAACTTTGGAGAGAAATATTGTTAGCTTGTTCTGAAAGAAAATCATAATCAGTGATCAGTTTAGTTTCAGCATTTCCATGTTAACCCCTTATGTCCATCAGTCATCTGTTGCCACAGCTTCTTCAGGCATCGTCTTTCTTTCCTGGATTTCTGATCTTGGAGCTGTGCTCAAACAAATCCAAATCAAAGTCACTGAAATGAAGTGTCCCCACCGTTTGAGATTTTCTTTGCCTGAGCCCTTGTTACCACTGCTGCTGAAACTGCAGGGTTCAGTTCCTCTGAGGTTAAATCATGGACAGTCATTTCCAATAATCACAGGTACAGATAACTTGGGTACTACCCCCACTTTCATTTGGTGTGACACACCCTTAATGTTCAGAGTCACTTGGGTGGTGGGATAGTATCGAGTGTCCCCGTGGAAGCAGTCCTTTTGCACAGTGTTTTCCCAGCACTTCAAAATGTACTAGGGTCTGTCTGCTTCCCGAATCAATGAGTCTCTTTACAGTCTTATCCCCCACCTTCACATCAGTTAAGTACTTGCCCCAATTTGCCAAGGACAAATTTGCTCCAGTGTCACTCTTCTTTTACGGCAATTTCTTGCAATATGATCTGGCTTATTATAGTCATAGCAAATGTCATCTTTGGGCACAGATTTGTTACCCCCATCAGAGGTTTTCCTTTTTTCTATTTTGCAATTGTTTAACCAGGAGTGACACACTAAGCTGAAAGCTTGTTTACAGGTGCAACCTGAGAGCACAAGGAAGTTAAGTGACTTGCTCAGGGTCACACAGTATGCAAGTGGGGCCTGTAGGATTCAAACTCGGGACTCCAGATTTGCAGTTCAGAGCCTTAAACCACTGCGCTATACTGCCTCCCAGTTCTTATCAGACTTGGAGTTTAAATGGGAAAAACAGTGTCTTACTGGTGCTTTGCTATTACCTCACTGCTGTGGCATCTGTCTGGCCATTTGGTACTCTTCAGTCAAAGAAACAAGCATTTTCCCCACTTTCTGGCTGATGTTCTTTCACCCAAAACTGCACATCTGTAGGCAGGATGCTAATGAATTGCTCCATTGCAAATGTGTTGATCTGTTGGACTGTTTTGACCTCTGGTTGGAGCCATTCTATCAGGAGTTTTTGGAGTCAGGTGAAGGCTTCTTGGGGATTGTCTTGAGTTGTACTTCAGAGATCTAAATGTCTGCCTGTAGATCTCTCCCGAGTTGTCATACCTTTTCAGGATTTCGCTTTTCATCAGGTCATAGTTTTCTGACTGTGTAGTGTCCATATTGCTGTAGACAAGTTGGGCTTTCCCTGTCAGGTAGGGAACCAGTCCGATTGTCCGTTGCTGCTTTGGCCATTGGCAGGCTGTGGCAACCCTTTCAAAAGTTGTCAGGAATGCCTCAATATCATCTGAGGGACACAACTTTGTAAGTTTAATGACTTTTAAGTTGCTTGTGTTTTGTTGCTCATCTGGATCTGTGCCAGATCCTCTGCTTTTGATAGCTTGCAAGGCATCCAGCCTTTGCTGTTCCTGTCACTTCATCTCATCTCTCATCTGCTGCTCCTGTTGCTGCGTTTCTTCTCTCCTCTGCTGCTCCTGTTGCTGCATCGCTTCTCTCCTCTGTGCTTCTAAACATTGAATCTCTTTTTCACTCGGCTTCTCCGTTGTATAGCCCACCATTTGAAAAAAGCAGTCAGGCTTTCAGGTTCTGTCACTGCCTGTTCTTTTTCCATAACTTGTGCTGGCTGTACAATCTCGGCTTGGACTTCTGTCTTTGCTAGTTTGGCTGCCATTCTCCTGATAACCACTCCTGGACTTGCTGCTGCAGAATCCATACCTTTCTCTATGCTTTCCTGGTACTAGGTCCAGTACCCACCAAAAAAACTCCTGGCTTAGAGTATGCACAGCGTAAATCCCACTTAGGCTGATACCATCTGTCATCGAGGCACAGATCAGGAAGCATAGGGAAAAACCAGAAGCAGTTGTAGAACTCATAAAAAGTGTCTCTTATTACTAGCAATAACATAAAAAAAATTGTTCAGACTAACTATTTACAAAGGCAGAATAAACAGAGAAGATCCATCTGAGTTTTCCTTCAATTTCTATGTGTGTGTGTCTCTCTCTTTCAAGAAATTGCAGCTCTGTTTTTATAAGTCCTTGTAACCCCCTCCTTTACAAATATCCTGTTTTTTTCTAAAATGTTCTTGTATGTTTCAGGCAGGTGCAGCCAGAACATAATGTCCCAGAACTGAGGACCCTTCTCCACAGCTCTTCTAAAAAAGGCTTAAAAACTGCTTGCAGGTTAACCCCTTGAGTTCCCAATAGCTTTTTGCAATAATCTCAAACTATAATTATATACACTTCAACAGTAACACTATATAATTTCTAAACAAAGGGATCCCAGTATCAGTTACTTTTCCACATAATGATTTGTATATATTTTTATATCAGCAGATATGCAAGGGAGGAAAAGACAAACAGCAAGGGAAGACAGAGACCATGAGATGCAAAGAACTGCGAGACTGTCGGGGTGATCAAATCCTAGGTCTCAAGAGAAAATTTGCGCAACCAGACAGACAAGAGACAGGAAAGGAAAGAACAGAACAGACCATTGCATGCAAACTCTCCATAACAACTTGGACAGGGTCCTATTCAACCCTGTAACAGGTACCAATAGTTGGCAGGGTGGGCTGAGGGTTGAGGCGCTGGATGCCACACCTTGCGCCATGCTGGCGACCCGGGTTTGGGGAGCGAGTTTGGGCCGCTGGGGGTTCACCAGGGGTGGGAGCTTGGATAAGCAGCCGTCAGACAGCTCTCCTCTCCTGGGAGGGAGACAACTTCTCCTCGGCTCTTGGCTGCCTCTAAGTGGAGGCTTGGTGGCAGTGTCAAGCCATCGGGAGAAGAGGCAACAGGCCAGGTGTGGGGAAGAGGCCATCATTGGGTGTATTGGCATACACAACACCTCCACGCCATGTGTGCATGCAGTTGGCCTTGGTTCCCGGGACTAGGAAGGGAGAAGATAGAAGAAAGAAGCCCTGGACTGTGGGTGGCGACCAACCCTCTGCAGGCTCTGCATCTGGTGGCCGGGCACTGCCACAGCCCTATGGCAGAGGGCACAGGTAAAGGTAAGTCCCGGGGAAAACCGGAGTGATGGGGCTGAGAGGGTCAGTCAGAAGGGGAGAAGCCAGGGTCAGTAAGGTGGAAAAAAGAAAGGTACCAATAACTGTACTCCATGTGAGAACAAACAATGTCAGCAAGAGGAAAGCAACTGATATTCAGAGGAATTTTTTAAGAGTTGGGAAAATATTAAACAATAAGGGATGCAAGGTTGTTGTACCTGAAATATTCCCAGTTCCCAGGGCTGTCAGAAAAAAAAATCATGAAATCAAGCAGCTAAATGGTTGGCTGAGACACTGATGCAAAAGAGAGGGGTTTTGTTTCAAGAGAAACTGAGAGAGATTTATTTATTTTTTAAGTCTATTTTTTCCACTTTCCCCCACCTCCGAACTCTCTCCGGCGACCTCCTGATCCACTGTCTCTACCTCCCAACGTGACTCTGACAGCTCGAGCTCCTCACCGGTACCAGGCATCCCCCGGGTCTACCCACTGGGGAAGGGTCGCCCCCACCCAGAGTGCTCTATCTCATAGTGTTGAGACACTGGCCGGTGAGGATGGGAGAAAGCCCGAGAGCCAAGTCCATATGCGCGAGTGTGGACCATGGAGGAAGGCGCCTTCGCCTATCGGAGGTGAGGATTTTCCACCTCTACGCCATCCCCCTCTCTACCCGATGGGCCTCGATGTGCAATGATGCTAGGGGAATGCCTTGCCGTGGCTCCGCAACCCTCTTCTTGAACCTGTAGTGTTGCAGTACCTTCGGTTTCCACCAGAGGTTGCCGCGGTGCCGGGCTTCATCCCTGGACCCCCGCCCGAGGAAGAAGAGCAGTCCTCCAGATGCTCAATCCTTCCTCTCCTCTTGTCGACCCAGGCGATCCAGGCTTGTTCCCAAACCCGGGTCGCCGATGTGGTGCAAGGTGTGGCGTCCAGCGCCTCAACCCTCAGTGCCACCGGGCCGGTAACTGGGAGAGATTTAACCGAAATATGAAACCATATGGTAGGGATGGCTTACATCTGAATAGAGATGGCTCAAGCGTCCTGGTGGAGAGAATCAGTACAAATACAGAAGTATGTTTAAACTGAAAATGAGAGGGAATGGGGGTGGAGAACAAGCTATCAAAAATGTGCAAATAAATGCACAAAGGTTAATAAACAAGTAGTAATACCAGACAAGGTGGGCAGTATTGGGCAATACCAGATCACCCAGGGCATAATGAGGCCCAACAATGTAGGCGGAGGGCCTTATAGCCCCTGGAAGGTCTGGTATTGCCCACTCTGGAAGGTATTACTGCGCTTAGAAAATGGTCTACCAAAGGAAAAAAAAAAAAAGATTAAAAAAATGTTTAAAATTTTCTTTTTTTCTTTGTGTAGGTATATGTTTAGAAAAAAAGTCTGCACTTTCTGCTTTGTTCACTAGATGGTGATGCGAGTGTATATTGGGTTCTGTTTCCCTCCCTGCTGGTTTCCTCCTCTTCCCACACAAAGGTCTGTGTGTCTCAGAGCTATTCTGTTATACTGATCTTGCTTTTTTTAATTAATTCTCTCCAGCCCAGCACACAGACAAGCAGGTTCATTTTAGCTTTATGTTTTAATTTTAAATGCAGTGTGGGCTTGACGGTGAGCGGGCGGCTAGCTGCAGGGGGGCGTGAGAGCACAAACAGCTCTGCAAGATTTGTGTGACCAAAATCAGAAGCTGAGTTGCTGTGTCTCTGGAAAAATGGTAATAAAATGTGGATGTTAAGGAAAACATTCCAAAACAGACAGTAATTGTGGTCTACTGCAGCACAGTGGCTGGAGGTACCATGGTATGGATCAGTCGACAGGACCATAGCTCAGACAGGAAGGAAGGTACTATTTCAAAAACATTTAAAAAAAGAGAGAAAAACAAAGAAAAAAAGGCTTGAAAAGAAATGAGTCATGTGTGGTGGGGCTGACTCGCTCTTTGGTCTCACTAAGCGAGCAGGGGAAAAAAATGGTGGCTGGTGTCTTAAAATTTAAGCTGGCTCGTAGCAGTGGGCAAAGGCTGAGTGATGCCAGTACAGCCACTCAGTGGTACTGCAGGGGCACCTTATAGCCTATGCCTCCAAGGTGAAGAGAGACAGGGAGCACCGCACAGGAATAGCAGAGCAAGAGTTGAAACAACGTGAAACACTAGCCATGACTTCCTTTGCAGAGAGAGAGAGGGGCCCTGAAACCTCAACTTAGATTAACTTGCCAGAAAGTAGCATACAACAAAAAATGGAGCATGCTTTCTTCCGGCTAAATCAGAAATACTGGGAGTCAGGGGAACAATACAGTAAAATTTTGGCCCTTCATCTATGAGCCAGGGAGGAGGAAAGATGCACTTCCAAAATACACACACCCCAAGGGGCAGTAGTAACCTCATCAAAACAGATCAATGAGACTTTTCAGCAGTTCTACATACAGCTTTACTCTTTAGAAGAAAGCCTGGGGGCTTTCTAACATTCAACTACTAGAGATTGCAGAACAACATGCACAGCAACTGACAGCCCCTATTGCACAGAAAGTAGAGACAGCTATCCAGTCTATGGCAAAGGGCAAATCACCAGGCCTAGATGTATACCCCAGTGACTTTTATATGACATTCTCCCCTACCCTGGTACCTAGACTCACCCACCTCACTAATGAAGCCTGGGAAGCAGGCAGACTCTTAGCCTCATTCCAGCAAGCACTAATTACCCTGATCCCCATGAAAGGTCCAGATAGCATCTAATGCTCCTAATTTAGGCCCATTTTACTTATAAACATAGACACAAAGAAATTTACCAAAGGTAATAGCACATAGATTAGAGCCCTTGATAGGAGAACGGATGTACCCAGACCAGGTTGGATTTGTCACTGTTAGGATGGCAGCAGACAATACCCACAGGGCCTTTGACATTATCTAGGAAGCCGGTTGCCAAACGCACCCCACAGCTACCCTGTCACTTGATGCTGAGATGGCATTTGACAGGGTAGAATGGAGATTTCTCTTTGATGCCTTTACAAGATTTAGATTCCCCATACGCTTCATACCTCTGATACAACTTCTATATAAATCCCCGACAGCCTCAGTACTCATCAATATGATTATATATTCAGCCTTCCACCTAGCTACAGTAGATAAACTAGACAGGGGTGCCCCATCTCTCCCTTCCTATATCTACTGGCAGTAGAAACCTTAGCAGTCAAACTCTGAGCCCACCCAGACTTCAGTGGCATCCCCGTAGGACCCATTACAAATAAACTGATACTGTTTGCTGATGACATCATGCTTTTTCTGTCCAATATATCGGAGACCCTAAAAACCCTCGGCACATCTCTCACCGAACACTCAGCCCTTTCAGGATACAAACTTAAAGGGAGTAAATCCCAAATAATGCCGCTCACACTCTCTTGTACCCAGGATTTATTTGCTGATTACTCCCACCAGTGGGCACCAGCTGGTGTCACCTGTTTAGCAATCCAACTCCGACCTACTATAAAGGACACAATTCTGGCCAATATGGCTGTAATGACAGACACACTTGCCAAAGACATCCAATGCCAGGAATCCATATACTTATCCACATGGGGAAGAGTAAATGCACTGAAGATGGTGGGTCTTCCTAAGCTCCAGTACATCCTCAATAACCTCCTGGTGTCCCTTCCTACTACATTTTTTTGCACAAATTAATACAAAGATTTCTACCTTTATTTGGGACCACAAAATTCCAAGAATCAAACTGAGCACCCTCAAGGGCACTGATCTCACAGTGGGTTTGGTCTTCCTAATCTAAAACTGTTCCATGACAGTGTCATCCTTAGACAAGCCATTACCTGTATAAAACCAGGGCTACTATGCCCCCCCCAAACATTTGATGAACACTGAAGTCCATTAAGTGGAGGTACCTGTCACGCATGCATTACTATGTCCAGACTGGAAGCTGGGATCTAATGCCTCACATTGCACCACACACACACACACACACACACACACACACACACACACACACACACACACGCAGAAAATATGGATGACACGTGCTGCTCAATTGGGCTGGGTTAATAAAACCTCCAGACTACGCCCACTTTAGCAAAACCCACAACTCTAACTTGGGAAGGAACCCCCTTTTTGGCCCTTCTGGGAGACAAACTGCATTTTCACACTAAGAGACCTATTCCATCGTGATACTGGTGTCCTCACGTCCTTCGAGGACTTGCGAACCAGACATGGGATTCCCCACACCCATTTATGGAGATCTCCAGCTCACAGACTTCCTTAGAACTAAGATCTCCACTAATCACCTCTTGCCAGCAGCCCAGACATGGGACATCTGGATAGGTAATCTAAAACAAGCAAGACACCTCGCCAGTCACTACATAAAAATAAGAAAACTGGGAACTTCTGTCAACCCATCAAAATACAAGGCTTCAATGGGAAAATGAGCTGGATATTACAATCCCACTGGAAGACTGGAATAAGGTCTGGATATTAGCTTACAGGGCAAATAGGGAACTACAGGCCCAAACTATCCAATTTAAGGTACTACACAGAGCATACAGGACCGCACACCAGCTCTATAAGGCCAAAATGACAGAAGATAGCATCCCCACGCTACGTTGACACACATACTGTGGACTTGCCCAAAGCTCAAGAAATACCAGGACTCAGTCTGGAAATCAGGTAGACAGTTCGCACCCTTGGCACTGACTACAGATCCCAAATTGGGCATTTAGCACCCCGAAACACACCTCCTAACCCCTCACCAACTCCAATGGGTCAATGGGACCTTTTTTAGCAGCTAAGAGGATACTCCTCAGATACTGGAGGGAGCCCAAACCACCACCCATACAAGAGTGGCAGGCCCTGCTAACCACGACATCCAGATAAGAGAAAGACGTACATGCAGTGGCAGGTAAAGTGAACATCTACTTGAAAGCCAGGAGCCCTTACATGACATCTTATAACCTCGATGCTCCACCCCTCCCACCAAACAGGTAAAATTACATGACAGATGGAACCAACTTCTTCTTATGCCATAAAGGCTTAAATGTACCATAGATAATATGTCTTCACTTGCCACTAAACCGAAGTCTCCTGAAACAGACCCACAACAGCTCTAGCAGACTCAAAGAGCTCTGAGAATGCAACCTCTTTGGCGTAACATTTCCAGTACTGTAGCACATATTCTTAGACATTTAAAGACTACTTCAGACAACAGGAAATCTCACCTCCTTCCCCCCACCGTACCCAAGTGCTAATGATAGTCCATGCTCTTTCCTTTCCCCCATGTGGACAATCACAGGCACGGGTAACATGGATATGTAGCAACACCCTTCTCAACCCCATTTCTGGCAGGGGAAAGTAAGTAGGTTCAGATAGCCCAATGGTATAGCCAGAGAATCATAGTGTTGCAGAGATAACTGGTACCGTACAGCAATCAGTCCCATTACCCTATCCATGTGGGCATGGAGGAATCTTCTCGATTCTTGTTTATTGTCCTGCCAGGGATAGAGTACTGTAGATAATTCAATCACAGCTGTGTCACATACACTATATACCTATATATCTGTTTGCCATGTATGAATAGCTAATAAGTTTTATTGTTCTAGATGAAATCATAATACTGTTACTGTACTGCATTTATTTGACAAAGAAACTTCAATAAAAACTTTTATGAAAACAAGCATTTGTCAATGCCGAATGTTGTCTTGCTAGCATTGGCACTGGTAGTGCAGGAGTTAGAGATACATAATAGGAATGGCAGTGAAGTATTGAACTGATGTCAACCTCACCCCCACCTTAGACATTTTCAACACAGGCATTTTGGGTCCTCCCCTCATGAACAGTGGCACTGTGATTTTGTTAATCTGTCCCAAAAGTTGATTTCCCACAGCAACCAGCCATTCTGCACCACAGGTTTGAAAACACATTTTGGGCAGGATGTGAAAAATGACAGCTGTACTGTTCATAAGGAGGTGTGAAAAATTCCAGTGTTGAAAATCTGGCTTGAAAATATTGTACATTTGTGAAGTTACAAGGGTGCGTGGAAACTGCGTGATGCATGCTTGTAACACAGTCATTTTATGGACTTTCATCATCAAATTTTCAACATATGCATTTTAGGACCGCTACTCATGAAGAGTGTCACTGTCATTTTGTCAAACTGTCCCAAAAACTGATTTCGCACAGTGACCGCGCTATTCTCCCCTCCCTCCAGGTCTGTCCCTATTCTCCCACACCCCTTATTCTACCTGTGCCGAGTCACTGCCCAGGAAGTCAGACCTTACCTACTCAAGGCCTTAAAGAGTAACACAATTGGCAATGACTCCCTTGATCCCAGTCTTCTCCGTCAGGTTCTGGATCTGGTTATCTCACCAATCACCAGTCTCTTTAACAAATCCCTCTGCCTAGGGCAATTCCCCTCTGCCTGGAAGATAGCTACTGTCACCCCAATACACAAGGGTGGTGATAGGACCCTCCCCAGCAATTATCGACCTATCTCAATCCTCTCTCCTCTCTCTAAGGCGTTAGAAAAAATTGTGGCCACCCAAATCTTTGAATACCTCAATAAATATAGCATCCTCTGCCCAGAACAACATGGTTTCAGAGCAGGCCACAGCACCAATACTGCCCTCCTGGAGTCCTCTAACTTTCTTCACACCTCACTGGACTCTGGCTCCCTAGCAGGTGCAGTGTTCATTGACTTATCAAATGCCTTTGATACTGTCTCCCACCCCCTCCTGCTAACTACCCTTAGTCACTTAGGCTTTGCCACTGGGCCGGTTTCCTGGTGCTCCAGCTACTTGTCGGCCCGCTCACAACGTGTGAAAATCAACGGGAAACTCTCCAGCACATGCCCTATCCACTCCAGAGTCACTCAGGGCTCCATTCTTGGGCCCTTGCTCTTTTCCCTTTTTCTCAACTCCCTGTCTAGTGTATGTACTGGTAAAATCCTTCTTTACGCAGATGATGCTGTACTCTTTGCCTCCAACCGTAATCCCATCTCAGTTCAGGATTCTCTGCAGGAATCCTACAATAACGCAGAAGCCTGGTTTACGGAGCACAGGCTCGTAATTAATCTAAAGAAAACCAAAACCATGCTCTTTGCCCACCCCCAAAATAAATCCAGTAACTATCCTCTCGCAGTCCACTCCACCTCTAAACTCCCTATTGAGCTAGTTCACTCTTATAAATACCTAGGTATAACCTTTGACCCTGCCCTCTCTTTTCATGCCCACATCTCTGCCCTTGCCTCAGCCTCTAACACTCGGCTGGGTATCCTCTATCGTCATAAAAACTGCCTCCCCACAGATGCCCTCCGACTTGCAGTCACATCCTCTGTTCTATCTCTGGTTGACTATGGCCTACCTGTGTATGGTGCAGCAGACCAGACTGCCCTGCACAAGATCCGCCTCACCTTAAACAAGGCCTGCAGGCTTATAACTGGGGCTCCTAGTCTAACCCACACTTGCCGTCTGTACACCATGGCTAATCTACTCAACCTTGATGAGTGCCTCAAATACCAAACCTGCCTCCTAACAAAAAAATCACTCCTTGGGTTATCCCCACCAGGTCTGTCAACTACTATCCACCGTGCAAACCCTACAGTGCATACCCGCATATCCCGCAAAACTGCACTGGTTATACCGAGGGCGAGAACCTCGCAAGGTCAAAGGGCTTACCCCTACAGAGCCCCCTGTTGGTATAACGCCTCCTGCCGGAGTCACTGATGCCGCCTCGTTATCTTATTTTAAATCTAGTCTTAGAAATCACCTGCTCTCAACACGCAGCTGTAACTGCCTCTAAGCCTCCTCCTATCCTTCCAGACAAAGCTCGCTGAGCCGCTCTCTGACCTTCTGTCCAGCTCTACCTTTACTTGCTACTATCTTCCCCACACTCCTCTTCTGATGTCTTCCACCCAGCCTTACCTTTATCTGCCCACTGAATCAGTCTCCATGTAACTACTGTATATTGTCTACTCTGTAAAGTGCACTTGTAAGCCTGTTGTATACTGTTGTTTGACAAATGCCTGTATTTTTGGTTGATTCCTAAATGTACTCTGATTTTTTGTCTGCCTTGATGTTTGTTTCTTGCACTGTCTTTGTCCTCACTGTGACGAGGTACCTTTGTAAATGAGCCTCTGGCTCAAAGGTTGTTAAACTGATGTTCTAATAAATAAATAAATAAATATTCTGCGCCAGAAGTGCGAAAACATATTTCGGCCAGTATATAAAATTACAGCTGTACTGTTGATAAGATGATGTGGAAAAATGCCAATGTTGTAAATCTGGAGTGAAAATACTACAAATTCACAAAGTTACGAGAGTGCGTGGAAACTGCACAACACACGCTCGTAAAACAGTCATTTTTTTGGATTCTTTTCACCAAATTTGCAACGTACGCTTTTGAGAGCCCACCTCATGAACAGTGGCACTGTCATTTAGTTAAATCTGTCCCAAAAGGTGACTCCGTGCAGTGACTGCGAAATCACCTTTCGGGACCGAATAACGCCATGACAGTGACTGAATTCATGAGGAGAGGCCCCAATAACCCCATGTTGAAAATTTGGTGCTAAAATTTCTAAAAATGCCAGAGATATGCACCAAAGTTGAAAACCTTATGCCATTATACAGCTTACCGGCATTTCTTCAGTTCACGGTCGGCTTTGAAGAGTGCAGAGGTGTTCCTGGTCCACCGAAGATCATCGCGCTGGACTCCAGAGGGAAGTATGGGGTGAAGCGGAAAGTGGGGGAGGCAGGGTGCACAGAAGGTGGGCATGGGCCAGGGAGGGAGGGAGGAGGACAGACCACGGGGGACTGTTTTCTTCTTTTACAGGTTTAAAAAGAAAACAATTGCAGGACTTTTTTTTTTTTTTTACAGGGGTATTTGGCACACTGGGGTGGGATCCCAGCGTGCCACCTGTTTTAGGGGGGCTAGACGATGGGTGATTGGGCACCCCTGCCACCACATACCGAAGGGGGGGACCACGAGGGACCATTTTCTTCTTTTACACGTTAAAAAAGTCGGGCGGTTTTGTTTACTGGGGCATTTGGCATGTAGGTGGGCTCCCAGCGTGCCACCTGAGTGTTTGGGGGCTGGCTGATGGGATTGGGCACCCCACTGGCACATACCGGGGGAGGCAAGTGCCGAGGGGGATTGGGCACCCCCTTGGCACACAACAAATGAGGGGTTGGGGCCTTATGCCGACAGGGAGTGGGCTTCCCTGTCTGCACATGAAATGGGTCAGGGCATGGCAACAGAGGGATTGGGCACCCCGAATGTTGGCATTGTGGCAGGTGGTAGCGGCAGTCACTGCCGCCATGTTTGCTTCACCAGCAAAGGCATGTCGGAAGGTGCCGCTGCAGGATGAACTTGGTTCTCATTGCAGCAGACCTTTCCTTAGATGTGCTCGCAACATTGTGTGTTGCTGGTGTGGGGCCTGCATGCTGCCTTATTGGGGAATGAGGGACGCACCTACTGATGCGTGCCCTGCATTTGCCCACAGTGACTGTACCTCCAAATCTGCTACTAATGCAATATGTTGGCTGGCACGCAAGCGCGAGCCAACATACAAAGAAATTTAAGCTGGCACAAGGATACCTGTTCGCTGCTGAAGCAGACTGTGCTGGCATTTGTTATCTCCCAGGTTCTAACAGTAAGCTTATGTACTGTATCCCCTGCTAACAATTCATAGGCCTCTTCCCCCACTACAAACCACCCACTAAAACAGCACAATTACTCAGTTCTAGGCCGACTGCACCGTTTTTCAGTACTTTCGGACAGAGTTTGTAAAAAATTATTTTTAATAAAAACATTTCCTTTCTTGACAGTTTGAAAGACGCAAGCACGATTATGCTAATGCTTTCACTTTCAGAACTGCAACAAGTGCCTGTACAAGTACTCCGATCCAGTAAAACATCTATAGTTGTGACAGTCTCTAGCACACCACCTTAACTTTACTTTTAAACGCTTTTTTTCTGCAGCATTTGAAAGATGTGAGTGATCTCAATCATGCTCGTGTTTTCACTTTCACAGCTGCTACAAACACTGTACAAACAAACACAATAATCATACCTTTACTCCACAATAGCTACGTCTACTTCATGCAAATGGTCTCACGTTTAGTAGTTATCCTGGCAGCTATCCTTGTTTTGGGGTAGAGGCACAATAAACACAAAAAACTGCCTTTTTGTTTGTTTGTTGTCTGTTGAATTTTGTTGACCCGGTAAGCCCACTGGGCCTAGAAGTCCCTTTTTCAGGGGCGACTAGGGATACAGATGGTGAGCAACTGAATTTGAACCAGATTAAGCTGTTGGTGGTATTTTCAGTGACTCAATGTACTCAATGTACAATGTACTCAAGCAAACTGTAAATGCAAAGTAGTTCCAGCAGGTGGAGGGACTACTTGAGCAATATTTCTTTCAAAGTTTTATGTTTTTAAAATATTTCCTTTGTACTACTATAATTACTAAATATAAAAAAAAAAAAAACGAAAGCTATTGTATATGCTCAATAAGACACTCCAGGGTGTGCATTATGCTAGCTCACCACAGTTCCTAGGTGTTTTTTTTTTTTATTTCATTTTTTTGTTGACCGGGTAAGTGCACTAGACAAATCCTGCCTATTTTCAGGCACGACCCAGGGGAGAGGGATACAGATGAATGCCAACTGACCTTGAACCAGATTAAGCTGTTGGTGGTATTTTTAGTGAATGAGGGAAATTTGGCCAGGACACTGGGGAAATTCCCCTACTCTTTTCGATAAGTGCCATGGGATCTTTAACATCCACCTGAACTACCACCAATCCTGACAGATGGGACCTCGGTTTAACGTCTCATCCGAAAGACGGCACCTCAGAAGTGCAGCACCCCTCCCGTGCTACACTACAGTGTCAGTATTGGGATATTAACCCAAGTGCCAGATGTAGGAACTAACCTGAAGGCACCTGACCTGCAACTTCATGCTTCACAACACACCTGCGGCATGTGCCGATCTAGCATAATGCACACCCTGTCAAGTCATATTGCTAGTTTGATCAAAGCAACAATCTGCTTGTGCCAGAGTTCAGGTCCTGTTTTTACTTGCAACCTGAGACAAATGCTGTTTCACCCCTCTGTGGTATTACAAAAGGAAATGCCTCAGCATTGCCCTGAAACAAAGACTGAATCCTCTTAGTCTGACATAAAAAGCATGCAGTCACTTAGCTTGCAAGAAGCCTGGTAAACAGATACTGAATGCAGAAACAAAACTGTTCTTTATTTTTTCCAGAAAGGAAAACAAGACCTACTGCGACCCTCTCTATTACTGGCAGTCAAACCTGCGACCACAAAAGCAGATAAGGTAATTGTATTATAGCATCACGGCATATTTTGACATGATTGAAAAGGGTCTAGTTCTGTTAAAACACTAGTTATCCTTTCAAACAATTCTCGACCTCGCATAGCATCTGACCGCTGCAACAAGCTGAAACTGTGTTACATGCCACAGTAAAAAACATGCATAAACGTTGCTGACTCGCAGGCAGGAAGCATGTGATATACAGCCAAACAGATGTTCATTACAGATCGCCCCTGTAACCACCATATTTAAAAGCAATAAAACTCAGTTTTGTGGCATAATGTTGCCCTTAACTATCTAAACTGTGTCTGCACTAATAGGCTCAAACATTAGAAAAACTGACAAACACACCATGGGTAAAAAAAAAAAAATGTTCTCTTTAAAGGTCGGGAAGGGAAATGCCCGTTTAAACACACAAATCAAAATGCAATGTGGGAAACCCTGATGCTCAAGCTAAATGAACTAGTATCCAAATATGTACCTGAAAAATCAAAATATAGTAAAAATCGTAGACTATCGGGGATGGCTGAATAGAAGGGTTAGAAAGGAAATAAGGAGAAAGAAGAAAGCATGCAAAAGGGCTAAAAAAACAAAGTACAAAGTAAGCATGGGATACTAACAAAGAAAGAGTTACCGAATGCAAGAAATATGTGAAGAAAAGAAAAGGGAAAATGAGCTACAGTTAACATGTAAGGGTAAAGAGAATTACAGTCCTTTCTAAACCACATCAGCTGTAAAAGAAAGTGCATCACAAGTGGGCCCATTACTGGATGAAAAAGGCAACTTCGTTAAAGAGAAAAAACAGATGGTAGAAATTCTAAACAATTATTTCTGTTGTGTGTTTAAAGCCAAGGACAATAACCTCATACTTGGACAATATGAAGGAAACAGCCCATAACCCATGATTGATAAACAAAATATTAAAAACTGATTAAAACAAGTTAATCCAATCAATGCACCAGGTTCAGAAGGCCTGCATCCAAGAATAAGTAAAGAACTGGCAGATGACTTAGCTGGACCAGTAACTAAAATACTTAAATCTTCTTTGGACAATGGAAATGTGGAAAACTGCTGGAGAAAAGCAACAGTCATCCCACTCTACAACAAACTCTGAGCCAATACGGCTGCGCCAAGCTTTTATAAGCACTGCCGTGCACAAGATGACAGCAATGACTGAACTGCGCATACGTGATACTCGCACTTGCATAGTCTGATTCAGCGCCATGTTGTGCATGGCGGTTGTCACTTCCATTATTGTGAAAGAAAAAGAAGTGCCCCCAAAGTGAGTGTGTTTATGCAGACGGCAGAGGGGAAGGGCTACATAAACACAAGCAATGGAAACTGTGCCACAGCACTGTGGAAGCACACTGGACAGCAGTTTGGTCATGTGCTTCCACAGTGCTCTTCTCCAGATGTTGGCATAATGACTGCGGAGCTCTGCCCACGCAGCTGTAAAAAAAAAAAAAAAGGTGGCAAGTCAGACTATAAAAACTGTTACAGAAAATGAGTGCGCTTTTCTGTTGCTTGATAAATATACTTCCATCTAAGTATTTTAACATACTTGTCTTATAAGAATATACCTAAATAAGTTTATATAACTGCAAGATAATCTCGATCAATCATTATGATTTGATTATTTATTTAGATTTGATGCCAGAAATGGGACTATATCACTAATATTTATATTAACTGTGTGGTTTTAAACACCCCCATTTTTCCTATGTGTTAAAATGTAACGTGTCAACACTACTGCTGTATTAATATTATATGGTTGTTGGTATGTTTTTAAATGCACTGGTGTGTTTGAAGTGAAACTATTTAGGTGAGTTAGTATTTTAGGTGGCCAACAATTAAATGTTATGAAATATGAAATGGCTTTTTAACCAATAGGTTGCAGTGTAGTGATGATGTCACTATGCCACATGATGATTTTTTAGTATTTAAATGGTGTGTTTTCTTAAGTCCTTGGCCTTTGATAAAGGACAAGATTGTCTGAAACACGTCAAGCAGGACTGTGTCTGTCTGTTCATACAATAAGTATGTAAAGAATTGTTTGGTGTCCTTCATGAGGTGTGTGTGTGCTCAAAACCTTTTTTGGTATGTACTTATGTTGTTTCTTGAGCACCACTTTTTCCCAGTACACACTCATTTTCAGTAACTGATTTATAGCGAGTGTAACTCATGGGTTGCGGGAAGGCAGCATTTTGGCTATCGCATTTGGAACCACAGAAAACTGCCTATTTTTTGGGACCTAAATGAATGCAAGTCTTCCAACCCACGTAAAACCTCGAGGGTATACGCCACTTTGAAATTAGCTGAAATGTCAGACTTTTTAACAAGAACATCCAGGATGTCGATAGAAAATACACCAAATTTAGCTGTTTCCAACACTTCTGAAAGGCGGGGGAAAAAAACATTAGAACATGTTGAACAACTATTGGTAACAGCAGTCATAGCAAATCCATTTCTTGCTGATTGGATTGGAAAAAATTACCCGCCAACTAAGATGCATATATTGGAACACAAATCTTGATGCCTATATACAAGAAAACCGTGTTCCTCGGGGGTTAAGATTAACCAAAAATCCAGCATGTGGGTCAGAAAACGAGGAATTTATGAAAGAATGGGAAAAGATCCTGTTGGATGTGAGCACAAAATTGTTACAGCTTATTATTAAATTCAGTAAAGAGAAGGAAGCCAAGTTTTTTTTTTTTTCAATTGTATTTATCCTCTTTTCAGCAGGCTACCTGGTCGTCCACCAACCTACCAGACTCGGGGTCTTTCAGGGTCTTATAGCGCCATGCGCATCTCGTCAGAACCCCTGAGCCAGCCCGGAGGCTTCATCCTTGGGTGACCCCTGATTTTCCTCCGTTTTCTCCCCGTGGACTGTCCCTGCTCCCGAGACCCCGAAAGCAGTGACACCTTCATGTGGAGGTGCACATGTGCACTGCAGCTCCAGTACCAGCCTCTTCCGCCCTCCCTTGTCCTAATGCCAGCACTTCTCGGAGTGGTGCAGCCACTCCATAGCCTCCACCAGGGGGCGTCCAGGCTCTGAGGAGACATAGATCTCCCTCCTGAGGTGGAGGGCCACCAGCCACTCGCCTCTCCCCCCTCCCCGCCAACCTCCAAAGACCCAGGCTCGTTCCTGAACCTGGGTCGCCAGTATTGCGCAAGGTGAGGCATCCAGCGCCTCAACCCTCTGCGCCACTGGGCCAGCTTAAGGAAGCTAAGTTGAGAAAAGACTTGAAAAAACAAGAACACAAAGTTTTAAAATATACAGCATAGGTTTCATAGGTAAATCAGAGCCAAGAAGACCGGAGTCCATAATGCTCGCCAATATAATTAATCATAACCCTTTATTGATTTATCTCTTAAAAAATTATCCAATCGTGATTTAAATATATTCATACTTGCACTGGTTACCACAGAAAGTGGCAGTACATTCCAAATTTTAGACACTCTAACAGAGAACCAAGAACTTCTCTGTTTAGTTCTACATCGTTCTACCAATAATTGTAATGGATGAGCCCTAGTTTCATAAACTAGTTGTCTAAAAACCAGTCCCAAAGAATCCCATAAGGTACTATCATGTAGGGCTCTATACACTAAACACAAATCTCCTCAGTCTACGATACTCAAGACTATAAAGTCTGAGTTTTATAAGTCTATTTTCATAATCCAGTCTCTGTACTTCGCTGATATTTTTAGTTGCCCTTCTCTGAATACACTCAAGGGCATTTATAAAACCCCTGTCACCAGGTGACCAAAACTGGGCACAATACTCAACATGAGGCCTAACCAACGAGGAATACAACGGGAGAAGAACCCTGCTACTTGTATTTGTAATATGTTTTTTAATACAGTGGAGAATACCCCCTGCTTTTTTAATAATTTGTTGACAATGTAAGCCAAATTTTAGATCATTTTTGACCCTAATTCCCAGATCTCTCTCGTCTTCAACAACTTTAAGAATTTTATTACCCATAAAGTAATTAGCTAATGGGTTATCCTTCCCAAAGTGCATAACAACGCACTTCTCAACATTGAACACAAGTTTTTTTGTTAGTGCCCAATCTTCAAGTTCCTTTAATGCGCTTTGCAAAGTACATATATCCTCAAGATTATTAATTTTATGGCCTATGCGAGTATCATCAGCAAATTTTGTTAACCAGACATTAGATGATGATGTTAATGAGGAAATATAAAGATTAAAAAGACAGGGTCCTAATACAGAACCCTGTGGGACCCCACTAGTCACTGGTTCATATTCTGAAAAATAACCCTTTATACAAACTCACTGAGTCCTCTCAAACAGCCAAGACTCTATCCATTTAGTTATGTTCCTATCGAGTCCCTTTTCTATTATGGAGTCAATGAGTTCACCATGTGGCACCTTATCAAAGGCCTTAGAAAAGTCCAGTAGAATTACATCCACAGCTTCTCCACCATCTAAAGCCAAACCAACCCTACCATAAAACTCAAGCAGGTTTGTCATGCAAGAGCGAGATTTGACAAATCCATGCTGTGTTTGGTCTGGTTGAATATTAATTTCTATGTAATTCTTTATTATACCCTCCATGATTTTACTCAGAACAGAGGTTAAACTAATGGGTCTATAATTTGTAACATCATGTTTAGACCCTTTATTTTTATAAATGGGAATGATGGTAGCAAGTCTCCATTCATCCAAGACCTCTCCTTCTGTAAGAGATTTTGTAAACAAAGCAGCCAATGGGCCAGAAAGAGGGGATGCCAGTTCTTTCAAAATACGAGGATGAATTCCATCAGGTCCAGCCGATTTATTAGGATTTAGTCCCAAAAGTATTTTCTCCATTTCCTTATCCTCAATCTTATATTGTGTAATAATAGGATGGATATTGTGATTCATAGTAGGAGTTGTTTTATTATTAAAGACTGAAGAAAAGTAATTGTTACAAATTACAGCCATGTCAGTTATATCAGTTTGCATTTCACCGTTTTGATTTTCTAATGGGCCAATAACAGGTGCACCACCCTTTTACTATTTATATAAGTATAAAAGGCTTTATAGTTATCTTTAACATTTACAGCTAGCCTATATTCATAATCACTCTTAGCTTTCCTAATACTTTTTTTTTTTAAATATTTTTAAGCATTGTTTATAGTCAAGCCAATTCTTTTGAGAGTTGCTTAATTTAGCTTTAATGAATGCCCTATTTTTCTTTTTAATTTGTTTCCTAACTGTTTTATTCATCCACGGTGTTTTAGGTTTATTATTGTCCATTTTCATAATTTGGGGAATATATTTATTGGTAGTAATGGTCAGTTTAGCATTTAAAGACTGCCATATTTCAATAAGTGATTTATGATGAAAGTCAGATTTCCAGTCCCACTGGGACAGTTCGTTATGAAAATCCCCAAAATTAGCCTTATTAAAATTATATACTGAAATAATACTAGGATCAATTTCATGGTTCGCCTTATAATTAAAGTATACCATTGAGTGATCACTAGACCCAAATGGTGGAATAACTTTAATGTTTGTTAAGCCAGCACCCAAGTTAGTTAAGACTAAGTCTAATATATTTGTACCCAGAGTGCTATCCTTAACTAGTTGTTCCATATTATACTCCAAAAATGTTTCCAAAAAATTATTTTCAGTAATAGTAATAGTATTAAATGTATTCCAGTTAATACCTGGTAAATTAAAATCCCCCATCAAAAGAGCATTTGTTGATGATGAAAACTCATTTATAAATTCTAGTAATTGGACATTATCCTTAGGGGAAATAGTTGGGGACCTATATACAACACCAAGATTAATATACTCACCAGATTTAGGGAAAATTTTAATCCATAAGGCTTCTATATCAGGCCAATGACTCATATCAACATTGCCAATAGTGATATTGTTTGAAATGTAAAGGGCTACCCTCCCACCCTTAACTCCACTTCTGTCCCTGTGTAATAAAGTGTAACCAGTAATATCTTTGTCCCAGGTGTCTGTATCTTGCCACCATGTCTCAGTGATTGCACATATATGAATATTTAATTGCCCCAAGATAAGTATAAGTTCATCAAACTTATTATTTAAGCTCCTTGCATTAATAAGTAGGCAATTCCAATCAGATGTACTGGGACCTACCATACTACTACTATTAGAATTGAGTTGAGAAGATGGTCCCCCAAAGATGGTCCCAATTTTAGTTTAAACTAATATCTATATAATTCCTCAACCTATCAGCAAAATCCGTTTTCCATACTTGTTCAGTGCAAACCGTCCCTTGCATATAACCCCTGATTCAGGAAGCCACCCCAATTTTCAAGAAACATAAAACCTTCCCTGTGACACCAACGTTTGAACCATCCATTTAAAAATATTATATTTTGTCTTTTTGAAGGGTTAGCACCAGGGACAGGTAATAAACCTGAAATGACTAAATCTCCACCCTGATTTTTTATTGAATTTCCTACCCATTCAAAATCTCGCTGTATTTCGGTGATAGGACGTTTGCCCAAATCATTTATTCCCACATGTAGTAGGGTAAGTGGGTGTAGTAGCATAATGGCCACTACACCCTAAAGGTTCCTTTTTCTCAATATATTTTTTTTTTATTTTTAAACTTTTTATTTCAATTTTTTGTATAGATGGATCTACAGAGCAGTATTACAGGAGTTCGTCATCATATACCACGAGATACATATGTCATTATAGATGGTACACACACATGTACTGGAAAAAATAATAGTCTGATACATAATTTATGAAATAAGTGGATGATCATTTGACTAGTTACTAAAGACAATGTAAAGTTGACTGATCACATGTGTAGGAGGTACCTACGCATAGTTTGGGTTGTCAAATGCTTCTCTGGGAGGGAAGGTGGGGTCGGGGAGGCCCTGGAGGCATCTGCCTCTATCAACCAATTAGTTTAGTCTAGTCCCATTCCAACCACCCGAAGTAAACCCCCTGGGGGGAGGGTTACAACAGGGCCGGCCGAAGGCCCTATGCACTAAAAAACAGAAAGAAACCAAACTAGTGGGGCTGATCTGGTCTAAGCTGAGATATACTGACGAACCAGCTGGTCCAACTGTTCATTAGTTCTGAGACTTTATTTTGTAGTTTGGCTGTCATATGTTCAAGTTTGTACACATCATAAATGACGTCTTCCAAGACTGAGATAGTAGGAGGCTCTGGTCGAAGCCACAGCCTAGTGATGCATGTTTTGCAGCGTGCTCAGTATAATATTAAGAAGATAAATTTGGTGGGGGTGCTTAAAATGACACGGGTAATGTACGAGAATCCCCATGGCAGGGGAAAGAGATCCCAAACTGGGAAACAGGTCCAGGACCCTGTTATTTATCTCAGACCAGTATGACGCCAACACTGGACAAAACCAGAAAACACGGGCATGCGTTGCAACTTCACAGCCGCAGTGCCTCCAACAAGTAGAGTCTCCTGCAACTGAATATTTGGCTGTGATCTGGGGTATATGAAAGAATCTGGCCACCACCTTCCAAGAAAATTATTTCCAAATGTATGAGTCTGAGGTTTTGTGTTGTCTCTGCCAGATCCGGAGCCAATCCTCCTGGGATAGTGTAATCTAAAACTCGGCCTCCCAATGAAATTGTATCAAATCCATGATCTGTGTGGGGGGCCCCCTGTATCGGAAGACTAAATGATTGCGATCTTCACCGCCCACAATCTGGAGCAAAAGGAGATGCAGGGAAGGGATAATCTGAGCAGTGATAGCTAGGCCAATTCTAGCATCCGGCAAGTGGGGAATCTGTAGATATCGGAAAAAATTTCTCGGACTTAAAGAAAATTCCTGTCTGATTTGGTCGAACAATTTAAAAATGTCTTTATTGAAAAATTGGTGTGTGTGTGCCTCAACCCCCCATGGGCCCATTTGATAAAGGTGGCATCTAATCTTGCAGGGTCCCATGATGGGTCTTCTGCTGGAATACCCATCCAGGTGGACAAGAATTTGTTTTCCAGGTGAGCGAGGAATTTCGTCCAGCTATGAAGCAGCCCCTTAGTGAACCTAGATCCTTTTCTCAATTGGGTTATGTTTTGAGGCTGAAACACTAAGGAGTGGTCTAAAGGGCGGTCCGCCATGACCCACTCAACTGAGAACCAGGGTGGAGCCCGGGACTGGGGCAGGAGCCAGATTGTTATATGCGCAAGCAGAGCAGCCATCCAGTAGTTAAAAACGCTGGGGAGTGCCAGTCCCCCCTCTCTCCTTTGGGTGCTGAAGCTTACTGAGAGCTATTCCGGGTCTCAGTCGCCCAAAGAAACCTTCTAACACAGCTGTCCCAATCTCGAATATCCTTCATAAGAAGGGGTACTGGTATATTTTCCATTAGAAAAAATATCTTCGGAAGGGAATTCATCTGAATAGATTGGACCCTAGCCAGCAGGGAGAACGGAAGGGGGGTCCACCTTACCAAATCTGAGTTTATTTTTGAGAGTACTGCGGCATAATTTAGGGTATATAGGTTGGAAAAGTTCTGAGGGATCCAGACTCCCATGTAGGTTAAATATGGTTTATCCCATTTGTAGGGGTATATCAGCATCAGTTCCGAGGTGAGGGGGGATTGTATAAGTAGAGCTTCTGACTTACTCTGGTTAATAGTATATCCCGTCAATGTTTCAATTTCTTTTAGGAGAGAGGTTAAAGTCTACAGTGACTCTACGGGGCGGGTAATATAGAGGAGGAGATCATCAGCATAATAGGCTATCATGTGGTAAGATAATTCCGAGACCCTAGAACCATGAAGGTTAGGGGGTTGTCAAAATAGCTGGGCTAGGGAGTTCTACAAAAATGGCAAATGGGGGAGAGGAGACAACCCTGTTGGGTACCCCGATATAAAGGAAATCTGTCAGAATGTGACCCGTTCAGCTTCACAAATGCTTCCGGTTCTGCATATACTCCTTTGATGGCTTCCATAAAAAGAGTTTTGGGAAGTAAAATTTTTGTATGGTAGCCTGAAGGAACCTCCAAGAAACCATAGCAAAGGCCTTTTGAGCATCAAGCCTTAACACCAGGAGGGGAGATTTTGTTGACTAGGCATGGTCAATTAAGAATAATGTATGTTTAATATTGTCAGTTGTCTGTCTGCCTTTAATGAACCCTGACTGGTCATGGTGTATCAGAGAGGGGAGAATATTGTTGAGTCTATGGGCTAAAATACTAGTGTATATTTTGTAGTCTTGGTTGAGCACTGATACTGGGCGACAGGAATTGCATAAATGTGGGGGTTTCTGTGGCTTCAGGACCACAGAAATTGTTGCTTGCCTCCAGGAAACCAGGAAGGAGGATGTAGCATGTCCTTTTTGCAGAGCCAGCAGAAAGGGAGTCCGAATCAGGTTCCAAGTGCCCTTGTAAAACTCGGCCCCAAAGCCAACAGGGCCCAGGCTTTTCCCGTTTCTAGGGCCTCTGACAGCAGTTTGAAGTTCTAATTCTGAGATTGGGGCTGCTAATTGTGCCTGTTGAGAAGTAGAAAGGGCAGGGAGGCGAAGCTGAGAAAAAAAGGCCATTATTTTGTGTGGGTGTGGATCTATCGGGGAAGAATAAAGTGACTGGTAATATTTCTTAAATGGAGCAAGGATATCCTGAGTGAAATAGCGGGTCTGCACCGAAATAGGGTCTTTAATTTTAGAGATGGTACATTGCTGGATTTGGTTTCGGATGGCGCTAAGTCAAAAGCTTGGAGAAACGCGCCCCTCCTTCATAATAACGCTGTCTAAGCCAGGCCAAAGCCTGCTCCGTCTCAGCTGTCAGAAGACACTGAATCTCTGCCTGAGTCTGGGATATTAAAGGGAGTAAATCAGAGTTGTCCTGCATGTGTGTCTCTTGAAGAAATTTTAGTTTCTCCTGTAGTGCTTGAAGTCTGGACTCATCCCGCCGTTTCTTATGGGTGGCATAAGCTATGATGTGACCTCTAAGCACCACTTTAATCGTGTCCCAGAGAGTTTGAGGTGAAACCTGGGGGTGGGGGAGATACATTGTGCTGGATGATTTCTGGGATTCATTTTTCCAGAAGGTCCCTAAATTCCCTGTCTCTAAGCAATGAAGGATTAAACCTCCATTGCAAATTTTCCTTTCCCTCCTGATATTAAGTTCTAGGGTGGTGGCAGCATGATCAGAGGGGCAGATATTAAGAATATCTGCCAACTGGATCAAATCTAAATATTCCTTCCCAATGCAAATATAATCAAGTCTGGAATAGTGCTTGAAAGCACTAGAATAATAAGTAAATTTCCGTTGGGAGGGATGAAGTTGTCTCCATGTGTCCACCAATCCATGTCTCAGAGTAAGTGGCATAGGTGCTTTTGTCCCAAGGATTGTGGGAAGGGTCGCACTGCAGACGAATCAAGTGAGGGGTTAAGCTGACAACTGAGGTCACCTCCTATTAGTAGAATTCCTTGTTGTCTCATTAAAACAGCCTCTATCATACGCTGAATAGATGAGACGTCAGAGCCCGGTGGGATATATACACTACATCGTGTTAAGATCTGTTCATTTAATCTGACCACAGCCAGGGCCAGTTTGCCCTCCCTATCTGAATATTGATCCAGAATTTGTAATTGGGAGTGCCTGGGGATCAAAATCACTGCACCCTTTCTCCTGCCCTGCTGGTAAGAGGATTCCACCAGCCCAGAAAAGCCAAACTTAAGTAATTTCGGTGCTCAGCCGAGGAGAGATGTGTCTCCTGTAATAAAAGGGCGTCTGGATTCAGATTTTTAAGTGCTCTGATTGTTCGGTATCTCGTGATGGGGCTGGCCAGCCCATTTACATTGTGGGAAATGATTTTAAGGGGATACTGCATGTCTGAATCTGTCGATTTCCATTTTATGGCCTCCCAAGCCCCACCCCCCCAAAAAAAATCTGCATTCAAAATAGACATTTAACTCCTGTATACAAACACATTTTCCACTTATAACAGTAGCAATAGTTGGGTGCTCTGCGTCCAGTGTGGTGGGGTACAAGGGCATTGTGGTCAAAACTGTGGGATGACTAGTTGGCCAAGTGGGCTCAACTGTGATGCTAAATATAATAAACAACATCGCATAGGGAAGAAGTTGGATAGTGTAAACTATGTACATACCCCTGTAATGGGAGTTCTCTGCGACTTCCAACCATGCGTGCTCACGTGTAGCACGCACTGGGGACACGTCTACTGGCTGTCCATTGTATGGGTACCCATTCATCTACGTGATATGGGACCCTGGGGAAACTCTTGCCCCTAAATTCAGGTGTAGGAAGGACTGTGGAAACGGCAACTAATATCAAGGGGAACTGAAAAGAAAAAGGGAATGGAGGAAGAGAAGTGTTAGGGAGAGATAAATGGTGCCGTTCCAACAGAGCCAATGCACTTAACTTGGTGAAACAGCCTGTGGCCCGCCCCCCCAGTGGTTAAAGAAAAAGGGGGGCAGGGGTAGTTTAGAATCTGGTTCCTCAGAAAGGTGCCAATTAGGGAGCAGGAACATCGTGTATGAGGGGGGGATGGACCCAACAGAAGCACCCATGACAGCCCCCACCACCACCACCCCAGCACATTTGGTTCGAATGGAGGGCCAGGTATGCAAACCTCCGGGGGAACTACCCGAGATGAGGTACACCATTGTAATTTGCGTGCCATCTTTGATAAGAACAAACAGTAGGAACAATCAGGTCCTTCTTAGTCAGCAGTAGTTCAATAAAAGATTTCAGTACATATGAAAAAGAATGAGGAAAGCAGATGTTCATAGGCAGTTGTGAGCCACTGGGACACTGAGCGGCTCCAGGGCTCTCCCCGCCTGTCCAACCCCAAGGAAGGCAGGAGGAGCCAGGCCCAATCCATCCAGAACACCTAAGCACATTATAGCACACTCCAGGACTGGGGCACCCCCGCTGAGCACCAGGCCCTACGAGAGTGCCCTTGCAGAAAAAGGGAAGCGGTCAAGGGGGCCGTCCTTCAGGCTAGCAGTGTAATCCCTCCCTCCATGGTGAGGCCCAGGACAGACAGTGCAAGCATTCGTGCCACCAGAACAATATAGTTCACGCCCCAGGTAGCGTGCCAGTTATTCCCACCTCTCCTATAATTCCACTACTCATGAATGTGACCAAATGCCGCCAGGCCACCCAAGGCCAAGAAGACCTCCCAACTACACCCTATTTAATGGGCTCACGCTGTGGAGCAGGCCTCTGTTCTAATTTAAAGGTGTGACCCCATCCCCAGGCCCAGCCAGGTAGGAGACGACCAGTCAGGTCCCTATATCCCATTCCCTGGTTAAGGAGACACCCCAAAGCCCCGGTTTAGCAGGGACTAAGCAAACTAGAGGCCTGCAGTGATTCATGGGACCATTCCACTGCAAGGCCAATATTCTCCTGCCCCAGACAGCCAGGCGGCGGCCTACACACTCAGAGGGCACGCTCCTGGTAGTATTTTGCAAAAATCTAATGATGCAGGCAGCTGTCCACAGCAGAGAGGGGAAGCACAGGGTCAGCACCCCCTGCTCATGCCTCCATTCCAATCCAGTGCCAGCATCCAAATAGGGCCCAAGTCGCCAACCGACTCCCCCCACCCAATCACCCCTCCCGGGACAGGAACAGTCGTGGTAGCTCCCGAAGCTACCCAGCTATCAAGCCACACTAGTACTCACTGCGATCACAAATCTGTAGTCCTGTTCGACTTTAACTGGATTGCCTAGAGAACTGTGCCAGCATTCATTTAATGGTTTCAATGGTAGCCTGTTGATCTGGCTGTCCCCGGGATGAAATCGCTATGGATAGGCCTCGGCTGTCTAGAGATTGCTGGGGAAGGCGCACAGAGGTAGGGAGGGTTAAGCCTCTTTTCATCAAATCTATACAGGCTTCTTCAGCATTGTCGTAAGTCAGCTGTCCCATTGAGAATTGAACTATTAATTTACTGGGATATGGGGTTCTAAATTTGAGTTTTTGTTGTCTCAGCCATTGAAATAGGGGAATATATGCCTGCCTTCTCTGCATCGTGGCCGGGAAGTAGCCGTTGTCCATTAAAATTTATTTTTATTTTATTTAGTTTTTGTTGCCCGGGTAAGTGCACCAGTCAAATTCTGCCTATTTTCAGGCACGACCAAGGGGAGGGGGATACAGATGAATACCAACTGACCTTGAACCAGATGAAGCTGTTGGTAATATTTTTTCTGAAATGGAGGAAATTTGGCCATTGCACCGGGGAAATTCCCCTGCCCTTTTCGATAAGTGCCTTGGGATCTTTAACATCCACCTGAGCTACCGCCAATCCAGGCAGATGGGACCTTGGTTTAACGTCTCATCCGAAAGGTGGCACCTCAGAAGTGCAGTACCCCCCCCCCATGCTGCACTAGTGTGTCAGTATTGGGATATTAACCCAAGTGCCTGGTGTGGGGATAGAACCACAGCCTACTGATCTCCCGGCCTCAGAGGCAAGTGTGCTACCTGCTGAGCCACTGCCACTGCTAACTGCTAAAATGCAAGTATTCCTAAGAAACATTTTTGATTTGGCCCAGGCCTGCTTCAATAACAACTCCTTCATCTGGAATCTCAGAAATCTAATAACGATGGACCTAGGGCATGCTGTTGGTTGTGTAGGCTTCGCGCCTAGCGCCCTGTGAATCCACTCAATTTCAAAATTAAAGTCCATACTCAGCTCGAAGGTCTCTCAGAGGAGGGTTTAAACAAAGGACTGTAAGTTTGTGCCCTCACTATTCTCAGGAACCCCATATAGGCGGAGGTTGTTGCGGCGATTGCAGTTCTCTGCATCCTCCTGGTGTTCTACTATAAGCTGGCATAATTGAGCGACCTGGTTAAGGGTGTTTTGTAGCTGGGAGGTAATGGAAGCCTGTTCCTGGCTATGTTGGTCCAGAGTGGATACTTTGGAGTGAAGTTCCGTGAGCTCCTTCTGAAAGATCTCTTGAGTTTGCTTAAATGAGTTAAAAATCAGATTTAAAATCTTGGAGCTCTGTTAATATTTTATAAAGTTTGCTGTCCATTTTGTTAGGCTGTGAGGCTTTAGTCTTGGATTTGCTCTTCTTGCACGGTCTGGAGTGAGTTGTCTGGTTGATAGCTCGGAGGCCCGCCTGAGTCGGAAACAGCTCCGTCAGAGATCTCAGTTTCTGACTGAATTATGGCAAATCTATTACTCTCCCCTCTAAGTTTGCTAGAAGCCATATAGACCATGAACCAAAGTGAGTGCCAAAACATAATAGCGGCCGATTTTAATGTTTAAAAGCGAGGAGCTTGTGGGCTAGGCTGCCATGTGACTGGAAGCTGTACCAGAAGTCTTCAGTATTCTTAATATGTCTGTGGAAATTACAAAAGACAAAATCCAAGATATGTGATCCCCTGGTATTACCGGTTATTAATTGCTGCAAGTTTTTCTGTATGGTCAATTCTATGAATCTTTCCTCCATTTGACTTGTACCATCAAGTGCAGATCAATCAAAATGCGGCATATTAAAATCACCCATTAGAATATATTCACCATTTGGCTCTACTGTGTCGATCTCATTCAGAAATCTAGTATTTTCTTCCGTGTTGTAACCTGGTGGTCTATAAGCCAAACCTATGGTAATTTTTTTGTTCGCTAAATGTATCTCAACCCAAAATATTTCATTATTTTTAGATGTTTGCTTGATTTCTCTCACCTTTAGATCATCCCAATACACACAATGCTATCCCACTACCTATTTTGTCAGTTCTATCTTTATGAATTACTGTATAATAGAGATTTGTATACTCCAATCCACTTCTCTATACCATGTCTCTGTGACACCACAAATTGCGATTTTTTTCTCTTTTCATTAAGTACTGTAATTCTTCTAACTCATTTTTTAAATTACGTGTATTGATCAGAATACAGTTAAGTTCCTTAATACTAGTCCTGCTTCTTTTCTTTTTTCATGAATGTTTATTCGTATTCTTACAAGTAAAAACAGGACAATATGTTAAACCACACCTCCCCTTGGGCTTTAGTTTAAACTTGCTTGTATAGCTTCAGAAAAATATTGTCCTAGTTTTTTTTACTTCCTGACCATCTCAGATGTAGACTATCATTTCCAAAACAGCTCATCTTGTTCACAAAACATTCCCCTGTTCTAATACATTTTATTTCTTGTGTTAAGCACCACTGACACAGCCAGTTAGTGAATCTCCTTATTTTATTATTAATTTGACTATTTGCAGCTGGTATTACTAGTACTTCAGAGAAAATCACTTCACAATTTAAATTTACAAGTACAATATATGATACATTTCCAGAAAACAGCTGTAGATTTCATCCATGGATTTTCTCTTAATATCGTTCGTACCCAAGTGAATTATAACTATAGGCTTAACATCTGACTTTTTTGTAACTTTTGGGATCTGTTTTAAAATATATTTTGATCCTACACCTGGGTAGCAACTACTACTGATCAACTCCTTGTTCAAAATTGTAGTGTAACGATCAGTGTACTTAATGACAGAATCTCCCAAAATATATACTGCTCTTGTTTCTTGATTAACAATTTGAGTATTTGTCACTTGATTATTTATATCTGAATATTGTTCCTGATGTTCTATCTCCATATTAGTTAATGAAGTGTCTGTACTTGACAGTACAATCTTTTAACTTGCTTCCTGCTGATTAGTAACCTCAGGGACTACATCTGATACAGTATTCAATAGATCATTAGTTTCATCAATTTTGTCCATGAGATGTTCTAATGGTGAAAACTTACTTTGCACAGGTATTATAAATTCCACTGCCCATCTCCCTTTTTTAGTACGACTACTAGTGGGTGCATTTGACTTTCTACCTCCTCATCTTGTTCCTGTGCCTGAGTCATTAAGGTCGTTTACATCTTTATTTTCAACAGAAGTGTCTCCTGCATTTGTGTTTGCTGTAGACAGGCTTTTGATGCAATTTAGCTTGTACAAGATTTTGTCCCATGTTTATCTTGAGTAGTCGTTCAATGCTCAATCTCGTATGTGCAATTTGTGACCAATTTAAAATCTGACTAGGGTATCGAGCCCTAACCGCCCAATTGACGCCAACAGATGCAGCTCTGTGCTCGACTCCGCTCACTGGAGCAGAGCACTAAATAGGGTGCTAAGTAGTGATGTCACAAGTTGCTATGGTGATGCCCATTATCTGCCTGAGGGGCAGAATAATGTATATAGCCTGCCTTTAAAAAGGCAGACTAGTCAACCCCTAGACAGCGTTAAATAGCTTCTCCAAGGCACTACTATATGATGTCCATTCAGTTCCTGCACCCTTGTGGAGCATGGGTGTATAAAAGCTTTAAACACAGGTACAGTTACCGCAGCACAAATCCCCAACAGTAAAAGTGTGCACGCGTGCGCGCACACACACACACACTAAAAGCAGTGCCAGTTTAGACCCACAGTACGTCTACTAAAGTGGATCAGAAAGTGAAGATGCACAAAGGGGCCCTTTTTTATATACTAGAGCCCACATACCTCTGACCCCCCTCCCATATGAATCAGCCAGAGCAGCAATCGGCTCAACAAACACCACAATATCAAGCCCCCAAAGAAGTCTAAGACTTCAGGAATTCACAGAATTACCTGAGAGAGCAGGAAGAGGGCGAGACAGAGAAAGAGAAGAAATGTATGACGACCAAGACAGACGTCCATTTTTCAACAATTAAGGGAGAGTCCAGCAGCGGAAGCCATTCAGAGGATGGGGACAGAGGAGGTAAGCACTTCTAAACCTAAAATCATTAGCCTATCTAAACATGTGCTTAGAAAAGAAGGGTTAAGTTTTGCACCTACAAGAAATATTGACCCAGTGCAAACCACAGTAGATTTAAACGTAGCCTGTAGGAAGTTGAACTTGAAAGCTTTTTTAATAAAAAGAACCCGGTGAACCAAGAGCAGTACATGCCTAGTCACATGGAATTTAAAAATCCTTCCACCTTCTGCCCTCCACATTGTGCAGCAGTGACAGTATTTAAAGAATTAACTGAGAATGATTTGGAAGTACTATTCAAAAGTCCCATGAACAATCATTTTAACAACCTAAGTAACAAAGAAAGAGATAGATGCCTTAAAAAGATTAAAGTATGATGCAGACCTCTTTATCAAGCAGAGCGACAAAGGGGAAGCCATGGTACTTTTGAACAGGACACAATATGCACAGGAAGTAATGAGACAGCTTGGAAATCAAGAGTGCTATCAAAAACTGGCACAAGATCCTACCTGGGACTATAAACATGGTAAGGACGAACTAATAGAGAAGGCGTATAGAAAGAAAGATATAGATAAAGACACCAGAGACTTTTTGATTACCAAAGAACCTATAAAAGCTACGCTTTATATTTTACCAAAGGTGCATAAGACTCTGCAAGACCCACCAGGGCGGCTGATCGTGAGTGGCATAGGGGCTTTGCCAGAACATCTTTCACAATATTGTGATGCATTCCTTAAATGTTTGGTAGCGACCTTCCCTCGTATTTGAAGGACATAAAGGATGTTTAAACTTATTACCTAACATCACTTTGGGGCCTGAGACACACATGATCACATCTGACATTGAGGCGCTATATACAAATGTCCCCCATGAGGGGGCTTTAGGTGAAGCGGCCTACTATTTGAACAGCACAGAGACACATAGTGGTCCCCCTACTTCCTTTATTTTGAAAATGTTGGGAGTGTGTCCTTAAATATAATGCGTTTACTTTTAATGGAGAATTGGTTTTGCAAACCATGGGGACAACGATGGGGGCTACTTGTGCCCCATCATTTTCCAAATCTATATGTTGGGAAGTGGGAAGGAGACTGCAATTTGGGACACTAGTGTAAATGAGTACCATGTTAATCTGAAAACATGGAAACGCTATATAGAGGACATTCTAGTCATCTGGGAGGGGAGTATTCAGAGATCTGAAATGTTTGTAGCCTTCCTACACAGTACTAATCCAAATCTGAAATTCACATATAATATCAGCCAAGAAAGAATCAACTATTTGGATCTGAACATGAGAAAAATGAAGCAAATGGAGTGGACAGCGAAATGTATAGGAAAGAGATAGATGGTAACACGATTTTAGAAGCAAGTAATTGCCACCCCCCCACACATAGCGTATAACATCTCAAAGGGGCAGTTCTTGAGGAATCAAAGAAATTGCTCAACAGAGCAAGCATTCAACAAAGGGGCAAGTGATTTGGCAGATGGACTACTGGAGAGAGGGTACAACAGTACTCAAGTTTTCACTGCCTGGGATGAAGCTAAATTCTGCAATAGGGCTAGACTTTTGAGTGAACATGTTAGAGAAACGGAACACTTTGAGAGATTTAATTTTGTTACAGGTTTTTCGGCACAGGCAGACCAGGTAGAAAAAATTAATAATAGGCTGTTGGTTAACTAGGATCTGCGGCCTATCCTGTAGGTAGGGAAATGGGCAGACTAGATGGGCCTAGCGGTCCTTATCTGCCATCAAAGTCTCTGTTTCTATGTCTATGTTTCTATAAACACTGCCATGTCCTGGCAGCTGAACATGGACTTAAAACTATCAGCCAGACCCCTGTCAGAATGTGTTTTCAGAGAGCTCCTATCCTGAAAGACATCCTTGTTCATAATCACTTTCAGGACCCCAAACAAAGCACTTGTTTACAGCAGTCAAAGACATGTTTTAATTGTAGGAATTGTACAGGATGTGACAAAGTAACACAAACCAAAGATTTTTCTAGCTGTAATGTACAGAAAAATTCCCAAATCAGGCAGTATACTACTTGCCATACAGCTGGAATAATCTACCCTGCCACCTGCAAATGTGAAGCTTTTCACGTCAGTAAACACAAAGCTTCAAGATGAGGGTGGGCGAGCATCAATCAATCTTTATTTAACCAGGAGAAATGTCTGAGCCATGACAAGAAATGACTCTCTGTATGCTACAGCTGCACATTTAATGCAAGCTGCAGACAGAGAACTGCATGATTTCACATGCATTACTATTGACAGTTAGATCAGTTAGTTTGACCTCAGTGGTAGGGAAAATGATGGAATCACTTCTGAAGGAAAGAACTGTTGAGTGCCTAGAGGCCAGTAGGGCACAGGACCCAAGGCAGCATGGATTCATGATGGGAAGGTCATGTCAGACGAATCTAATAGATTTCTTTGACTGGGTGACCAAAGTAGTAGACCAGGGAGGGGCTGTGGACATGGCCTACCTAGATTTTAGCAAGGCATTTGATACAGTCCCACACAAAAGATTAATACACAAGTTAGCCAGCCTTGGAGTGGGTCCCAAGGTGGTAGCCTGGATAAAAAATTGGCTAGACAACAGGACGCAAAGGGTAGTAGTAAATGGAGTACACAGTGAAGAAAGTAGGGTTACTAGCGGGGTACCGCAGCGTTCAGTACTGGGACCAGTCTTTTTTAATGTCTTTATAAGTGACATTGCAGAGGAACTGGAAGGAAAAGTATGTCTCTTTGCAGACAACACAAAGATCTGCAACAGAGTTGATACACAAGATGGAGTGGAAAGGATAAGAAGGGACTTAGCAAGTCTGGAGGAATGGTCAAATGTATGGCAGCTCAGATTCAATGCAAAGAAGTGCAAGGTAATACACATGGGAAACAAAAACCCAGGGGAAGAGTACACAATGGGGGGTGAGATACTGACAACAATAAAAATGGAAAGGGACCTGGGGGTAATTATATCAGATGACCTAAAGGTGGGCAAGCAATGTGAGAAGGCAGTAAGGAAGGCTGGGGGATACTGGGATGCCTAGAAAGAGGCGTCAATAGTAGAAAACAGGAAGTTGTTATCCCTCTATATAGACAGTTGGTGAGACCCCATCTGGAGTACTGTGTGCAGTTCTGGAGACCGCATCTCCTCAAAGACACAGACAAGAGTGGAGGCTGTCCAGAGGAGGGCAACCAAAATGGTGCAGGGTCTGCACCAGAAGACATACGATGAAAGACTAAAGGAGCTTAATATGTATACCCTTGAGGAAAGAAGGGAGAGGGGGACATGATAGAAACTTTCAAGTACCTCAAGGGAATCAACTAAGTCAAAGAGGGTAGCATCTTTCAGAAAAAGAGATGTGCAAGAACAAGGGGGCACAATTTGAAGACAGAGGGGGAACGGCTCAGAGGTAATGTGAGGAAGTATTTTTTCACAGAGAGGGCTGTGGATGCATTAAAACAGCCTCCGGGAGGAGGTCGTGGAGTCAAGAACAGTGGGGGAATTCAAGAATGCATGGGACAGACATAAGGCAGTCCTAGTGGGGGGGGGGTAGGAGGAGGTAAGCTGTTGGTTAACTAGGATCTGCAGCTTATCTGTTAGGTAGGAAAACGGGCAGACTAGGTGGGCCAAGCAGTCCTTATCTGCCGTCAAATTCTATGTTTCTATGACAAAGTGAGTAGAAACCCCAGAGGGGGCGACTTTGACAATCTGGTTTTGTTAAGGGAAAATTACTGGATAGTAACACTGAAAGCAAATAAAAAAAAAAGACTCAATGGTCAATTGGATGTATGCCCCTATTTAAAGAAAAAGAGATGAACCATAAGCCTTTCTTGTATATTCTGGGATACGCTTTTTTGTTGCTCGATAAATATACTTCATCTAAGTATTTTAACATATTTGCCTTGTATGAATATACCTAAATAAGTTTATACAGCTGCAAGAGAAGGTCGTTCATTATGATTTGATTATTTATTTAGAGTCAATGCCCGAGATGGGACTATATCAATAATATTTATTTTAACTGTGCAGTTTTAAATCCCCCCCTCCCCATTTTTCCCTGTGTGTTAACCCTTAGAAGACTGTGGACGTATATATACGTCCAGAATCTATATAGGTTCACACATATTCAGTTCTCAAAGTTAAAATGTAACATGTCAACACTACAGCTGTATGAATACTATCTGGTTGTTGGTATGTTTTTAAATGCACTGGTGTGTTTGAAGTGACACTATTTAGGTGATTTAGTTTTTCAGGTGGCCACCAATTAAATGTTATGAAATTTGAAATGGCTTTTAACCAATGAGGTTGCAGTGTGATGATGATGTTACTATACCACATGATGGTTTTTAGTATTTAAATGATGTGTTTTCTTAAGTCCTTGACCTTTTGATAAAGTACACGTTTGTCTGAAATGCATCAGGCAGGACTGTTTGTCTGTTCCTACAATTAAAAGTATGTAAAGAATTATTGATTGGAGTCCCTTTCATGAGGTGTGTGTGCGCGAAACCTTTTTTGGTAGAGAGTATTAAAACTATAAACCTGTTAGTCTGACCTCAGTTCTGTGCAAATTTTAGAAAGAATAGTTAAGGAGGAAATAGAAAATTTTATTAGGGAAAATAACCTGGCCGACCAAACACAATATGGCTTTACGAAGGTCAAGTCATGTCAGATCAACTTTATACATTTTTCTGACAATGTCAGCAGGACTCTGGATCAGTGGATCAGGGGAAGCCAGTACATACTCTTTTTCTGGATTATAGTAAGGTCTTCAACACTATGTCTCACCCAGAGCTAACAAACTGAGTAGCATGGGATTAAATCCAAGATGGGTAAACTGGATAGATTCCTGGCTGAGGTACAGAGAAAAACAGGTGACACTGAAAGGGGAAAAAATCACAATGGACAGCAGTGACTCGTGGAGTGGTACAGGGGTCGGTATCGGGGTCTTGCTTATTTAACATCTGTGTGTCCTCTATGAACAGTGATGTGGCAATCTGTCTTTCAAAGTTTGCCAATGACACCGAAGTGGGTTTAGTGGTTAGAAAGATTTCTGAAACTGATAACCTCAACAGGGAGCTAAACTGGAACACTGGGCTCTTGTACATAAACTGGATTTCAATGTGCGGAAGTGTTCAGTAATGCATCTAGGGAAAAACAATAAAAAAGTAATACTGTACATGGACTTAAAGGTGAGGTATTAAGGGAAACAACTGACCTGGGAGTTATTGTAACTGATGACTTAGGCATTAATAAACAATGTATGCAGACCGCCAAAAAAATGTTACAGTATACTAGACTGCACTCGAGGACTCATTAACAGTAAGGTTAAAAGAGTGCTGGTGTCACTGTATACCTCACTGGTATGGCTGCATTTAGACTATTGCAGTCAGTTTGGGCACCACATTTCAAAAGTGGGATTAGAACCCTGGAAGGGGTTCAGCGTAGAGCAACCAAAATGTTAACTGGTATACAAAATCATGATTACACAGAAAGGTTGGACAAATTGGGGATGTATACATCAGAGTAACGCAAGCTGAGAGGAGATCTCTGTTTAATCTATGGGGCGTTTAATAGCCGTGACTTATGGGATTGAATTTATTTATTTATTTCAGTCTCGAAATTTGACATACCTTTGAGTCGGAGACTCATTTACAAAGGTTCCACGTCCAAAAGAAATCATAACAATTAGCGAAATACAACAATGTAACAAAAACATGACATGGATGTAACAAAAAACACAAAAAACATTCAGAGCCGTCATTATATCAGACTTTGTCAACGCTGGCAAATAAGAACCAAAAATAGATACCAGGGTAAAAGCTAAAATAAAATACAATAATGTATCAGTATGTGATAACAGGTGGTCATGAATAACTGTTGGGGCCGGCCCACCGGCGCAGTGGTAGGGCTACCGCTCGCGGCGCCAGTGACCCGGGTTCGGGAATAGACTCGGATAGCTGGAGGGCCAGCCAGAGAGAGGACGACTGAGCACCCAGTGGCCATTCTCCTCCTCCGGGGAGGGTGGGATGCTTGTCCCTCCGCTATATCGCCACCTGGGTGACCACAGATGGAGGTGCAGCAGGGTACAGCATTAAGGGGGGGGACGTCGGCTGGGAACTGGAGTGTCGGCACGTCATTACGTGCTCTGCCCCTTGGCTCTCCAAGCGCGCTTGATGTCCTGAGGGGTGAGCCAGAGAAACAAGGGGGAAAAACCCCGCCAGAGGACAGAGACAGGACCTGGCTGCCCCAAATAACCCATAACCAGGCTCTTTGTGACTGCCACAACAAGGACCTCCTGATGCACACTAATGGAACTGGAGGGGTGGAGGAACCCCATCTCCCAGCCGAGAGGGCTGAAACATGATGGAGGTCTGGTGGCACCACGAGAGGTACCCGTGGAGGATTTAGGGGACCTACAGCCTAGGAGATCCCCAAGGAAGTTCTCCTGTGGTGGAGAGAAGGGGGCAAAAATAGAAAGTATAAAAAAAAAAAAAAAATGAATAACTTTGTCGCAGTCAACAGGTTAACATGGGTCAGCCAAGACAAATAAAAAGGAGCAGTGAAAAAGGGGAAAGAGGGAGGGAGGAGGGGACTAGGTGGAAATCAGGGTTCAGGAGCTACAGAGTGAGGTGAAGTATAGAGGAAACACGTCGAGAGAGGTACCTATAGGTGGTGAGGAGGGGAGGAGTGTATGGGGTTGGAAATGAGACACAGAGTGATTCAAGATCATATGGACTCCAGCTCAAAGGCAAACTGTTTCACACCAAAAGGAGGGGAATGCGGATTTCTCAAAAGGTGGTGTCAATTTGGAACAGCCTTCCAATAAACATGGTGGGTAGTAACAGCATGGAGAATTTTAAGCAAAACTCGAAACATGCCGTATCAGTAAAACCATAAATGGATACAACCTTTGAGAAAAGGCAAGCAACAAAAGGGCAAACTGCCCATTTAGCTTGTGCAAGATTTATGTATGTAACATATGTATGTAGAGTAGAAAGAATTTGGATCACATGGAATTACTCAATTATGAGCCTCTGATGACAGCTATCAAAGATTATCTAAAAAGATGGTCTTTCCTTACTCAAGGATTCTGGAATAGGATTGAGAATGATTATACAAAATATATTACCATTATTTAGTATATGTATTCCAGACCCTTCCTCTGTTTCTTGATAAATTATATTTCCAGGAATGGGATGACCTTATCTCCAGTTTTGTTTTTTTTGGGGGGGAGAGGTGGAATATCAGGTGTTATTGCTACCAAAAGACAAAGAGAGGTAGGTTTCCAAATTTCTTTCGTTATGCTAAAGCCACCCAACTTAGATTGTATTTGTTTGTGAACTTCACAAGCATGTGATCCCCACTGAAAAAAGAATAGTTACGTAAGAACTTACCGTAACAGTAGATCTTCAAGAGACTCTCCTCCATTAGGCCACATATTTGGAACTACAGTTGTCAGCGCCACGACCACACAGAAACTTCTGCTAGCCAGAGGCCACCCACAATGATGTACCACATCAGTTCCCCTATAAGCGTAGGCAGCCCCATCACTCCTTAGTTTCCCCACCAGAGATTAGTCTCGGAGGACCTCCAACCATGGGGAACCAAGAGATAAGACCAGCACCAAGCATACAAGGAGAGTAATGGGGCTGGACACAGGATACATGGAGTAGTTTTTAGGTATAGCATCTAATGTAACCCTCACTGTAGCAGAAGGGGGTAGGAGGGAGGGACGACATGGCCTAACGAAGGAGAATCTTGTTACGGTAAGTTCTTGCATAACTTTCTATTTTCTTTGAGATAGCATCTCCATTAGGCCACACCTCTAGAACAATTCCCATGCTGTGCCAAGTACAACTGGGAGAATGGTACAGGCTGATATACAATTAGAACAGAAAGCCTGTAGTATGGCATACCAAAACCCAGCATGTCTACAACAGACTATGTCCAGATTGTAATGTTTAGTGAGAGTGTGGACAGTGCTCCATGTGGCTGCCGCACATATAGTATGTCAGCAACAGGGACATTTTTTAAACAAGCAACAGAAGTGGCCATTCTCCTTGCAGCCTGACCACAAAAAGCAACAGGAAGTTCCTTACCACATTTCCAGTAACAACATAATACAATATGCCAGCCATTTGGATAGGCACTGTTTAGACACAGGGATGTCCTCTTTCCCAGGGGCGAACAAAAGAAAAAGCTGAGAGGACTTTCTGCAGTCCTTAATGCGATTCACACTGGATTTTGGTATTCTATGTACAACTAAAGTATGGAGCAGCGCCTCACCCCGATTGGCATGCGTGGGATAGTAAACAGGAACGTGTATCATTTGATTCAGTGTAAATTCAGATATCATCTTCAGTAGACACTCTGGATTTGTACTCAGAGGAACTCGATCTTTCTGAAAAAAATCAAATAAGGGGGCTCACACATTACAGCCTCCAGCCCTGAAATACTTCAAGCAGAAGTAATGGCAACAGGACAGTAGTGTGGTGGGTAGGTAACTGGCTGGGTGGCAGGACACAGAGGGTGGTGGTAAATGGCTGTCACTCCACAGAGGGAAGAGTGACCAGTGGGGTACCACAGGGATCAGTGCTGGGACCGGTCCTATTCAACATCTTCATCAGTGACATGGCTCAGGACCTAGAAGGCAGAATTTCACTGTTCGCTGATGACACAAAGCTCTGTAACAAGAGTAGACACACAGAGGGTGTAGACAGAATGAGAAGCACCTGCAGAAACTTGAAGAATGGTCAGGGTTTGGCAGTTGAAATTCAGTGCAAAAAGTGCAAGATAATGCATATGGGGCACAAAAACCCTGGCACAATATATCAGTTGGGGGTGAGGATATAGCATGCACCAAGCAGGAAAGGGATCTTGAGGTTATCATCTCTGATGACCTCAAGGAGAAACAGTGTGACAAGGCAGCAGGTAAAGCAAATAGGATGCTGGGATGTATAGGCAGGGCATTACCAGCAGGAAAGGGAGGTCATAATTCCGCTATACAAGACACTAGTGAGGCCCCACCTGGAGTACAGTGTACAGTTCTGGAGACCATACCTACGTAAGGACATAGACAGGGTAGAGAAGGTTCAGAGGAGAGCAACAAAGATGGTGCATGGATTGCATCACAAGTCCTATGAAGACAGGTTGAAGGAACTGAATATGTACTCCCTGGAGGAGAGGGAGGGAGAGGGATATGATAGAACATACAAGTATCTTACAGGGAGGAACAGGGTGCAGGAAAACACTATTTTTAAGCAAAAAGATGTTCCAGGACTAGAGGCATGGGATGAAGTTGGAGGGAGGATGATTCAGAGGAAACATGAGAAAGAATTTCTTCACAGAACGGGTGGTGGACAAGTGGAACACCCTGCCAGAGGAAGTGGTGGGGGCTGAAACAATCACGGGATTTAAGAATGCATGGGATAGACATAAAGGAATTCTGGAGGTCAGGGGTAAGGTGCAACAGACTTCTAGGAAAACAAACTGAACTTACAAGCTCAAATGGGCAGACTGGGTGGGCCATAGGCCCTTATCTGCCAACACTATCTATGTAACTGAAAATAATGTCTTCCATGACAGGAAAAGTAGGTCACAACTCACGGTCAGCTCAAACGGAACCAACATGAGTTTCTCAAGCACAAAATCCAAGTCACAAGCATGGACTGGATTATGAACAGGAGGTTTTATAAGCAGAATACCTCTCAAAAAAGTTTATGAAATGGGCATCAGAATTTAGACCTGCTGATTGGTCCATACCTGTGTGATATTCTGTCTAACGCACAGGAAAAAGGACCAGCAGTGCCCTGTGGGCACTAATCCTAGTAAAATGCCAATTAGAATGTTGGCAAATCTGAAATCAACCATCTTGTTTATACCAACTGAAATTGACAATACCACTGTATAGTAATGGCATATTTTCCTGAAACCCACTTTGATATCAGCCTTTCAGAACAGGATTTGGAATTACTAATGCATCCAGACAATGAGCCCATTGAACAACTGACCACAGCATCTCCATCTACGACCTCAGAAAACGTAAATATAACCTCCAGCTGTCAAACGAGCCAACTGAACTGTCAAATGCTAAGTGCAACTACCGCAGTGAGTAAGCGTTTCTCAACTTACACCCCAATAGAACTAGACTGCCTTGAACAAGAGAAAAACGAAAAAAATACCATAAGATCAACTGCATGGGCACTGAGTGTATTTGATGAATGGGCAACAGCAACAAACACATCGATAGACTGGCAGTCTATCAGTAAAGACCACCTAGACACTGTTCTCAGAAAATTTCTGCGCGGAAGCTCGTCGGCACGCTGGACTAAGTATGCCATCTCAGCTTCAGCGGTCTCGTCAGCCGCGCCGGAACCGCCACCGGTTCCCCAGGCTAGCCAGGCCTTTTAACCTAATGAGGGATCCAGAATTCAGGTCCAGTAATGCTGTATTTACAGCAAAATGAAAAGTTACAGACACTCCCAACAAGACAAGTCCAAGCACCATGAAGCCCTCACAAAGTCAGACTTACACAAGCTGAGATATTCTGAGATTTGTTCTCCCTGAACTGCGCCTGGCCTAGTTAAACAAAGTCTGGTTAGATATTCAGTTATACATGGCCAGGCGCGGTCGGAAAGGTGTCGGCAACTGAAACCAGAGCATTTTCAGTGAAATACAGCGAAAATGGTGCCAATTTGCGATGCTCAATTTAACGAGCATACTAAAACCACAACAATCCCCTTGAACCACAAAATCATCGAACCGTGGTTTTATTGCGCTCAGCGGGCAATCCACTTTGCCCAGTTCAAAGTTTAAAATTATACATAAGCAAGCTTCCACCGAATCCCAAAGCCCTGTACTTACATCCTCGAAGACTTCCACAAGTCCAGCTTGACTCCCTCCCGGTATGGTATTCAGCAGAGCCCATGGGTCTGAACCATCTATCCACATTCATGTCTAGACTGAGTGAAGAAGCTGGTCTGTCACAGCGCTACACTAACCATTGCCTCCGAGCGACCGCGGTCCAACTATTATCCGATGCTGGTTTACAGAGCAGCGAAATCATGGCAATCACAGGGCACAGAAACAAAGCTAGTCTCCAGAGCTACTGGCGTGCAAAGCCAGACGACAGAAGGAAATGGTGTCATATCCTGGCACCAAAAGAAGAAAGCTCAAGTCCAAGACAAGTTTCAAGAAGCTCCCTTCAGATGTGCCCCACAGTGACACCCGACGGAAACAAGCAGCAGGTATTCAGAAATGAAGCTGAAGCTGAGCCGAGCACCACAGTACCACCCTCGGTAAAAATGATTCCAGACCTAAATATGCAGTCCCCACAGCCTCAATTTGCAGGAGTAACTATGCACAACTGCACCATGACTTTTAATGCTCCTGTTTACTTCTCAAAATAAAGTAAAATATTAATGTCAGTGTTACAGTGACAAAATTTTTAGTACAAGTTAATGAACAGTTAATTAAATCACACATTTCTAATATGATTAAAATTAAAACAGTGTGTTTTACTGAAAGTTATAACTGAAATGTAACATTTCTAAACTGTTAAAATGGAAACTGTTAAAAAAAAAAAGGAAAAACATGGATCTGTTTTTATGAGCGGAAGGTTATCTGCTTTAATAAATAAAAATATATGTACTTTTAACAACTATATTGTCATTATTAATATCTCTAAATATTTTGTCCATTTCATAAGCGCAATAAGCCACTCCAGGGTGTGCGTTAGACAGTTTAACACACGGCTGGGAGGCACTCGGCCGGTGGCCTTGTGCCTCACTACGCCTCCTAGCTGTGTGTTAAACTGTCTAACGCACACCCTGTCATGTCTTATTGCTTACACACGACACCTCCAGTTGTGTAACCACACACCCATCAATAAGGGCATGGTAAGCTGATATAGCTGCCAAATGTACCTCAAGGGAAGAACAGGGACAGCAAGTATTCCAACACTGCATTAACAGGACATGTGAATGGGTCCAGATTCTTGGAAGCAGCCCACAAAGTAAACTCCTTCCACTTTAAGGAACGAGTATGTCTGGTAGATGGTTTTCTGGTCGCAATCCCAACATCAGCAACTTCAGGGGTACTCCAAAATGTGCCATGACTATATTTTCAGGAGTCATGCATGAAGCTGTAGGGATTTCAGGTCTTGATGGACCAGGGTGCCTTGTCCTGTGACAACTGGCCCAAACATAATGGTAGAGGTATTGGAGGCTCCAATGCCAGTTGTTGTAGGAGTGGAAACAATATCTGGCAAGGCAAAATGGGGCTATGAGGATGAGGGTAGCACCTTTGACCCGCAGTTTCAGGAGGCTCTCTGTATTAGAGGAATTGGTGGAAATGAATACAGGAATTTCTCTTTCCACGAGAGGGTTGTGTCTCACCAGAAAACTCCAGGCCTCGCAGTGAGCAGAAATGTGGCAGTCTTATGTTGTGTGTGGATGCAAAAAAGTCCAACTCTGGATCCCATTTTGCGATGAGGTCATCTACCATGGAGGTCAGCAGTTCCAATTCATGCATCTGGGACTGAGACCTGCTTAGCCTGTCTACTAAGACGTTTTGGAGACCTGGTAGACGCATGACTGACAATTGGAGGCCATGGCATAGAGTCCAGTACCAAACTTTCATTGCTTCCCAGGGGACAGGGGTGAGTGTCCCCTTGTTTGTTGATGTAATGCATCACACTTGCACTGTCTATTGGGATTAACAGAGGACTGGGGGGCAGATGTTCCTGAAATGCCTGGAGGCTGTAGATGACAGCCCTCATTTCCAGGACATTTGTATGCAGCTTGGCTTCCACTTTGGTCCATGACCCCATAATCTGACATGGGTCAAGGTGAGCACCCCAGCTGGTGCCTGAGGCATTCATGGTGAGGATCTGTACAGGATCTGGTACGAGGAAGGGAATGCCCATCAGCAAGTTTTTGCAATCCATCCACCATAACAATGCTCTACAAAAAGATGATGCAACAAGAACCATTTAGTCCATCTTATCCATCAAGTGTTCCAACTGGACTCCAAGTGTCTACTGAGAGATTCTCATATGAAGAAGTGTTACTGGCACAGTCATTATGGCCACAGCCATGAGAACCAGGAGATGTAACTCTGTCCTCACAGAGACATAGTGACTCCTGTATACCAACTGTACTTGGGCGATCAGATTGCCTGCTCTGTCCCATGCAAGAAAGCACATCCCTTCCCTGTGTCCAAGACTGCCCCCATGTACTGCAGTCTTTGGCAGGAGTTAGTACAGTCTTTGGCACATTCCCTGTGAACCTCAAATCTTCAAACAACTGCCATGTCCAAGAAAGAGTGTGTAGTAGAGCTTTCCTGGAGCTGACCTTCAGAAGCCAGTCATACAGATAGGGGAACACACAGGCCTTACCTGCAAAGAGCTGCTACTACTGCCTTAGTAGAGATCCATGGCACAGAAGACAAGTCAAAGGGCAATACTCTGAACTGGTAATGTTCTCCCTTCAGCACAAAACAGAGGTATTGCTTGTGGGATTTCCTGATCTTGACATGAAGTTATGCATCCTTCATGTTCACAGAACAAAGCTTGTTCCCCGTCTACAGAAGGGAAATCAGAGCTTGCAAGGATATCATTCTAAATGTTTTGTATTCAATGCAGAAGCTGAGATCCAACACAGAACATAAATTCACTGTCCATTTTGGGACCAGGAAATATCTGGAAGAGAACACTGTTTTTCTGTCAAAGAGAAACTGGCCCTACGGCAAGTTTTTGGAAATATGACTGCACTTATTCCTTCAGAAGGGGACGAATGGCCCGAAGAATAATAGGAAGGAGGTGGAGGATGATCTGGAGGGGTTCCTAATAGCTCCAGAGCATGCCCCTTGCAATCATCTCCAGGACAGACTTCTCTGTTGTGATCTCCTGCAACTGTTTTGGAAGCAGGGAGTCTGCTCCCAACAACCACCACAGGAAGTAACTGTGGAGGTGGAACCGGAAGAGAGTAAGGTGGAACCAGTGGGGGCAAAGCCACCGGTACTAATTGTTTCTGTATGGGCACCTGGCAGCAAGGGGCCACTGCCCTTAGCTCGGCCCTGCTGATGGTAAGCACAGCTACCTCTAGCAGCCAGCTGATGAAAGGATCCCCTCCTACAACCCCTAGCAGGGGAGGGATACAGGGACTTTACAGACCATATAGTCATGTTTGAGGTCTGAAGGCCTCTTAGGGCCTCTTCAATGCCATATTCAAACAGCTCTACCCTTCTGAAAGGGGCATTCAAAACTGCTTGCTGCACATCATTAGCAAAGCCAGCAACTCTTTGTCAAGAATACTGTCTCATGCAAATGCCTGAAGAGGCAGCTCTGGCAGAAGCAGAGACATCATAAGCAGAGAGTAGCAAATGTTTGCCGACCTCGGCACCAGAGCATAATGTTTTAAAGGAGAACTGCACTGAACCTGTAAGCCCTTTTCCCTAGTAGCATCTGTTTTTAAGTATTGGCTCCAGTTCTGTTATTTTTTTTCTCTTTACAGGCCTTTTAATAAACACAGGTGGTGTTTCTGAGTTGCACTCTGATGTAAAGTACCATTTTGGAACCGTATAATGTACTTTGTCCCTCTCAGTCACAGAGTTCTATAGTAGAACATGGATGAATTGTGCCAACAATAGAAGAGTAGAACAGGGGCATAAACTACATCACACAGTTCTAAAATGGCACTTACTACTTGTGTCTATATCAGAAACACCCACTAGGATAACTAAAAACATTGTAGAGCTGGAACAGTAACAGAACTGAAACCAGTATTTAAAAATCATCATTTACAGGTGGAACTGACATACAGGTTCAGCGCATTTCTCCTTTAAGTAACTCATTCTTGGCACAGACATCAGGCAAAATCTGGGCTGCAGTACAAGTAGCTTTCCACAGGCTGTTCTGATATTTTATCATCATGTGGGCCTGGCAGTTTGCAATTCAAAGACCCAGCGAGGTAGTGACATTAAGTATGCTTATCCATAGGCCGGCCCAGTGGTGCCGAGGGCTGAGGCGCTGGACGCCCTACCTCGCGCCACGCCAGCGACCCATGTTCAGGAACGAGCACAGGTGCCGGGGGTCGGCAGGGGAGGAGAAGGATCGAGTGTCAGAGTACTGCTCTCCTTCTCCGGGGAGGGAGGACATCAGCTCTCAGTGCATGACTGGCTCCTAGCAGAGGCTAGGGGCTGGAAAGCCAAGGCTCAAAAGGGGGAGGGATAAGGCAGACACAGAGGAGCACATGCGGTAATGTGCGGGCTCCCTCCTTGTGGTATCATTGCATGTCACATCTCGGGGCAAGTAAAATGGAAGAGAAAATGGGTACTGATGATACAGAATGACCCAAGCCTCGTAGGCACCGCCTCTGTGATGGGCAGTAACCCTCGACACTGGATCCATGTGTTACGGTGGGTTGGGGGATCCCGCCGCCCTGCCATGGGGGGGGGGGGAGAACAGCCGTGGGCCAGCTGTGAGGTAAGCTGTTAGCAAAAGATGGGCTGGGGGATCAAGAGTGGATAGCTGCCAGTACTAGGAGGATAAACATGATTAACTGTAAAAAAAAAAAAAAAGTATGCTTACCCATCACATCCAGCATCCTATATTCTTTATCAGGAGGTAAAGTGCTCATAGGTGCCCTGGACCTATCATGAGCAACCATGATGTCTAAAGAGTCAGTTTCTAGCTGGCTAGAATAATAAGGGTTTGCACATGGTGTAGGATACTGCTTAACAGCCTTCCAAGAATTGCAGACAGCACGTTAGTTCTGTACCAAGCAGCAAAGGTAGCATCCTCTAATGCAGGATAACTAGGTGGAATTCTAATTGAAGGTGTGCAAAACTCCTCCAAAAATTCCATTAAATTTCTTTTTGTGGAATCCTCTTCTTCTACAGCAAAGTCCATGGCAAACTGCATTTGCTGTGTCATGGCTTGAAAAGTGGGAACCTCAGGAGGAGATCTCAGGGTATAGACCAGTGAGTCCTCACTGCTGGATGAGAGGGTAGAACTAGAGCAATGAGCAAAATATTGTTTTCCCTCATATTCCTCCTCTAAATCCATGAGGTCAGACTTATATTTTACTTTGTTGTTGATGTCTCTATCGAGAATGGGAGTCACAGAGTGCATCTGTGTCGCTGCTGGTGGCTGAGACGAAGGAATCTGTGGTGTGCCAGAAGAAGCAGTCAGTGGGGGCTGAGTACCATGAGGCCCCAACAGTGAAGTAACTGCCTGTATTTACAGACCAGGCAGAATGCGCCTTATTTCCGGGAACAATGCGAGCACAGCCTGAGAGTCGACAGCGCACCATAAAGAGACAAGGACTACTTCAGTAGATGGGCCATGGCAAGACGACGATGGTATCCTACCATCTACAATAGGTACGGCAGTGCCTAAGCAGAGCCTTGACCTTGGTGCCTTGTCGACGGTCGGGGGGTGGGCTGTCATCAATGCCACCAGAGTGGGCAATGATGCAGTTGATTTACCTTGTCCAAATGGTGACTGGGACCTCACCGGCAAAGCAGATCTCTCTTTTTCTCTGCGTCTGTGCTTCTGGCGGATGACAAGGAGGGCCATGATGATGAGGGAGGGAGAGCTGGATGCCATTATCCACCTAGGAACTAATGACCTGGCAAATGGGAAGCCTTTGGAAGTTCAGGAAGAGTTTAGAAAATTGTGGAGGGGTCTCCAGTAAGTAGCTACATCTGTCACCTTCTCGGAAATACTACCTGTGAGAGGAATGGGAGAGTGCAGGGACACACGCAACAGGAACTTTAACACATGGTTGGAGAACTGGTGCTGCGAGGAGAGGTTCAGATTCATTGGTGACTGGGGACCCACCTGGAGGGATGGAGGCTTGTTGAAGCCTGATGTCCTGCAACCATCCTGGAGGGAAATCTAAGCACTCAATGAAAAGTTTAAATGCTACATGGACAAGCATTTAAACTAGCCAAGGGGGGTGGCAGGTCAGCAAGGATGGTACCTAACTGCCCACACCCCATAGCTATCAGTGGAACCAGAGAACAGGAGAAGGAGATATCACTACAAAGTAGTGTGCAAAAGATGGAGATAGGCACCCAAGGGGTAGACAGGCAGAAAAAGGACAAAATACAATGGAAGGACAGACAACAGGGAGAACCAGTGATAAAGGACAACCAGGGAGGGACTGGAGTAGAACAGTAAAACAGACCAGGGAGGTCACATCATGGAAAGTCATGTGTGCTAATGCCAAGAGCCTTAGCAACAAGATGGAGGATCTGGAGGCTGCCATGGTTCAGTCGGACCCGGACCTTGTAGCAATCACAGAGACCTGGTTTAATGATAACTATGACTGGGAGATGGCCATACCCAGCTACAACATATTCAGAAGTGACAGGGCAGGCAGGAAGGGAGGAGGAGTGGCATTTTATGTGAAAGATAAAGGCCACAGAGATCCAGGAGGAACAAAATGTATATGTGGGGGAAGGGGGGAGATACTGTGGGTTCGAGGGGCACTGTCAGCCTTGTCCCTCGTTTTATTGCCACAAAACATCAGTGTGCCTCTATGGACACAGTGATCACATATGGTCCACAGAATAGCCCTATATATAACATAATCAAGAATTTTTACGAAGTTTTGTAGTTTTCACAATATTTTACTTTCCCTCGGGTTTCCCATAAGTACACTGTGCACTGGAAGCAGAAGCAAGATGAGAGCATGCATTGGACACTGTGCACTGGCACAAACATCAATTTTGCACATGGCCTTAATGAAAAGTTAAACGCAGCATGTATCTTCAAATGCTGTACTAGAGCTGACATTTTTTAACTGAAACCGAGCGCTGGAAAAGACAACAAATGCATTTGAAAGGAGTTGCCATAATCTTGTGCATGTGCCAAAGCGGGATGACGCACAAATCACACGCATGCGCAGTAGCGTCCCACTTTCGTGCATACGCTAGATTTCGGCGACTGCTTTCAAATGCATTTGTCATCTTTCCCAGCGCTCGGTTTCAGTTAAAAATGGCAACCTAGTACAGCATTTGAAAATACATGCTGCGCGAACTTTTTACGGCCACGCAAAATCGATGTTTGTGCCGGTGCACAGTGCCGATGCGTTCTCTCATCTTGCTTCTGCTTCCAGTGCACAGTGTACTTATGGGGAACCCGAGGGAAAGTTAAATATCGTGAAAACTAAGAAAATTGGTAAGAATTCTTGATTATGTTATATATAGGGGTATTCTGTGGACCGTATGTGATCACTGTGTCCACAGAGGCACACTGATGTGTTGTGGCAATAAAAGGAGGGACAAGGCTGATAGTGCCTCTTTAAACTGAAAAGGAAAATGGGATCAGCTATCGCACAGAGGTGGTCTACAGACCACCAGCCCAGGAGGAAGAGACACATAGGGAGTTAATGCTAGTCATCCAAAGGATGGCGCACAAGGGGGACGTGGTGCTGGTTGGAGACTTCAGTATTCCAGACAGGGACTGGAGCCTCCCAGCAGCAGCATCAACTAGGAGCAGATTTATCCTGGACTCCCTTCAGGGTGCCTTCCTCAAGCAACTGGTTATGGAACCAACTTGGCAGAAGGCAGTACTGGACCTCGTGTTCACAAACAGAGATGGTGTGACAGGGGTAAAAGTGGGGGAGCACCTGGGGAACAGTGACCACTGGTCGCTGTGGATTGAAATCACAGAAGGAGCAGAACAAAACTGTACAAAAACATGTATCCTGGATTTCAGGAGGGCAGATTTTGGGAAAATGGGGACATGCTTAAAAGAGGCACTAACAGGAATGGGGAGGGAACTGGTGGGGGGGGACAGTGGGCAATATTTTAAAAAAAAGGGATTACAAGAGCAACATAATTATGCGTTAAGCAGGTTAGCGAGGGGCAAAAGGACAAGCAGGTCATTATGGTTTTCCATGGAGGTAGTGGAGCAAGGGAAAGCCAAAACGATCACATTCAGGCAATACAAAAAGACACAGGCAGAAGGAGATAGGGAGGAGTACCAGGAGAAGCAAAGGGAGGTCAGTAAGGGAAGACAAAGCTTAGAAGAGCGCATTGCAAAATCAGTGGTTAGAGGGAACAAAACCTTTTACAGGTACATCAGTGAAAAAAGGGCGAAGGGATTGATAGTGAGACTGAAGGGGGAGGACGGGGGCAGTGTGGAGGATGACAACAATAAAGCTGACATACTGAACATATATTTCTGTGCAGTCTTTACACTGAGGAAGGGGAGGGTAATGGGCCTGAAGGGAGTACAAGGGGTGGGAAGGGCACGGAAATGGACACAAGTCCCTTTACATGGGAAAGGGTCCTAAACGAACTGGAAGGAATAAGAGTCGATAAAGCAATGGGGCTTAATGGGGTGCACCCCAGGGGTCCTAAAGGAACAAACGGAGGTGGTGGCTCAACCTCTGGCAATCCTGTTTAGCCAATCTCTGGAAACAGGGAAGGTAACCAAAGACTGGAAGACAGCAGATGCAATCCCCTTATACAAATACGGGAACAAAGAGGAAGTGGGGAACAGTCAACCTGACCTCGGTAATGGGGAAGAACATGAAAGCACTACTGAAGGAGAGATTGGGGGATCATTTGGTGTACAACGGACTACAGAACCCAAGGCAGCATGGTTTCACTGGGATGAGGTCATGCCAGACCAACCTCATTGAAATTTTTGACTAGATGACAAGGGAGGTGGGTCAGAGGAGGGCAGAGGACATGGCTTATCTTGGCTTCAGCAAGGCCTTTGACACTGTGTTGCACAGAAGATTGTTAAACTAGGGAATATGGGAGTGGGCAGGACAGTAGTGCAGTGGGTGGGTAATTGAATGGGTGGCAGGACACAGAGTGTGGTGGTAAATGGCTTCACTCCACAGAGAGAAGAGTGACCAGTGGGGTGCCGAAAGGGATCAGTCCTATCCAACATTTTCATCAGTGACATTGCACAGGACCCAGAAGGCAGAATTTCCCTGCTTGCTGATGACATGAAGCTCTGTAACAGAGTGGACACGCCAGAGGGTGCAGACAGATTGAGGAAGGACCTGCAGAACCCTGAAGAATAGTCAAGGATTTGGCCATTGGAATTTAACACAAAAAAGTGCAAAATAATGCATATGGGGCACAAAAATCCTGGAACATCGTATCAGTTGGGGGGTGAGGATAAAGCATGCACCAAGCAGGAAAGAGACCTTGGGGTTATCATTTCTGATGACCTTAAGGTAGGGAAACAGTGCAACAAGGTGGCAGGTAAAGCAAATAGGATGCTGGGATGCATAGTTGGGGCATCACCAGCAGGAAAAGGGAGGTCATATTTCCACTACACAAGACACTAGTGAGGCCCCACCTGGAGTACAGTGTACAGTTCTGGAGACCTTACCTATGTAAGGACAAAGACAGGGTGGAGAAGGTTCAGAGGAGGGCAACAAAGATGGTACAGGGATTGCATCACAAGTCCTATGAGGACAGGTTGAAGGACTTTACTGTGTACTCCCTGGAGGAGAAAAGGGATAGAGGGGATATGATAAAGATATACAAGGACCATACGAGGAGGAACAGGGTGCAGGAAAATACAAGTTACTCACCTGTAACATGAGTTCCAGGAGTGGTATATGTTGTTCATCCACACTTATTGGCAGGTTCCTTGCCGCTTTAAATCTTGCCGGAAGTTCTTCAAGTTGGCTCCTCCCACCCACCTGGGTGGTAAAACTCTTGGCTCCGCCCCATGATGCCAGATCTAGCCCACTAGAAGCCAGGTTGCGTGTCGAAGCCGGGGAGATCGGGTGGGTTGTGTGGATGAACAACATACACCACTCCTAGAACTCCTGTTGCAGGTGAGTAACCTGTATTTCTAGGGACGTGGATATGTTGTTCAATCCACACTTATTGGCAGACTCCTAGCAGTTCTCCAGGAGGAGGGAGGCAAGGCATGCACCCCCTACTTGGGAAATAAGGACTGGAGAACCAAGGTCCCAAAACCAGCATCCCGACATGACTCAAGGTCAATGTGGTACTGGGTAATGAAGGTGTGCGCTGACTTTCAGGTAGCAGCCCTGCAGATTTCCTGGATAGGGACGTCCCTGGAAGCAGCCACCGAAGCAGCGGTATGGCAGGTAGAATGAGCTCTTATCCTTCTGGGAGGCTCCATGCCCGCCAACCTATAGCACAGATCTATGCAGGAGGTGACCCACCTGCCTATCGTCCACCTGGCTGCAGGTCTGCCAGGTGCGGCTTCAGTGTAGGTGACAAACAGCTGGTGAACCTCTCCCCAAACTTCAGCCATCCGCTCCTTATAATAAGAGAGTGCTCTTCTAGGGTCCAAAGTATGGACCCAATATTCGGCCTCCGAGGTGTGACTGGGGTAGAACACCGGCAGAGTCAACATCTGTTTAAGGTGAAACTCCAACACCACCTTCGGAAGGAATTTCGGGTGGGGGGGGCGCAGGACAACCTTGTTCCTGTGGAAGACCAGATAAGGAAGCTCAATGGAAGCGCCTGGAGCTCTCCCATCCTTCTGGCTGATGTGATAGCCACCAAGAAGGCAGTCTTCCACGACAGGTGGGAGATATCGCACCTGTGCATCGGTTCGAAAGGCTTGCTCAATGAGCTCAGCCAATACCAGCGGTAGATCCCACAGAGGTGGAGGTTCTCGCACTGGAGGGGATATGTGATCAAGGCCTTTGAAAACGCGCCCGACCACCTTTTCCTGCGCCACTGACTGCTTTCCGGCCCGCGCCCGGTAAGCAGAGATGGCTGTCAGGTGCACCTTAAGGGTCATCGACCGAAGCCCTAGCTGAGAAAGAGACCATAGGTAGTCCAGAATGCTGGCCAAGGAACAGGAGGAAGGGTCCAACCCCCTTATCCTGACACCAAATGGAGAATCTCTTCCATTTGAAGGCATAGTATTTTCTGGTCAACTCCTTACGGGATGCCTCAACAACATTGAGGACCTCGTCGGAAAGACCCAGGGCTTGGAACTCTAGCCACTCAGGAACCAGGCCGTCAGGAACAGGGATTGAAGGTCTGGGTGGAGCACCTTCCCCTGGTTGATTGAGATCAGATCCAGATGGGCTGGAAGCCATCTTGGCAGCCTGGAGCTGAGGCTGAGGTGATCTGGATACCAGAACTGACGGGGCCAGTCTGGGGCTACCAGAATCACCTGCACCTTTTCCCTCCTCACCTTGAGAAGCACCTTGTGGATCCAGGAAAATGGGGGAAAGGTGTAGAAGAGGCCCGGGGTCCACGGCCTCGAGAAGGTATCCCCCTGCAGCGAGCCCTGCTGAGGGGGGCGGGCATGGAACAGCTTCAGCTTCGCAGTCTCCTTGGAGGCAAACAGGTCCACCTGAGGTGTGCCCCAGTGGGAGAACAGATTGTGTACTACCTCCAGCAGGAGAGACCACTCGTGAGATGCAGCACCTATCCGGCTTAGGGCATCAGCCAGAGTGTTGGAGGCTCCAGCCACATGAATAGCTAGAAGATCCGCCTCCAGTCTGCTCACGAGAGACCAAGTGCGAAGAACTTCCTTGAACAGAGGCAAGGAGCATGTCCCACCCTGGCAGTTTAGGTAGTACATGGTCATGGTGTTGTCCATCTGGACCTGGACCACTTGACCCCGTATAAACGGAGCGAAGGCAGTGAGGGCTAGTCGGACCGCTCGAAGCTCCAGCAGGTTGATGTGGCATCAAGACTCCTGAGGGGACCAGAGGCCATGCGCTCTGAGCGCCCCCAGATGGGCATCCCAACCCATCAGAGAGGCGTCCGTCATTAGAGTGACCATCGGCTCTGGGTGGACAAACGGGATACCCTCCTGCAGATGAGCCAGAACGATCCACTACTGGACAGCGTTTCCCATCTCCTGGGTCACTATCACTGGCTGGTCCAGAGAACTGGAGCACTGAGACCATTGATGGGCCAGTCCCCATTGCAGGGGATGCATGTGCCAGTGGGCCCAATGGACCATGCTGGTGCAGGCCGCCATGAGGCCCAGGAAGCACAGGAAGTCCTGGGCAGGGCGCAACTGCCCAACCAGAAATGAATGGGCAAAGGAGGAAAGAACTTCGACCTTGTCCGCCGGGAGCCATGCTCTGGCTCAAAGAGAGTCGAGCTCTGCCCCGATGAACTGAATCACCTGCATTGGCACGAGTTCCGATTTGGCCTCATTGATGAGGAGGCCAATCTGACAGCAGACCTGGAGGGCCAGATCCCTGCACCACTCCACCTCCGGCTTGAAGGAGGCTGCAATCAGCCAGTTATCCAGGTAAGGGTACACCCAGACCCTTCGGCGATGCAGGAATGCTGTCACCACTGCCATGCATTCAGTGAAGACCCTGGGAGCTGGAGACAGGCCGAAGGGCATGGCCCGGAACTCAAAAAGGGATCCCTCCACTCTGAAGTGGAGGAATCGCTGGTGGGACAGACAGATTGGGACATGAAAGAACGCATCCTGAAGGTCCAGAGAACAGAACCACATGCCTCGTTCCAAGGATGGGATGATCTGAGCTGGAGTGACAATCCTGAAGGTTTGAGACCTTAAGAACTTCTTCAGGTCATGTAGGTCTAGAATGGGGCGCCAGCCCCCCCCCATCCATTTTGGGACCAGGAAGTACCTGGACACAAACCCTGGGTCTGATGGAGGATCCGTCACCTCCCTCATCACCTCCTTCTGGAGAAGTAGGGCAATGTTGGCTCGACAGGCCGACAGAGAAGCTGCGGACCCCGTAGCCCCCTGTGGAGCGATGGCACGATAAAGTGGGAACTGCACGAATTCCAGAGGCAGACCCTTTCCTACCACTTCCAGCACCCAGCGGTCCGTGGTGGTATCAGACCAGGCAGAAAGGAAGTGGTGGAGCCGTCCCCCGTAGCCTCCTGTGGAGCGATGGCACGATAAAGTGGGGACTGCTCGAATTCCAGAAGCAGACCCTTTCCTACCACTTCCAGCACCCAGCGGTACGTGATGGTATCAGACCAGGCAGAAAGGAAGTGGCGGAGCCGTCCCCACACGGGGGGAGCCCGGGGAGGAGTGACGAGGTTGGGGGAGATACCCCTCAACCCATCACTGGGCAGGCTTGGAGGAAGGACCAGCTGAGGAACCTCCTGGACCTTTCCCTCCTGGCTTCCTGTTGGAGGACGCAGCAGGCTTGGCTTTGGGGTGCCAAGTGCGAGCCTGCTGGCCCTGATGCTGGTGTTGCTTAGCCGGACGTGCCGCAGGGGCTGAAGGATGAAAGGGCTTACGCTACTGCTGGTGACCTTTGTCCTTCTGGGTAGACGTGACAGAGTCAAGGTGGCACTGGACTTCTCGATCCGCTGAAGATGCCCCTCAACCCTGGGACTGAACAAGACGGTACCAAGGAAGGGAACATCTGCCAGCTTGTGCTGGGTATCTGCCGTGAAGGTGGAGATCCGCAGCCAAGCTCTGTGGCGCAAGGCCACTGCTGCCACTACTGACCGGGCATAAGAGTCAGCGATGTCCAGGGAAGTCTGGAGCTGCTGTTTGGCCAACGCCCTTCCCTGATTCCGCACCTGCTTGACCATAGTTTGGAGGTCAGACGGGAGATGAGGAATCACCTCATCCAGGGAGTTCAAGAGGATGTGTGAAAAGTGTGCCATCAGGACGGCTGAGCTGGCCTGACGAAGGCCTAGGGAGGAAGCAGCATAAACTTTCTGCCTGGAGTAGTCCAACTTCTTGGACTCCTTGTCGGGAGGCTTGTCCACATCCCAAGCTTTCCCAGAACACTGGAAAACACTGTCGGTCACGAGCCCCTCTGCAGAGGGGTGTTCCAAGAAATCGGAGGGTGAACTGGAAGGGACTGCATACTTCCGAGCCATCCTGGCCGAAGGTGCTGGACAAGAAGCTGGCCACTGCCACAATTCCAGGCCAGGCCAACAATGGCCTCGGCCATCGGGAAGGCCTCCTTAGGGGAATCCCCTCGGTCCAGTATCTCCGTGAGGAGATACTTGGCCTGTTTTGAAACGGGTTCAAGCTTCATCCCAGTGGACTCTGAGATAAGTTGAAGCATGTCAAGGAACGAGGATGGGCTCTCATCCACTAACTGACCCCCAGTGGACTCCAGGTCAAGTGGCCTGGAGAACAAGGAGTTGTCGTTGTCAGACTCCGAGGAGTCTGCGAACAGCTGCCGAGCGCCTGAGCCACCCTCCACCTGCTGAGGTCGATCGGGAGTGAGGGTGACCGACAACCAGTGGAACAAGCCCTGACTTGACCGAAAATCCTTCGTTGGGGCCCCAGTCTTCAGTTGTTGAGGTGGAGTTTCCACCACAATGGGTGGTGCAGCCGGTTTCGGCCGAACAACCAGTGCCGGATTTGGCTCCTCGACCACTAGGAGGGGTTGTTTCGGCCGCTCCAGTGACAGCCACTTAATGGCCGGGGAAGGCGACAGAGTCTGCTTATTCCCAGACAAAAGGTGCTGCTGCCACATTAGATCCTCATTGCGCCAACACAATTTGTGCCAGAGCCTATCCTCTGAAGAGGACAAAGACGAGAATGAGCGGTGTCACCACTTTCCACGGTGCCAAGACTGAGACCACCGATGTCAGTGGGATAGGCTGGACCGGGAAGAGGTCTGAGACCAATACCTTCGGTGTTTCCTAGGGTGGGTCTGAGAGGGGCCGGGAGAAACCTGCTCCTCCTCCCTCATTTCAGGGACCTTAACTAGGGGCTCTGGCACAGGAGGCACAGGCAAGTCCTCGGTTTCCACCGGGGAAACTGGTGAAGAAGGGTTGTCGGCTTCTCCGGTTGACAGCCCGTCTGATGCAGCGAGAAAAATCTCGACTGCATCAATGGGTGTCTCAGCCGGCTGACCCGACGGGGACACCGTGAAGCCAGCGGCCTTAATCGCAACCTCGACCGAAGTCGAGTGTTGACTATCGGGGGAAGGGGGACCTTTCCCTCTCCCATGAACGTCGATGGTGGGACTTACCTTTGGGGTCCATCTTTTTGGACTGAGAGGAATGTCCCTAAGGCCCTTCTCCCTTGGTGGAGAGGAACTGGCAAAGCTCCTTGAAAGAAGCTGTGTAGGAGGAGCCCAAGAACAGCAGGATAAATGCCGCGACCGAGGATGATGATGAAGCGGCCTGGGCCGCCTCCTCCTCGAGGGCGATCATCTGCTCCAGATGTTCAGTCGAGCCCACAGCCGCGGACACCACCCAACAGGTCTCCTCCGACTTGACCGGAGGAAAATGTTTCTCGGGTTGCCCCAACAGCAATCGAGCAGCGCGGTCCTCCAAGACCGGAGCCGAAAAGGATTTGCACAACTCACAAGCCTGTGAGTCATGGCAGAGTCCAAGGCAATAAATGCACGTGGAGTGTAGGTCGATCCGGGACATCTTCTGCCCGCAGGGACACCAACAAAATCTGGGAGTTGATTTGTCTATCACAGCTGCGAGGGAAGATAAAGACCAAAGTCTTGCAAATTTTAAAATAAGTTTCGGACTAACCGAAGAGTTTGGATCCAGGCCTAAAATGCAGAGCACAAAGGAGGGAACCTGAGCTTCCAAGCGGTAAGAAAGATCTGGCGTCATGGGTCGGAGCCGGGAGTTTTACCACCCGGGTGGGTGGGAAGAGCCAGCTTGAAGACCTTCCGGCAAGATTTAAAGTGGCAAGGAACCTGCCAATAGTGTGGATTGAACAACATATCCATGTCCCTAGAAACACTATTTTCCAGTGAAAAAGATGTTCTAGGGCTAGAGGGCATGGGATAAAGTTGGAGGGAGGGCAATTCAGAGGAAATATGAGGAAGAATTTATTCACAGAAAGGGTGGTGGACAAGTGGATCACCCTGTCTGAGGAAGTGGTGGGGGCTGAAACAATCACAGGATTTAAGAATGCATTGGATAGACATAAGGGAGTCCTAGAGGTCAGGGGTAAGGGGCAACAGACTTCTAGAAAACTTAAAGTGATCTTATGAGCTCAAATGGGCAGACTAGATGGGCCACAGGCCCTTATCTGCCAACAGTTTCTATGTATCAATGCATCTATTTACCTTTCCCTGTCCCAGTCCTTCGACTCTGGCAGCCATTTCTTAGGTGACTGTGAGGGAGATGCAGACTTTGGGCCCTGTTCCTTCTCCATGGCGTTCAGAGTTTTAAGAAGAAAGGCATTTTCTAGAGCTTTTGTGAGATGGCGCCTTGCAGCCTAAGCTCTGGCAAATCTCGCAAGCCCTCACATTGTGAAACAGGCCTAGATGGCATACACAGGCCATGTGTGTCGCCTCCTTGTAAATTTTATCTCTGCACTGACAATACTGAAATAAGGGCTTTTTCAACTTCAGCAGAATGCAGAGATGAAAAAAGTAAATACTTTAGTAAAAAATAAATGGCAATGGCTAGGTTGACAGCAGATCCAATGAGGATGATCAATGGCAGGAAAAGAAATGAGGAGTGATGGGGCCTCAGTGCTTATAAGGGTACAAATGTGGTATGCCATCGTAGGCAGCCCCTAGCTAGCAAACATTTCCTTGTGGTCCTAGCACTGGTGCCTACAGTTCCAAAGGTGTGGCCTAATGTAGGCGATGTCGTCAAAGAAGATATATAGAATTTACTTCAAATGACATTTTCCAATTGACCACTACCTGTATGCCCTGGGGTTGGGGGGGGGGACACCCAAAAGATTTCAATTTTAGAAAATAAACAGCTGGTACTCTACAGTTTTGGCATCAATTTACAGGGAGACCAGAAAACAAAATGTTACTTATGTGGCTATCAGCTCTCCCTTATGATCCTGAACTGTCCATTAAACAAAGTGGATCCCTCGTTAAAATGTTTGAGTCGACTAGGCCTCTCCTAGGTATACCCCCCCAGTATAGCAACACTTCTACAGTGACATACGTCATTACTGACATCGACATGTCACTGTAGAAGTCTGCCTGGGACCCGGCAACGCTTTTCTCCATCCTGCACCCCTCCCCAAATCAACTCTGACTCAGAGTTGGAATCTAAAAGTACGGGAGGCAGAGCCCCCTGCGTGGGGGGTTGGGGGGGCCAATCCCCCTGAAGAAAAAAAACACAGTCCGATGTGTGCGGCTCCCTGCCGAATGCAAATCGCGGTCGTCATGGAGCCTGGCTCTGTGATGCCATTCGACAAATTAGTTGTCGAACCGGCATGGTAGAGCCCTCACCTATGTCCAACAACTTTTGGATGACAAGGGCACAGTTCTATTTTATGGACCAGCAGAAAACATATCTCCCCCTATACAGACCACTTCTGATACCTTCAGCTGCAAGCCTATCTACAGTCTTGGAGTCAGAAGGGTGTGGTCGTTCTGAGTTGACAGCCCTTGCTAGGTAGAATTTTCATTGGTACACAAAATGGGTATGTATGGCAACAGCTGATAGGATAATTACATGCTGCTTTAATGGAATTGTCCCACAGAAAACCTCACGTATTTTATGCAACTGGAATCAGCAATTGGGAATTGAACTCACAAAATAGAAAACTGGCTGATGAAGGTTACTGCAGCTCTATCTCAGTGAGTTTGCATGGAAGTGTAGGGTCTGATATTTTTATACACATCAGCCATACAGGTAAAATACTGTACCTGGTACAGAAAGGGGCCCGTGCTGGAGGAAGTGTGGCTCACTAGAAACTGACAAAGAACATTTCTTCTGGGACTGTCCAGGTCTCTGAACCTGTTGGCAAGGGGTTAAGGGAGGCTGAGGCTGTTACAGGGATGGACAACATTCTCACAAAATTGATAGTCTTGCTTAGTATACATCCTGAGTCTTGTTCTCTGCTAGAAAACTCTGAAAAGTAGTTACGTAAGAACTTACCGTAACAGTAGATCTTCGAGAGAGGCTCTTGCAGTAGGTAATTACATATAGGACTAACGCTGGTGGGCGTCAGGACCCTACGGAAAAATTTCTAGCCAGCAGCCTCTGGCAGGGGACCACCCCCACATCAGGTGACCGATGTCACATGATGCCTGCCTTCCAGTTCTTTCCCTCCAAAAGTGAGACAAGAGAGAAGCAGATATTTCCATCCTGGAAAAGGAGCTGAAAAAGCGGGGGATGGAGGGCAGGAAGGTATTACCTACTGCAAGAGCCTCTTTCGAAGATCTACTGTTACGGTAAGTTCTTATGTAACTGTACCATCTTACTTCGAGAGGGCTCTTGCAGTAGGTAATTACATACAGGACCGAGTCTCAAGCAGTCTGAAAACAAAGAGAAGCAAACGGGAGGAGGAAAGCTACTCAGGAGTAGACCCTCTGGCTGTAAAGGCCCTAGGAAAGGAGACCTTGCAGAACAGCCAACCCAAAGCCTGCTCTACAGCAAGAGGCAATGTCCAAACTGTAATGCTTTGTAAAGGTATGGACAGAAGTCCAGGCGGCGGCTGCACAGATGTCAGCCGCAGACATTCTTGAAACAAGCTGCAGAGGCAGCGAACCCTCTAGTGGAGTGGCCTCTGACCTGACCCGGGAGGGTCTTGTAACACAAAGTGATACAGTGAGCCAACCATTTAGATAGGCATTGCTTGGAAATGGCATTGCCTTCTCTTTTAGCAGCAAAAGAGACAAACAGTTGATCAGACTTTTTGAGATCCTTCATCCTGTTGGTGTAGTATCTCAGAATTCGGTGGACATCCAAAGTATGTAGGAGGTACTCTCCATGATTAGAGTGCTGCGTAAAAAAGGCAGGCAACTCTATGGATTGATTCAGCGTAGATTCCGCTACCACCTTAGGGAGAAACTTAGGGTTGTGCATGAGCACAGATTCCTTGTGAAAAATCAGATACAGGTTTTTACATCAAGGCCTGGGCTGGAAATCCTTCGGGCGGAAGTAATGGCCACTGGGAAGAGAGTCTTCCAAGAGAGGAACTTAATGTCTACTGAGGCTGCCGGCTCAAAAGGAGGCAGAGTAAGCTTCTCCAGAATAAAATTCAGATCCCAAGGAGGTGCAGGGACTCGGATTGGGGGTCGCTAGAGGAGGACCCCTCTAAGAAAGGTCTTGGAGACCTCCAACTGAGCAAACGTCCTGTCTGCAAAAGGGACATGGTAGGCCGAAATGGCCGCTATGTGCACCTTTAAGGATGAATGACTGAGACCCAGATCAAAGAGGTGTCGAAGGTAATCCAGAAGTTGTCCAACAGAGCACGAGAAAGGCTTGAAATCTTTGGAGGAGGCCCAAATAGTGAACCGTTTCCACTTCATTGCATAAGTCGATCTGGTGGAGGGTTTCCTGGCCTCCACCAGGATCTCAGCTACTTGGGGGGGGGCCCTCGAATCAGGCCTAAGCTACGTCTGCAGGAGCCATGTGTGCAACTAAAGGGACTTGAGGCCTGGATGGACCAGGGTCCCCTGATCCTGGGTCAGCAAAAGTTGTGACAGAGGAAGAGGAGGTACCTCTAAGTACTGATGCAGAAGAGAACCAAACTTGCCTGGACCAGAAAGAGTGATCAGAATCATTCAAGCTCCTTCTGAACTGAGTTTCTTTAAGACCCTTGGAATCAAAGGAATCGGGGGCATAGATGAATCTGCCCTTCCAATCAAGGGGACAGAATAGGCGCAGAACTTTACCTTGAGGCAGCATGAAGCTAGCAGTGGGAAAAGAACTGGAAGGCAGGCAAGGGGACAGGCCCTTTATACTGACGTCGCATGATGTCAGTCACCTGATGTGGGGTCGGTCCCCTGCCAGAGACTGCTGGCTAGAAATTTTTCCTTGGGGTCCTGAGTCCCGCCGGCGTCAGTTCTATATGTAATTACCTACTGCAAGAGCCCTCTTGAAGTAAGATATTCTAATGTTAATAACCATTGCAAAAAAGGTTATAACCTGATAGTGGTGAACTGACACTACCTGCTCTTAGTATGTGGCAGAAGCCAATGATGGACATTTGCTATCTAGAAAGAATGGCCTCAAAGTTTAATGATACCACTACACAGTGTGCAGATTTCTGAAGACATTGGGTTGCACATTTTATTTATTTATTTTTTAACTTTGTTAATCCTCCTCGGCAGTCTCTGCAATTTTCGGCCACACTACCATACTCGGGGTCATTTGGGGGTTTGCCTCTGCTATGCGTGATCTGGCGGAACTCCCGAGCTGGCCCGGAGGCTTCATCGAGCAAAGACCTCCGCAGTTTTCTCCCTTCCTAGCCCCAGAGCCCGGGAAGCAGTGATTACATGTGGGGTGGAGGCCCACACAAGCACCACTGGGGGGCAGCCAAACACCAGGAGTCCTGTCTGTCCCTCTCGAGGTGGAGAGCTTGCCAGCCGGCAGCCACTCATAGTCCTCTCCCCTTCCCCCATGAACCCGGGTCGCTGGTGTGGCGTCCAGTGCTTCAACCCTCAGCACCACTGGGCCAGCTATTGGGTTGCACACTGACCTTGGATTTGCACCTTGAAATTATACTGTTCTCTGTAGTTTGGACATACCTCCCTTATTCCACTCATACAATACCAAACTTTCATGCTACATTCCAATATATCCAACATGTTAGTCGCCAGCAACTTTTAAATAATATTAGAATACTTACCTGTCTAACTTTGTCTTTTGTAAAACTAAATAAAAAGACTTAAAAAAAAAAAAAAAAGGAACAGGCTTGAGAGGTACAGGGATTCAAGGTTCAGGTACAGGACCTTTCCCTGTTGTCTGGTCAGCAAGTCAGGGTGGAATGGCAACATCCTTGGAGGCCTACTGCTGAGGTTCAGGAGATCTGGATACCAGAACTGCCTCGGTCAGTCTGGGGCTACCAGGCCCATCCATGCTTTGACCTTCTGGGCTTTCACCACGTTTGTTTGTTTATTTATTTGCTTGCTTAACGAGTTAGCACACTGGAACATAAGTACCATTTACAGGTGTGACCATGACCCTGTGGACCAAGGGAGAAGGAAGGGAAAGCATACCAGAGGCCTGAGGTCCAGGGCCCCACAAACGCATCCTTCAACTGTCCTGGATTGTTGGCGGGGGGGATAAAATATCCTCAGTTTTCTGTTCTCCCAAGAGACAAAAAGATCCATCAGAGGAGTGCCCCACTGGGAGAACAGGTGATCTACCACCTCCTGATTCATGAGCCATTCATGCAACGTCTCTCCAACCTGGCTGAAAGCATCTGCCAGCTGACTGTTCACTCCCACAACATGGATCATATGAACGTATGAAGGTGCCAGCAGAACAGACCTACTGGTCTGTCAAAGTCTGCTCAATTGTGCAGCTAGCTCCCTAGCAGGCAGCTGCCCCTCCTACCATCCCCCTTGACCTCACACTGCTGTTCCCCTCACTCACGCCTGTACCCTCTCCCAAGCGTTCTTAAAGCCAGCCACAGTTTTGCTTGCCATCACCCCTTCTGGTAGTGCATTCCACCTCACAACTACTCTCTCTGTGAAGTAATGCCTTCTCATCTCCCACCTGAATCTCCCTCCCTCTATTCTTAGCCCATGCCCCCTAGTTTTCCTCCTGCTCCTTAGTTTCAACACCCCCTCCGTCCCCGCCTTGTTGATACCCTTCAGATACTTGAAGGTCTTGATCATGTCCCCCCTCTCCTGCCTCTCCTCCAGTATGTACATATTCATTTCCTTCAGCCTCATCTCGTAGTCCATTCCCTCCATCCCCCTGAATCATCCTCATCGCCCTCCTCTGCACTCCCTCTAGCAGCTTGACATCCCGCCTCAGGTATGGCCTCCAGAACTGCACACAGTACTCCAAGTGCGGCCTGACCAGCGCCATGTAGGGGGCAGGATCACCTCCCTGCACCTGGACGTGAATCCCCGTGTTATGCACCCTAGCATCTTGTTTGCTTTCACCGCTGCTTTCCTGCACCGGGCAGTATTGTTCATGCTCACTGTTATCAATACCCCCAGGTCCTTTTCCTCTTCAGTGATCCCCAGCATGATTCCCCCCTAGCCAGTATGCTCTCCTTGGGTTCCTAGCCCCAAAATACAACACCATGCATTTCTTTGCATTAAACCCCAGCTGTCATTTCCCAGACCATTCCTCCAGCTTGGTCAAATCCCTCTGTATTTGTATCCATCTCTCCTCTTCGTCTACTACTGCACCCATTTTGGTGTCATCGGTGAACAGGCTAATCCTGCTCCTCACCCCCTGAGCAATGTCCGAGACGAATAGCCCAAAGAGTGCCGGACCCAGCACTGAGCCCTGTGGCACCCCACTCATCACAGGTCTAGGCTCCGAGAATTCCCCACCACCACCACCACCACTCTCTGTAGCCTACCCCGTAGCCAGTTTGAGATCCAACATGCCATCTTTATCCCCACCCCAGCCAACTTCACCCCTAGTCACCCACGAGGCACTGAATTGAAGGCCTTGCTAAATTTCAAGTATAGCACATCCACAGCATGGCCCCCATTCAGCTCCCTTGTCACGCAGTCATAGTACAGTATAAGATTACCAGGAGATCTGCACCCAGCATATTTCGCAAATGTCCAGGTGTGGAGAGCCTCCTGTCACAATGAAAGTGAGTGTACCCCACCCTGCCTGTTCACACAGAGTATGGCTGTAGTGTTTGTCTGGACCTGCATGACCTGACCCAGGATCAATGAAGCAAACTCTATTAATGCCAGATGTACTGCATAGAGCTCCAGCAGGTTGATGTGGTGAAAGGACTCCTGGTGTGACCAGAACCCATGGGCTCTTTGGTCTCCCAGGTGTGCTCCCCACCCTACCAGAGACACATCCATTGTGAGCGTGATGAACAGTTCTGGGTGGATGAAAGGGATTCCCTCTTTCAAATGTTGTGGGTACATCCAGTACTGGATGGTACCCCACACATCAGCTGGGTCACTACACTCGACTGGTGCAAATGACCTAAGTGTTGGGAGTAGTGTCCGCTCAACTCCACTGCTGTTGGCGCATCTGTCAGCGAGCCCAATGGATCATACTGGTGGAGAATGTCACGTACCCCAACAGCCACAGGATGTCCCACGCAGGGCGCAAAAGCTCAACCTGAAATGACTGAGCAACGGAGGTAAGATCCAAAGACCAGTCCACAGGGATGCGAGCCTTAGCCCACAGGGAGTGTAGTTCTGCCATAATTAACTTTATCACCTACAAAGGAACCGGCTTGTACTTGACTGGGCTGACCAGACGGCACAAGTCCTGACAAGTCTGGAAGGCCAGATCTCTGGAAATTTCTATGGTCTCTTTTGATGACTCAGCTATCAGCTTGTCATCCAGGCAGGGATTCTCCCTGATGTCCTTGCACCGCAGGAAGGCTGCCACTACTGCCACACACTTGTTTTAAGACCCAGGGTGCATGTGAGAGGCCAAAGGGCATCGCCTGGGATTGGTACTGGATCCCCTCTGTGAAAAACTAAAGGTAGTGGCAATGGGATGGATGCACTGGGATGTGGAAGAACATGTCCTGGAGGTCCAGGGAGCAAAACCAAATGCCCTGCTCCACAGATGTAATGACCTGATTGAGACGGACCATCCAGACCTTGCACTTTGGTGTGAACTGGTTCAGATCATGTAGATCCAGTACGGGGTGCCAGGCCCCCCAATCCATTTCAAACCAGGAAGTACCTGGACACATATCACTAAATGGCCAGGAAGTGTGGAACTTGGGCTATTGCCTTGTGCACTAGGAGCTGAGCAATGTCAGACTGAAATACAGACGTGTCTGACACCCTAGACTCTCAAAGAGCTCTGAGTCGGTATATGGAAGAGCAACTCTCTGCCCACCATGTCTAGAACTCACTTGTCCAAGGTAAAGGCATACCATTGTGGCAAGAAGTGCTGCAACCGACCCCTGACTGGGAGCTGGGACATGGACAGGACAGGAAGGTGAACAACACCTCGCAACCTTTCACTATGCAGCCTTGGAGGGGGCTCCAGCGGCAAGGGCTGTGGAGGAACCATCACCTCTGCCACTTTCCTCTTTTTTGCTCCTGGCCGCTGAATTTGACCTTTAGACACCAGCGCCATAACTGCCCCTGCTGGGGCTGCTGTTGCAGGCTGTTGTAACTGAAAAAAGCCAATAGCAAAAAGCCTTCTTTTTGTTCCAGGTCCTTGTATGATGAAGCCACAGAATCAAAGGTGGCATTTGACTTCACAGTTCATGTGAGATGCTTCTCCACCCCAGAGCTGAAGAGTCCATGCCCAAGAAGGGGCCACTGGCCAACTTATGCTGGGTATCCACTGTAAAGGTGGAAAACCTTAGCCAGGCCCTACGTTACACGGTGGTGGCAGTTGCCATGGCATGGGTGTCGCCACACCCAAAATCATCTGGATCTGGAGTTTGGCCAGTGACTGACCCTGGTCTCTAACTTCACTGGCAACTGTTTGTTGGCAGGAAGGAGGTTCCCCAACACTCCCAGCAGGCAGTGACCAATGTTAGCAATCATGACAGCATAGCTGGCCTGATGGAGACCAAGAGACGCAGCAGCATACGTTGTTTTTGCTGTGTTGTCAGTCTTCGCAAACTCCTTGTCCAAAGCCTTGCTCATGTCCTCCTGGCCACCTTATTAATAGAAGGCCAAGTCTGAAACCAAGTTCTCAGCAAAGAGATGGTCAGAGAACCATAAAAGGGAGCCTGTTGGGACCGTGTACAATGCTAGTGGAGGGTGCCAGGCCGGATACTGCTAAAGCTCCAGGGCTGGTTCTAAGATGGCCTCAGCCATGAGAAGAACAACCCGGAATTGTCCTTGTTCAGTATGTCAGTAATTCTAGACTGGCTCCAAGGAGCACGTTTATGGCTCCAACAGAAGTCAGATTAAAAGACACAGGCCCACAGTTGCTGGTAAACTCCTCGACCAGTTCCTGGTCAGACATGCAAATCCTGGTCGAGATCATGGACAACTCATCTTTGGAGTTGGGGGATTCCTTGAAAACAGCCCTTGATCATTTGCCACCATGGACAACCCTAATATCCTCAGACTGGTTGATGTCCACCGACAGACAGCCTGGCAAGCCAGCTGCAGCACAGGATTTCTTGGCCAGAGCCTGAAACTGGGGCTGCAGCGAAGTGGCTCCTACCAAAAGGGCAGGGAAGCAGATCCGGGGAACTGCTGAGAATTGTGGACTGACATTAGAACAACTGGCACAGGCCATGGGACTAACGGACCAGGGGACAGAGCCCTATGCCTCCCAGCAATGGTCCACTGTTGCCAGAGTAGCTTCTCGTAACATTTACACATTTTTTTACTGATGCCTCTCCTCATCCAAGGAGCACTGAGGGGGATGCCTCCAGGTCCAGCAGGATTGGAAGCGCATTCAGCATCTTGACCATGAAAATAGATTCTCAGATCGACATCAGCAGGTGTCCACCAGGGGGGTTGTGATAAACCAGCTGCCTAGGCAGGTTAAGCACTAGAAGGCATGAACACTGATGGAGGCTGCTCCTGAGGTGACCCAACCAAGGACACCGAACAAGCCACATCCTCCTGAGGACCGGGAGAACCAGGGTCTGGGAGACTGACTCCTTATCGATCTCCAACAGCTGGTTGACATGCTCGAGAAAGATTTCGACCTCCTGCTTGACCAGAGTCAAGGCTGAGATGTCTGAGTGGGTTACCATGGAGCTCTTGACCATCCCTTCAATCGCAGGGAGCTCAACCAGGGCCAAGTGGTCAGGGGAGTCGAAGGAGGGGGAAGAGTGAGATCATTCCCCATCCCATGACCTGTGGTGACACTATCTGTGCTTTCTGCTATGGTGAGAAGGACTCTCCCGAAGCTCTGGAGGGCCACACACATTTCTCTGAACTCATCAGAGAATGACCCTCTGACACTGGCACAGCCTGAAAAAGTGCCAAGAATAACAATAAACTCACTGCAGCTACTGACGGCTTTTCTTCCATTAACGAAAGCTAAGCAGCCAACCCAGCAACTGTTGGGGCCTTTTTGCAGTCTCATGGCTGACCAAGGGCCAATCGAGCCTTCTGGACTTCAAATGAAGGAGGGCAGCATGGCTCAGCTTAAACTGTAGCCCTCAACTACATGCTGATCATCTAGGTAGTACAAGCAGTGTCATGCAGGTCTGTGGCTGACATATTCTGCCTGCACAGTGTGCAGAACTTTAAACCCAATTTTTTTTATCTCTTCATCGTCGATCATGATTGCAAAGAGGAGACAGATGATTTGTGGAGCAACTTTAAGTAGTATATTGGCTTGAAGCGTCAAAGATTCTCCAAGAAAGCACTTGAACAACTCAAATTCCTTTAACTCTGCAGAGCTGCAAAAGAGGAGACCTGTCCCTTCTGGCAGAAAGAAAAGATCTGACTTCACAAGGTGGAATCAAAGCATATACCACCCGGGTACTGGGAGAAACCTAGCTTGAAGACTTCCGATGATGTGCCTGTCTCCAGGAAGACAACCAGAGCGTAAATATTGAACAGTCCCCATGTTAGAAACAAATTTCACTCAGGGTAGAGGGCAAAGTAACATCACCACTGTTTTTGTATCATGAGCAGGATTATACTTAAGCAATAAAGCACAACAGTGTGCACGGTGTGCAGGTATAACGGCATGCCTCGGGTGGCTTCCACTACCCAAGAAGTGCCATTATGCCAGCACAACATAAACCCTGGAGTGTCTTACTGCGATTATGAAATTGGTCATAACGTACAGAGATACATTTTTTATTAACAATGCACTGTTCATCATTTCAAATAATAACACATCTAAAATAAACACAATTTATGTGAAAAAACTGTTCCTTTTTTATGTTTTACTGTTGGGACTTAGCCACCAGGTGGTGTTAGTGCCACATGTAAAGAGCTGTGCTTCAGCATCAGATTCACAGCTTGGGGAGGGGCAGCTTGTGTGTGTTGTTGGCGATTTTTGGGAGAAATATTTTACTGAAAAGTAAACTACTCTTTAAAAGCACGACGGACCCTTACAAAACATTTGTGTTTGGCAATTAGAGCCATGGTCACTGGTGTGCGGTGTCTGGCATTTGGGCTGAAGTCAAGTCATTGAAGGAGCTGATGCTGGTGACAGGGAAGTGTGCGAGGCCCCGCACTGGGCAGCAACTGTGGGAGCTGGGCACAACCTGGTGTCAGTGAGTCAACGTAACTTTTTTCATATGGAGTCAGGCGCAAGTATGATAAGCGATCAACAGCAGTTAGGGAGGCACATCACAGCATATAATTTTATTTCTTTTTGGTGGCTGAAGCTGCAATCAGGGTTTGGCAGGAGTCATGGGTGTGGTTTCTGTTCCTAGCCAAAGCCTCACCCTCCAGCAGTCATGGAACAGCAGCAGCAGCATTTTGTGGATAGAAGCCTATAAATGAAAAGGCAGCATTGGCAATTTGAGAATGATTTACAGAGGTTAAGACTATTGTTTTGGTGAGAATTTTAAAATGGTGTATACAATGATGCCAGGGCAGCCATAGGTAAGGGTATTTTTGATCAAGTTATGCCAGTGTAATGATTTACTGAGTAAAGAGGTCATAGACGTGACAATCTCTTTCCAGTGTTGCTGTGCTGTGATATCGGCACAGGATTCCGAGGTCCTCAGCCAATCAGGTTTCTATATTTTTTTCTACCCATTTCATAATTTATTGTCTAAGTGTGACAAGATTTCCTTTGGTGTTGCAAAAATATATCAGTATAGTTTTCTTTAGTCAGTCACAACGTTGAGCTGTGCAGTAATTACTTTTCATTAAGTGCAAAACTTACAGAGAAACAGGAACTGCAAGTTTTGTTTACAAAGTCTATTTGAGGATGTGGCCTGTTATCAGAAGTATCTAAGAAATGAGTAGCTACTCATTCATCAAATGCATAAAACAAGCTGTTATACTTAGAAACACTGAAACAGACTCCGTCAGCAGTGAAATGCCCACTATTCCATTGTGTTTGCCCATTCTTACCTCATGATAAATGAGGGAGCCCTAGAGACTCTTCACTCTCCCCACCTTTCTGGTGTGGTTTTCATCAAGCCCTTGTGTATGTTTCACATTGTCCGAATCCTCTGAATGAATCTGCAAAGCTCGCCTTCCGCAGCAGCCTATTCCTCCCAAACATCCTCTCTGTAAAAAAGTATTTGGTGGCATCTCTCTAGCATTACCCCCATCAGCTTCATGGAGTTTCCCTGTGCCTGTGCTCCCACTCAGTCTGAACAGTTCCCCCCCAATCCACTTTATTTACCATGTGGAGGTAGATGTAGGTTTCAGTCATTTCCCCCCTCTCTCCTCAAGTGAGCACATGTTCAGATCTGCCACACTCTCCTCATAGCACATGTTCAGATCTGTCAGACTCTCCTCGTATATGCGTTACTCCTATCCCTGGAGCATCTTGGCTATCCTTCTCTGCAATGTCTCCATGCGGTCTTGGTCCTTATTTAGATGCAAACTCCAAAACTGCAAACAGTACTTCGGTAAGGACGAACCAGTACAGTGGCTGCAGCACTTTACCCTGCTGGCGATCCCCTTCCTATGCACCTCAACATCCTCTCTGCCCCCCTGCCCACCACCCTACTGTACTATGCTTATGCCTTCAGACCTTTTCCTCTGCTGACCTTCAACTACTACTGTACCTCCCCCATTTTGTATTCAGTGTAAGGATTTTTTTGACCCTATGCAGATCACCTTGCACTTAACTATAACAGATTAAAGAAAAGTTACTAACTGTAACAGTAGATCTTCGAGATAATCTCCTCCATTGAGCCACACCATGGAACTTTAAGCTGACAACATTAGAACCACCTGCAAAATATTTCTACCAGTGCCCTTCCATGTCGATGTGCCTCGTCACCACCTATATAATGTGGGGGGACCCCAATCGTGCCTCATCTCTCTGCCGGAGACAAACTTGGAGGATCATCAGACTGGCAGGGACTGAAGCAACCGGGACTACAGCAGGCACACAGGAGAAGATATGGAAACATCTAACTATGCCAAATTCAGGCATAAGCAGAGAACCAGCATGTGAAAGCAGATGGGACATCCACCCATCACCAGACTGGGAGGGGGGAGGGGGGAGGGAAGGGCAGGTGAGCTGTAGCTCAATGGAGGAGATTCGCTCGAAGATCTACTGTTAGGATAAGTTATTATTCTATCTTCTTTGAGGATATCTCCCTCCACTGAGCCACATCATAGAACAAGTCCCAAGCAGTATCAAAGTATCAAGGGAGGAAGGAAAGATTAAAGGATCTGAGTAAGGAGCCTTGCAAGACAGTAAGGCCTATCCGACATGGCTACAAGAGACAATGTCCAGACTATAATGTTTAGTAAATGTACGAACAGTACTCCAAGTGGCAGCAGCACATGCCAGCAGTGGACAAACTGTGGAAACAAGCCACGGAAGTAGCCACCCACAGGTGGACTGAGCACAGACAAGACCTGGAAGCTGATTTCCATGCTTCTGGTAACAGAAAGAAAGGCTCAGTTTTCAAACTGGGGAGCTATCCACACTGGCGGCGAAAGCCACAAATAGCTGAAATAATTTGTTATACTCCTTTGAACGATCCAGGTACCAATGCAATGTCCAACAGATGTCAAGCATATGCAGTCGACATTCCCCACTATCCATAGGAGTTGAGAAATAAACCATAAGGTTATTTGTCAGATTTAGTGTTTACTCAGACATGACCTCCGGCAGAAAACAAGAACTGGTACCCAAAGTAACCTTATTCTTGTGTAAAAGAAAAGGAGAGTCTGCAACCACAGCACACAACTCAGAAGTACGTCTAGCAGATGTCATAGCCACTAGGAACAGTGTCTTCCAAGAAAGGAAGCGCAGTTCACAAGTAGCAGCAAGCTCAAAAGGAGGTGTAGCAAGGGTCTCCAGAACCAACTGTGAGTCCAACACCAGAACCACTTCACAGGCCGAGGAGGGGATGGGGGTGCAGAAGTAGGATACCCCCGAGGAACCAGCGAGAAACCTCAAGCTGGACCATCGTCTTGCTGTCGGTAGGGGTATGCAAAGTAGACACTGCAGCCAGACTGACTTTAATGGAATAATATACAAGGCCAGAATCTGTAAGGGACAGGTCGTCGTTCATCACCAGATTGACTGGGCACATTAAGGGATCCAGCCAACGAAGAGCACATCATACTGTAATATGTTTCCATTTTTACGAGTGTGTGTGCTAAGCAAATGGCTTCTGAGCCACCAGTAGGACAGCTGCAACCACTAGGAAACCCCAATGTGGGAGAGCTCTAAATCCCAAGGAGCCAGGCATGGAGATGCAGGGATCGAAGATCTGAATGCAATGGAGCACCCTGCTCCTGGGACAGAAGTTCTGCTTACAGAGGGAGCAAGGCAGGAGGTTCCACTGCCAACTGCTGAAGCAGAGGGAACCGGAACTGCCTGGGCCAGTGCAGGGCCACCAGAATCAGGGTGGCTAACTCGACCCTCAACCTGACCAGAATCCTTTGTGAGGGAATGGGGAAAGGCAAACATGAACATCCCTTTCCAAGAGAGGAGCAACGTATCTCGCCCAAAAACTCCAGGCCCTGGAGCGAGCGAGCAGAAATGTGGCAGTTCTGCATTGTATGGAGATGCAAAAAGGTCTACAGTATGCCTAGGTGACCATACTTTAGAAAGAGGTTGTCCAAGATGGAGTCCAGTAACTCTCATTCATGGCAGAGCACCCCAGACCTGCTGAGATGATCAGCAAGGGAATTTTAGGGTGCCAGGCAGGTTAGACGACCAATAAACCTACTGTGTTTCATGGCCCAGTGCCAGACTCTTACTGCCTCTCTGCAGAAAGAATATTAGTGGACACTGCCTTGACAGTTGATGTACTACATCACTGAAATATTGTCTGTACTGATCAACAACTGATGACCTGGAAGGAAGGTGGAGAAGGCCTGTAAACCCGGCAGAGCAGCCCTCATCTCCAGAGTGTTACTCTACTAAAACATATCCAAGGAGGACCAGAGTCCCCAGAGTCTGGAAGGGATACAGATGGGTACCCCACCCTGAACCTAAGGCATCCATTACCACTAGAAGAGGAGACACGCAGAGAAAGAGAGATTCCCCTCTCGAGGTCGGAGTGGCTCAACCACCGAAGCAAAGAACACTGGAGTGAAAGGGTCACTTCTGTGAGATACTCTAGCTTGGCGTGCTGAGCCCACTAGGCATGGAGGAACCACTGTGGAATACTCATGTGCAAGTGCACCAGTGGGACAGTCAGAATGGCAGCAGCCATGAGACCTGTTAGATGTAACAGGCATTTGGCCGAGACATGATCACTGGAAGAGACCACCTGAGCCTGGGCAACCAGCACCACAGCATGGTCCAAGGGCAGAAAAGCCCAACCCTGCCCCATGTCCAGTATGGCTATGTACTGGAGATGCTGGCATGGAGTGAGAACCAACTTCATGTCACCTACCAGAACACCTAACTGTTTGAACAGTTGTCTGGTGTGGAACAGTGTATGAACTATAACTTTCCTTGATGGGGCCTTCAAAAGTCAGTCGATGTATGGGAAGTAATACAGGCCCTCTTGTTGGAGGGCTACTGCAAAGTATTTTGTAAAGGCATGCGGTGCAGACATGACAAAAAAACTAATAGTGCGAGCCCTGGAGCACAAAGTGAAGGTAGTATCTGTAATACTTGCAGATTTTGATATGGAGCTAAGGATGTTTCATATCCAGAGCAACCATCCAGTCCCCTTGTAAATGCAGGGAGAGGGGGGCCTGCAGAAAGACCATGCAAAACCTTTTTGTTCTCAATGAACAGGCTGAAGTCTCAAAGGGTCCAGGATGGGCATTAAATCCCCAGTCCATTTTGGTACCAGGAAGCACAGAGAATAATAGCCCAGGTTCATTTCTGCAACAAGGATAGGCTCTATGGCCCTCCTGTTGAGGAGAGTTTGAACCTCCTCCAGCTGGAGGGTGAGATGTCTTGGAGAGTAACAGCTGAGCAGGGGAGGATGTACCAAAAGGACAGAGATGAGTCTTGGGGCATGTCCTCGCTGAACCACCTACAACATCCGAGTATCTATAGTAAACTCCTTCCACTTTCATAGGAAGAGGGAGATGTAGCCCCTACCAGAATGCCCTTCCCTGGTAACATAGAAACATAGAATTTGACGGCAGATAAGGACCGCTTGGCCCACCCAGTCTGCCCATTTCCCTACCTGATGGATAAGCTGCAGATCCTAGTTAACCAGCAGCCTACTTCTTCCTACCCCAACCCCCTAGAATTGCCTTATGACTGTCCCATGCATGCTTGAATTCCACCACTGTTTTTGACTCCACAACCTCCTCTGGAAGGCTGTTCCATACATCCACAACCCTCTGTGAAAAATACTTCCATAAATTACCTTTGAGCCGCCCCTTCTATCTTCAAATTGTGCCCCTTGTTCTTGCACACCTCTTTTTTTGAAAGATGCTACCCTCTTGGACTTTGCTGATTCCCTTGAGGTACTTGAAAGTTTCTATCATGTCCCCCTCTCCCTCCTTTCCTCGAGGCTATACATAATTAAGCTCCTTAAGTCTCTCTTCATATGTCTTCCGTGCAGACCCTGCACCATTTTAGTTGCCTTCCTCTGGACAGCTTCCATCCTGTCTATGTCTTTGCGGAGATTGGGTCTCCAGAACTGCATGCAGTACTCCAGATGTGGTCTCACCAGCTGTCTGTACAGAGGGATAATAACTTCTTGTTTTCTACTGGTGATGCCTCTCCCTATGCATCCCAGTATCCCCCCAGCCCTCCTTGCTGCCCTCTCACATTGCTTGCCCACCTTTAGGTCATCTGATATGACTACCCCCAGGTCCCTTTCCATTTTTGTTGTTGTTAGTATCTCACCCCCCATTGTGTACTCTTCCCCTGGGTTTTTGTTAGGGCCTGTGGAAGGTGGGGGTTCAGAAGGCACTGGGGACTGACCCATTTGGTGAGCTTGGCATGGGCACCAGGAGGCAAATGGGCCTGGGGGAAGCCTATGGACGCTGAGAGCCACGGCCGGGACCTTTGGAGAAACCCCTTCCGGGACGGGCATAAGGCCTATGGACTGAATCCTGGCCCCTAAATCTGGGCACAAGATTCTGAGTGTGCAGAGACCTCAGGGTCATTTTGGATGTCTGAAGGTCTCGTAGGGCAGACTGTAAGTCAGCTCCAGAAAGCTGCTGTCCTCTAAAGGGAGTATTAAGTACTGACTGTTGGGCACCAGAAGCAAAACCTGCAACACATAACTGAGATTAACAGAGCAGGCAAATGCCAAAGGCAGCCACATGAGTAGCCGCATCAGAGGCATCATAAGTAGATCTCAGCAGACGCTTTCCAGCTTCAAGGCCATTAACCATGGTTTGCTGGACCTTAAGCTTGCTTGGGCCACCTGGCAACTTGTCAACCATAGTAGCCACAGATTTTCACAGGCAATTTTGTTATTTAAGTCTGCCTGGTAGTTTGCAATATATAGTCCAAGAGATGCAGAAGCAAATGTTCTTTTCCCAGCACAAGCCTCCTCGACTCCTTATCAGGAGGAAGACCGCCCATGTTTTTAGGAGCCTTTGACCTGTCATGGGCATCAGTTATCATCATCATGGAATCTGTTTATGGCTGGGGGAATATGGCTTACTAGAAGGTTCTAGATATTGTTTATCCATCCTCCTTGGGGCTGCAGGCAGAGCACCAGGTCTGTGCCAGGCAGCCAGAGTGGCATCCTGCAGAGCTGAATGGATTGGAGGAATAAGTACCGGGAGGCAGACACCTCCAAGAACTCAAAGATTTTTCTTTGAAGGATCCTCCTCCCAGCAGTAAATGCAAGTTAGGCTTGGACCTACCTGAGGATAGCCTGAAAAGAGGCATCCTCAGGAGGTGATCATAGAGTGTTTTTCACACACCCTTCACTACAAGAGGACAGTGCCGTGCTGGGATCCACTACATCTAGAGGATCCAAATCTTCCCCATGCATTCTTCATAGTCTTTCTCCATCTATTCTAGGCTGTATTCCAGTTCCTCATCATCAACGGGTACTGGCATTCAGTCGGCAAGCAGAGGAGGCCGTGACGGAGGAATCATTGACAGACCACCTATCATTGATAGGGGACGATCCTTGCCAGGCAATGCTGCAGGCAGAAGGAACTCCTGCATCAGATGAGGTGAGCGATGGCAACTCTGAAGGAGTCGATGAGGATGACACTGATGACAGAGGCAAATATGCGAAACAGCTCAGACATCGACTAATATAGGAGCTGTGCCATCAACGGGCCCAAACAGGGTCAATGATGACGAGATAGTGCCAGACTGCGAAACTGACTGTGAATCCCCTGGTATGGGATTAGAGCTTTTGCCAGACTCTGATCTTAGTGTCTGAGAGATGGTCGGGAGGTGGGAAGCAGAACCGGAGGCGTTGACCTCGGTTCTGCCTTAGTAACTTGACTTACCTCTGTTCAGAGGAGACCAGGACCGAGCTGGAGAGGTATCCTTTTTCTTATGTCTCTTCAACTTGTTTGCATAGCAATGCTTTTCTACTGACTTAGCAGACCTATCCCATTTCTCTGTTGAATCAACGGTGGACGCCATCGATTGATGGCACTGTGTGTTGATGGCGAACCCAGGAGAGTGGGAGCAGTTGATAATGGTGAACATGTCTTGCTTCTCCTCCATAGCCTTGATGTTTAAATATTATTCCAAGGTCTTCTTGCGACATCACCTAGTGGCCTCAGCATTTAATCCCCCACAGAAGCCGGTTACTGCTTTGTATATTACAACTAAATGAATGCTATCACTTAATTATACTCCAAAAGAATGTTTTATACAGGTGGTAAGCGTGGCTTGTTATGTTTCGTTTCTTTCATTTGCACTATCCTATTGAGAGCTTGCTACTCCCAAATACAGTAGATTATTTTTTTCTTTGTTAAGAAGACCAGAGTTATCCTAGAATTTTTTGTGGGCTGGTCCTACTATTGTGATCACACAGCGAAGTGGACAATGACCATTGCTTACTGCACAAGCATTAATAGTAGGAACATTTGGAAGTTTTATGACCCAAATTAAGTGGGTGCTGTGTGATTTAATTTGTTGGTTGACATGCCCGTAAGAGCAGTAGAATCATTTATCGGTTGCAAAAAAAGAAGGTGGAGAAACGGTGGTAAACCTCTCCAGTATTAGCAGAGTGCAGATGCACAAGCCTAGTTTATTGCTGTTAGTTCAAGTTTTAAGCTGCAGCTCTGTCAAGACTGTGCAATATACACCATCCAGTCTATTGAGGGCAAGAGGAAGGGGAAATCCATCTGCAGTCACTGCGGGTGGCTAACATGCTCAAAAGGTTCATTGAAGCCAGTTCCATTGCAGCGAGCGATGAGGTACCCCTTGGCATGCTGGCGACCGGGGTTGAGCCCCGGGCCTGGGACGTCAGGAGCAAAGGCCAGCGGGGAGAATGATACAGCATCTGCATGGATGCTGTCCTCCTGGCGGAGGGTACTGGAGAATGATACCTGGTGGTGTGCATAGCCTTGCTGGCGCTGATGACCACACATTCACTAGCTCCGATTCCAGGAAGTAACGGTGGTGCTCGCCATTGGGGTGTGGAGAGGGGCCTACAAAATGGAAACTAGCAACCGCTTCGGCGTGCTGGATGATGGCTGCCTAGCCCCCCACCCAAAGCCACAGTCCCCCTAGCACACCACTTTTGTCCCCAAGGCCTTCAAACCTTGGAGGCCTCCCCCCAGGAATTCTAGTCCCCTCCTCTCCCCAGAAGGGGGGCCCCCTGATAGGGATAAGCTGGACCCTCTGAGGATGCAGGGACAGCCTGCAGAGCCAGGTGGCAGGAAGCGGCAGTGAAGGGTGAGACTGCCAGGCAGACAGGGACCCTGAGCATCCAGAAGGAGTGGCGGGGGTCAGGAGGTGCAGGGGAAGGTGGGGGAGAGTTAATTGCTAGAATTGAGTGTCAGATTAAGGCATGCAGGGGTGCAGAGACATGCCAGGTGCAGAGTGGGTGGGTAAACTAAAGGCCTCCCCACATCACTGTGAAGGGTGAGGGGCTGACAACACTGTTGGCTGAAAAAGTCCCAGTGTAGAGTGTGCAGGCAAACTACAGGCTTCCCAACATTGTGATGAAATTTGTGCTGGTGCTAGCCAAAGGACTTATAACACTGCAATCTGAAAAGTTCTGTTTATATACAGACCAGGTACAGTGTTTGCAAGTACAGTGCAGGCATCCCCACACTGTGATGCACTCATAACTGCTGTGAGGTGAGGAACTGACAGCACTGGAGACTGCAGCCCTCTGTTTATCTACACGGCCAAGTACCTAGTAAAGAGCAGTAACTTCAGTGTGATTCTGCACACTTGCCAGCATGGACAGGTACTGTACTGGGTAACTGCATAAGCCCGGGAAATTTACACTATTCCTCAGATTAGTACATTCATGTTAAAATCAGTTCCTGGAGAAAGAGATTCTGTCACAAGAATGTTGAGCTTAATAAAATACAGTTACTACAGTGCCAGCACACTTCTTACTACAGTGACCTGCAGAGTACACACATGACAAAATTAGGTTTTTTTCTGGTGTTTGTATTGCCCCCTTCTCCTCAGCCTGCCTCTATCGGCCTGCCCCCTCAAACTTCCTGTTCTCTTGGACTTAAAGGAGAAAACCAACACCAAGGGCCCTCACACTCAAGTGTGGGGCAGATCCCAATGTGCAGTTGTGTGCAAGAACATTTTGGTTTACTTATAATCCACTATACTGCATTAAACGGTATCAGACTGATTTTGCTTAGTTGTAGGCTCTTATGTTACTACTAATCCCAGAATCCCCTGCAGATGACGTCAGAGCAGTAGGCTGCAGTGAGAAGATTCAGCAACCTGCAATGCATGCTGCAGTTTATATAGACTCCGAAGTTTTGTTTGTTGGTCCCACTATCCTCCCAGGGCTATGGACTGTCAAAGAGGACGGTACTTAGCCCACGGGAGAAAAGCAGTCCCAGAAAACATCTGATTGGAGATTATAAAAGCAGTAACATTCACTGCAGGCTACTGAATCTCCCACTGCAGGCTACTGCTTTGATGTCAGCTGAAAGGGATTCTGGGATTTGTAGTAAATGAAGATGTCAGCCTACAGCTAAGCAAAATTATTCTGATACAATCTACTATACTACAGTACAGGAAACAGAAGTAAACCAAAATGTTTTTACCCACAAAGTGCACATTGGGATCAGTCCCACACTTGAGTGTGATGTCCTCTGTGCTGACTGTTCCCCTTTAACCCTTCTCTTCTACCTCCCATGGCTTAGCACTGCACCGGTAAGGCTCCTTCATAAGGGCTGGCCAGGCTACATCTTGAAATGCCTTTCCTCTTCAGGTAGCTAACACATCTTGTCTTGAAACTTTTGAACACTATCTGCATTTATCACCTCCTCTGGTAAGCCATTACTCTACCCTATCACAGTCAGGTAAAAAAAAAAAAAGTTTCCATAATCCTTCCCAACTGTCACCGCTCATAACTTGAATTTGTGCCCCTGGTTCTGCCATCCTAATTCTGTTGAACAGTCCGTTCTGGTCTATGTAATGCTGTGTAGTCTCAGCAGCAGGTTTACGGGAATTACAATAGTATGGGTCTGACTGAAATTGAAACAGGCACTTTACACATGTATTTATTTATTTAGTTTTTGTTAACCGGGTAGGTGCACTAGCCATGAAATCACTATTTTCAGGCACGACCCGGGAGAATACAACAATCAAAGACAAGTACGTAGCATGAGTACAATGAGATTACAATAACATAGGTCAAAACAGTTTGTAGTAATGAATACATGCAGCCAGGACAACAACAACAATCAATGAAATTCACATAGAATTTTTAGGCTAGAAGACCTACACAGTCTAGGAAGAGATACCACAACATAGCAGCAAAGAAATATTGTTCAAATTAGTCACAACAATGAAGATTCAAATAGGCAGCGAAACAAGGCAAGGGCAAATTCCTGACTGGACAGGATGCATTATCACGGCCTCTGAAACAAAACTCAGGTTGGGGTGGGGTAGATAAGCTCACAAGGAGATAGTAAGGGTAGTAAGGATAGATGGACTCTGTGTGCCTCTGGTGCATATCTCGCACCATTCAGGATCATTAGTGTAGCTGACTGTGGTCAACGGCTGCACTACTGCTTCCCAGGATCGGCACGTTGCAAAACAAATCTGGCAAAAGAAATGCAGGGGCTGAGGCAGGCTCATTCAGAGCATCTGTTTGGCTCCATACAAGGAAAAGCTCATTTTGGCAGCAAACAACTATCTGACCAGGCAGGGGAAAGAAACTGGCGCTGTGCCTCTCTGTTAGTGATGAGACAGCCAGCAAGAAAAGCGCAAACAGCTAACTATGGAGCATGTCTGAAGAGAAGTTGGAGCCAAGCCATTTCACAAAATAAAAATTCAACTTAAAGTTACTGTAGCTTTTACTTTTTGCATTGTTCAGTTTCTTCTTCAGATTTCTTGTTAGCAGGGCTCTGCCTGCATTGTCTGTAGAGTGTGAAAGCAGTTGAGGAGGAAGGATGCTGCAATGCATGAAAGTAGGCTGCAAACCACATACAATTTGTTGAGGGTCTGGAGATGACAGGAGTTTGTTCTGCGTTGTTTTTTTTGTTTTTATTTTGTTTTTTAAGTGCTGCCTTTGTTTCCATTATCAGAAAATTAACAGAAACTGGATGAGGGGTGGTGCTAAGACAGTTTATTTTATGCTTTCTTTTTCCACATGTTTATTCTGCTACAATGCTCTGATTGCCCCCTCTGACTGACCTCCCCACCCAGCCCCATCACCCAGCTTCCCACCGTTGTCCTCTACCACAGGACTGTGGGGGTGCAGGGTCGCCTGTGCAGGGCCAGTGAGGGGTCAATCATCATTCTGTAGCCCGAGGTGTTTGTTTTTTTTCCCCCTCCTACATTCTCCAGCAACCCCCACTCCTTCAGGTTGCCAAGGCCCCCCGACTTACCCCTACTGCCCTTGCTCAAGCCGTCCCCTCCATCCTCACATTACAGCGAGTCCCCCAAAGTATCCCAGCGTAACCCTATCACCGAGTGGGTCCCCCTCCTCCCGAAGGAAGGCACCGGCAGGGATCACCAGCGCGACTTCAGTTAGGGCTTCAAGGTGCTTTGAGGTGGAGAGGCAGCTCACTGAGAGCCTTCGCGGCGTCGGAGTACAGCAGCCGTCATGCGGCGGACCTGCAGCTGTTTCCGTTTTTCTGGGTCCCCATCATGCCGCCCATGCAGTGCCCCAAGTCTCCACTAGGGGTTGCTGCCTTGGTCCCACCCCAGGAGAACAGAGCAGTCCTCCGGACTCTCAATCCTCTCCTTCCCCAGCTGACTGGGTTGTTTTTTGATGATTTTCTCTCCATGCCCACAGGATGTACAATGAGCACAATGTGCAAGCTCTGCTCTGTGGAGACACCCCCAGCGCCCTGAACACGCGATCCCTTCTTTCTACTTGTGACTTGGGTGCGCTGCCACCTAGATACTTCCAGGCGGCAGTCAAGTAGCGAGTCACAGCACCTCCCCTCCCTAAGAGAGTAGAGCAGTCTTATGGGCACTGAATCCTTCCTCCCTGGCCAGCCCCCTAGTGACCCACATCTGTCTCTGAACCCCGGTCACCAGGGAGCAGGAGGGGAGGCACACAACACCTCAGGACTCCATGCCACTGGGCTGGCTTGCTTAATGCTTTCTTAAGAGACCCATGTTTTTTTGTTCATTTTAAATTGATATTTTATTGAGGTTTTGTGTTATTAAAGCATAAACACGTACAATAAACCAGTGATGCCAATACAGCACTCTGAACCTGGCCAGAACCAAAGTTCCATGGATTATAAACCAATTCATAAGTACAGACACACATTAGATGATAACAAGGGTCATAAGGTTTGCACACTGACAACCAACTGAAGACCCAAGATCCCTTCCCTCTAGACTGGTTACCGTGTTGCAGCCCATCAAGATACCTCATTGTCAGCAAACAAGAAAAGCACTGAACAACCAGTCAGAACAGCGAAATCCAATACAATCTAAAATACATTAAAATGAATAACAAAGTGAAAAATACATGTGACAAGAGTGCTGGGTAGAGAACAGCTCCCTTCAACCGAGACAGGCTGTTAAAGACAGACATACATACATACATACAGGAGCTAGCCATGCCGAGTGGTGGATAACGAGCAGTAACTCCTTCATCCACACATTACTCTTCATTGTGGACTGTCCAAGGACGGGCAAAGTATATACTCTCTCACTTAACACATGAAACCATGTAAAGGTCAGGACAAATATGAACCCCACACTTCCTCATCAAGTGTCAATTTATCTGCAGCTATAAAAGTCAGACACTCTAGGCCGGCTAACTTATGCATAATGTCTTCCCATTCATCTGGTAGGTACTTCTTCCAACCTCCATTTCCTGTACACCAGACGTTTAGCCTCTGTGATAGCCGCCATGAAGCACAGGTGGAAGGGTTTTATATTGGACTGGGAGTTTCAGTGTTGCACAGAAACCCAGTTTTTTTTTTTTTTTTTAAAGCAATCTCAGTTTACTTTACAGAATGTATTAATTTAGAACATTTTGCAGACCAAGTTCTTGTTAAGCAGGGAGGTGGTATCAATGAGGGAATCTGCAGCCATTGTTCAGAAAATATTTCTACATGTTAAAAGCACTAACTTTGAGAGGATGGGGGCAGTGTGTGTTTTTTTAATTATCACAGTTTTTGCTACCATATTCATTTATTTATTTATTAATTTATTTTGATTAGGATTAATAAACCTTTAAGTCAGAGACTCATTTTTAAACGTTCCAAGTCAAGGACAAACAATACAATACAATACAATACAGATGGCTGAGATCACAGGGTAAACATCATGAAAATCAAAACAGTGTCACATGAGGTTCAAGACGTGTTAATTTCAGGTACAGTTTAACATAAATAAAGTGCATTTCATCATTAGGTAGCAGGGTAGGGCTAGCCATAGTAGGATATAACATTTCAGCAATATAGTGAGTTTATGGCAGAAGGATGATAGGGGGAGGGTAAGCTAGTGCAGACCTCAATGGGCCTGGAAACATTGTGTTGGACTTTCCTGAATGGACTGGTCAAAAAGGAAAGTTACGCTTGAACCCTGTATTAAATGTAGCCCACAGCAGCTGTGGTGTTGGCCCTGATTGGGCCTTTGTGGGTGACGTTCATGGTGGCTCTGGTGCTCACTGCTTCCCTGCTGCTTGGTGGGGGGTGGACTGGATAACTACTTAGCAAAGCAAATATGTGGGTTCATACTTCACTGTGATGTCATACTTCACTGGCTGGTCAGAAATGGACGTTAACCCCCTGACTGCCACCTCCTCTGCTGCCGCTGTTCTTGGAAGAGGAGGGAATGGGAGAGAAGAGCAAACACCACTGTCTGGCCTAGAGCAGCACTCTGTAGCATTGACTCACAGAGAGAAGAGATCACGCTGGGTAGTGTGAGGGGAGGGGGTTGGGTGACCATTAAGTCATGTTACCATGTGATTTTTGCACTCCGATGTACTATACTCTGTTAGGAACATAAGTCGACTCACTGACTGCCATTTCTTCTGCTGCCACTGTCTTTGGAAGAGGAGGGGTCAGAAAGAACAGCAAACACCATTGCCCAGCCCAGAGCAGCACTCTGTAGTACCGATTAACCTACAGCAGTGGATCATGGTGGAGTGCGGGGAGACAAGAGATGAAAAGGAAGTCCACTGAAGCTGAGGAGTTGTGTGTTCTGCATAGCATTCCATGTCCAGCAGCAGTAGCACAGTACTGCCTAGTAAGGTCACCGTAGCATCTTCATAGCTCAGAACTGCTCATCTTGAATTTTTCTCCAGTTTATGGTTTACAGGTTAAGGTAAGATTAATTATGTCTGGGAACTTATAAGGACAAAGACTGGTACACATATTTTCTGTGGATGAGGTGGGATTCTTCTGTTGGTAACTGGGGCATTACTGCTGTGTACTGGGGGCATTCAGACACTTGCTGTGTAGGGAAACTGTATTGTGGGGTGTTTGGCATCTGTGGTAAGTGCATGCATCTGTCTGTGTACATGCAGTAGTAGTAGCAGAAGTAGAGTGTGTGTGTGTGTGTGTGTGCGCGTGCGCCCTTTACACACACGTATGTGATGGGAAGCGAAGAGGTGCACGGGGTAGGCATTATGAGGGCTGGGCCCACCAGCACAGCAGCAAGGCGCTCAGTCTGCGGTGCCGAGATTCCGGGTTCGGGCATGGACTTGGGAGTCGGAGGGCTGGCCGGGGAGAGAAGTATTGAGCATCCTAGGGACTGCTCTTCTTCTCCAAGGGAGGGCAGAGAAGAGTGTCTGGAGCAATACGGACCTCTGGCGGAAGCTGGGGGTACCACCACAGCTGACACCACATGTCGGGGAGGGCGGGGCGGATACTGGCATCATTGCACATTCCCACCCCCAGGAAAAAATTGCTGCAAAAAACTGCTGCCTGCTAATGATGGCCCCCGCTTCCACTGCTGCTCCCGCTCAGACCATGATCCACCAGGGGAGTCCTGCTCCCGTGACCTGGGGGGCAAGCCAGGACTAGAGACCCATGTATCCTGGAGGGGATGCCTGCCCAAGCAGCTCTACCCGGGGTAAAGCCTGGGGATATGGGGGTGGCCAGCCGAACGGGGACCTGAACCACCCGGGGGGGGGGGAGAGGCAGAAACTGGAACAAAACAAAACAAAAATGGGGTAGGCATTATGTATGTATGTATGTAATTGGGGTTGGGAGCATCTGATTATGTGGGTAATATAATGGTGTGTGTGTGTGTGTGTGTGTGTGCACAAATGTGCAATGGTGTGTGCGAATATCTGTGACCAGATGTGCGAGTACTGTATCTGTAGCAGCAAGCAGGATTGAGACTTTTGCTGTGGGTGGCCACCAGGATCAAGGGATTATTTCCACTAGGAGAATGGTTGTTGAGGTCATAAGGACTACGGCAACTTGGGCAGTCAGAGTGCCTATTGGAGCAGTGTCTGGACTAGCAATTTGGGCAGTTTTAATGCTTCTTGACAGTGCCAGGAAAGGAGGGCTTTGTGCACAAGCAGTGATGGTTTGGCCGGGTGAACTACAGTATTTTCCAGTGCCAGGCTATCTGTCTGTAGAGGCCACTAATGGAAGTAGAAGATGAGTGCCAAAGGCTTTGCGTGTCTGTGTGTGCCTGTGGGGGTGTGTGTGTGTGTGTGGGGGGGGGGACGGGACGTTCTTATCATGCAAGACTGCTGGCATTGCTAAAGCCTGCTACAGAAAATAAAGACTGCTTCTATATTAGCTTAATGTTTAAGGTTGTATTATACAATGGCAAGAATAAATCTTGAAACCTGATTGGTCAGCTGAGATCCTGACCAGTGATGTAACCCCAGTACACATCATGGATCAAGTCCTAGCACATACAAGACTGTATGACATTTTAGATAAATCACTCCATATGCCACATCCAAGTTGCTCACACCTGGTCTGGCTACTCTGTATTTTGCCAGTACTTGGTCCATTCTTAAAAATGTCAATCCTTCCCCTCCCACAGCCATAAAAAAATCAGAGACCATTCCTAAATAAATATTATGTGAGCAATCTCAACCACAAACACATTACTTTTGCAATATTTTCCTTTGTTGTTTTCAAACACTGAACATTAACAGTAGCCATCACAGCGATCATCTTCACCAATAGAGCAGTCTCCGCCCAGCTTTAAAAAGGCAAATCCCTCCCTCCCTCCTACAGCAAACAAGTACGCCCAAAACCACTGTAACAGACCCTCACACATTGCCTAAATATGTTGCCACTTTTTTCTATTAAAAAAAAAAACAATGTAATTGAAAGTCGTCTATACAATGGGCTTCCCAGTATCCCTCCCCGTGCTGTCCTTGTGGTCCCACTCACAAACATGACGCCAATAATTCTTTTTATCGATAAAAAAAAAAATATCTATGTGAAAGCCATCAGAGCGATTGGCTTTGCAAAAGTCCCCTGCCTCCACTGCCTCGTTTCAAAGTTCCACTGGCAGCCTGACAGCACACTCCACTTACTGACCGGCACCACTGTTGAGTTCTGCATTGAATGGAGAAGAGCCAGCAACCCTACCTTTGCCACAGAAAAACCAGGAGTGGTACTGAAAGAAGTAGACAGAGAGATTGGGGGAATGGAACGGAGTTAGAGACACAAATAGAGCACCACCTACTGACCAAAGGAGAAGCTCATGACTTTTTTTTTTAAACACATATATACCCATGCAGAAATAATAAAATATATTTTAAAATGTATTTTTTTTCACTTTTTTTTTTTTTAAATAAACCAAACCATTGAATAATCACAATATTGCACTTCAGGGTGTGTGTGTGTCGTGCTGCTGGGGAACGTCACTTGTCTGGTGTGGGGGCGCACTTGGCCTGTGTCCCCGTGCCCAACGACCCAAGGTGTAACATTATCTCAGCACAACACACACACCCTAGTGTGCACTGTTGCCTAATTATATAATAAATGTGATACAAGCTTATTCATCAAGTTAATGCCAAAGCAGTCATTGTTGGCCATAGCCAACTCTTGCTTTGTATATCCTTTCATGATTTTTAATACCTCAGTCATACTGTATCTCCTCTTAGTCTCCTCATCTCTAAGGAGACCAACCCCTGGTGCTCCAGCCTTTCCTTGTATGGCAGGTTTTCCAGCTCTCCCCAACCACCTCTGTGGCACTGTGCCACCTCTCTGGCACTGTGCCACCTCTGTGGCACTGTGCCATCTCTCTGTGGCACTGTGCCATCTCTGTGGCACTGTGCCATCTCTGTGGCACTGTGCCACACCTCTGTGGCACTGTGCCACACCTCTGTGGCACTGTGCCACCTCTGTGGCACTGTGCCACCTCTGTGGCACTGTGCCATCTCTCTGTAGCACTGTGCCACCTCTGTAGCACTGTGCCACCTCTGTAGCACTGTGCCATCTCTCTGTAGCACTGTGCCATCTCTGTAGCACTGTGCCATCTCTCTGTAGCACTGTGCCATCTCTATAGCACTGTGCCATCTCTCTGTAGCACTGTGCCATCTCTGTAGCACTGTGCTGCACTTTTCCCAGCTCCTTTATGTTCCTTCTGTCATCGGGTGACCAGCACTGCACACAACACTGAAAACAGGTTCTCACCAGTGTCCCGTATAGTGATTAGTATATTACTGATGCTGTAGTGTTTGTACATTATTCTTTTTTAAATGTCGTACGACTGCAGAGTCTTACTGAGATGATAAAGTATCTGTGTCTATCTATCCATCCAGCTTATCGCCTTTTTTCACGACTATGTATCCACTTTTAATGCTGGCTACTGTGGAGGATGGCTTGGACATTTTCAAAGATGAATCTACCAAGACTCCCAAGACCTTGTCCTGCTTTGCCACATTCAATATTGTACCTTTTAATCTGCAATTCCATTTATGTTGCTGGCCTCTAAGTGCATTACTTTGCATTTCCCCCACATTGTTCTGTCATCTGTCTAACTACCCAGTCTAAACATGGAAACATAGAATATGACAGCAGATATGGACGGCTGGGCCCACCCAGTCTGCCCTTTTTCTCCTGCCTATAGTGTCAAAGCATACCCTAACTGATCTCTGCCCCCCGCCCCTTGCTTTCCACTATGATTCCTTTATGCCTATCTCGTGCATTCTTGAACCCTACCACTGTTTCTGCCCTAACCATCTCCACTGGAAGACCGTTCCAGGCATCCACCACTCTTTCTGTGAAGAAGTACTTTCTCACATCTCTCCTGAATTTACCCCTGTCCAGCTTCACTGCAAATTCCCCTTGTTTTTGTGCATCTTTTTTAATTAAGAATACTCCCCTCCTGTACCTTATTTGCCCCCACGAGGTATCTATAGGTCTGTGTCATATCCCCCCATCTTCCTTCTCTCTTACAAGGTGTACATATTGAGATTCAGTAGTCTCTCTTTGTAAAGAATTTCTCAAACTTCTCCTCACTGTTGATCACTCTTGCTAGTGTTGGATCTGTCTGTGGACTGTACATGATTTGAAAATGGAGCTTGTAACTCCAGCACTTTTATGGATAAGATTTTTTTTTTTTGCATGTCATTTTATCACAACTTGCATAAGTGGCATTATATATCTTCTTTTTGAATTCTCCAAAGCAACTGTAACTGAAAATGAGCCTTAACTCAGTGGTTTTTCCTTTTCATCACTTACTGAATAACATATTGACTCACTGTATCATCTGCAAACTTGACTGAATGGCTACATGTCCCCAGTTCTAAGTCATTACTGGAGAAGTTGCACAGAAGCAGTCCCATACCATAACTGACCCCTGTGGAACCCCACCAATCAATGCGTTCCAGTCAACCTCCCCCCCCACACACACCACCACCACTCTCTGCCGCCAATGCGTTCCAATCAGACACCACCCCACACCACCACCACTCTCTACCACCTGTAACTCAACCTATTTCAAACCCATATTAACAGTTGGTCCTCCTCCCACTCCCTGCTTACCAATTTTTGTGTAACAGCCTCCTAATGGGGTACCTTCTCAATGGCTTTACTAATCAGAGGTCCAAGTGTGGAGAAGCAGTGACACCCTGTGGTCACTCAAGTGAACTTCAGGCATCTTATTTCCTCTAGATTAGAGCAGCTGGGCACAAAGGTTTGGATTTTTCTCTTGCACGTACCTTTTCGACCAAATTTCAAGGGAATAAAACACAGAGAAAACTTTAGCCAAACTGCAATACATCCTTCAACAAGAACCAGCATCAGTACACAAGACTGTGGTTATCATATCTGATGACCTCAAGGTGGAGAGGCAGTGCGACAAGACAGTAGGCAGGGCAAACAGAATGCTGGGGTGCAGATACCGGAGAATCAGCAGGAGAAGGAGAAAGGTGGTGTTACCACTGTATCGATCGTTGGCAAGATCCCACCTGAAGTACTGTGTCCAGTTCTGGAGAATACATCTCGGGAAGCATATAGACAGAGCAGAGGCTGTCCAGAGGAGGGCAACTAAAATGGTGCAGGGGCTGCATCATAAGCCCTATGAGGAAAGACTGAGAGATTCCAATACATACACCCTGGAAGGTGGGGGGGGACATGATAGAAACCCATAAGTACCTTAAGGGGTGAATAAGGTACAGGAGGGGAGTATTTTTCAGACAAAAAAGTGCACGAGAACAAGGGATGCATGCAATGAAGCTGGAAGGTGAAATTTAGGAGGGATGTGAGGAATGCTTCTTTACTGAAGAAGCGGTGGACACCTGGAACAGTCTTCCAGTGGAAGTGGTGGTGGGGGGGCAAAAACAGTGGTAGGCTTTAAGAATGCATGGAATAGGCACAAAGGAATCTTAGTAGGAAAGCAGGGGAGGGGGGTACAGTAGCCAGAGATCAGGTATGGCCTGCAGTGACAGTATAGGCAGAGACAAAAATGGGCAGACTGGGTGGGCCAAGTAGTCCTTATCTGCCAGCAAATTCTGTGTTTCTGTGGTCCTATGAGTAGCATGATAAATAGTTCATTTATTTTGTCTCAAAAAGTGCATAAAGTGTAGAAAAGAATGCTACTCACATCAGTCTTGGTGCAAACAGCTCAAAGGGTAATGCCAAGGCATGACAAGGCCCCGACCGGTTTTGTGTAAAAGCATTTTGTCAAGGAGACTGAGGTGTACCACTGGTGTCATTTAAATAGCACCAAAACAGGAAGAGCCATTACAGGACGTACCATTACTTCTGCAGTTTAACTACAATAAAATTTTTTATTCCATTTTATCAGTGCCACCAGTGCAAAAAACGAAGTGCTGCAGAATGTTTGTCAACATGATTAAAGTGCTAAAAAGGCACATAGAGTCACTGTCTTAAATGGTGCAAGCAAATTAGCCTCGTTAATATTAACAGACTGCAAGTTCAAACCATTTCAGAGGCACCCATAGGCATCTATTCCATTTCAACTACGAAACATGCAAACCATCAGAATTTACATACTAACATAGTTTGAAAAACATCACATAATATGAGGCATATATGGTAAAACATCTTATAGGATATGTTGAAGAAAGCAGTCCCATACATCAGGAAATACATATTATCCAGTTCATTTATGGCTTAATGTCTGCATGCTCCGATTCCCAGGCCTCCCTTGATTGTTGACTTGGCGCAGAATAGCCAGATATTGCTCCCCAAACATCCACAGCTTTGTTTCCAACTTAGTCAACCGTCCAAGATCCGCATGGGAAATAAATAATTAATACGACTTTAAACGAAGAAAAGGACAATGAGGGACAGCGGCAGTAATGTATAAAGTACTACTTTTCACACACAAAATACTATGTCTCCTGTTTTAAACTACACCACCCCCTTCTATATAGGGAGGTCAAGAGGTCACACAACTGAAAAAAATAGGCGTACGAGAGCCCAATACAGCAACAATCAGTGCTCCAGTTAAGGTAGGTATTAGGTAGAATCAAATTAAAAACAGGGATGTACTCGATTGAGTCACGAGGTCTCAGGTACGCATATTTAAAATTGACGCAGGAAATACAATAAACTTATAAAATACATATATTTTCATAAATTACAAAATATACCATCAAAATACAGTTCCATGACAGTTAAAACTAACGAGAAGTACTTCAAATTATATACCAAGTCCCTTACAGTAGATCCTAGGGTATGCAATTAGTACATGCATTATATAATACTTGGCAATGAGGCAAGGGCTCACTAGCTTTCAAATCTAGCCATGATTTTTTTCCCCATACTGATTTTACTAGAGGCAGGTCTTAAAGGTTTGGAGAATTGCATTCCAAGCCACTGTCTCTGGGTAATAGAAGGCTGATTTACCGTTTTCTAGGTTACTGGGGGAAACCACTAGTTCCAACCCTGCAGCAGATCTCAGAAGGCTTTTTTTTGGTCAGATAGTGATATTTATTTATTTATTGAATTTTGATGACCGGGTTGGCCCACTGGGCCATGAAGGTCCCTTTTTCAAGGGGGACCCGGAGAACAGAAATTGTACAATACATTACATACAGCAGGTGATACAGGGTTACAAGAAGTAAACACAATAATGAAAATTACAGTACAGGCAATTATTCAGTTAGTAGACCGTAAGTGCAACCCCTGAGAGAATCGAGGCAAGATTAGTTGTCTGTTAGGGAGAGGAGAGGTGTGTGTGTTTTGGTTGTGACAGGGGGTGGTTATCCTATACCCTCGCAATGTCAAGAGCTAGTCCCGAGCAAGTGGGCCTTGAGCCTACTGCAAAAGTTTAACAATCAGGAAGCATCCTGTACTAGTGGTGGGAGGATATTCCACAGTTTTGAGGTTGTGATTGCAAAGGATTTGCCTCCCATGTGTGTCTTGACTCTGGGGATTGCCAATCGGGACCGACCCGAGGTTCTGAGCATTCGGGGGTTAAGCTTAGGCATGATGATTTTTGTTAGGCTTGATGGGGCAGCTGGGCTCTGCAGTTTGTAAGCAAGGCAGAGCAGGGGATACTGTAGACGTGCAGTAAGGGACAGCCATTGCAGCTGGGCAAGTGAGGTGCAGGGGTGGCTTCTTGAGTGACTCATTGTCGCAAACCTCGCCACCTTGTTGCACAGAACCTGCAGCCTGCCAACCTCTCCCTTTACCATACCCTGGATTACCAGGGCAGCATAAGTTAATGTGGGTAGAAGGACACTAGAAGCAATTGCTTGTTTAGCCTCCGGGATAAGTTGTTTTTTTTAGCCTGTACAAGGTGCTGAGTTTGACGTGGAGAGACCTAGTTACCTGGTCGATGTGGGGCTTGAGGGCGAGACCTTGGTCAATATTTAGCCCGAGGTATTTTATGTTGCCTGCAAGAGAAACTGGTTGTAGGGAATTGGCCCTATACTGGCCTAAGAATCTAGGGCCAAACAGCAAGGCTTTTGTTTTTGCTGCATTGAGGATCATTCGGTTGGATGTGAGCCATGCGTCAAGTGTGTTTAGGCTCCCTTGCAGGAGAGGACCCAGATCATGTGGTGTAGGCCTGAACCGATAGAACAGTATCACCTGTGTATTGAACTACTGAGCTCTCCCCGCAGTGACGGTTTAAGTCATTAGTGGAGAGAGAGAACAGGAGGAGGAAACAGGATAGAGCCCTGTGGAACTCCCTCCTTTAACGGTAGGGGGGCTGATAGCTCTCCCTTCCAATTGACCCTCTGGAAGCAACCTGTTAAGTAGCTCTTGAACCAGTTTAGGGTATAGACCTATGCCTTGCAACTTTGTAAGAAGAAGGTTATGGTCTACAAGGTCAAATGCTTTGGACAGGTCTATGAAGATAGCACCTGTCGACATTCCAACGTCTACTGCCCTGAATAAGTCTACTGTGAGTTTAACGAGTGCTGTATCTGTGCCATGGTTTACCCGAAAACCATGCTGTGAGGGGGCTAGGATTTGGTGGAGCTCGAGGTAGTCTCTCAGCTGTCTATATACTAGCCTTTCTTGCAATCTGGCCAGTGTGCACAGGAGGGAGATGGGCCTATAATTGCCAATTTGTTCATGAGAGCCGCCCTTGTGGATGGGGACCACATTGACCACCTTCCACTGGTATGGGACGTAGCCTTCAAGAAGAGACCTGTTTATGATCCAGTTCAACAGTCTGGCTCGTGCCCAGGCACCTTCCTGGAGAAGCCTTGGGCAGATTCCATCAGGGCCACCAGACCCTTTGTGTTTGATGGCTTTCAGTAGGTTCTGGACCTCACTCAAGTTAACCAATCTCAGGTGAAATTGGGGTCGGTTCAGCCTCTCGGATTCGATGGAGGTCTGTTCAGTCCTGGCTGTTGGTAGCCCCAGCTTGAGCTCATCAAGGTTGGTGAGGTGCTGGTTAAATGCTGTGGCTATGAGCCGGAAGTCACTTGTACACTGTCCTTGTACCTCGATTTGACCATGTGCCTCCTTGGAATTACCATTAAGCTGATCATTGATTTGTGACCAGAACAGCTTAGGGTTCCCTAGTGTGGATCTTTGGAGGTGGGTTACATACTCCTTTCTGGCTCGTTTGATATCAAGCTTACACCTGTTTCATAAGGTTTTGTAAGAAACCAGGTCAGCGGGGAGAAGGGAGAGCCTATATTTCTTCCAGGCCTTGTCCCTTCTTTTCATCTGAACTTTCACTGAGTGGAAGATCCATTTATAGCAGCCTCCTTTTGTTTGAATTTTTTTGAAGGGGGCAAAGAGGGATGCCGCCTTTAGGAGTGTGTCTTGGAAGTAGGCCAGGGCCTCATCCAGTGTCAGGAGGAGCCCAAGTGGGCTCCAGTCCAGGTTACTTAGGTAGTCATTGAATAGTGCAGCCATGAAGTTGGAGAAGTCACGTACTTTAAGTATCCTAGGAGGAATCTTGGGTGCATTATTCTTCCAAATACAGAATATTCGGGAATGGTCACTAATATTGTCGGCCATTATCCTGACTTTCTGAACATTGCGGGGATTAGATACCAGAGCCCAGTCAAGGGTAGTGTGATTCCCTGTCTTGTAATTAAGCCTGGTAGGTAGAGAGATGACCTGTTCCAGGTTTACGTCATGGATCACACCCTTGAGGACTTTGCTGGTATCACTGGCCCAGTTCAGGTTGAAGTCTCCCATAATTAGGAGTTCATTGGATAGTTCGCTCTTAACCAATTTGGTAAGGTTCTCGAGAGAAGCTTGGGCATTCTTAGGAGGGTTATAGACACAAGCAATGATAAGGTACTTGGCATTACCAAGGGTTATCCGTATGAAGATAGACTCCCTGTCCCGGCAGCTAACTGTGTTGGGCTGTAGTTGTCTCACATTTAGCGCATCTTTCACATAAACTAGTACCCCACCCCGTCTCTTAGCTGCCCTGTCCTGTCTGAAGGTTTTGGACCCAAGGATCATAATCTCATGGTCCAGGATGTGGGCCTTAGGCCAAGTCTCCGAGATAGCAAGGACATCTGGCTTGCAGAGGTTTAGCCAGGCTTGTACCTCATGGATTTTAGGTCTCAGGCTGCATACATTCATGCAAACTATCCTAAGGCCTTTTGGAGATGCACAGTGAGGATCCTGGTGGCAGGAGATAAGGAAATTGTCAAAAGGGGGCCCAGGGTTAAGCTGAACATCCCCACCACGTAACAGTAGTTGAGCAAGTAGCTATACTACATGTGTCTGATAGAAGGTTTAGAGAGGCTGTGGAGCCCTCTGCGTACTACGTATGTCAACACACAGTAGGAACCTCACTTTTCTAGCTCATGTGCTAAGAGGCATTCTTTCTTGAGTGTTATAGAGGTCCGGTAGTAGTGACCACCAGACTTAGAGTCCCTAAGATTTTGCCTCACAGGGTCCTGGAGTCCATGCCCTAGGCACATGTCCACCCAGAGGAGGGACAATATGTATAATAGAGCCAGCAAGACACTCCTATTTAGGAGAGAGACTGGTGGATTACAAGACCTATGGAACTTAAGGCCTAAGGTGCCGTGGTTAGATAGTGGGTTTTCCCATGCCATGTTGGAGGAATTTGTTAAACTTCTGGTGGAAGAAAATTCCAAGTTGGAAACTTTGGGTTAGCTGCCAACTGGAGAAGCCCCCCTTTTTATACATGGGGTTGGCTTCCCAGGACATCAGCCTTGTCCTAATGGGGGACTGAGGAAAGGACCGCAGTTGACAATGTCAAGCGGGGATAGCTTAAGAAGCATGAATTGTGACTGACACAAAATCTAGGTTATTGACCTTTGATAAGAGCACAGGCAACACTAAATAGGCACTTAAGGTATAATGAAAGGCCAGCACAATTCAATGCACAGTACAGTATTCCAAATATGCAGTAATAGCAGTGTCTGAGCTATACTTGTATTTTAGGGAAACAGTTCTACAAGTTAATATTCAGGCTATCCCTAGCTCTAACATTCCTTGCTTGAGGTCCTGACTTAAGGTCACAATACTATTATGACCCCGTACTTCTCGAGATTTGATTGTCAAGCACAGGTCTATAAAACTAAGCGATCACTAAGTAATTTATAGTTTATGCCAGATACTCCACATAACCTGTATTCTAGTACAGAGGGTCTATAGGATACTGTTCAGGCTATCGCATACTGGGTAAAGACATGAGCAGAAATGATAGAGTAATACATGGCAGAACAGCTTATGAAGTATTGATTATATAATATAACATGTCTTACTTGGACCTTTCTGTGTATGACCGTTCAGTGCTATCAACCAGTATCAATAAAAAAAGAAGAAAATTTGGTAAGCGATTAGTAGCTGGCTTTTGAGCCAGCAGGATTGGTAGGCTGTTGCTAGGAGGGCTTGAGGGCGTGGTCCCGACCCATTTAACGGGAGGAGGGAATGGAGCATGTGGGTGGGATGAAAATGAGCAGTCCTTGTTCTCCCCTCCTCTGACCAGCATTCGTGTAATGTTAGTCGTCAGTCCCATGCTGGTAAATGGCACACAAGAGGGAGGACCGCCCGGCTCACCAATGTCTAGCCGGCACCTCAACCCCTGGTTTTTCAACTGTTTGCACGGGGGGCTCCCACCTTCCGTCGGACAGCCCGCACCCAGTTCAAGTTCAGAGATTTTGCTGGAGTGACCCGTTGCACTCTGACTTTGGCTCAAAAGTGAGCTTGGGCAGCGGTGTCACCTTCAGGATGGTCCAATCAACCTGCGTGTTGATTTTTAAAATTCACATCAGGAAAGCAGCCAGTTCAAGAAAGAAAAAAAAGCAGTCCTTGTTCTCCCCTCCTCTGACCAGCATTCGTGTAATGTTAGTCGTCAGTCCCGCGCTGGTAAATGGTGCACAAGAGGGAGGACCACCCAGCTCACTGATGTCTAGCTAGCGCCTCAACCCCTGGTTTTTTAGCTGTTTGCGCTGGGGGGGGGGGCTCCCACCTTCTGTGGGACAGCCTGCACCCAGTTCAACTTCAGAGTTTAATCTCCCCCCCAAATGCAGCAACTATGGGTCAAATGGGGGACACCGAGGAAAAAGTGAGCAAGTCTATTATAGCATACATCAAGCCTTGCAGGTTCTCTCCTCGATGCTCCAGCTTATAAAGTGTCCCTGTAATCAAGTACAGGAAAGACCACTGAGCTCACAACCTGTCTCCTAACTTCTTAAGACATACTTAGTTTTGGCCGATATAATGCCCCTAACTGTCTGCCCACATTACTCAGCAGAGTGTCTATGTGGACGTCCCACCTCAAGCCACTATCCAGCCACATTCCAAGGTATCTGTATGAGTTAACTTGTAGCTTATTACCATCTTATGTTTTAATAGTTATATTCAGCTCCCCAGACTTTTTCTTACATCTGCTAAATAATACTTTTTTTTTAATTAAGCACTGATTTGTGCTTTTGGAAAAAAATCTTGAGTGCAATCAATGGCACCTTGCAATTTGTTCTGAATTAGACCGATGGTATCTGCTGTGTAAATAACAGTCATCCACATGGACATGGTAAGAAACAGACACGCCTGAAAAGCTTAAATTATTCACGTGAATGTTAAAAAGGAGTGGGTCAATGTGAAACCCTGAGGCACTCCAGCAGTAATGTTTACAGGATCTTAAGTGTATTCACTTAAAACTGTTTTATTCCCTTATGGTAGGAAATGAGCCACTCAGTACAGCCTCTGGCTAGTCCCAGCAAAGTCAGCCTGAACAAGAGGATACTGTGGTCCAAAGGACAGATAACCTGCTGTCCAGGGCAAGCCGGATGTCACTGACAACTTTTAACCAGGGTGGAGGCTGTCCTGTGATTCTGTCTAAACCCTGACAAATGTGTTCAGATTATTCTGAGATTCTAAGCAACGTTTTAACTGTGAACTAATTTTTCCAAAGTGGTGGACACCTGAGGTAGCAGGGATGTAGGATGGTAGTTTCCTATCACTCATCTTGACCCAAATTTAAAAAAACAAAACAAAAAAAAACAGGAACCACCTTTGAATGCTTCAGTGAAGTGTTGAAAAATGTTTGTACAAGGATGGCCATCACCAGGGACGTGTACACTAGCAGTCTGAATGGAATGTTATCCAGGTCAACATCCTCAAGTAACTTCCAGTTTTAACAGCTCTCCCCTCACCTCATCGACAGAAATAGTAGAAAAAGAAAACGGGCTGGATAATGTTTTGTTCCCCCTGAGTGACAACTAATTGCTTCAAAGTGACGTCGAAGACCTCTGAACCCATTTTAACAAAGTACAGTAATAGTTAAACTTTTCCACACCCTTCTGAGTTAAAGGAGCCATATGTCCATCTGTAAGTTAAGTGCTTGCCACATCATTCATTTTTCTGTTTAGAAGATTAGACGTAATTTTCCAGAAGCCCCTTGGATTTTGTTTATGAGTGCTGTCAAATTTTAACCTACAAGATTGTTTTCTTTCTCTTAAATATTGATTTCCAGACTGCCTATACCTGTCCCAGTTAGCTTTGTGTTTTTTTGTTGTTTTTTTTTTTAGCTCAATGCCATGCTCTGTCCCTTTCAACTTTAAATTTCTTTAAACTTATGTTGTACCAAGGTGCATTCTTATTCTTCACTTTATATTTTATTTTAACAGTGGCATGTTTGTCACATAGCTTCATAAATTTATCAGAAAAAAATGTCCAGGCATCACTTGCTGCTGTTGTAAAGATCGATTTGCTCCAAGGGAATATGAATTGCACATAATCAAATTTTAGAACACCACCAATTGATTTTTTTTCCCCCTATATAAATACACTTTATCCCTCCTTCGGGGAGCTGGCAAGTGGCTCCAGCCCCTCCCTGGGAGGGGACTTATCTCTCCGGCCAGGCATCCCCACACCAGTCCCACCTGGTGAATCCCTCATGGGTTGCCCCCCCCCCCATGACAGGGCTGGTGGTGAGGAGCGTCGACTTCCCCCCAGCCCCGGAAGCCAACATCTAGATCTCCGGGGGGCTGGTGTGGCAAGCCAGCCATCATGGAGCCAGTCAGCTCGTTCTTTCCTCCGGTTTTCTCCCCGGACCCATGCATGTGCAATGGTCAGGGCAACTGCTTCCACCTCCATGGAGGCAGTCTTGCACCCTGTGCATGAGTCCACCCCATTCTGAGCAGCGTGCCTGTGCTGACCCACAGCCTCCACTGGTGTCAGTCTGCAGCGTGCTGCATTGTCCCCCCTCCCTCAAGGAAGGAGAGCTGTCTGTGGATGCTCAATCCTTCCTCGCCCCAGCCGAACCACAAGTGACCCGAGTCTGTTCCTGAACCCAGGTCACCGGTGTGGCGAGAGGTGTAGCGTCCAGCGTCTCAACCCTCAGCACCACCAATTGAATTTATAGTGAGAAATACAAGGATTCGCACTGGAATGGGGTGCTCATGATAAAATCATAATAAAACCAAAGTCAAATAGGGCACTCACCACCTTGTGAAAAAGTCATAATTCATACCATTGAGATAAAAATAGTTTATTAAAATTCTACAAGACACAAAGACAAGTAAAATACCTGACACATTTCGGACGCAAGGTCCTTTATCAAACTGAATTTATTTTGAACAGAACTCAGTTTTGTTCAGAATACAGTAAGTCACCAGGTGGTCTGAAAATGAATCATAGAGAACACCACTCAGTTCATACTTTGGGGACAGTTTGTAAAGATTAAATTTAATAAGGTGGAGGCAGTGGGGTCCTTTTCATTAATTCTCGTAGGATCAGTAATCAGTTTTCTGAAGCCTAAGCTCAGTTAAAAATCTACCAGCTGATGCGAGTCATCAATACAAAACCAATTTATGTTAAAATTGCCCAAGCTCCTGCTGAATCTTTATAGCCAAATAGAAAATCCTGTCATACATTAAATACTTATTTTGTAACATCATATCCAGGCATTACCTAAACAGACAGATAGTAAAGTTGCAGTATTATAGTATTTATATTCGACATAGCCTGACGCTGCTTGTTGCCATGATCCTTTTCAAAGACTGAACATTCAATCTTTGAAACAGGGTCATGGCGACCAGAAACGCGTCAGACTGTTCTTGTGTCGAATAAATGTTTTATACTTTTTAATACTGCAGCTTCAGCCCTTACTTCTTTGGTGGTTTGGGTGAGTGCCCGGTTATGATGTTACAAAATTTTGATTTACCAAGAGCACCTCCTCTGTCCTTTTGCAAAGCTCTTTTTTGATTCCTGCATTAAATACTTACAATTTAATCTTTGGTGGGTGATACACCAGCGCTACCAGAATAGTCTAATTTCTATCATTAGTTTCTCCAGGCTAGTAATGTCTCTACCAGGCATAATCTGTGTCAGCAATATGCCTTCCTTTCTGTCTTTGCACCATAATTGATAAATTAGAGATGTTAAATTGTGTCCCCTCTATTTTATTACCCAGCCAACAATTCCATTATTACAGCCAAATCAGGTTGGTAGCTGGCTAGCCGCTGTTTAATTAGATCCAAGTTGTGAAACATATTCCTGGCACTAAAGTGCACCACACTGGCACCATGATCCAGAAGAATTTCAGCAGTAACTTCACTGGTGTTTGAGGGGCCGGAGTTCAGGAGGACATCTCCACATATATGCAGGAAAATTACTAAAATAACTTTTTTTTTTTTTTTTTTTACTTTATTTCTTTATCTCTCCTGTCTGCTCTCGGAGCGCACTCCTTCCGTCCACTCATTTTTCCCCCATTCCACCTCCGTGGGATCTGCCCCTAGAGTGCCTCCTCTCTCCTCCTGCACAGTGGGGTCTGTCCCTCTTGGTGGTCCGGATGGAACCGGAGTGGCTTTCATCCAGGGCTGCCGAGAGGTGTTTTCTGTTTTCTCCCTAGTTCCCCTACCCTCTGAGACATCGAGCGCTAGGACGTACGTCCCTAGTGGTGGCGCGGTGACGCACGCCAAGCCTCTCATGCACCGTCGATGTCCCCCCTCCCCAACTCCATCAAACAGAGCTGCCTCCATCCCTTCCCAATGTTGGTGCTTCCACTGGCTATGGAAGGGATGCAGAACGCAGATGCGTTCTTGGTCTCCAACCCCTGAGGGAGGAGAGCATCCGTTGGGATGCTCGATCCTCCCTCTCCCCGGCCAACCCCCGGCCACCCGAGTCCCTTCTCGAACCCGGGTTGCCAGCATAGCGCAAGGTGTGGCACCCAGCGCCTCAACCTTCAGCGCCACTGGGCCGGCTTACTAAAATAACTTTAATCGCTTGATGTTTCTTATTCATAGGCAAGTTCACAGCCAGGTTATCTACTAGGTTTATGCTGCCTATATGTACCTTTGACGTATATATAGAAAGTTTAAGGAATGAAGTCCATTTCAAAAGATCATTACCCATCCTGGCAGCGAGCAACCCAGGCTGAATACATACTCCCCTAGCCCCACTACCGAGTCCAGAAATAATCATGTAGGATGTTTTGTTTCAAATTGAATCCACTGGTTTATACCACTGTCTCCTGCCTCCAATCCCCCACCAAACACCACAGATATCCCAGCTCAGTAGTAAAATACATACCTAAGCTATCCCATTATAAAACATTCTAAACATTTGAATGTCAGCAGGGCCACCAAAATCACAAGACCAGAATAAGTAGGTTACCAGAAGGGGTTACATAATATGTTATCTATCAAAATGTGAACAAAGTTCTGACTGGAATACCCACTTACCCTGGTCACAAGACAAATTTCAACCCTGGCCACTGCTGAGATACTATCTGATAAAAGACTCAAGCAGCCAAAAGGAAAACAAGGGAAACAAGTTATTAAAATGCCACCTATATCGTTTATTAATGGACCTAAACAGCTCTACTTGTGATGTGAAAAAAAATGATGCCAGATTACATCTTCAAACACAAAAGTTAATTTTAAAGCCATGTACACTGCAAGGTGCCAGCTCCAGAGTCTTACTGCAGTTCTGCAGCCAAAGATGAAATGCTTCACTTTTTCCTTTGCTTCTGCACTTCCAAGGTTTCTGTAACCTAATTTTGATAAACTTTCTCGAATGACGCTTCCATCACTCACACAGGTGCCGTGCAGGTGGTGCAAGCTTTTGAAGTGAGCTTGATCCACCCCCACCTGTATCGTTTATTTTCTAGTTTGCCCCTAAGCACCCATGTCTGTGAGAAACTCAATGGGTGACATCACAGCATGTGATGTAATGAACAGTTCACACAGCAGTCAGTTTAAGCAGCAGTCAGGATGGTAGATGCTCCTGCAAAAAGCCATCCCCCGCTCATAGCGATGGTCGTCCATCGTCAGGATGCTCATGCTGCAAAGAAGCAGCTGGTGTCATGTGCCGACAACAATCTCTTGGACTTGACCACCACACACACACACGCCGCCACCACCACCTCCCACACACAGCAACATGCAAAACTTTAACATTTGTATTACATCTCTTTTTATTTATTTTTTTATGCTCCACCCTGCTTGGCACCACCCATTTGACCAGTCCTTTGGAGTGCCTAGGTCCCTGCCTCCATCCGACCTCTGCCGTCAACCACCAACTCCTACTGCAGCCCCCCCTCCAGGTAACCCGATGTATCCTTACGTCAGTCAGGTCCTTCTCTTCCAAGGCGGAAGTGCCTTACCAGCCAAATGGCGTATATGGGGTGCTGCGGAGCTGATGTGGGCAGTCTCCAGGGCTTCATGGTGGCGGGGCCGGCACATCATCCGGCTGGGTGAGGAGCTCCTATTTTCCGACTCCGCCCACAGCAGTTCTCGGCCATGCATGAGTACAGCAACCCTGGGTGAGGACGTGCGGGGGGTGGCGCGTGCTGAGGCACCACGTCCCTAAGCACATCGCCCAATCCACCCAAGGGTGCCCAAGGCCCCCCCCCCCGGGAGGAAAGTGTTCAATGGACACTCTGAATCCCCTCCTTGTCTGCCTCGCTCCTGGTACCCAGGCTCGGGACGCAAACCCGGGTCACCAGCGTGTCGAGCAAACTCCTTCGCACAGTGCCATGGAGCTGGCTACATCTCTCTATTTTTATGTACAATTCAGTTGGATGATGTTCATTTGACAATAAACACCTGATACCAGAAACATACCTCGTCACAGAAACGCCAACAATCAGCCACTCAAAATGTGGGACGGACACAGCTGGTCCTCAAAATGTGGGAGTGGGACATATCAAACATTATGAAAACATACAAGTAGTTTTATCAGTACACATTTAATTTAGCATCATAAAGTATTGTAAATTTCTGTAGCAGAAATGATGCTTCAAGGGGAGAGCTTTACAATTAGAGAGCTCCTTGTGGACAGCCCTTTTTTACGACATGGGACTAAGGTAGTCTGAGTGATAAAATGAATAGTTGAAGTTGAAGGGTCTGGCAAGTAGGGCACAAACTGCAGCCTGCCTGTGAGGTCTTAGAAACAGATTTTGACAGCAGATAAGAACCGCTTGGTCCACCCAGTCTGCCCATTTCCCTACCTAATAGATAAGCTGCAGATCCTAGTTAACCAGCAGCCTACTTCTTTCTACCCCCACCCCCTAGAATTGCCTTATGGCTTTCCCATGCATGCTTGAATTCCACCACTGTTTTTTGACTCCACAACCCCCTCCGGAAGACCATTCCATGCATGCACAACCCTCTAGAAAAATACTTCTCATACTACCTCCGAGCCATCCCCCTATCTTCTGCAGATTGTACCCCTTGTTCTTGCACACCCTTTTCTGAAAGATGCTACCTCTTGGACTTTGTTGATTCCCTAGAGGTACTTGAAAGTTTCTATCATGTCCCTCTCTCCTCCTTTCCTCAAGGGTATACATACTAAGCTCCTTAAGTCTCTCTTCATGTGTCTTCTGGTGCAGACCCTGCACCATTTTAGTTACCCTCCTCTGGACTGCCTCCATCCTGTCTATGTCCTTATGGAGACTGCGTTTCCAGAACTGCATACAGTACTCCAGATGTGGTCTCACCAGCTGTCTGTACAGAGGGATAACAACTTCCTGTTTTCTACTGGTGATGCCTCTCCCTACGCATCCCAGTATCCACCCCAGCCCTCCTTACTGCCCTCTCACATTGCTTGCCCACCTTTAGGTCATCTGATATGACTACCCCCAGGTCCCTTTCCATTTTTGTTGTTGTTAGTATCTCACCCCCTATTGTGTACTCTTCCCCTGGGTTTTTGTTTCCCAGGTGCATTACTTTGCACTTAGCACTTAATCTAAGCTGCCATACATTTGACCATTCCTCCAACCCCACCAAGTCCTTTCTCATCCTTTCCACCCCACCTTGGTATCAACCCCATTGCAGATCTTTGTGTCGTCTGCAAAGAGACATACTTTTCCTTCCAGTCCCTCTGCAATGTCACTTATAAAGACAGTGAAGGGGACCAGTCCTAGTACTGAACCCTGCAGTACCCCACTAGTAACCCCCCCTTTCTTCAGAGTGGACTCTGTTTACATTTACCCTCTGTGTCCTGTTCTCCAGCCAATTTTCTACCCAGGCTACCATCTTGGGAACCACTCCAAGGCTGGCTAACTTGTATATTAATCTTTTGTATGGGACTGTGTCAGATGCCTTGTTAAAGTCTAGGCAGGCCATGTTCATAGCCCCTCCTTGACCTACTACTTTGGTCACCCAGTCAAAGAAATCTATTAGATTCGTTTGACATGACATTCTCGCTGTGAATCCATGCTGCCTTTGGTCCTGTGCCCCTCTGGCCTCTAGGTACTCAACAATTCTTTCCTTCAGAAGTGATTCCATCATTTTCCCTATCACTGAGGTCAAACTAACAGGTCTGTAGTTTCCTGCCTCTGCTCTGCTTCCACTTTTGTTAAGTGGAGTAACATCTACGCCCCTCCAGTCCTCAGGTATCACCTCATCCTCCCATGATTTGTTAAAGAGGGTAGTCAGTGGTGTCACTAGTTCTACCCTTAGTTCTTTTAGAATTCTGGGATGAATCCCATCAGGACCCATTGCTTTGTCCACCTTCAGTTTTAAGAGTTCTCTCAGAACTCTTTCTTCTGTGAATGGTCTGGTATCAACCCCCCCCACCACCACCCCCACCACCACCACCACCACCACTACCACCATCCAGAGTGTTTCTATTGTTTGGTTTAGGTGCCTCCACCTCTTCAGTTGTGAATACTGAGCAAAAATATTTGTTTAGTATCACTGCCTTTTCACAGTCACCCTCTGCCCACTCCCCTCGCCCTTATTAAGCCTCACTATCCCTCCCTTGGTCTTTCTTCACTCCCTGATGTACCTATAAAAGGTTTTATCCCCCTTCTTAACTGAGTTGGCTATCTTTTCCTCGGTTTGGGCCTTTGCTGTTCTGACTGCCTTCCCCACTTGAACTGATACAGTTCTTTGTCCTGCTCCTTCTGGGATTCCTTGTACTTCCTGAATGCTATCTTTCTCCCTAACCTTCCCTGCCACCTCCTTTGAGAACCATAGTGTTTTTTACATTGTTTCATTTTATTTATTTGCGTCACACAAAGGTTTGTTGCCTCAGTGATGGCAGTTTTGATTATTCCCCATTGTACTACCACCCCTCCTTCCTGCCCATTTGCTAGTGCATTCCTTAGGCACTCACCCATTTTGGCAAAGTCACCCTCCTAAAGTACAGGACCTTTGCCTTTGTATGGCTTGACTCTACTGCTGTGTTTATTGTGAACCATAACTGTTCGATGGTCGCTAGTTCCCAGATGGCTACCCACTACTAAATCTGTGATCCTCTCTCCATCTCCATTTGAGAGTACCAGGTCTAAGATTGCTCCCTCCTGAGTGGGTTCCAATACTAGTTGTCTAAGGCATGCCTCCTGCAGGGCATCTAGAATGACCCCTGCTCTTTGATGTGGCTGCAGCAAATGCACTCCAATTAACATCTGGCATAATCAGATCCCCCATCAACAATATCTCCCCTTTTTCTGCCATTCTAAGGATACCTTCTATCATTTCCTTGTCCATTTTCTCTCCGAGATGGGGGTCTGTATACAACCCAAGTGTGGATTGTGGTGCCATTGCCTGTCTCCAAGATGACCCACAGTGCTTCCTCTCCTCCCCATTTACCCCTTTGTTCTGTTGCTTTGATTCCTTCCCTTATGTAAAGAGCTACTCCTCCTCCTCCTCTTTTACTCTCCCTGTCCCTCCTGTAGACAGTGTACCTAGTATGTTTACATCCCAGTCATGGTTCTGTGTGTACCATGTTTCTGTGACTGCCATAATATCCATATGTTCCTCTTCCATCAAGGCCACTAGTTCATGAAGCTTGTTACTCGGACTACGGGCATTGGTACTCATTACTCTCCATTTTTTGATGGCTTTACCTCTTGTAGCCCCATCCCTGCCCTTACTGACTTTGCTTTCTCCATTTACCCCAGCCCTGCTCCCTACTGACCTTTCTACCTTGGTCTTTACCTCATTTAGTAACCTGTTTAGTAGGGAGAGGCTGGGAATTCCCTGCTGCTCATCAGTTCTCCAGCTCCCTTTTTTCCGCTCTCTCCAGGCTGCAGTCTTCCCTGTTGTGCTGTTCTGCATTTACTGGCAGCAACAGCAGCAGAGTCTAGTGGTTAGCACTCTCTGTCTCCCTCCCTCTACTGACCTGGCCCTCACTGCTACAAAATTCATGCCTTGCCTTCGGATTGCCACCATCACAGCCAGCACTCGTACACCCTTGAAGGATCATCACCACTACTGTCGGCGCTCATACATCCTTGAAGAATTACCAGCGTCACTCCCGCCACTGGTACACCCTTGCTGTCTTCATGCTCGCCAGGTTTGCTGCCAAAGGCTCTCAATCCTCAACAAGAAGGGAGACATACTTCTTTGCAAATTGAGCATCCCAATGATTAAATAAGCCCCAGATTTTTTTTTTTTTCTTACCCAAGGGGCAAGGCAGCAGCACAAAATGATCTGGACAGTCCTCCAATCAGAAGGACAAGTTGGGTATAGGAACCAAAAGATGGGAAGACTGGCTCCTGAGCCGACTGGACACACAGACCACTTATTATTTTGCTGCCTCATGTGCTTAATACATAAAATACTTAAAAATGGATCATAAATGCTGAATTTAAAAGTATGCATGGGGCATATGTGCACCTTATCTGCAGCACTGGCAACAATGATTTGATTTTTTTTGTTACAAAGGATGACTTTTTTGAGAAGAGAGAGTGTAACACAATTCCTTTACTACTGTGCTAAACTCGGTCTTCAAGTGAGAAGCATAACATGTCGGTGGGGAGGTCAAGGCCACTTAAATTGATGTGCACTCAGGATTTGCAAAATAAAAAATCCATATACTCCATATTTTAAACTAGAATGTGACATAGCACCTCCAGTATTAACTTCACAGTCTTGAAACCTAGATTCACGTCTACATTTAAACAGGGAGGTCAATAGGTCACAGCTGTATACATATTCTCAGGACTCACCAGAGCCTCGATACTAGGAATTTTTACTAGACTTCAAAATAGTTCCTTTAATTGGCGACAATCATAAAACCATAATGTCAGTAAAGAGGTCAAGAGGTCAGAATTACTAATGTGCTCACAGGAGCACCATTACATCCAGTTAACACAAATTTGTGTACTGCATGGTAGACCCCGTACAGCATTATAACTACTCCTGACCTAATAACTTTACCTTTTAAGGGAATTATTCCTGTCCTTTAGTAGACATATTGATAAATGCAAGGATGGACTGCACAGCTTCAAATATTGTGGCATAGACCGTGTCCAATTAGGTATTGGGGTGATTATTACTCCCTTATCCTAAAGCGAGATTCTCTCTGTATCCACCAACTGGGTGCATTGGTGAGTCCTGGTCTAAATGACCGCATTGAAATTGATCCACTCCTTAAAAAAGTAATTAGGTCGGGACTAGACTAGGTTTGCTGACAAAGGCACCTAACTTCACCTGATTCTCTTCTTATAGGTTTGCTTGTAAGGACAGAGCAAGGAACAACGTTATCAGAGCAAGGAAAAAGATTAAGGTTTCTTTTGGCTAGGCAGATTTACTGCATGTTACTATTTTCTTTTGTGCTCACAGGTTTTGTTACTGTTTTTTGCTTACATTTTAATGTTTTATTGCTCTCTGATTCAAATTGTGGTTGCAGGGTATACATTCTGCTGCATTATTACAGGGTTTGCCTACAGGTTTGTTACTGTTCTGTGCTTACAGATTACTGCTGTAAACTTCTCTGATTCAAACTGTGTTTTGCAAGGTATATCTTCTGTTACTGCTTTTTCTCTGTAGCAAAGTGTTTTTGCAGGGTATATCTTCCGTGAAATTGTTACAGGTGGTGCTTACAGGTTTTACACTTTTATCTATCGTTAGGCAAAGCTTTCAGAGCTACTGCATTTGTTGTTGGTTGATTATTTCTGCTCTTACCTCCTTGTTTCTTTCATCCGTGGTTGTTCTTTTTTGGCAAGGGAAGGGCCCAGCCACTCACCCCCATCCCCAACCACCCCATGCTACACTCCTTTTATATAGTAGCACAGCTGTGACATTTCCTGTGGCAAAGCAGGAAGGTAGGATCAGAGGGCTATCCACACAGTGACCTCACTTACAGGGGCACAAGTAATTTAAGTTGTTATAAAAAGTTATACAAAAATAAAATATATATATATATACATACACACACACACACACACACATATATATATATATATATATACACACACACACACACACACACACACACACACACACACACACACACAGATATAAAAAAAATTTAACTTTGCTTATTTTCCTTCTAATTACTCGGACCAGGTTATAAACTCGGCAACTCAACTGGAATGGATATTATTAACTGCAGGTACTGCGTGACACTTTTCAAAAGGGCAGTTATACAGGATTTAGGACGCAGTCCTACATGCTGGACCATCGGAGAGCTAAGGGCTCAGTTCCAGGCAGCATGGGCAAAGATTGCGCACCTCAAATCGCATATTCCGGAGGAAATATATTACAAGAACCACCCGCCATTTCCCTAAAATCCAATTGAAGCACCTCGACTGCAGAGGGTAGTTGGTCCAGGTGGTTAGGAGGGGCAAATCAGGTGCCCCATCACTCAGGCTCACCAACGTATCACCTCCACAAACCATATAAAAACTATAAACAGGTATCTGCCTCTATCTCCAAAATCAAATAAAGGGGCAGAGGACACTGCACAGCAGGACACTGCAGCACAGGAGCTAGTGCAACAAAACTCACCCAAAACAGGGACCAAAACAAAAAAAGCAAAAAGGAAATCCAAAACACTTCTGATCATAGGAGACTCCATGATTCAGAGAGTTGATACCTACCTCCAGCCAGGGGTAATGGTCAGATGTCTCCCAGGTACATCAGCGTGGAGAAACACTGACCGCATTGCTAAAATCATGTAGGAAGCAGAAAAACATAAACGTCCTAATACACATAGGGACTAACTATCTTGCTAGCCAGTCAGTTATGGAGACCAAGGAACACCTGACCAGACTGGGAGACAAACTGTCATCCATTTTGTCTGGCATCTCCTTCTCTGAGATCCTGCCAGTCTGGGGGGGGGCAGATGGAAGGAAGGACAGAGAAAGGGAAATAAAGGAGCTTAACATATGGTTCAAGAGCTGGCACCAGGAAAAAGGACACAAATTTGTAGGGAACTGGCAGCAGTTTTGGGAGTGAAAGTTATTTAAATTTGGTGGACTGCATCAGACTAAGGAGGAATTCAGTGCAGTGGGGCAGAAGTTTGACATCTTTGCAGAATATTTAAACTAGCAAATGGGGAGAGGGGTGCAGCACTCGATACATCAAATGGGAAGAACACCCCTGCTCCCTCAGCTAGTGATCAAACAGGAGTTCAGCACGTTTGTAGTTCATTTGTATCACCAGGTAAGGAAAAAGGTCCGGCTCCCCATACGACATACAAGGGAAATGCCAGACCTCGCCCAACAAATAACGCACCAAAATCTGGCCAATGGAAAATCACATACACAAATGCTAGCAGTCTGAGAAACAAGTTCCCAGACCTGCAGGCAACAATGACAGAGGCTAAACTGGACATAGTAGCCATTAGCGAGACATGGTTCATTAGTAACCACACACGGGAGAATTCAGTACCCGGCTACGTACTGTTCAGAAGAGACCGAGGTGCAAAAAGGGGAGGAAGGGGGAGTGGCACTTTATATCAATGAAAATATCAAAGCTACAGAAATTCAGAATATACATAAGGAGCCAGAAGAACTATGGGTCACCCTGGAAACAGGAAATGGGACAGCCATACGAACTGGGGTTGTCTACAGGCCTCCAGACCAGGGGGAGAACACTGACACATTACTGTCAGAAGATATACAAAACATGACAGCTAAAGGGGAGGTTCAGATAATGGGAGACTTCAACATGCCTGATACAGACTAGTCAATAGCAGCAGGAACATCTGCCAGAACTAGACTCATAGTGGATTCCCTGCAGGGGAACGGCCTCAAACAACTGGTACAGCAACCCACAAGAGACAGGGCTATCCTAGATCTAGTACTGACTAACGTGGAAAGGATTACAGATCTCCAGGTAGAAGGTCACCTAGGGGCCAGTGACCATCACATGGCATGGTTCAATTTGGCCACTAGAACTAAATCATCCCATTCCAAGGCAAAAATATGAGACTTCAGAGGAGCGGACTTTGATAAGATGACCAACAGAGTTAAGTTAGCGTTGTCAAGAAGAAATACAGGTGAGGGGGTACAGGCAAAGTGGGCAAGCATTAAGAATGTAATATTTTAAGCAACATCCCATTGTGTTAGGGAGAAAAACGAGTAAAAGAAGGAGAAAACCACTTTGGTTCTCAAAAGCAGTAGCAGAAACTATCAGAGCCAAAAGGTTGCCCTTCAAGAAATATAAGGGAACACAGCGGGATGAAGATAGTGAGGCATACCAAACTTCCCTAAGGGAAGCAGGGAAGGCAGTAAGGCAGGCAAAGGCCCAAACCGAGGAAACACCAGCACGAAGAGTAAAAGAAGGGGACTTTCTATACACTAACTCTGTTTTTTTTCTCTTTTAGATATTTCCTGAAGAAGACCCAAGGCCGAATCACAGATTTTTAACTCTATTTTCAGTGTGCATTTAATAAAACCATTTTGTTTTGCTTTTAGACCACATGCTGATGCAGCGCCTTGTTTATGTTTTAAGACTTTCTATAGATACATTAGTAAAAGGACTCAGAGAAAGTCCAGAGGGGGTATTGCTAAGATCAAAGGGGATAAGGGTGCGTGTGTGTGTGTGTGTGTGTGTGTGTGTGTGTGGAGGAGGACCAAAATAGATACTTCTGCCCAGTATTTCTTGAGGAGAAGGGAGGGCAGAGCCCACAGCTCAGCACCATGGACACAGGGGGCAGGGAGGCATGCACAAGTCCCTTCACAAAAAAAAAAGGGTCCTACAAGAGCTCGCTAAGCTCAGGGTGGACAAAGCAATAGGCCCTGATGGCATCCATCTCAGGGTGCTAAAGAAGCCAAGGGTGGAACTAACACAGCCATTATCAGAACTGTTTAGTGAAACTCTGAGCACAGGGGAGGTCCCAGAAGACTGGAGAAGGGCTCATGTGATCCTGCTCCACAAGAGTGGTAGCAGGGAGGAGGCAGGAAACTACATACCAGTCAGTCTTACCTCAGTGGTGGGCAAGATTATGGAGGCACTCCGAAAGGATAGTGCAATACCTGGAATCCACAGGAGCACAGGATCCAAGACAGCATGGGTTTACAGCAGGAAGGTCCTGTCAAACTAATCTCATAGATGTCTTTGACTGGGTAACCAGAGTGGTGGACCAAGGGGTGCAGTTGATGTCACCTACCTTGATTTCAGCAAAGCTTCCGATACTGTTCCACACAGAAGATTGATTAATAAGTTGGGTAGACTCGGGGTGGGTTAGAAGTTGATTAACTGGGTGAACTGGCAAACTGGTTGGTGGGCAAAAAACAGAGAGTGGTGGTAAACTCTATACAGTAAGAAGAGATGCAAGTCACAAGTGGGGTACCTCAGGGATCAGTCCTGGGGCCAGTCCTCTTCAATATCTTCATCAGTGACATTAGAGATGGACTGGAGGGTAAGGTTTGTCTGTTTGCAGATGACACCAAGATCTGCAACAGAGTAGATGATCCAGATGGGGTGGGCAGAATAAAAAGAGATCTGGATAAACTGGCAAAACGGTCAGAAGAGTGGCAACTGCGGTTTAATGCAAAGAGGTGCAAGATCATGCACATAGGGAAGAGAAACCCTGAAGCCACCTACAGGTTGTGAGGGGAGTTGCTGGTAGTCACAAGGGAAGAAAGTGACTTGGGCATCATCATCACAGATGACCTGAAATAATCCAAACAGACCACCAAAGCAGTAGGTAAGGCTAGAGGGATGTTGGGGTGTATCAGTATGGGTATCACAAGTCGTAAGAGGGAGGTAATAATCCCTCTTTATGAGACACTGGTTAAACCCCATCTGGAGTACTGCATGCAGTACTGGAGGCCACACCTCCGCAAGCACATTATCAGAATGGAGGCAGTCCAGAGAAGGGCAACCAAAATGGTGCAGGAACTGCATCAAAAAATGTATGAGGACAGATTAATGGAGCTCAATATGTATACCCTAGAGCAAAGGAGGGAGAGAGGTGATAGGATCGAAACATTCAAACATCTTAAGGGCATTAACAAGGTGAAAGAGTCTAACATGTTTCAATATAAGAAAAATAGCAGGACAAGAGGACACAGCATGAGATTAGAGGGAGGCAGATTAAGGGGTAATATGAGGAAGTTCTTTTTCACAGAAGGGGTGGTGGATGCATGGAACGGCCGACCTCAGGATGTAGTGGATATGAATACAGTGCAGGGCTTCAAACAGTCATGGTATAAGCACAAGGGAGCAATACAGAGGAGTATGACTAGATAGGCCATTGACACAGTAAAGGCCTATGGCACAGTCACAAGGTAGAAAAAATGGGCAGACAGGAAGGCTCTTTCGGTTCTTATCTGACGTCGACTTCTATGTTTCTATGAGTAGTTCTAATGCTGTACAGCACCTAACATGCATTAGTATGCAAATTTGTGTTAACTGGATATAATGGTGCTTGTGTGAGCACATCAGTAATTGTTACCTTTTATGACCATCACCTATTAATGGAACTATGTTGAAGACTGGTTGTAAAATTCCCAATATCGAGGTTCTACAGAGTCCCGAGAAGATGTATATAACTGTGACTTCTTAACCTCCCTATTTAACTGTAGATCTGAAACTTTACATTTCAAGAATATGAATTTAGGGAAGGGTGTGGCCTGCATAGCCGGTTTTAGGCACCAGCGAACCCTGCGGTCGCTAGGGGCCCCCTGCTTTTGCAGCCCCAGCCAGAGCACTGTACCTTAATTATTTCTATTTTTTTATCTTCTTGGAACAGCAACAAAGGGCTGTACAGCTCCTTCTGATGTGGCATCATGACTTCATGAAATGCCTTACCAAGCTATATGACCCTGTCAGTACGAGGCAAATGAGCAGCAATGGTTGTAATGGGAAGAACTTCCCAAAGGAGTAACTTTGCTGTCTGCCAATAAAAAAAACACTTAAAATATACCTCTGGTTGTACTGAAAATAAAACGCAATGATGTGCATATGGGTTACAGTCAAACAGGCAAAGGTCAGCCAAGTAAGGGGCTGCCATGACTTTACTTATCCTGCTGGTGGCCCCCCAAACTCTAAAGCCGGCCCTGCCTGGCCAAGCAGCATGGTGGATGCATTCTAGACAGGCTCCCACAGGGCACCATAAAAATTGGCTGAAACAGGTAACTTGTGCATGAAATTTGCAGAAAAACTATGTCTACGTGATTGGGACACATTACAGCAAGCCAGAGATGACAAATACAAGCAAAGCCAGCTACCATTTTTTCCAGCAAACCAGCCTGGCAAGATTCCTGCTCCCCAAGCACCAGAAGGCCACACCAGGTCTCAAAGCATGGCCACTGCCGGGGAGAAAGAGTGGGGTAAAGAGAATGATCAAGCACTTGCTTCTCTGGTCTCCCTCATCGCTAACCTCCAGAATGAAATGAAAGGAGGGTCTGAAAATGTCACAGCGCAACTCTTCCATCTAGAAAACACTGCCTCATAGAAACACAGAAATTGACGGTAGATGAGGTCTGCTGGGCCCATCCAGTCTACACGTATACTCTACTTTTACTTAGCTGCCACTGACCCTACTTGGTCCCCAGCTGCTGCCTCTCCTTTCCTCACAGAAATGACTTTATCCCACTTCAACCACCTGGATCAGGTTGAGAAGTGGGTGAGTAAGTTAGACGATACAATAGTTGATTTCACCAGGAAGCAAGACCTGCAAACAAAAAAAAAAAGTGGGCAAGTGACTGATCTAACAGAGTGGGCAGACAATCAAGGAAATTGTGTCCTGTCAATATAGCAAATGAATAATAGTGAATGAAAAATAGCGAGCGTCATTTTAGCTATGCGGTCTTTACAGTGCTTGGTTATTTTAGTGATTATTTAAGCAATAAACCATGACAGGGTGTGGGTTATGCTGGGATTTACCCATGGCTGGCATGGTCTGGCAGCCTTGTGGTCTAACCAGGTCAACCATGGGTAAATCCCAGCATAACCCGCGCCCTGGAGTGGTTTATTGAGATTATACAATGCTTCCATTTTCTTGGCATATAAAACAATAAATAAAAGTTTGTTTTTGTTTTGGTATTTTTTTTTTTTTTTATTGTGCTTGTTACTGCACCAGAAAAAAATAGTCCTTGGTTGCTAGGGCTGCAGTGTTGCTGCCCATGCATTCTAATGCATCCCTATATACATAGGGGGTACATGATGGGCAGGAGTGGGATATGGAAAATATTCTCACTCCTGCAGAGTGAGCTCTGTATTATCACGAGTACCGAAGGCACGAGTGAGAATGCACAACTCACGATGCGGGAGTGAGAATATTTTTCATATCCCACGATCTGCACATCATGTGTGCGGTTTATACCACTGGGGTAAGAGCTTTAGGAACATTTTTTTCTGTTCCTGTATGTTTCCTGCTCATTCTGTGTGTGGAGTGTGTGTGTGTGTTCTGAATGGACTGGGAGTGAGAAATACAGCTGACTGTGTTTTGCAAAGCCAATTGAGTGATTCAGAGGCTCACTGAGAAAGACAAACTGCTTTGTAAAAGCTTCATTTAGAATATAGGTTGTTTTGAGGCTAAGATTAGCACAGTAATGGGCTAGGAGTGTTAGAAACTCAGTGGGACACAGCTGCCAGTGTTTTGCAAAGCTAACTGAGTAAGTTGCAGCTTTAGTTAGAAACAGTTTCTGTAGCAGTTTCCTTTAGAATGCTATCTGCAGTGCAGATATTCTCACTCCAGTGACATCACCAGAGTGAGGATAAATGTGATATTCTCACTCCAGTCACATCACCAGAGTGAGGATAAATGTGATATTCTCACTCCAGTCACATCAGCAGAGTGAGGATAAATGTGATATTCTCACTCCAGTCACATCAGCAGAGTGAGGATAAATGTGATATCCTCACTCCAGTCACATCAGCAGCGTGAGGATAAATGTGATATCCTCACTCTGGTAATGTCATCAGGATTTCTCCCCACTCCAGAGAAAATATCACCGTTTATTCCACTGGGGGAGCTCTCACCCCAGTGGTAGAAAGATGGTTATGTCTGTTATTTCTTTCATTTCTTTAAGAGGGCTGTGAATCCTGGGTTGTTGTACTTTTTTTTTTGGTTATATTTTTATAGACACAGCTTATGGAGACAGCTTGAGTGGGACGCAACTGTCACTCTGTGATGCCTGTGCTGATGGGCTGCCGTTGGAGAGCATGTTTTTCCGGGGTGAAGGTTTCGGGTTTTAGTCAGTATAAAGTGACGGTGTCATGAGGATTTTTTTTTTTTTAAGATGGACAGCCTGCAAGTTGTGACTATTTGTTTGTCAGAGTCTGCATGTGGTATTGTGGTGTAAGCACACTGGTGACATTCACCGTGTAGTTACGGGTGAATCTCTGTTTAGCAGTCCAGACCTCCTAACAGAGTCGGGTTATACAGTTACGTGCTTGACGTGATTGTTTATTTTTTTCTTCCGAGCATTATTCAATTTGGTAAGACTGAGGCACCAGTCGCGAGTGATTTCAGAAGCCATAATGGGGAATGTAGGAATGAAGGTGAGTGGCAGTGAGAAATTGATGCCAGAGGTCATTGGGTGGTGATAATGGGTCCGATAGCTGAAATAAGGAGACATGGTGAAGCAGCGGGTGTACTATCGGAGTTTAAAAGGTTTCGGCTATGTGATGTGAATTTAGGATCTATCTTGGAGAAACTGCCGTGGTTGTTTGAATCCTCAGCTTTTGCATTGCCCTTTAGCAGGGGATCAATATGGTGGCTTAATTGTTTTTATTTTAGGGGGTCGTATGTATCTTTTGGGAGATGCGGCTGACAGGCACCTTTTCCCATGGGCCATGCCAGGATTTACCACAGGTAAAAGGTGCCAGTCAGCCAATCAGAAGAAATAATTCTGGTACCCAATGTATAATCGATATTATACAATGGCAAGGAAATTTTCTGTATGCTGATTGGTCAATGGGTGCCTGAGACAGTGATGATATTACACAATAACATCACTGTGAGGATTTATTGGATCATTTGATTGCTGATCTCTCTTCAGAAACACAACAAATCTACTAAAAACATTTTTAATTTTTGTATAACATCGAGCCATTGTATAATTGCAATAAGGCACTCCAAGGTGTGTGTTATTGTGTAATAACGCACACCTTGTCGTTCCTTATTGCTTAAATAATTACTGGTCTCATTTTATCCCCCCCAAGAGGAACCCAGTTATAATTTGGTGTTATAACCCACGGATTATAATGGTGAACACTCTCTGGGTTTCCCTGGCTCTGCGCATGTGCCAGCTGTGGCTCTCCCCTTCCTTAGCGCTGGCCACCAACAGACGGAGACTTCACCGCTACTCGGAGTTGGCAGTGATTTCTCAAAAAAAATAAAATAAATAAATAAATAAAACAACACTGGACAAACATCCTTTAAGCTGTCCTGCTTTTAAAAAAAGAAAGGAAAAAAAAGAAAAAAGATTAATCTTTCTTACTGCTGGCACTTCGGATTGCGGACTGTACTGAAACTAGACAGGTCTGTGGTCACACAGGGACATCTTTTATTTTATATAATTGCTGTGGCAAAAAAACAATCAGCAATTATATAAAATAAAACATGGGGTTGTGTGTAAAACTCGAATCACACACACACACACACAGTGTTGGATGTTTAAATAAACCCCTCGAGCTTTGCTCTTGGGGTTTATGTAGCATCTAACACTTTGGGTGTGTGTAAAATTCTCATTAAGCACACAGCCCCATGTATTATTCCGTATACCGTTGCCACAGCTACGGTAATACACTGAAGACCAGTACAGCGACTGAATCTGCTGTTTGCTGCATTACCGACACCACTGTCTCCGGGGTGTTCATCCCCTCCCTGAAAAAACTCAGTTTAGTAGTTGGAAATATTTGCCCCCCACAAAAAAAACACTTGTGTCCCAGATGGCACAATGCTGGCTGTCAGCACTGTGCCATCGCTGTAACGACTGTCGACAGAATTCCTGTTGCTGTGGCATGGTGGAATCGTATTATTCTATATGTAATGTTTTGGTTGTATTTTGTTTGACGTGTTTTGGTCATTGCTGTGAAATAAAGTTGGATGTTGAGGAGTTTAGTTTATTGGTGGTGTTTTTGTTATAGTTGCTTATTTTTTTGCCCTGTTATTTTCACTATTTTGACTTCTTATTATTTCCATTCGCTATCTTTGTTGGTGCTAATGTTCATTTGTTATTGTTTTCTACGTTATTTTTGTTTTCGCCGTTTTAACATAGCGACCAAGAAAACAGAGTGAGGTGCTCTAATCTACGTATAGTTGGGACTGCGTGAATGCTTGGAGGGCAAATCTCCAGAGGTGAACAAACAAAAATGACTGGTAGACAAACAAGCAGGGTCTCAAAGGCAAAAGGTTTCAAATAGAGTGGGTGCACCAGATGGGACACAGGTCGAAGTCAGATGAGAAGCCCAGACATTTCCTAGTGAATTACTTGAGGTACCCAAACAAAGAGGTAATGCTGAGAGCAGCAAAAGCTCACAGACCTATATCCATATATTAGGGGAACGTGTTAATCTTTCATGATTATAGTAGAAACCTCCAGCTTAAAAGGCAGCAGTTTGGTGACTTAAAGGCAAAACTCCACAGACGGGGATGGGAATTTGCCTGCCTCTGTCTCTTCTGCTTCTGGATTTTGAGACTTGGCAGGCTGCCTCGCTTCTTCACTTTCTCACGCTAGGCTGAAGAATTTGTGAATCAAGAAGACACTGCACTGGAGGGCCGACAATCTACCTGAATGACTAGCCCTGCCATCTGAATATGTGAGTAAAGATTTGATGCCTGGCCTTCCCCTGATCTCCTGAGGTTCCCGTACTTCTCCCCCACTGTATATGTCTAGTTGCTGCCAGGGGCTTGACTCCACCGACTAGCCAGTATGAACATCTACTTATTTATTTATTTAGCTTTTGTTAATCGGGTAGGTGCGTTAGGCAAAAACCCTGCCTATTTTCAACCATGACCCGAGAGGGTAAAGTACACAGTTGACAACTGGATACAGTGAAATAAAAAATTAAATGCAGTACAATACAGTATATGGTACAGGTACAGATGATGGATATCCACACAGGGATGGTCTGGAGGAAAAAACAATAGAGCTTACATATAGTATTATCCATCCTTGCAGGCAATAACAAGAACAGGTGATGACAGACTACAGACATTCAACATTTCAGAGAATCAATAAAACTAGATATAAAGAAATGAGGCAAGAGGGCTAGTTACAGTCACAAGAATCAAGTGCTTTTAGGTGGGAGAAGAGTGCAGTTTTGAAGGAGGAGTGAGATTGGGGGCCCTTTAGACAGGAAGGGAGAGAGTTCCAGAGTTTGGGGCGAAGGCATGTTCACCCAGTTTTGTAGAGCAGTGTGGGACTGAAAGCAGGGTGGAGTTTGATGATCTCAAAAGGCGGAAGTGAGGCACCGGGGGAGGTTTTCATACAGGAGACAGTGGTGAGTAAGACTGGGTGCAGATAGGGCAAATCTACATACGTTGTTGTAGGTAGTATCCCATTTATGAAGGATTCCAGCGTTAGCGTGGGATAGAATAGGGAGGGCGTATTGTAGTCTAGGGAGCAGGACACCTCTGGCAACCGAGATCCTGGCCACAGGAGTAAGGAGTGACGACCTGTCAGCGGCACCTATCTTGATGCTAATAGTGATTTGCATATCTCGCTTTATATGTGATGAGAAGTCAAGAGAGGGATCAAGTGTCACACCCAAGTATTTAAAAGAGTCAGTAGACTGGATGGTAGAGCCATCACTGCTTCGCACACAAAACATAGGGGACCCAGTATGCAGTCTTCTTGCCGACCCAAACAGCATAGCCTGGGTCTTGGATAGACTGAGGAGTAGGCCATTATTTAGGAGCCAGGCTTGAATCATTTGGAATGCAGATGACAGGTCTGTATTGATGTCATCCATCGACCGAGCAGTGGAGAAGAGCACCAGGTCATCCGCATACATGATGGACTGACAGTGTGCAGAGGTAGTGGGACAATCATTGACAAAAATGGAAAAGAGCAAAGACCCTAGAATGGATCCTTGTGGGATGCCGCAGAAGACGGAAGCAGGAGATGATGGTACTTTATTGAAGAAGACGGTTTGGTCCAGTTTGAAAGGTAAAGTACAGTTACGTAAGAACTTACCATAACAGTAGATCTTCGAGAGGAGCTCTTGCAGCAGGCTATTACATTAAGGACTATGCCGCAGGCACTAGGACCACACGGAGAAAAACTTCTGCCAGCAATACCAGCGGGGACCGCCCCGACGTTGGTCAGGGTACAGGAGGGGGCGGACTCCGCTCCACCTCAGTTCTCCCGCCAGTACCCAGCAGAAGGTCTGACAAGAGAAGGAGGCGAAGCCCACCATCTAGAAAGAAAATAGATCTGCACACTATGAGGGGGAAGGCGGAAGGGAAGCAGCGCCTGCTGCAAGAGCTCCTCTCGAAGATCTACTGTTAGGGTAAGTTCTTACGTAACTGTACTATCTTACTTCGAGTGGGAGCTCTTGCAGCAGGCTATTACATTAAGGAAAGAATCCCAAGCACTCCCCCAGCAAGGAGGTGGCCGACCCCGGGAGGAAGAATATGCCGACTCCAGAGGCCCTAGGACAAAAGGCCCTGTAAACTGCTAGGCTGAAGCCAGCGCGGCGTCTGGAGACGATATCCAAGCTGTAATGCTTGATAAAAGTATGCACCAAGTTCCAGGTCACGGCCGCACAAATGTCCTGGATAGCGACATTCCGCAGGGTGGCAAAAGTAGCTGACACTCCTCTGGTGGAGTGAGCCCTAACTGGGCCCGGCAGGGGTTTATTGTGATGCTGGTAGCAAAAAGAGGCACAATGGACTATCCATTTAGAGATAGTCTGCTTGGACACCGGTTGACCCAAGCGATGTGGTGCGAAAGCCACAAAGAGCTGCTCCGATTTACGGTGTTGAACCGTTCTGCTGAGGTAATACCTCAGGGACCTGTGGACATCCAATGTGTGGAGGAGAGCCTCCCATCTATTGGAAGGAGAAGGAAAATATACTGGAAGATCAACCGACTGGCTGAGGGTCAACTCCGAGACCACTTTGGGAAGAAACTTAGGATTAGTCCTGAGGGAAACTCTTTCCCTATGAAAAACCAAATAGGACTCTTTACACATCACAGCCTGAAGCTCAGAAACCCTTCGAGCTGAAGTAACAGCAACCAAAAAGCAAACTTTCCAAGAAAGGTAACGCAGCTCACAACTCGCTGCAGGTTCAAAAGGAGGAAGGGTGAGTTTCTCCAACACAAAAAGGAGGTCCCAGGGTGGGACAGGGTGCCTAATGGGAGGTATCATGTGTAGAATTCCCCTAAGGAAGGCACGGGCTACATCTAGCTGCACCAATGCTCTCTCTCCCACGAGAGCATGATAGGCGGAAATCGCCCACATGTGCACCTTGATAGAGCAATAACTCAGGCCTTTCTCGTATAAGGAGAGGAGATACTGCAAAATGGAGTTCACAAGGCAGGTGACGGGATCCAAATGTTGCGGCAAGGCCCAAATACAAAAACGCTTCCACTTCATGGTGTAAGTGGAGCAAGTAGAGGGTTTCCTTGCGGACGCTAAGACCTCCGCCACTTCCAGGAAAACCCCGTATCGGTTTCTAGCTACATCTGAAGGAGCCAAACATGAAGGTGCAGGGACCTGAGATCCAGATGAACCAGAGACCCCGGGTCCTTGGACAGTAATTGCGAGCATATGGGCAGCAGGATTGGAGGTTCCTGGGACAGCCACTGCAGGAGTGGGAACCAAATCTGTCAAGGCCAGTTGGGGGCCACAAGGATCATCCGGGCCCCTTCAGCCTGCAATTTGAACAGAACCCTCTGAATGAGAGGGAAATGCGGAAAGGCATAAAGAAACCTCCCTGCCCAGCAAAGGAGAACGATCTGGCCAAAAAAAACTCCAGGCGCAGCTCTCATGGCAAAAACATTGGCTAGTTTGGCATTAGTGAGTGACGCAAAGAGGTCCAGCTCGGAAGACCCCACCTGTCGAAGAGCTGGTCCGCTACAGATTGTAGCAACTCCCACTCATGTGCTCTGGCCCGCGACCTGCTGAGTTTGTCGGCCAGATAGTTTAGGACGCCTGGAACGTGCATGGCGGACAGTAGAATGCCCTGTTCCTGTGCCCAGTACCAGACTCTCATTGCCTCCTTGCAAAGAGGATAGGAATGAGTGCCTCCTTGCTTCTTGATGTAAAAGACAACCGCCATGTTGTCCGACTGAATTAGAAGAGAGCCCGGTACCAGATCCTCCCGAAATGCCTGAAGAGCGTAGAGGACCGCTCGCATTTCCAGCACATTGATGTGGAGGGACCGTTCCTCGGGTGACCAAATCCCCTGCGTCTGATGAATACCCAGGTGTGCCCCCCAGCCCAGGTCCAATGCATCCGTCGTTAGAGTCTGACCTGGAGGCTCCGGACAAAAACTGACCCCTTTCTCCAGATTGCTGGGATCCAACCACCAAAGCAATGTTCTCCTGACCGGCTCCGAGATCCTGACTAAAGTGTCCAGGTCATCGTAGCATTGGTCCCACTGAGCATCCATTGTGGGACTCATGTGGAGGCAGGCCAAAGGCGTGACTGGAATGGCCACCGCCATATGCCCCAATAGGCTGAGGAAGTTCCGGGCTGGAACCTGAGGTGCTATAGAGATCCGTTCAGCCAATGTTCGCAAGCGAATCCCCCTGTCCTGTGGGAGAAAGGCCATGCCCTGGACAGAATCCAGGATCGCTCCTATGAAGGCGAGCTTTTGGCTGGGCTCTGGGGATGACTTTTTTAAGTTCAGGGTGATCCCTAGCTCTTGGAACAGAGTATAAGTGTCTCCGAGAGAGCGTAAGAGGCTGTCTCTTGACGGGGCCGTAAGAAGCCAATCGTCGAGGTAGGGAAACACATAATGTCCCATCCGCCTCAGAGCCGCAGCCACCACTGTGAAGCATCTGGTGAAGACTCGCGGAATGGAAGAGAGGCCGAACGGGAGCACCCAAAACTGAAAATGCTCCCCTTGGAAGTGGAACCTCAAGAACTTCCTGTGAGGAGGAAAGACCCCTATATGCATGTATGCATCCTGCATGTCGAGAGAACAGAGCCAGTCCCCTTGGTGCAGCAGTGGAAGGAGACCCTGAAGAGTCACCATCCTGAACTTTTTGTATTCTATAAAGAGATTTAGTGGACTGAGGTCCAGAATGGAACGAAGAAAGAAGTGGGAGTAGAACCCCTGGCCTCGCTGCCCCCATGGGACTCTCTCTATAGCACTATTGTGTAGGAGGGCCTGAATTTCTCCTTCTAATAGCGGGATGTGAGAAGGAGGATAACGGGAGAGCTTTGGCGGAATGTGTGGAGGAAACTCTGTGAACTCCAAGGTGTGTCCTCTCCGTATAACGTCCAAGACCCATTGATCTGTGGTAATAGGCTTCCACCCTTCGAGATGAAGGGAGAAGCAGCCCCCAACCGGCTCCCCTTGAGCTTCTGTCAGAAGTGGAGGGGGGCGGAAGGGAGTCATTGGGCAGAACCGGGAGTTGGGAGAGAGGCCTGGGAGGACTTTGGCGGAAGGTCCACCAGACTGCTGGTTTCTGGATCTTCTGCGGAAGCCACCTCTCTACCCTTGCTGGTTTCCGCGGGCTGAAGCTTGGTTGCCTGAGGACTTACGAAAAGGCCGTCGGTGGTGGGGACGTCACTGGTCGCCACGGTACATCTGGTGGACCGACCAGATCGACTTACCAGATTCCTGGAGATGGGAGATCAAAGCCTCCGTCTCCTGCCCAAACAAGACGGTACCCTGGAAGGGCAAATCCCGGATACCAGACTGCAGATCCTGGTGAAAGCCCGAGACTCTCAACCAGGCATAGCGCTGAAGGCATACTCCAGAGGCGGCTGCCATGTCCGCAGTGTCATACGAGGCTCTCAGCACACGAGAGCCTACATTGGAGCCTGACTGTAAAAGGGCCAGGAGCTCAGTCTTCTTATCAGAGTCTGGCATGGCCTGTGTCAGCTCAAATCCCCGTTCCCATAATGCATTCTGGTACTGCACCATATGCATGAGGAAATTCAGGGAGCGAATGGAACAGGTGGAGGCAGCGTTGACTTTTTTGCCCACCTGATCTAGGTAACGGGACTCCAGGTCGGGAGGCTGGGAGCTGAGGTGCCTCGGCTGCCGAGATTTATCATGGGCAGCCATAATCACCGAGGAATCGGCCTGAGGGTGTTCTGCCAGGAAAGGTTCTGCCCTCGGGGCCTTATAGAGCCTATCCGACTTTTTCAGAACTGCCAGGATGGAGGCCGGATGCATCCAGGTGGATCTAGTAAGATCCTGGAAAGTATCCACCAAAGGAGGAATAACTAGGAGCTTTGGCTCCTTCTGCCTCAGGTATTTAGCCAATCTCCGCCGTTCCGGATCCAAGTCTTCCATGTCCCACTTGTTGGAAGCCTGGATGTGCCTCATGACGTCCATAAAGGTGGGATCATCTGGAGGCAAGCGAGGCAGGTCCGTCTCTTCAGGGGAGCGCTTGAGACTGAAAGAAGAGGAAGAGGTCGATGAAGAAGAGGAGGAGGATCAACTATCCGATTTGGAATATTCTGATTCTACCCCATGACCATGCCTGCGCTGGCGACGGTGACTAGGGGACCGACGACAGTCTGAAGATTGACTCCGGTCCCTGGACCGGTGACAGAGCAATGACCGACATCGGTCATGAGACCAATGTCAGGAGCGGTCCCGCTTAGTGCGAGAAGGGCTCCTGGAACGAGACCGAGACAGATGTCGGTCACTAGAAACCCTAGAGCGACGTCGGTGGTCCTCGGATCTAGAGCGGGAACGAGCCCTGGAAGAGGGTGAAGGACGGCGCTCCGGTGACCTCAACGGGGAAGTCTCACCCTCCGGCTGTGGTTCTCCCGCAGGATCCGGCACTGTTGTCTGGGCCGGCGATGGGGAGGTTCGCTTGTGAGCCTGCCCCCACCAAAAAGCGAAAAGCTGCTGGAGCTCATCCTTTGAGAAGATCTCAGCTATACGCTGCGGAAAAGAAGTCTCCGGAGCGGCAGGACATGAAGGAGAGCTCTCCTGAGGGCCCAGGGGGGAGGGGGACTTGAGCGACAGGGACATCAGTATTTCCATGGCCGACCCCGGGTCCTTAGCCCCTTCGATCGGCGCTGGTGTAGGGACCGACGACGGGGTGACACCAGGGGGCACGAGAGAGTCCTTAACCTCCGGAGGCGTGCCTTTAGCAGGCGGCGCCGGTGCCTTGGTAGGTAGGGCCAAAGCAGGTACCTCCAGGGACTTAGCGATGACCCTTAGCGGAGTCACCTTCGGCTTGGCTGGCTTCTCCCCCGACGGGCTGGCCTTAGCCTGGAAGACCTCGTGATTCCCAGACCCTCGGGGACGGGCTTTTTGAGAAGGCCGCGAACGCCGATCTGGACCGAGACCGGGACCGGTGTCGGGACCCACTATGCTCCTTGCTGTGTCACTTCTTCTCCTTCTTCTTCCCCTCCGACGAGTGCAGATCCATTTTCTGCTCAAGAAGGTAGGCCTTAAGGGCTTTCAGATGGTGGATGCGGGTCCGGCTGGTAAAGGCCTAGCAGTCAGCACAGTTAGCGGTGTCGTGGTCAGGCCCAAGGCAGAAGATGCACCACCGGTGTCTGTCTTCGGCAGGAATCTGCCACCTGCAGTCGCACTTGTTGAGGTGCTCAGGAGACATTGAAGCCCGAGAAGACATCGAACACAGCCGGGGGGGGGGCTGACGTCGGTACTAAAGGCGGCAAACACCGAACAGCAAACACACCGACAGGCAGGCAGGAAAAACTGTATGAAACGACGGCAGCGGTACTGATGTCGGTGTCGGAGAAACGAACAAAAACCGTCAAAAAATGGTAAAATCTTGCCAGAAGAACTCTAATCTCGCTGAGAATCGCAGACAGAAGCAAGCTTCAAGCGCAGGTATGCGCCGGGAAAGAACTGAGGTGGAGCTGGGTCCGCCCCCTCTTGTACCCTGACCGACGCTGGGGCGGGGCCAGGGTCGGGGGCGGTCCTCGCTGGCAGAAGTTTTTCACCGTGTGGTCCTAGTGCCTGCGGCATAGTCCTTAATGTAATAGCCTTCTGCAAGAGCTCCCACTCGAAGTAAGATCTACCGATCCAGGAGGTGGTGGAACTAGAGGCACCGAGAGAATGAAGTTTGTTCACAATTAGTGGGTGATTATCCAAATCAAAAGCTTTGGTGAGATCTATAAACACTGCACCGGTAAGTAGTCCTTTGTCCATTTCGGACTTAACATCACTAGTGAATTGGGTGAGAGCAATTGTGGTACTGTGTCCAGGCCTGAAACCATGTTGAGCCGGGGACTGGAGATTGAATTTTAGTAGACGAGCAGAGATCTGACGGTGAATGAGTTTTTCCAGTGACTTGCTAAGAGCTGGTAAAAGAGCAATCGGGCGATAGTTAGACAAAATTTTAGGGTCGCCCTTCTTGAAGACAGGAATTACTCTGGCAGATTTCCAGGCCAAAGGCACTGTTGCAGTACTGATGGATAGATTAAAAAGCCGAGTAACAGGAGTGGCAAGGTGAGGGGCACCAAGTCGGAGGATCCTGGGTTCAATACCGTCAAGTCCTGCGGTGCCATGTACAGGGATGGACCTCAGTAACCTAAGAACATCCAGACAAGAGATGGGAGAAAGTCTGAGTGTGGGAGGAGTGTCTGAGGGAGAAGAGGAAGGACAGTGGGATCCAAAGGAGGGGGGCCTGTGGGCAATTAGGAACAATGTTGAAAAGCAGGTTGAAAGCATTAGCAATGGTCCTAGGGTTGTTACCGATGGTGTAATTTAGCAACAAGTCCTTGGGGGTCAATAGCTTAGTGTTCCTTAATATCTCATTAATCTGATTCCAGTATTTCCTGGGGTCAGCGGCTGATGACCTAAGAAGTCCACGGTAGTAGTCACTCTTTGCAGCCTGGATTGACCGCTTGCAGGTATTTCACAGAGCCTGGTACTGAGCAAGGTCTTCCACATCTGAGGAGGACTTCCATTTAGACCACAGCTTGTCACGCTGTTTGAGCGGTTGCAGAAGAGGCCGTTTCAGCCATTTGATAACTCACCCTCCGACCCGGCGTGCAGAGTATGGTATGTGCTTACGCTGTAGGGTAAGTAAGGTCATATTAAAGAAGTCAGTGGCAAGGTTGATGTCATTAGTGGTAAATAGGGGAGACCAGTCTGTATGTTTTAGATCCCATAGGAACTCAGCAGTGTTAAGTAGGGCAAGTTGGCAAACAATAGTACCTTGTGTGGATTTGAGAAAGAGGAGGCATCTCGCACACAGAAGACTGGGCAGTGGCCACTTATTGAGTCAGGTAGGACCCCGGCAGTGGAACAGCAATCAATCCTATTAGTTAGAATCCAGTCAATCGTAGTATGGCTGTGACCATTCAGTGGTATCCGAGTGGGGGAAGAGATGAGTTGGAAAAAGTTAGCTTTGCTAATGGTAGAGGCAAAGGAGGAAGAGTGCGGCCCAAGCAAGTCGAGGTTAAAATCACCAAGACAGACTACCTCATGATTTTTGGTCAAACCAGGGATAAGTCCTACGATTTCCTCAAGGCCTGGCTTACTATTGCGTGGGGGTATATACACTCCGAATATGTGCAGTTTCTTGGCACCCCTGAGAAGTAACAGAGCATGTAAGGCCTCACAGTCCATAAGAGAGGGGGTGGCAAGAAGAGTGACATCCAGGTGGGTCTTGTAATATTGTGCTAGCCGACCCCCTCTTTTGGTGGAGGGACGGTCGACACGTTGCGTGAAATAGTCCGGTAGCGCACAGTTACGATCTGAGATGGAAGGTTTCAGCCAAGTTTCTGATAGCACTAGAATATCTGGATCATTAACCTGGACCCATGCTTCCAGTTCAGAGAGGTTGGTCAAAATGCTGTGGATGTTTTTGTGGACAATAGTCAAGCCAGAGGCCTGGGGTAGCCGATGGGTAGCACTGGGCTGAGATTGGAGAAGATTTGCTTGAGGACCTGGGTTGGATTCTATGTCCCCGGCAAGAGTAAGGGATAACGTGGTAATCCATAGCATGGCAAGAGCAATGGCATGGTAGACAGTTGCTGTAGAGGTAAGCTTCTTCTTTTCGAAGCGTGTCAAGAGTTTGTTTCCATAATCGGGGAAGAGGGCGTTGTATCGGTAACTAAGACTTTCCTAGCAGGGAGCCTACATCCATACATGAGGTAAAGTCACACCATGTAGTGCAAACAGGTTTTCTCCCCTTGATCTGTTGTTCTGTCTCCGATTTACTCTAGCAACTGGGGTCACGGAAATAGGCAAGACATGCCAGGACAAACTAGAGACATCAATGCTACGCACCAGATTATCTTGATGACTCCTGCTGCCACGCACTGCCCTGGACTCCCAGTGGCTGTATTAGGTCCCCTGTATCGTAGGGTCTGATATTCTTTTTGGAGCCGTCTAGAACACATCTGTTGCCCCCCTCGACTGCATGGATATAGAGTCGAATTTCTTTATGTGGAATGTGCGTCTCAGTGAGGAGGGACACGAGCCTCTGCAGTTGGCCCAGGTCACTGACAGCCATAGATGTGCAATGAGGGCGACTCTTGCAAGTATGCACAGGAGCTATCAGGGCTTCTGCAACTAGTGCACAGACCAGCACTAATGCTATTTCATTTTCTCACTGGATTATCTAAAGACTTAGTATTTGCTAATCCCAGGTAATCTGCTGTTCTAATTCTTAATCTTTGTCTGCAGTGCTGGTACTATTACAAGCAATGTGCCTCTACCATTTGACCTGTAGAAGGGTGGATGTATTACTAGCCATGTTTAATGAAAATGTGTTAATACTCATTGGTTAATACTGTCATTTATACATTATCCACCATAGTTTGTAATGGAATATATATCAAGCCTTTCTTAGCTCAGCAGGAAGGAGGGATGCATTACAGTTTCATAATTTTTTTTTTATACTTAAATTTTATTCACTTTTTCCTTTATACATTACCATTTTATCGATCAGATAAACATTTTACAATTGACATCTTAATTGGACATATTAACTTTCCAAATATACTGTTATTTTCTTCAATTAAACATAAAAGAAGAGAGAAAAAAAATACCTAAACTTGATAAAAAGGTATAATAATTACATTATCAAGAAAATTTAAAAAAGAAAAAAAACAGGGAGAGAAGTTATAAAAACCAAGTGGAACAGGTGTTAACAGCTGAATTAATTCTTTCTACTGCCATCATGAACAAGTCTTCCTAAGGGGGGTCACAATAATCAGGGACTAGCACACATTCCTCATTCATTCCTAGATAAAAAATAAATTTAGGAAAAGTTCTTAAATTAGATGGGCCATGGGGGGACATGAGGAGAGAAAGGAAGGGGGAAAAACGGGGAAGCAGAGAAGTGGATGGAAGGGAGAGAGAGAAAAAAAAAAAGGAGGGGAAAGGGAAGGGTATAAGTATATAACTTCTAATTCTTAGCTTCAGGTCATTTCATCTATATATAGCTCCCATCTATTCCATCTAACATCATATGCACTCCCCCCGTGATTTATACCATGTTATTTTTCCATTCGTCGGATCTAGCTAACTATATCCAACAGTCCTGTACAGTGGGAGGTAATTTCTGTAGCCATTTCTTAGTTATGGATTTCAAGGCAGAGATTAACAAAATGGACCAGAGGTATCGAGCATCCTTACCCACGGCTTCATCTGGGCACAGACCTAGCAGACAATGCTCGGGGCCTAGCTTCTTTGTCAAGCCAAACAAAGCTTTAGTCACACCGGACCAGAAGTCGGAAATTCTCAGGCAGTACCAGAACACATGGGCCTGGTCAGCTATCATCTCCCCACACTCCTGCCAGCAGAGTGCCTGTACTTGTGCTCTCATTTTACTGAGCTTTTCCGGTGTATAAAAATACCTGATCCTTACCTTCCAGGCATATTCCCTCCACCCTGGTGATGATGTTGTTTTCTAGGTGTTTCGAAATACTATGCCCCATGTTTTAGAGCTTAATATTATCCCCAATTCTTTTTCCCATTTCTCTCGAGTACTGCTTATGTTGTGTGCTAAGTCTGCAATCCTGTTGCCATATAACATCGTAATCGCGCCTTTTCCATGGTCATCCTCCCAAACTTGCTCAAACACCCTCGGATATGGTCTCTCGTCGAGCCAAGACATATTATGTCTCAATTTTTTGGCTAGATAGTCCCGAAGCTGAAAATAGAACAACTGATCCCCTGGTGACCAACTGTACCTAGCCCGAAGGGTTTCAAAGGGCA